>OZ038483.1:14304783-14554783 GCA_964036315.1 Acanthosepion esculentum
CTATTCCTATCACTTGATGTCAGACCCATTTATTATGGCGTGCACAGAAAATTGCCAGTGGGGAAAATTCCCATTGAGAAAATTGCCGGGGTTTTGAATCTATTTATCTGATAGTGCTTTAGAACAAATTCAGAAAAATGGAATGAGGTTTTATTAACTGAAATCCTTAAAATTAAACGAAAAATTTACAGATGATAAAGAATTTGCAACCAAAGAACGAATAAGTTAACTTCAAAGTCAAAAGTTCTTTTTTCAGGTCTTGAATGGCTACTTTGGCACCCATTTTGCTCTTACTGGAATTGTATTCGTTAGCAAATTTTAAAATTTCATCATCATAATCCTTTGATTTGGTGTGTAGTCTTGCTAGACATGATTTCTGTTTTCTTGTAGCACATTCCCAACAGATTTTTGTTCCTTTCTTGTTTAGCCCATTTTGATGATACATAAATTGAAATTTAACAAGAATATACTTATCACGTTCACTTGTTATAAAAGAAGCCATTCAGGGTACAGAGGCTAAAAAACAAAAAAGCAACAGCCCAAAAGTTCCTTGAAAAGTTCTGGAATTTTCTAAATTAGGCTGCTCACACACCCTTTCAATTCATAAATGTCAAAATGCCAAATCACAGTAATCTGACTTTTTTACAAGCTAAAAATTGTCCTTTAAGGTGTTTTTTTTATCATTAATATTTGGCAATTATTGTGAGCAGTAGTTTGTTTCCATGATTAAAATTAGTTCATGACCACTTAGTTACTTCTGTATATTTTGTCACCTAGATGAAAAAGAAAGAATATGAATGCATGTCTTGCAACAAGAAAAGAGGAAAAGCAAAGACAAAAGGCATCAGAGACAAGTAAACATCTCTGTCAAAGATAAATTAATTCAGACTCATTGAATTTGTAGTTGAAAGAAAAATAAATTATTTTACAGTAATAAAATACATTTTAGTAGAATCTTGAAAAATTTATATTTTTTTTAAAAATTTGAACAATTGAAGAAATGTTATTCACATGTTAATTTCAAAAGTAAATAATCCTTTTGATCTCTAGTCAGTGGTGGATGAGTTCATGCCTGATAAAATAGATACTTTATGAATCTTGTGTCAATGTGTATCTATGTGTTTAAACTACATTTGTCAAAATTGTTGCCAAAAGTAACAAGTTTGAAAATCAAATTTGACCCAAAGAAAATGTAGACTGGAAGGATGATAGAATAGAAAATGTACCTTTTAATGTGTCTTAGAATAGAAAACTCATCTTTGAAAAAATAAGAACTTTATTTTTAAAGTTTGCAGGCCAATAATGAACTGTATTTTTTAGCTTTTGTTGTAAGTGAAAAATGATGAAATATTAAAACTTATTTGGTTTTTACTGTTTGGCTTTATATTAAAATTTAAATCTGGCAACTCTTTTACTTTTGTATTTCTGCCATAGATGGCTAGAAAACATTCAAACATGTTGACTTCTAGATATTTACCCAGATGTCATCAAATTTGTGAACAATTAAAAAAAAAACTGGAAAATGTCCCCAAACCAAGTCCTCCTCTGTGGTGCTGTCAAATGTGAATGGTGTTTTATTTCCAGTGAAACTGCAGATTTTTGTGTCTGTTTTGAAAGACATTGAACCGTTTCTGATAAAATATCAGTGATAAACCATTGCTTCCTTTCCTTGCAGATGATCTTTTTAACATGATCATGAAATTGATTTATAAAGTAAGAGAATGCTAAAAAGATAATTACATTTTCCAAACTGAATGAATTTGTAAGAATTTTGTCAAACCCAAACATGCATAAAGATGCTGCAAAGATTGAGAGTGGATTTTGGCAGATTGGGCTATGCAAAATTTATCCTAAAAAGGAAATGTGTCAACAAAAGATATGTTTGCATGCAGAATTGCAACAATGTTCATCACTATCATTGAGAAACTTCTGGCAAAGTCTCTCCTTAGATACCCAAGGTGACTTGCATGACTGAACCCTGGATTCATTTGTGGAAAAAAATCTGCCACAGAAGACCGTCTAAAAAGATGTCTTTCCCACATGGACAGAAAACAAGTCAGCAAGTCTGATAATGATGACCTCATCAGTCAGTACAAATAGTTTGAGGTGGAGGCTGCTGGAAATATTGCTTTCAAGTATTTCAGCAAGCATAAAGACCGTCTGGATACTTTGTTCTACTCTTTGTTTAGCAACAAAGAATATCAAAAAGTTGTTTGCAGATTGCTGGTATTCTCTCATGGACAGGCCATTGTGGAGAGAGGTTTCTCATTCAATAAAGAAATTTCCACTGACAATATGAAACGGCAGATGCTGGTCACACAGTGCATCATCACAGACTATTTGGCCACAGTTGGAGGTGCTAGGAATGTTTCCATGACTAAAGCTCTTCTCTGCAGTGCTTCCAATGCCAGAACAACATACAACCAAATACCTTGGGGCTGAGAAGGAAAAAAAGCATGAAGAAGCAGATCAACAAAAACGGAAATTCATGCTTATGGAAATTGAAGAACTGAAGACCAAAAAACAAGATTTGCTCAAAACGGCTGAGAGCTATGCAGAGAAAGCTGAGCAGATTCAAAACTTCACACTTATCGCAAAGATCTGCAAAAGCCAAGTCCATTAGAGATATCAAAATTGGAAGAGGAGCTGAATGCTAAACTAGATGAACTGAAAAAATGTTCCCATCATTGTGTTCTGTGCCATGTGCAACAAAAACCATGAGTAGTAGGGATAGCTAAAATGTGTAATCTTTTTGTGAAAATTTCTATTTGTTCATTAAAACCATTATACTTAATTTCACAGGAAATGTGAAACCGTCAAGAATTTTTGTGACATTCACAAAACATGAGTAATCAAGATAGCTGAAATGTGTAGCAGTAAGAATTTAGTGTGTAATTCAAAATTTTCTAGAGCAGTAGAACTCCAAACTATGTAGAATACTGCACAAAATGTGTAACATAACCAGGTCTGCATTTAGTTGTGTTTTAGCCTTCAACACTGATTTCTTCACTGCTTTCAACTGATCCATGTGACATGAATTATTGGAACCATTTATAGATTTTCTTTGGACATCTTATCTGTCAAACTATTACAAGATAAATCACAAAGTTTGTGCTTTTGGAATTGATGACCATTTACTTTGTGCATGCATGTGCATCAGTTTCACTCCTTTAAAAGTTTTGGAATAGTCTTTGAATTTTTTTTTATACATATCTGTGAGAACCCTGAACAGAAATGGATAGTCTTATCTTACAAATATTCTTGTCATTTAGGTTTGACTTCAAATAATAAAATAAGTACTTAAAAAAGGGAAATTATTATTTTTTTCTTTTTCATTTAAATTAGATTCTCTGAACTCAATCTTTTAATTTATCAATGGCAATTTTCCTAGAACTGTATTATGGATACAATGGTGGTATTGGAGCATGCACTTAAAGTGTATCTACGAGGACATCTTTTTCACATGACTGATTTCTTGGTGGTTAAAGTAAAAATTAGATGTAAGAAGGAAAAAAAAACAGACTTTTACAAATGTGCTTACATTTGGTTTGAGTTTTAGAAGATATCATCTGATATCTTCTAAAACACTGTACTTGATACAGGGAAGTAAAAATTCTCTCAATAATCCACCCTATGGTTATGCTAAGCAGGTAGTGGAATCCGTTCAACATTCAGCACAGTGACTCCCAGCTCACAGACTGAGAAAAATCCTAGTTAAAACATGGACCAATGTGAGGTTAAAATAAAGAAAGAACAGTTCAACCATTAATTAGAACCATAAAATGAAGATTAGAGATGGTGTCAGAATAGCTTGAAACCAACTATGAGTATATATTGCTAGAGGCACACGTTTGGGTCATCCCAAGGGTCAAAGATTTATTGGATTGGAATGTGTTGGCCAAAATTTGGTAGGAAAACTGAAGATTTTTTTTTTTTTTTTTTTTTTTTTTTTTTTTTAAGCGTATCACCCCAAGCAAGGCCGGTGGCCACTATCACGCAAGGGGTTACAGAAGGGTTGGAGGAAGAGCAGATAGGAGTGCTAAAGGAAGGGATGTGGAGAAAGAGAAGGACAGAGGGTCGCTCGAGGTAGGGAGGTTACGGGAGATATAGAGCGAGATATATTTGTCTCCACTATTTAGCAGGAAATATGTTCATTTCTCATTTAGCCTCCTCTAATGTACTAAAATAATATATCCAACATTTATGAAATCACGTGCAACTTTGGTTAAGGAAAAATTAAAAGCTGAGAATTTGGTCACTACTATCCTCCAAAATACTGTTATTGATTTTTCAACCTCTTTTATTTTTTTATTGTAAGAACTCAATAGGTTTTGGCAGGTAGTTGGGATCTGGGAAAGAAAGAGAAGTTCATGCATTACAATACAAATTTCACATCTCAAGAACACCTGGGATACATTTTAGCATTGGTCACTCTATGGGAATCCATATTTCTTCAAAATTTTAAATCAACAAATGAAAGGGATTATAAATTTTTTTAAAACACCAAAGCAAACTTGATCTGATTTGTTGTTTTAATTTTAATTTGATTCTGTTTTTTTTTTTTTTTTTTTTTTTTTTTTTTTTTTTTTTTTGGCAAAATAATTTTTGTGCCATCAAGTCAGATTCATTGACTGAATTCACCAACATTTTTTCTATAAAGTAGTGGCTTAACCATTACAGGCAGTGCAGAGCCTCTTTTAACATTGATAAACATTATGTGAGTTTAATTCACTGGAATTTACTGTTATCACAGTATTCTACATAAATATACTTTCTAAGAAGGTTGAAAGTTTTGATGAAAGATTCTGTATGTTTGTTTACTAAAATTACAAACACATAGTACCGTATTTTGCTGCTGATAAGGCATTTTTTTCCTATAAAATATCTCCCAAAACCACCCTGTGTCCTATAAATTGAAGGTCAGTGACAGGAGTTATAAGTTTGGGCTGTGGGTTGAGCTATTTGTGAGGATTTCAGCCTATAATAAGTTTAGGTTTCAGTGATATTATGCACTCTAAATTCTCTTCTAATTATTACATTCTAAATAGTTACTATAAATTTGGTGCTTCTTGGTCTGTGATGAATTTATCATAATTAGTCAGGTTTTCAGGGTGAAATATGCTATCCAGTGGGTAAAATTTGAGATACTGGCAAGAGCTATGAAGTACAAGGAAAAAAATATTCTTTTCACATTTTTTTCCTTCAAAATCTTTCTGGGGGAGCGAAATGTAGTATCTGATTATTATTTATTTTTAATTTTTTTAAAATTTTTTTAAAATGAAATGACCAAATATTAATGTTGTTTTGTATTTGATTTTCAGTGGACCAAAGAGTGTCCAATGGGAAGTACAGACAACAAAGCTCTTAAATTTATCATGAAAAAGATGGGAAAGTTGAACTGTCCAAAATGTGGAAAAGAAGTAAGGAATTTCCAGTACTATAATTTTCACATTGAATGGTGTGGAAGAGAGGTAAGTTAGTTTTTTACATATTTTTCTCCTAAACTTTGTCATGGTTAAAAACAATGATTTCATGGCCCATTTGGTTAGAGAGGTTTATTCTCAAAGAAAGTTAATTCCAGAAAGAAAAACTAAAAATTTTAAAGTTCAAGGTTATATTTCAAAATCAAATTATCCCATGGCATATAACAATTAGCAAAGCAGAAAATGGCATCAACAGGTCAAGTTCAAATTCCAGCAGATATGGTAAAAAAAAGTATGGTAAACTAGGCCCTCTAGCCTTGGAAGGGCAAGAAGTTTAGAACAAATCCTTAAGAAAACAGGAAGCTACAAACATCATGGCATTTTTATTTATAATTTCACCCCAAGCAAGGTGTGAATATCACTAGTATGCAAGGGGAGGTGGATACAGAGAGTGAAAATGAGAGAAAAGACTGTGTATAATCGGGGGATTGTGGAAAGGATAAAAGATGAATAGCATTCAAAAAGACAGAAGATGGCAATTAACATTGCATATAAATATTTGAAGACTGTAATTATTCGGGGAAGCAAGTAAACAGAAGAGTTCCACAGGCAAGAAGTGCAAGAAAAGAAACTGTTGGAGTAGAAGTGGTGGTTACATTTAACTATTTCAACAGTAAAAGGGGTGGGACCTAGATGTCAATCTAGTAGCATATTTAAATTCACATAGTCAAGGCACCGGGGTGGGGGGAAGCTTGTCAGAGCAGTTGCCATGAAAATATTTGTAGAAAAGACAGAGGGGAAACTGTCACATCAGTGAGAAAGTGACCGAATTCACAGATCATGAAGAAAATGATGTGGTGAAGCATGATTGCCTTTGTCCTGTAAGAACATGAATTTAAAGATGGAATAATCTTCATTTTACTTCAAATTAATAAATTTGCTCTGTAATAAATTACTTTTTATTCTTTTTAGTTTAAGAGATGAACTTTATAACAGTGAAATTTTGATGTAAATAAAGACTTACTGTATATACTCATGTAAAGCATGATCTTGCGTATTGTGCAACCCCTAAATTTTCACTTATAAAAAATGATTTTATCATGTATCTTGTGTATCATGTGAGTTCAATTTTTTTTTTTTTTTTTTTTGAGAGACCAAATTACAATAGACTAACCTCTTCTCTCTTTATCCAATCTTCTAGTTAAATAGTTAAAAAAAAAAATTAAGAGAATGATAAGTATCATTAGTAACACTATACTCGTTGTGTAAACATGCACAGCCATAAATAACTGAATGAGATACAGTTAAACATCTTTTAAATGTAAACAATGGAAAAGATTTATATTTGCTATGTTTGTATTTTATAATACAATATTAATATGTGAATATTACATGCATTATTATTGGATACAGTTAAGTAAAACATTAGTTTTATCAAAATTGTGTTTATTTTAAATACAGCTGTACTTTTTGACTACAGTAAATGGATATATAAAGAGAGTACATATGCTAATTTTATTTCTTCTGTATGATGAAACCCCTTTAAAATTAGCTTCAAAATTAGGTCTTCAAAAAGTCATGATACGTGAGTATATATGGTCAGTAGAATAAAAATTATTTGATAATTGCAAGCAAAGCCTATGTGAAGTAAATGATTGGTGGTGTTTTAGGTTTGATTTTTGTGTGTGTTTATATCAAACCAATTTCTATTTTCCTTTTTGTTAACAGGATGAAGTTGCTGAATGTCCTGTGTGTCATAAGAATCAGCGCCTTATGTACATGGCCAGCCATGTCAATTTGCATAAGCGGAAGGAACGAATAGAACTAGAACGCCAGAAATTGGTGCAAAGGGAATCTGGTACTCAGAAGTCTCAGAGAAAGAGAAAAGCAGCAGAAAAGTAGGTGGGATCTTCACATATTGGGACATATCATTGTTAGAATTCTCTTGGGAGCTGGAATCCTATCATTGGTTGATGTGTCTTAAAAGTGTAACAGTGAAAGTAGACACAAAATTTACCTCTATCTACACATATGACTACAAGATTGTAGAGTAATGATTATAAAATCAATCTTGTTGCAAGTTCAGTTATCATCATGGTCTTGTGCCAGACTTAGCTCAATATCTACACATGTACATTTTCTTTTTATAAAAATCAAATTTTCTCATTTCTTCACTATTAATCTCAGTTTTATTTTCTATTCCCATAAATTGTCTGAAATGTCAAATTAATTTTCTTTTGTTTTTCTCGGTGAACTGCTTTGCTCATAAATTTTTATATTAACTTTAGACATTTCATTTAAAACCTCAAACTTTTTTCTAATTGAACATTTTAAAATGATTTAAATCTTACTTGAAAGTTACTCAGCATTGATCTAATAGGATAAAAAAGAAAAAATGTTTTTCTTTTCAACCAAGAAGGAAATTTGCTACTCCTCCATGAAGATTCAGTTGCATCCAGGTCCCCTTTGCTTTAATCAACATAAAGAAAAAAAATTATTTTTTCATTATCCAAAAAAAGATAGAATCTATTTTCCTACATTTTCTCAGGGTTTTTTAGATAAATTTATCAAAGTTACGCAACAATATTTATTGATGCAACTGTTTGTACCTGTCCAAAATAACGGTTATTTATGTGAGGATCAGTGCTGCCGAGCATAAATGTTCTGTGTATTCTGCCACTGATCAAATTCTTCCATGTTCTGTGAAAAGGTGACATTGTTTCTTTTACCTTCTAGTAGTTTACAGCCAAGCAATGAGTGAAGTTTGGTCCCAAAGATTCCAACCCTGTGATAGTACTCTCCACTACCACCACCACCACCAATGTACCAAAGAGGAAGGGTTGGAATATCTCCATGACATGTTGCATGGACGAGAAAATTTTTATCTTTGGCCAACATGTATACATGTTGACACCTCACCTGAAACCATCTCGTGCACATCCTACTACTGTGTCTGTGTAATGAGTTAGGGATAAAATACATCATCAAAATATGTTAGTATTTGTGTACTTTGAAAAGTCAGTCAGTCACTCACACACACACACACACATCACATGGAACTAAGGGAAAATGACATAAGATGTTGACATTCCACACTACTTCAAACAAAAGGTTAGGAAGGAAACTCCCATCAATACTGGAAAAAGCAATAAAAAGCTACTAGACTTGGCAAACATATTTTCTGGAAAAATTGTTTTAAGAGAAAGATTTTATAAATTTCAACCAGCAGTAGTACTTGGTTCTCAGTCAATGAATGCCAAATGTTTCCTTATAAGGAAATTGCTAATATTGTCATTTGATATATATGGATTATAAGCATATATTAAGATTTTTTTGTGTCCTTTAATATTTTTAGAGCAATTGGTTCACTTCATGAAATGAGTCAGGAGCTGTTCAGCACTGATGAGATGGGAGACCACAAACAGCCAAAGAAGGCAAGACATTTGCAATCTGTTGATTATTTGGAAAGCAATAGAAAAGATAAAGATGATGATGATAACTTCAACTATGAAGAATTTGATGAAGGATTCAAACGTAAGAAACAATTTTTTTTTTTTGTTTTTTTTCAAATTCACACACTTTGTAAAAAACATTGACTCATAGATATCCTTCTAAAATAAAAAAATTTTTATATATAAAGTTTGATAAGTAACATTGTCTTACAAATGACTTACAAAAGCATTCTGTGGCTTTTTTTTTTCTTTTGCTTTGTTTTTCATTCAGCCCAAATTTATGGGGGGTGCATAAGGGGGGCCAATGCCCTCCCATTTTGGCTGGCCCCACGGTTGAGCCCCCACCCCACCCCAATTTCAAAAAAATCAGAGCAGACAAATTACACTGTTTTGCTACTATTGACGTTAGTATTAACCCTTTGATTTTGTTTTGAAGTTAACCTCTCTTGTGGCCCAACAGCTTGAGAGTGGAAAAGAGGGCAAGAATAGATTAGAACTCCACTACTATGAATGAAAAGTTATTCGTTAATTTAGTGAAGTAACATACTTATACTAAAATTAATTCCTATGTTGTGTATACGATAGGGATTATTTTCACAATCAAAAACTTAAAATTTTTTCCACCATCACTTGTTAAAACAAGTTAAAATCATTTATTCATCATCAATTACTAAAATAAATATAGAAGTCTCTGAACATTTTTAGCACTTCAGGTATAAGTTTCTGCAAATCCAGAACTTGCTTTTGGGCATGGCTCTCTTGCCAATACACTTCAGATGCACCCACTGAAGACCAGTCACAGACCACTGTTTGGTCACTGGCCTTGGAATTTACTCATGTGTCTTCTGACACCATGCATACAGGAGTGCCACAGCTCATAGTACTCGATGTCAGGCTTGACCTGGCAATTCAGCCTTCTCTTCTGAACTGTAGCAATTGTTCTGATGTCTCGTTTCCACAACTGCACATAGTGGTTTGGTAACTTTTCAGAATGTATCTCCAACACTGAGTTTTCATGACGATACTGAATGCATATTGTTTATTGTTTTATGAAATATATATGATATTTTCTTAGTGTTAAAACACTATTTATATTTACTGGCAAAATAGCCTCGATATCTTCTTTTTTTTTTTTCTTTTTAATGTGTAGATGAAGGTGCAGTTTTTGTTATGTTTGTTTTTTTTATTTATCTCTCTATATATTTGTTTATTTTGTTTTATTTTTTTGAACATTTCTCTGATAAAACTGTATACTTGCAGATGTCCCTAGCCATAGTGAAACACATGTGTCTACTCCAAGGTCATCAGGTGGTGCCTCAATGTGGCCAAGTAAAGATGAAGATTTATTTGAATGCTGTTTGCAATTTCACACAAAACAGGAAGTGCTTTGTCCTGCATTTGATGAATTCTTACCAACCAGGGATATGTTTTATCATTTAACAAATGAGTAAGTCACCATTTTATTTAACCGACTTAATTTTCTTATTAAAGAATTATGACAGTCTTTATGTTGTAGTTCAGATGTGGTTGAGGTATATGATTATTGCTGAATGCTACTGGGAATAGTTGCAATCTCCGGTTCAAACCGGCTGGACATTGATGTATAAACTAGGCAACTTTCACTAAGGACACAGGCTGGTTCTTTACACTAAATGTATAATCTAATTAACTACCCCTTGTCGTAAGTAGTTTGCTCTTATCACTAAGCAATTCAGAGGAGATACAGAAGGGCAACTCCATGTCTACTTGATAGTTTAATTTTGTCTAATTTATAAAAAAAAGCAATAGAAATCAAATTGTGGATTAGATGTAAAAACTACACCTTTCAAACCTATTGTACAGGGTGTGATGGGTAAATTGCTGCCATTTTAAATTTTTAATTTCACGCATATGAATTATTATGTGTTGGGCATAGTATAGTTAGAGACCAACAAAACTCCTTGTAACACCAGATATGAACTGAAGGCAAGGATTATGGCAGCATTCACCAACTTAAACAAGGAGACCGTCCAGAAGAGTTGCAGGAGATTCCGAAGTTGTCTGGAAGCCATGGCTGAAGCCAATGGTGATTTTATTGAATAAATTTACTCTTTAGTATTTTAAGATATTTTTGTAGAATTTTGGTGGATATATCTGCTAAAATGAAATGTCGGTGTTATTTTCATTTTTGTGTAATTTAGACAACAATTTATCCATCGCACCCTGTATCTTGGTAAATGTTGCTCACTCAGCAGCAGCACCCTCTCTCCTATTTGTCAGGGCAAGTGGGGCAATCTTTTTGTCTCCAATAATATAGAATTTATTCATTGTTTCTGCATCATCTGTAAAATTTGACAGAGCAGGAATGCTAGACTGATGGCCAATCTTCCTAATTTCTGCACTTAGGGTCAACTTTGGCATTTGATATTCTTAGATATCTTGCCTTACTAGGCTAACGAGTGCCAACTGCTCTGCTATTGGGAAGGTGTGGATTCATGCCTTTCCCAATGGTATTAGTATGAAGTGAATATAAGCAGGCTGTGTTGAAACTCTAACTTGATTCACCAATTCCTTTTCCATACCAATAACCACTATGCAAGTTTGCTCATCCTCTCACCAAGTTCATCAAAGAAGTTAATTCCACTAGTGATGTAATAATCACTAATTTCATATTTTGTAGAAATTCATTCAGGCAGACAAATTAGAAAGTTATCATTTTTGGAATATAAAAAAAAATTTAAACCTTAATAATATTTTAAGAGGGGACTTATCAGGGTAAAGATAAGATAGCAAAGATAAGACAATTCTAATTTTCACAGCATTAATTCAAAAGAGGGATCAATACCGAGATTAGAGCAATAATTATTTATTCTAATTTTAAATGTTTAGAGTTATGGATTTGAAATATTAGCAAGATTGTAATGTTAGATCTTTATTATGTTAAAGATTTTAATATATTAAAGATCTAACATTACAATCTTGTTAAACTTTCAAATCCATAACTCTAAATGTTTAAAATTATAACTCCCCTCTTTTGATATACTTTCTACCCTCTTATATACATTTCTACTAATCTATCTTAGATTATGATTCTTAAAATGTTTTTTGCACATATATAATACCAGTAATAGTATCAGGTAAATTGATTTACACCCATACTTATTCTACAAGTTATACAGTTTGCCAATAGGTCAAAATTTGCTTATAAAAGTTATATTAACATCACATACTTTTATATACCTTTCTACTTATATCTTAAATTCTGAACTAAAACTTTTTGTAAAAAAAACCCCAAAAAACAAGTAACTTATATATTCAACATACCAAAAAAAATCTCCACCTCTTAATTTATTAATTTATATAATACGTTCATTGATTACAAAACTAGTAGCAATAATTCCAGCTTAAGTATGAGTAATTCAACTCTGACTTTGTTTTAAAGTTACCAAAAGCATTTCCAATTACTACTACAGGCATCATCTAAACTTATCCCTCCTACTGCCTTCATTGTCTTACTCTCTCCTATTTCCATCTTTCCTCCCCCACCCCTCACTCTTGGGAGGTTTGGAACTGCTATGCCTAAACCCCTGACCATTGCTGTCGATTTTAAATTTTTCGGGTCAAGCCATCACCTTAACACCTCAGCAATCCTTCACTAAACTGCTATCAACAAGCACTATTGTCTTATTCTGTCACCTTTTTGCCTACTTTCCTATCTTTTCTTTACCCTTATGCGTCCCCCTCTTAAAATGTTCCCCTTTTTTCAAACAAAGAGAAAATTTGTAGCGAGTAAATTGTTTTTGTCTATATGAAAAATTAGAATAAATAATTATTGCTCTACTCTCAGTATTGATCCCTCTTTGGAATTAATGCTGTGAACATTAGGATTCATATATTATTTACGTTTTCATTACATTTGGAGAAATATAGTCTTATGGTAAAACTGCTCTATGTTGAGGATGTGTGAAGTGTGGACACTGATGTTAACACAATACTGACAGTCTGTTTCATACTTGAATGTACTCTTCAAGCCATATATATGTATTTGTGCTGGTAATTGAGTGACAATGAAAAATGATTATTATTAATCTAAAGAAGATCCTTCTAGAGACAAAACATGCAACATTTTTGCTATTTTGTCATTCAATTACTATATATATATATATATATATATATATATATATATATATAATATATATATATATATATATAAAAGCAAATATGTGGATGTAGATCCGACGGTATGATGAAAATGTGGAAAAGACAAAGCAAAATCCGAATATGTGAGTTTACTGTTTTTTATTTTTATTTTGTTTTTAAAAAAATAAAAAACAGTAAACTCACATTCGGATTTTGCTTTGTCTTTTCCACATTTTCATCATATATATATATATATATATATATATATATATATATATATATATATATATATATATATATAGTATAAAAATGACAATTGGAATTTTTTTTTTTTTTTTGCCCAATGCATTTCATCTTCCGATTTTATTAAGGCAAACAATGAAAGCAAAATGTCTTTTTGTCATAGTTACATTAAATCCCAAATTTAAAATGACAGATGTTCCTGCATGTCTCTTTCTGGAAACACGTTGGTAAAAAACTTTCCAATTGTCATTCTTATACCAATTTGTCTTATCCACAGAGTTATCTTTGCCTGACTTTCCACTTAGAACTGATTCTCTATTGAGTGATATTCATACAACTCAGTGCATGGTTTCAGCTATCATCTCTAAACTGTATTCCCTCAATCCATGTGGACTTGCTGGTATCCCTATAATAGTCCTTAAGAAATGTACTCCTTAACTGGCTCCTGTTCTTTCTAAACTCCATAATAAATGTCTTATTTCTTGTTGGAAATTCTCTTTTATAGTTCCAGTCTTTAAGAACTTAATCAAACTGGCTGATCCTTCTAAATATTGGCCAAAAAGTGGCAGGTGGCTAAGTACTAGAGGCTGAATTACTCAAGCATCTCATCTAGCAGGTTCTTCTTTCAGATAAGCAATATGGCTTTCACTTCTCCGGGTGTACTCAATTATTGCTGAAAGATTTGATCAAGCATTAGATAAAAATGGTGAAACTCTGGCTGTTGGTTTAGATATCTGGAAGGCATTTGACAGGGTTTGGCATACTGAGCTTCTTCACAATTTAAAATGTTATATTTCTGGACATATTTTTGAACTGATTCAGTCTTTCCTATTGCCAAATGAACGTTGTCTTGAATGGCCACTCTTCTAGATCATTTTGCATTAATGCAGATATCCTCCAGAGCTCTATCCTTAGATCGACATTGTTCCTAATTTTCACCAACGGCCTTCCTAATGGCATCAGTTCTCAACTTGCTGATAACACAACTATTATGACAGGTGTAAATAGTTGTCTGATAAGTTCAATAAGTTCATATTGGCAGATGATCTGAAAAATGACCTACATTCTGTTGTAGGGCAAGTAATGGCCTGTTAATTTTAATGCTTCCAAAAGAAAAAAAAGCTCATTAATTGACCGAGAGAAGCCTCTTTGCCTTTCATCAGCATATGGCTGATGCTAACCTCCAGGAGAGTGACTCGTTACACCTTTTTGGCCTAATGTTTTCTGATGACATGAAATGAAAAGATTATCAGTTGATAGGAAAGTTGGTTCAGTGTCATGGTAGACAATTTTTCTCATCCAGATCTGTCCTACATATTAATAGTCTACCATTTATCTTCTATGCTTTGAATATTGCTGTCACATGTGGTCTGGTGCTCCTTCTATATATGTAGATAGCCTTGATAAAATCTTTACCTGGCATCTCTGCTTCAGTCACTTTCCCACCAGCATAATGAATCTGTCCTATGCCTTTTCTATAAATATTTTCATGGTAATTGTTCTGATGAACATTCCACTATGGTACCTAGACTTAATTTAAGTGCAGTACTAGATTGGAGGTAAGGTCTCATCCTTTTACAGTTGAAAATGCTTGATTTAACTTTAAATTCTATGCTAACAGATTCTTTTCTTGCAATTCTGGCTTCTTGCTTTCTAGTCAAGTCTAATCTTCAAAAATTTAAATACAATGTCAGTTGTCTTAGTTCTTGTTTTTTTTTGTTGGTCTCCCTCCATAATAATGTTTTTTTTTTCTTTTTACATATTCTATTACATTCTCCCTGCATCTTAGTGGTTTTATTGCCTTACTTTTGATGAAATATCTAAAAAAAACCCAAAAAAAAAACAAAAAAAAAACAAAATCATCTCTCTTAGCTAGCTAGCAGAGCATTTATAGGCATAGACAGTGAAAATACAATGTTGATTCCTATGCCCATGTACAGTTTATTTTGACCTTTAGATAAAACAAGGTTAAAAAATATACCAAATTTTAATGAATTTATCCTATACCTGTAGTGTGACTGCTTATTGATTATATAAAGATGATGTTACTGAAAATGTTGTTACTTACTGTATCCTTAGAAATTCAAAATAAACAAAATAACAAAACTGATTCTATATCATGTTTTTCCTACACACATCCCCTAAGAGGGAAACCATTGTTTTGTTTACATCTCATCACGTGATCTCTTGCGAATACTGATTAGTCTTCTGCCTCTTTTCCTATATCTAAACAGTTACAAGCAGCCTGGTGTACTCATGGCCATGTACTTATACTTCATTGATGATCACAAAATTCCACTCATAACAGTAAAATAATAGTTTCAACATTTTTTTTTTATTCACAATTATAACTCCACATTTACATTTTCTCAGCTGAGCTTGCATGGATACAAGTTGATTTCATTGATTTGGAATTATTCTTCGAATAAGCAATTTATTATAAGTTATGCCAGTAATATATATAGAGTAGAAATTGCTTGTTGCTTTTATTACCAGTTTATTTGATAATGTGAATCTTTTCCTGTACATTATTGGTTATCGCACCAATGCTGAAGGTACCCTACTGACAAACGTCACTCAGAATTTAAGGTTTCTTTTTTAGAATTGTACTATAAGACAATAACCCCCAATTTTTAAGGGTGATTTGGGGCATTTAAAGGTTGTCTTATATGTTGAAATATACAGTATATATTTTTTAATTTCTTTTTTTCTTTCTTAAACTTTTTAAGGGAAATTGATTTATGCCTGCCTATAATCCGCAAGAGTATAGACTTTACTGTGGATTTGTTGGGCAGGGAAGTACATATGTCACTGGGATTATTTGGTTCTGCTGTTTGTGGTGGTAAGAAATATTTTGCATTTATTGTTAAAAATATTCAACATTAAAATTACTTTGTTTTAAACTTAATGTTATTGCTTTCATGAAAAAAGAAAAAGGCAAAAATATATATTTGATTTATATTTCTGAATATTCAGTCAAAATTTTATTTAAATCTCAATTTTCTCTTTTTTTTCTTTTTTTTTTTTTTTTTCCAAATATGCCAATCCTTACAAATGACATTTTTTTCATCTTTTATAATTTAAAGCTTAAAAATATCCCAAAATATCCCAAAAATTCATACCAAATTTAAGTCTTTTGGTTGAACCATTTCAAATCTTTAAGAGCAATATAAATCTGACAAAAAAAACTTCTTGTTGATGGGTAGGGATTCTTATGTTACATTCTTATGTTTCTTCATGCTGTTCATAATTATAAAATTCTAATATAAATGTTGATTTTTCTCTTACAGATAGTCTGAATTTTTTCACTGGTGGTCCAGTGTGGTGTGCTGTGTGGTGTCCCATTCCCACCACAGAGGGCGTCAATGCTGATCAGTACATGGCTGTTTATTCTCATAAACATATGGATGAAACAAATGTTGTCAAAAAGGCCTTCACCAAGACAACTGTCATTCAGATTTGGAATTGTGGACCACTGAATGCATTTTCTGAGTATGCTTTATTAAATATAATTACTTTCTTGTCTTAGGCTATAAATTCAGTTATATCACTAGTATTCTAGAAATTGATGGTCTGGCATCATCTTTTCAAGAAAAAATTACCAAAAGACATGTGAAGCTTTTTTTTCTTTTTCTTTTTCATTATTAGACTCCTTCACATCATAGCTGCACAAATGTACTAATGTCACAGATAAATTATATTTCTTTTGCTAGCATTTAATCTTCAAAATAAAGTAGTTCATACTAATTCAGTGTTGCAGTGTGGGATATCCAGTATCTTTTTAAATTGGTCAAAATTATTAGAGAACACTGAAGATCTTACCAAGTTTGACTATTTTACATGAAGATCACACATAATTTTGCTTATGTATAATTTAATTTACAAATAAAATGTAAAGTCACACTTTTGAGGCTCATCATATAAACATGAGTTAACATTTTTTTTAAGAGAACAAACTGTACAATAGTGTTATCTGGAACTGGTTTATTAAAAAACATTTTTGGTTGTGTATTGGCCATTGTTTTAGTTTTGTAAACTGTTGAGTTCGTTCTCTATGGAGTAATATAGAAGTGCCATCAAAATTTTTCCATTCAACAGATTAATATTTGTTAAAATCATATATAAAAATAAATAAAAGTACCAATCCACAAATGATTTCTCATCTCTCTCTCATATATATATATATATATATATATAAGTTGTAGCCTCTGTCTGTCTGTTTATCGAATGCCTCCTAGGGTTTTGGAGATAAACCCACATAACCACACATATATTCTGAAACTACATTACCCAGGGTATTTGGATAAGTATATTTCATTTTGATCAAAGGGGGCACAAACCCCCTATTGAAAATTTGTTTTCCCTTTGATTTAAATTAAATTTAAATTTGAACAAGGGAATGATTCCTATCCAAAATATAGAAGGAGAAAGCCAGAAGATGGAGGTCACATTGACAAAATCAAAATGAGAGAATATACATATCAAGTTGAGCAAGAAATCACCAATTAGTGGGGGGTAGTGTCTTACAATACATATTTGTTGTGACAATTCCACTTTCATGTTGATTTTGAAATGTGCTCATCAATTCATTCAATCAAGTATTGCATCAAATGCATATCAAAGAGGTCAGATCAAAGCTGTTTTTGCACAAACCTCCCAATAAAAAATTTGTTTTCCTTTTGATTTAAATTAAATTTAAATTTCAACAAGAGAATGCGACTCCTAGAAAGGCCAGAAGATGGATGTCCCTTCGGCAAGATCATTGAGTAATATCGAAGTGTATCATTTTTCTCTGCAAATTATAACAAAGATGTAAAATCAGTTATTTTCTTACAAAAAAAAAACGTGTGACCTGCACCAAGGTGTAGGTAATTCGACTAGTGTAAATATAAAGACAAAAATTTGCATGAAAAATAGCATTATTGCCTAATATTTGAATAAACAAAACTGAAAAACTATTTGTTAATAACAACTGTAAAAATGTCAAAGTGGTCTGTCGGTGCAAACCATGGCCTTCGTAATTTGAACCATGGACTTTTGCAAATTAAGCTGCCACTCAATGCAATATAACCCTTTACAACTGAATTCCTTTTTACGAGCATGCCCGTCACTCCTTTGAAGCCCAAATGGCCACGGCTTGATAGACTGTTTGAAGGTATTTGCATGAGAAGCATAAAACTTAGCAATGAGTAAACAATTAAAGTTTTCTTTAAAAAATTTAAGCCTTTCTTTTGTTTGGTCTCATTATATAAATTCACTAAAATAGGTTGAAGACGACTAAACCAGACATTCTTTTAATTTTAGATTTTTGGTGAGACCACACTCAATATTTTGAGCATGTATCTCTATTCATTGGGTGGACAAGGTTTTCTTTCATAATTAAAGAATTCTATAATTTTTACCAGGTATTTCTATTGATTAAGCATCCTTGATCTGAGATCATGATTATTAAAAAAAAAAAATGAAATTTAAAACTAACAGTAATCTAAGATACAAAATAATCCAAGAAAATGTATAATGTCCACAAAAATCATATTTTATTTAAAATATTTTCTTCAAAAATGTTTTTGAATAAAAATAATTTTGTTTTTGGATGTTTCCATAAAATGGTAAATGCTAAATATTTCATTGTTGTTAATTCACATATAATCTCATAAATATAAAATTAATCTTTTAAATAAACAGTCTAACAACTAAAGGGTGTGTAACATTTTTAAAGCATAAACATAGATGAAGGAGTCTGCAGTAATAGTAACAGTTATTTTTTTCTGCGGGGATTTGTAGGTTAAACTTTACCAAGAGATTAATCCTTTTTATTGATACTGAAAAAATAAACAATTCAAACAAGATTGTTCTTTAATCCATTTCTTTGTTATTATTATTTCTTCTGTATTTAAGGTCTTCATTTTATACTATACATATATATAAAGCGTTTAAATTGCTTGAGGAACATAGGGCCACAGGATATCATTGTGGTTTCAATAAAAAGTCTTTTTTTTCTTTTCTTTTTTTTTTTTCAAGTGAGTAGGTTTTGAATTCAGTTTTCCTTCTTGACAAGTTTCCGCCGAAGGCTATAGAACCCAGTCTGTCCTGCTATTTACCCATAGCTGCGGGGAGAAGAGGATTCATACTTTTCCCAAGGGTATTAGCATGTGAGTGAATGTCATTGATTCGACTAAAAATTCGGACTCAATCCTGCGATTCCTCAATCTGAGCCGCTATCCTTTACTCCACCATGCGTCCTTTTAACACAGTTTTTTTTTTGGGGGGAGGGGGGTCTGAAGGTTAAACTTTACCAAGAGATTAATTCTTTTCATTGAGGGGGCAATGATGCAAACAAGATTGTTCTTTAATCCATTTCTTCATGGTTATTATTATTTCTTCTGTATTTAAGGTCTTAATTTTATACTTTTATTTTATATATATATATATATATATATATATATATATATATATATATATATAATTTTTTTTTTTTTCCAGGAAATTATTTCTTCCACATATTGCCTTTGGCATAGTACATGATTTTGGGTGTGTATTCAGCATGGCATGGTGTCCTTTTGGCGCCTGGCAATCCTGTTCACAACCTGTCTACCAGGTAAAAAGATTACTTTTTATATATTTATGTAAAGTTATAATATGTGATTTTGATTTTTTTTTTTTTTTTTTTTTTTTTTTTTTAGGGTGGGGTGAGCAGGTTGTACTATCTTCATTTTTATTTGGCTTAAATATGTCCATCTCCCACCTGGGTCAAAAACTGTCATTTTTTTCCCCCTTTCAGTAGTTGATATGAATAGAAGTTTTATGTAAATTTCAGTTTTTTGTTTTGTTTTTTTCTAAACTGACCTATGTTTTCCATGAATATGTCTGTAATATATCTGATGAAACAAGATGCAGTGATCCAATACATCATGTACAAATGCCCTCTTCCCCACAGTATAGAAAAGTTTAGTTAAATTCTGTGTTTTTTTGTCTTATGACTGGAAAACAAATTGAGAATCATCACTTTTATCTCATTAAATAATCATTAAAGTTCATACCATAAAACCAAGAATCAAAATCTTTATATACTAAAAAGATTTTTATAAAATACTGTCAAGTTTCTGTACTGTTTCAAATAAATATTTTTTCACTTTTTGTTGATTCTTTTGGTACCTCTTTTTTTTTTTTTTTAAACAAAAATCAAATTGTTTTATCTACAATTTCATAGATCAATTCATTGATAAGAAAAGTCAAGAGATCTAACACATTGCAGTTGATATCTACATTTAATTATCTGTCAAATTGTTGATTTTAGAATAACTAATATAGTATATGATAAATTCTAACTTTTATTTGGCTTGTTATGATGTTTGAATTTTCAGACATGCATTCCATTTTGATGTCAGAATCACAGTAACAAGATATAATGATATACAAAATGAAATATCTAAACCATTTCAAAGATACATAGCATTAGATTGTGTGTTGAGCAGTCTGTCTTCAAGAATGTCATTTTTGGCAACTATAAATTTTTATGCTTACTTTATTTTCTTTCCCACACAAAAATTGCGCCGTGTCAATTTCCTACTATGTTGTATTATTGTTATTTCAGATAATGATTTTGTTTTTCTTTAAATGTTCCTATGCTTTGTTTCTCTTGTAAAACCTGTTGCTGTTTTTCAGGAGGAAGTTCTGCACCGGCTCGGCCTCTTAGCAGCTGCTTGCTCCGATGGAAGTGTCAGAATATTCAGGTTATTTATCAATTTATTTAGTGACAGAATTTTTTATTTTTTTACATGGTTTAATAAAATGTTTCTTTCACTCTTTTCATTTTAATCTGTAAGTGGCATAATATACTTCGTCTCTTTTTGGGCAAAGTTTCCTCTTGTCTATCATGAATTCTAATGAAAGTTCTTTGGATATTGGTGAGGCAAAAAGACTTTGTATATACAAAGAGGAAAATCCTTCACTATGTGACTAGACTGTAAATACATTCTAAAAAGCTCATTTGAAAATAGGTGGACTATACGAGGGTCAGTTAAAAAGTTCATAGGCTGACCAATATACTCTCATAGTGACCAAATTAGCTTTATCTTTCAACATGGTCCCCTTGCAGTTCATACACTTCTTCCATCAGTGTTGCAGTGCTTGGATCTCATTGGTGAAGAAGCTTTCATCTTGTTGGTCAAAAAAATGTCATCAACATTAGATATGACATCATCATCATCACTGTAATACTGGCTACCAGCTAAGAGGTTTTTCATGTTAAGGAACTGATGATAACCAGATGGGGCCAAATAAGGAGGGTGATCAACCAGTTCAAAGCCACAATCAGACACAGGAGTCATTGAAACCAAGACCACTGATGAAATAAGACCACTTTTGTCAGCTTTCCTGGGTGTTTGGGTTTGATACCCTTTCATAACTGCCTCAGCAAGTTAGCATAGTACTCTCCATTGAGGGTATGGCCTTTTTGAATATAGTCAAAAATATGCCTTTTGCATCCCCAAAAATGACCATGGCCTTCTTTGGAGAACATGATGAGGGACAGTTTCCACCGCACAGATGGTCTCTTTGTCTCTGACTCAGTGATGAATCCAACACTCATCCTGGGCCAGGAAACATTCAAGGAAATCAGCTGGATCTATCTCAAACAATGTCAAATTTTCCCATGATGTGATCAGTGTGGTGCACTTTTGATCAAGTGTCAGAAGACATGGCACCCACCAAGCAGAAACCTTCATCATGCCAAGTTCATTGTGCTGGGATATGCTAATAATAGCTTTGGCTATTTGATTTATAGTCAATTGCCTGTCATCCATCACCGTGTGGTGAACATGATCAATCTCTTCCTCGCTGGTGGCAGTTGCAGGACGTCCAGACCTTTGGTTATCTTCAAGACTCTTCCTTTCCATCCTATATTCAGCTGCCCACTTTTGCACTGTTGATAAAGCTGGGGTGTCATCCCCCTAATCTGGCAACCATGTCAGCATGAATGTCTTTGGGAACTAAATCCTTTTCCTGCAGATAATTGCTAATGCCACAATGCCAAATTTTGCCCATTTTTAAGAGAAGTTACAACTAGTTACTATTGGAGTCTTCTTTGAACAATCAGATGTCATTTTACCTGAAAAGAAAGAATGCAGTTATTAATAAGAATAGTTGAAATTAATGCATGCAAGATTTCACAACTCTAGTGTAATCAACCTATGAGATTTTCAGCCCACCCTCGTAATATAAAACAGTGATATATTTATTGGTCACACAGACTGATCTTCCCTTTTTGATAAGATATCATTCAAGTAACAAGAGACATTACTTGATGCTAATAAGTAAATGTCTCCATGTTACTGTAACAACAAAATATCACATTAGTAAGTAATACCTGCAATAATGGTTAATTGTATAGGTAAAAATCTTTGATTAGTCATGCAGTAAACATGACCAATGCAACTGCAAAATTATTTAAATATCACTGAAATTTCTTTTAATGATATAAGTAAACTGGTATCATGTAATCTTTTTTTCTGTTAATGTGCTTAGATCTTTAATAAGAAACTCTCCTATTCACTATGATATTGGCTTAATCAATTCCAGTATTTACACTGTCAAATATTAGTGTATTCAGTCCCCTCTAGTGTATACAGGCATAAAAAAACATTCAAATAGAAAGTAACTAAAAAAAAAACATTCATAATGAAATAACAAAGAGATGGATGTTCTTGTGTTTTTTAATGTTTAAGATGCACATGGGGAGAGTATCTCCCAATGTTGAAGGCACTTTCCTAATTTTTTTTTCAGCTAAATCTTGGGGAGAAAAAAAAATTGAGTCTGTGTGTGAAATAAACAAAACCTTTGGTGTGCTTACATAGTAAAACAAAATAATGTATTTTTATTTTTTATCTGATATTTTTTTTATTACTTCTAATCTTATTTTTAGTGGATACCTGTATTTGAGTAGAACATCCCAGTTTTTTAAAGTGTTTATTTCATCTATTGGCCTGCACATTCAAGAAAACAAGAACATGTGCCCTTTGGCAGGATTTTAACTTGCATCCCTTTCTTTAGGAGTAATCACCGGCTGACCTAGTGTGCTTTAGACCACTCAGCTACTGAGAACCTCACCGTAAAGCAAACTACATCTCCTCTTTCAGATTTATCTTGAAAGCCGTATCTGCTCAGTTTTGTATCAGAAACAAAGCAATTTCTAAAGAAAGAGGGCACATTTTCTTTAGGTTTTCTCAAATAGGCAGGTCAGAAGAACTAAATGCTGTTTAAAAACAGGACCTTCCACTCAAATACATTTAACCTTTTTGCCATTAAAAGTAACATTTGATGAAACCAGGAAGAAGTTTAATTTGTGACTTTCAAGTTCCAACTTTCAAAGTCGGTTTACACTCCCTCAAAGACCTACTCATAAATTGACTGGTTTACTACCAAGTCTACTGGGAAAAAAAACATTTGTCAATATTTATTCTACTAAATTGTAGTTTATACACTTCATTCTGGGATCATATATAGGAACTTAAATGGTTCTCTTGTATCAAAGAGGCTTTCTTGATAATTATGCTTATGAGGCATTGATCTCCAAACCCTTCGGCATAAATGACACATTGAATATTTCACACATTGTAAAATGATATAGTGAGTGAAAATGTCAAACATTAGCAAATGCATGAACAAAATAATCAATTAACTGCAGTAGCAAAAAGCAGGTTATTTATTTCATCTCATGGAAGACTGGATGTGAACCATATCAGTCTCAAAGACATAGTAAATTAATAAGTTTTAATTTAGAGAAATATGTATTGTCTTTGATGCTGGGAAATAAATTAAAATTTCTAATGCCAAGCATGACTTTGGTTATTTGGGTCTGAATACAATATTTAATTTTTTTAAATTAAACTTTTTTCTTTCTGCTTTGACTTTATGTATTAATATTTCTGTTTCTGATTGATTTTTTTTTTCTTCTTTTTCTTTAAGTGTTCCCTATGCATCAGATTTGCTTGAAAAAGACCAATGCGTTGGTACCTACCAGTTTTATAGAGTTAAGCCGTCCATAAGCTTGATACCTTTACCTGACCAGTCAGGTAAAAAATTTCTGTTCATTTTTTTTATTGGTCATTGTTAATATTTCCAAAGAAAACTTTTAAATGCTGAATAAAATGAAAAGTACAAGCAACTCTGACAAAAACCTACTTGTGAGGAAACTTGCAAGGAATTATTTTTTATTATTGTATATTTGTATGTTTGTTTTAAACATCAGTATCATATCAATAAGAGTGAATATGTGTTTGTGTGTGTGTAAATGTAGCAATACAATTTCTCACATCTTTAGGAGATAAATAGATAAATACTTTTTCCTTTTAAGTCAATTTAATAACCTGAGTTTCTTAGGACTCTTGTCTCCAGTCAATTTAACGACCAAGATTTTTCAGGATTCTTGTCTCCAGCCCACCTTTGAATTGACAAACATAAAATTTTGTTAGTTATTTTAAATATCATGAAAGTAGAGTCTTTTGAAAAACTGACCACCCAAAAGCTGAATGGGTGGTCTCCTTTTCCATAACACAAGTGGACAGATAGGGGTGGTAGGATCTCAGCCAGTATCCATATAAGCAGAGTCGGTCAGGAAGTCAGCAGTCAGTGAACAGAGGATCAGTCAGAGAGAAGGACCAGCAGGAATGTGTCCACAGTCAGTGAATGTAAGGGTCCTCTCTCCATGTCTGGAAATTAGTAAGCTTGTAAACCTGTACTAGAGGAAGTTGGGGATAGGCTGGAAGCAAGGATAAGAGAACAGTCACTATGGAGGACTCTGAATAAAATAATCAAACCCCTAGTCTACTCCCTACCCTTGATTGACCACATATTGGCATTGCTTGGGAAGTCAACTTATTTTTCCACCATTGATTTGTGATCTGACTACTGGCAGGTAGCACTCAACAAAGCTGATAAGGAGAAGGCTGAATTTGCCCATCACGTTGGGTTGTACTAATTTGGAGTTATGCCCTTCAGACTGGCCGATATGCCTGGAATTTTTTAGCAGGTCACATTGATAGTGCTGGTGGGACCCTGTGTGTGGGTCATGTTGCTATTCATCCTCATAATCCCAACTGGTGTGTTGAAACACAGCCAAAATATCATATTAAAAAAATCTGTCGAAGTGATAATCACCAGATTAAAGTGGATAATTAGTAAGGTTTACCTAGAAGGGTTGAAGCAAATTAGGAATATACAGGTCATAGATGGAGAACTGGACTTGTTACAGGTATGCAAGGGAAAGCTGACAGTAACCGTAAGTGCTACCATGTCCCTGATCATTATCAAACTTCAGATGGGTTACTCTGCCTTTGGGAAATCTTAGGTCCTCCTGCCTTACTATTGGGTGGTGGGGAAAAATACAGGGCCGTGGGATCTCACCTAATAAGGCAAACAGGCATAACTGTATGCAAATTACCCCAACTATTAAAACCAATAAAGAGAATAGATTCACATGAATTAGTGGCCAATTTAGTGATGGTGGACAGAAATCCTTCCACCAAGGGAGACCCAACAGCAAATATTATAGTTTGGTTGTCAGTAGAGGTGGTAACACAGTTATCATAGTGCTAGTGATGGTTTTACTGGGTTATGGCAGACACTGGCTCAAAAAGCATAGCATACAAAATGAGCCAGTGAAGAGAATGTGAGGGCGAGGAGCAGAAATGAATGGACTTCATAGCACCCAAGGAGTCGGACAAATTGGAGAGAGGCTACAATTTCTCACTATACATGTGGAATAAAAAAAAGAAAAAGAAGAGGGAGGTGGGGTGATATTTGTAGCTATCTGTTCCACAATTTGGTTGAGTTTCTGGAGAAAAGGATAGTGTGAACTTTTGTTTTAATTTCAACCCCTTTCAAAAAAGAAAAAGAAATTTTCACTCTTGTGTCTGATGATTTTTATACTACACAGGAACCCATGAGTGGACATTGTTTTGGAGTACCCACATTTTGATGAAGACATTTTTTATAGTCATGTGTGTGTTCTGTTGCAAATTGTGACAAATGCCATTTCATTTTTTTGTGCGCGTTAAAAAAAAGAAGCAACAAATGTAATCATTGTGCAGTGAGATGTGGGATGATTTGTGCATCTTGTTTCATGAGGAAGGTCATGTGATGACACTCCCCATTTTCTGGATTTTGTCTTAATGAGCGGACGAAACTGGTTTTCACTTCTATGGTATGCTAAAATGTCATTTTTATGGGGAGTAATGGAAAGGGAAAGATTTGAAGAGGTGGTTAAAGTCCTCTTGTTTATTTTGGAAGATCAGTAGAAATTACACTTCCTGTGATCTGAGTTACTTGAAGGGGTGATTAGAATTCCCTTGTTTTTTGGTATTATTTTTCTCTTTGGAATATTTGAAGAGTTACACTTCCTGTAAGGTGACATTTTTCTAGGGGTGTTTGAAATCCTCTTGTGTTGGCTTGAATGAAGGGCTGCTAACCATCCTTTGGTATATTACGACGTACCGGGGGGCAAGGACCTGTCCAGAATTTATCCCTCTTTTGGGTTGGAGCCTAACCACCTCTGAAGGTAGTTCATCTGGAGTTTTTTTTTTTTTTTATTAGATGTAGAGTTCCATGTTTTCAGCTTCACATGAAATATTTCTGTTGTACTTATTTGCTTTGTTTTATTTGTTTTAAGTTTTTAAAAATTGTTTTTATTGATTGTTCTGTAGTTTTCTTGTAATTTATATAATAAATGAAAAAATTTGGTGGGGGAGGAGTGTAGCAATACAATTTCTCACACATCCTTAGGAGAAAAATAGATTCTTTTTCCTTTTAAGTCAATTTAACAAACAGGATTTTTCAGGATTCATGTCTCCAGCCCACCTTTGAATTGGCAAGCATAAAATTTTGTTAGTGATTTTAGTAGATAATATAAATAAATCATAAAAGTAGAGTCCTTTTGAAAAATTGACCACCCAAAAGCTGAATGGGTGGTCTCCTTTTCCAGAACACAAGTGGACTGATATGGGTGGTAGGACACAAGCCAGTATCCATATTAACAAAGTTGGTCAGCAGTCAATGAACAGAAGGACCAGCAGGAGTGAGTCAGCAGTCACTGAGACCACAGCCAGTGAATGTAAAGGTTCTTTGTCTGTGTCTGGAAGTTAGTAAGATAGCAGCAGTTCACCTTCTCAAAGCAGAGGGAAGACATTGCTGATTAGGTGAGAAATTGTATTGCATGGTATTTCCCAATCAATGTCTTGAAAAGCATTTGTCATTATTCTTCATTGAATTTGATCATGGCCAAACCAGTGAACATTACGAGTCGGTTGTATATGCATATACAGCTAACCTTGAATGCCATCACAGTTTGTGCAGTATCATGCGGAAGGCATCATCAGATATGCGTGTATATACATTTACTTGTGTGTCTTCTGTCACCATGTACCACAGATGTACCACAGCTCATAGCACTTGATGCCAGGATTGAACTGACAATCTGGCATTCCCCTCTGAGCTGTAGCAATTGTTCTGCTGTCTCTTTGACACAACTGCACACAGTGGATTTTGGTAACATTTTCAGGTTTTATCCTACTTCAACAAATCAACTGAAAGTATTTCCATATCCACACACACACACACACACACACACACACACACACAAACACTTCGAAACTACTTTAAAGAAAGTATATCTCAGATAATATTGGCAAATAATCTATCCACATTTTAGGCGATTTATGCTGCTTTGTAATTATCTCCCATGCATTACCGTGTCATCATTTCAATTGCTTCCCTTGCATTCCCCCCCCACACATACTTAATAAAAATTTTTAACGCTTTGCTATTGAGTGATTTCCTATAAAATAAGCACCTCCACTTTTGTGCTGAAAACAGCATAGCTGGATAAAAAAAGGCACCAAAATGTTTATTATTAAGGATAAAGTATTTTTTTAATTATTTTGAAAAAAATTTTTTTACTTTTCATTCAAAATCTGGTTAAAAAAATTTTTTTTTTTTTTTTTGTGTCAACTGTGTAACAGTGTTGTCTGGGTATTTTAGTGCATTGATTTGGAAATTCTTGAAAAATCAAATGAAACTTTCAAGACTTTTTCACAAATTCATGAAATTTCTAGAAATTAAATTCCATCCTCCAAATGTGTTTTATTTACTGTTGTCCTCATCTTTATTGCTACATTCACAATGTTTCTGCCTTCAGGTGATTGGAATTTCAAACTGAACCCTTTTTGTCCACCAGGACAGATTGTTCTAGTTTCACATGTCATGTCGGTTCTAGGTGTCTCAGTTATCTCCCTTTAACTCAACTCCCCCAATGCAGGGTCAAGTCACTAAATCCAACCAATGCTTTTATCTACTAGGTCATGTGTCCTTGAGTACATCAGTGGATGAATTTTTAGGGACTTATAAACTTAATGTCTTAGTAATCTTTTTTTGAGAGCTCATATTGCAATTTTTGTTATTATTGCTTTTCTGTAACACTCTGGTTCCGATATTGTATTTGTTTCTTACTTGGCCAACTTAGGAGATTTTTGTGGCCTAGCATATGTGCTGATTCCTTAAGTTTTTGTATTTTCCATTGATTTCTCTTTTCCCTCCATACATGGTCAGCTATGCCTGATTTTTATATTTTCCCTCGTGTTACAGCTTTACGATGTTCTTGCAGTCTTACATTAAGGGGGCAGCCTGTTTCTCCTTTATATTTCTTATCACAGCTGCATGACATTGCGCGTACACACAGTCTTTAATCATGTTCTCCTCTATGGTGGGTCTTACTCGGAAGAAGTGTCTGCGAAAGTGTTGAACCACTTTTGGACATCATTTTAATGTTATATGGACCGCAGATCTTTTGTATTTTCTCTGATAATCTCTTCACATGCAGTAGGCAGACCAAAGCAGTTTTCCAAATGCTGCTTTCCTCTTGTATCCTTCTATCCCAGTTTGTCGGAGCTGCTGCCGTGTACCCAGGGTAGTTGTTACATTGTAGGGTACTGCTTATAATGACCATTTCGTGTTCATATGTCTCTGGGTCACCACTTATGACTTTTGCTCAATGTTGTAAGCAGTGGATGATCCCTTTCTTGACACTGTATGGGTGGTGAGAGTTGAGGTATTGTCTGGTGAATGTTGCCTTGAGGTATATGGATGTCTTGAAGCCATGCCCTGTTCAAGTTATATATATATCCAGGAATGCAAGTTTGTTGTTTTCTATCTCCATTGTGAACTATATTGATGATCTTATTTAGTCCACATGGTCCACTGGATCACTTCCTGGTATGGCCAGAGTATGAAGCTGTCATCTTTGTATCTCAGCCATAGGGTTGGCTTTAGTCATGTGGATTCTAATGCCATTTCTTTGACGTATTCCATGTATATGTTGTTCTTGCTGGTGATAAGGGCAAGCCCCTTGCGAAGCCTTCTTCCTGTCAAAATATGTCTGATCCCATTCCGAAGTGTGTTTGTGTACTGAAAGTCAGCATCTCTATTAGGTTATCTATTGGTATAATGGTCCATCCTAGGGATGAAACCGAGGCCAGTCTGTCCTTGACTACCGATAGTGCCTCCTCCCTGGGTATCTTTTGTGAACAAACTCACCCTGTCCACACTCACCATCTGGTTGGATTGGATAGGAGCATCTTTGATTATTTCCACAAAGTGGGCAGAGTTTTGGACATATGAAGGTGAATTTCCTATTAAGGGGTCAATTATATCTACAAGGAAGCAGCTCGGAGGGTGGCACACAGAGCCTTGGCAGCTAACAGTTGGTCTGAGCAGAATACTGTCTATGTGAATTTTGGGGTGACTGTATATGTGAGGTTGCTTAGTGTAACTTCAGTGTATGAAGGTATCATTTGTATATCTTGAGCATAGACTTGACTTTAGTGATGTTGACTCTAATGCCATTTCCTGAAAGTATCCCATATATGGTAATGGTGAGCCCATTGCGAAGCCTTCATCCTGTCGATATGTCTGATCCCATTCTAAAGTATGTCTGTGTACAGAAAGTCAGCATCTCCAAAGGTTATCTATTCCTATACGGGTACATTCTAGAGATGTTCTGAGGCCATTCTGTCCCTGATTACTGATAGTGCCTCCTCTGTGGGTACCTTGACGAACAAACTTACCATGTTCAGGCTCACCATCTGGTTGGATTGGATGGGAGCATTTTTCATTATTTCTACAAAATGGGCAGAGTTTTGAACATAGGCTAACTTTCCTATTAATGGGTCCACAATGAAGTGATGCAGAGGGTGGCACACAGAATTGGCCTGAGAGGAATACTGTCTATGTGAATTTGGGGGAGACCATATATGTGAGGTAGCTTGAAGTAATGCTGCAACAACTGCCTGTATGTCTTGGGTGTGAAGTGGTCCTTGTTCTTGATTAGGATCCGCAACAGTTTTCTTTCTGTTTTCATTGTTGGATACTTTACTATGACTACCATTTTCTTATGGGCTCTGTCAGTTTTCTTTGTCTATCACTATAGTCACATTGCCTTTGTCAGGTGGTAGTATGATGTTTTCATTTCTCTGTAATGTTCTGATTGCCAGTCTCTCCAATTTTGTGATGTTTGATTTAGGCAGCTTGGCTTTCTCCAGTATCTGTCTCATTTTCCATCTTAGCTCATCTGCCCGACCCTGAGCGATGTTCAAGGCAATTACCTCGATTCAGGTAATGATGTCCAAGTATGGGGTATCTGCATGATGGTTATGGCAAAGTCGAGACCTTTGGTTAGTACTGACTCTTCAAAGGCTGGTTTTGACTGATGTTTATTGACTTCACTGGGGAGTAATTGACCTTCTGCGTCACCTTCTGATCTTTCAATCTGATTAATTTTTGTGCTTGGTGGGCCTTGACTGCATCAAATTCATATCTGAAGGATTTATCCAGGTCATCTTTGTCGGTAATTCTGTTGAAGAAGGCCTTGAGCTTCTGGGAGATATCAGATTACAATTTCTGTTTTTATCCAACAGTTGTACTGGATTCTTTCATCGTGAATATGGCAACAAAGATTCAGACAACAATGTAACTAGTGTAAATAATTACAATACCTCATTTCAGAAATATAGACAGATATTTGTTTTGTTAGTTAAAGGAAGGACTCCTTGGTGAAGGTAAATTACACACACACACACACACACACACACACACACACACATGTATTTAAACAGTTATTGCTTTCCAAAAAATCTACTCCAAAATATTAAAATAAAAACTACAGTAAAACTATTTAATTAGATAAGCTTTTAATTGTTTTTATAAATAATATATATTAAGGATATTATAGTATCAAAAAAAAAATTTTTTTTTTTTGATTAATGAATTTTTATAAGGATTGTTTTCATGTTTTTTTAATAATAAATTATAAAGTTTCAAAAATCTTAAAAATTCTTCAAAACTTCAACCTCATTAGGTTATTAAGTGAAAACTATATTTACTAAACTAAAATTGAAAAGCTTAATACAAATCATCACACACTGAGATTTTAAAAGTAATTTGTGTGTGTGTGTGTGTGTATAAATGTGCCCATTTTGAAAGTATGGGTTACCATACATAACTTTATCAGATGTTGACTGTAGTAAGTTTAAAGTCAACATTCCTAAAATTAAATTACAGAGAATATTTTCAACATTTTTAAGATTGAGTACTTAAAAATTATATAAAAAAAGAAAAACGTTCATCTTTCATCAATACAAATGTTGTTGGTATTATAAATTCCAATAAAAGAAAATGTTTCTGTTATGATGCAACAGATTTGAGTTAATGAACATATTAAGATACTTGTAAAATCTTTGTAAAATCTTTAAATATTTGTAAAATATTCTTAACTCCCAGTATCATCATTGATAATTTACTTATCATAGATTGAGATGGATTTGCTAATAATTTGGCTTTTTCCATCCCTTTGATGTCTTTTAATAAATATTTAACATTTTTTTTATTGTAGGAAGTACTGGCAGTTGTTGCTTGTGTGTTGACTGGCAGCATGGAGAGGAACGTAGATACATTGTGGCTGGTTATGCAGATGGTAAGTCTTCTCTTTATTTATATATTCCCATTTTGTAGATACTAATTAAAGGGATAAACATTAAATGTAATAAATCATAGAATCTTTATTATAATTTAGTTTACTTTTGTTTGTTTTCTGTACAATTTATTCATTTTAATTTGGGTAATAACGTCAAAGAAAACTTTTGTCAATTTTGTTAAACTCCAACCAAATACTATTGTCAATCTCCATTATACAGTGGGCACTAACAAGGCAGCAGCCAGGCAATTTTTCAGTTGGAAAATTCATCACCATGACAGAAATAAAGAAAAAGAATTAAAATCTGAATTTTTTTTAGAATTTTATTGAAATACACTAGATATCAGAATAATAAAACTTTGAAGCGTGTTACAATTTCTATATGTTGGTTCATATGTGTGTATTTTTTTCTGCCACTGCTGAAACCTGGTTATGTCATCCAATCTTGTTCAGCTCTTTGTAACTAACTTTTTGTTCTCATATGCACAACATATTTGTAGATATAGGCATGTTTTACTTGCATGTGTGTGTTTGTTATATATATATATATATATATATATATATATTAGTGTGTGGATATTGAAATCAACACACAGTGGTGATTGTCAGTTTCATGCTTAAATGTAATCATCAGGCCATGTGCAGTGTGTTTTGGCTCAACTTTTTATATATGTTGGTTAGTGACGTATTATTGGTAGGTTTTATTCTTATTCTAATGGTTATTGGGTGGGCTGTAATGGTAGTTTCAAATTATTTTAGCAGGTGGGAATAATTGTGGATCCAATTGGTATTCATAGTTTGTTAATTTACTTATTTACTGTATTGATTTGGATTAATTCATAATTTATTGATTTTTAATTTAATTTTATATCCATTTTTAGTTTTCGATTTTTAGTAATCTAGTCAAAATTTATTTTTGTCTTTGCATTTTGAGATGAGTTCTGATTGTTCATTTAGTAATTTGTTTCGGTCTGGGAAGGTAATTATAGCAGATTTCTCCTCCAGAAAATGTTTACAGTTTAGATTTATTCTTGTAGGCTGCTGCTATTTTCCTTATTTTCCATGATATTTTTGGTGTGATTTGGTTTGTTTTTAATTTTTATATATATATATATATATATATATATATATATATATATATATATATATTTAGAAAGTATTGTTCTGTTCAAGTATTTACTGTTTGTAAAGGATGTTTTGTGTGCATTGTTTTTTTGTTTCCAGGGACTTTCAGTTACTCCTTTGTATATCTTCGTTATCTGCTGATTTTACAGTGGCTTGATATATTACATTGTTCTGTAAGCAATTTCCATTTGTTCTTTGCTTTGCAGTTACATGTGGGTTTGATTTGTGCAGTTGGTTTTTTGGTTGTTTTCTTGTGTGTTTTTTATTTGTGTCCTATTCTCTGTGCAACAGTAGGGGATTTTTACTGTGTTTTTGTTGAATATCTTGTGAAGAGTGCTTGATGGGGGGGGTATGAGTTTAATGAATATTTTTCCTATGTTATATTTACACATGTTCATTCCCTGATATTGAGCACTTTAACTCATAAATATAGCATACCTTAAAACTGACCAATATATATATATATATATATATATATAAGGGAGAGATGGAACCTTTAAGGAGAAGAAATCCCTCTGATATAAACCCTTTGACTTGAATTGCATCCAAGAATTTAGACTAATACTTCCTTTTAGATAAATGTTATCATTATTCAGAGATTAGGATTGTTCCCATGTATGGTTTTTTCCTCACTTTAAAAAGTTTCAAGCACAGGCATTGCCCAAATTATCACTATAAGATCCGTGTTTAAAGCCCAGTGGCTGTGGCAAAAAACAAATGTTAGAAAAAATATAATAAAGCGTGTGGGTTCCTAGCTGGGATCAAAAACCATAAATATGATTATACTCTGAAAAAAGAAAGTAGTCATTGTTATATGTAAATTTATTTTATCTATAACTTTTTTCCTTTCTCTGAAATGGTGATATTGTAAGTGGCTATATTGAACCAACAAAACCAGCTAAAACCAATTGTCCTAACACCTGAAGTAAGAAACAAATTCAAAAACAAATAATAACTGAAATTACCTGCTGCTCTGTATCATAAAATTATAGAAATAAATATTCAAAGTGCTGCCATAATTTTGGGAGGTTTTGTTGTAGATTTTAAAAAAAAATACATAAAAAACACTCCTGATTTTCCTATAAACTGGCCTGAATGCTTTCTAATTTTAATTAAATAAGCCCTGTGATTCTTAAAATCCTTCTTAAATACTAAGAGGCAAATCTCGTTTGGTAAACCATGTACATTATAGAATGGGGATGTGCTGCTAATTATATTGACTGTAATACAGTCAGTCTAAAACAATGATTCCCAATGTGAGGCCACATGCCCCACCTGTGGGGTATGGAATTATTTTGGTGGGGGCATATGTAGGATGTGCACCCTTTGGCTTACTATACCAACAGAATAAGGGGGCAATTCAAGAATGAGTTATTAGCAGTGAATTATATCCTAGTGAGTCTGATTGAGAGGGTTAATGTTAATGCATGTTAATGCACACAATGCATATACAGTATGCATATATACAAATATTTTATGTATGTGTAATTGGCATACATGTAAGAATTAAATATTACAGTGGAGGGGCACCAGAATTTTAGAAATACCAAAGAGGGGCGTGGCTCAAAATCAGTTGGGTACCACTGATCTTAATCATCTAATTTTGTTTCATGCCATATATTATCTGTTTGACAGGAGCTACAAGACTTTGGGATTTAAAAACACAATCTCCACTGCTGAGAACCAGCATAAGCATGGACATGTCTGATGTGTTCCTCTACCCAATCCGTTGTTTTAAGAGTCACTTAAGTGAGGTACGAGCTGTATGTTGGTCGCAGACTGTCCACGACACATTTGCAACTTGTGGAGCTGATCGTGATGTGAAATTCTGGAAGAGTTCTGATACTAGCTTCCCATTTTGCTGTGAAAAATTCTGCCAATGTATGAATGCTAGATGGGTTCAGCCATGGAATGGTGTTGTTGTGGCGCAGGACGATGCCTTTTGGTATGTGCATGCTGCTGTCTAAATCCAGTCACTTTTTACTAACTCTGTATTATATTTCTTTTCTTCCGAGACTAACTTTTTGATCTCTCATATCAGAATGATAATGAAATAACAAGTCTTCGTTAAATATTCTTGCAATTCAGTGTTTACTCTTGGACACTGGAGAGAAATGACTTTAAACAAAATGCATTAAAATTTGCTAATTTATAAATTGGTAGGTACTTCCCTTCATTTCTTTCTTTATTTTTTTTTTAAATTTACATAAGGTTCCCCCCTCCTTTTCTTTTTTTTTCCCTTTTTAATTGCTTAATCTGTAGTTTGCACTGTAGCCAAACACTGAATCAAGAGATTTCTGTACCTGTTTGAAAGTAAGTTGAATGATTAGTCTCACTACGCCTGTGATGTCATCTGTCATTTTGGTTGGGCTCGATGCCTAAGTACATAAATTGTTGGCAATTGAGTGATCTCATTGGTTAATTTGGAAAGTTAGAGTTCAAGTAACCCGAATCATTTGATAACTGTATCAATGCGGTCAAGATAAATGTCACAAGAAACCAAGTAATATTGAGTCCATATTGAGAACAGATCATTATATTCCCCCTACTACATCATTTGGCGACTAAATGAAGTAACACCCACAGGTATAAAACTATCCATAACACGTTTTAGTACATAGACATTTTTCTATAGTTCCTAATTTTAAAACATTTAAAAGATTTTTTCTATTTTTTACCCAATTTCTAAGCATCACAGACTGAAATTAATCTTAAAAATTTACCTACATACCTAAGAATCTTTTTTTGTGGTTGTGGGGTATTCTTGAAGCTGGAGAAAATATGGTTCTTAATTTGATTAAATTTACCTTACAAATGGCATAAATCACAATTTACCTTAACAGTTTTTTATAGACTTTATTAAATAAACTTCTAGAACAATATCAGATGAGAAATGTAATATTTGTTTAAAATATAATCTTGTTTGTATCTAAGTCATTTTAAGACAGAACAAATCTATAATAATATTTATTACAAGAAAAAAATCTTCTGATGATAATAATAATAATAATAATAATTATTATTCCTGAAAGCAAATAAATTTTTTTTTCTTTGATTTCAGCTTCGATCATTGTTGTGCTTACTATCAAGATGCTGGTTACTGTTTGCCTGATTTATATGGACGGCGTTCTGTTATGTGGCATAATGCATGCATTTGGGTGAGTGAATTTGTAAAACTGATAAATCTCTGGTCAACTTTATCTAGTAAAATAAGACACAAGTTCTTTAAGTGAATAGATTCAAGCATGGCATTTGCGTGAATGAATGATACACTATACACATTATATACTATATTTAAAACCATACACACGATCTTTTAAGTGAATAAATCCAGTAAAAAATCATTTGTCTTTCTTTTAATAATTATGCTGTTGGCTATAAATAAAAATCTTTTTTGAAAATCAGTCAAAGGTTAAGTAGAAAACAGAAATTTTTCTCTTTTGAAAGGACCTCTGGTGACCTTCAAAAACCTTGCAGGTCATCACCACATATTTTTTTTTTTTTTTTTTTTTTTTTACTCAAATTACCACCACATACCACTGCCCACATTTAGAGATATCTCGTCTAGTTCTTATTTTAGTATTGCTTAGTTATTGCCTGCCCCATTTCCACTGTGACAGTAGCCAAGTCGGTTAAATCATTAGTTCATAAATTTGATGCCATAGTAATTATGAGTTCGATTCCTTGAATTGGTAGTCTTTACTTGAACTCAGTGGAGATGGGGATGAGCAATAACAGAGCAGTTCTAGAATAAGAACTAGACGAGATATCTCTCAACATCTACAGAGGAATGAGAACATTCTACACCTGTAGATTAAATAAAGGGTTTAGTTCAACATTTCTTACAGGTAATCCAGATTGATGGAAGACCTGATGATAGTTTCAACAGCCAAAGCCTTGTGACAAAGAAGAGGACAATAGTCCGCATGTAAATAACTCCTCATCCCAGAAATTCAGACAGAAATTAGCGTAGATATAATTCAGGTCCAAGCTCTCTGTTCCAACTCTCTATAATTTAGTCAACTTTTAGTAACTAAAATTAGAAAAATGAAATACATCTTATCAAAATAATTTAAAGAAATATTGCATTAGTTTCATTTCCTTTTCAGAAACAAAAATCTCTGATGTTGGCCTGAAATTTATCAAATGTATAATTGTCTTATTTACAGGATGTCACGCATTCAAGCTGGTTAAATGTGGCAGTCACATGTGATAGTACAGGAACGTTAATGTTGTTCAAATGTATGAACCTTTGGAGAGGAAACAAGTCGAAGAAATTAATGTATCGAAGACATGTAAGTTTTTCTTTGGGTAGGAAATAAACAATGAATTTACTTTGTGTAAAATTTCTTCATTTACAAGCAGTCCCTTACCTTTTTGCTCAGATTAAAAATGGAAACGGATATTAATAAAGATGCTGGGCGCAATTTCTAAAACTTGTAATATTCAAAATTAAGCATTTGGATATTTTCAGTAATTTTGATAAATTTTATCATAGCAGCAATTTTACTTTTCATTCCTGCTTGCATATTTCTCACTGACACAAGTGGTCAGTGTTCAAACTCAGGTAAAACGACATGATATTGAATGGCGGTTTTTCAAGACCTCCCCTATTTGTAAGGGGGATTAACAGAATACAGGAGTTTAGCTACTATGATTTGGACTTGGCTTAAAATTGTAATATAATGTTTTAATAATTCTGTTAATTTTAGAAATTTGTATGAAGAAATTTTACAATTTTTCAATATTGAAAGTAAAAATTTAATAAAGCTGTAATTTAATAAAGCTGTAATTTGTCCACACTAGAAATATTCAAAAAAATATTCCTGTCTTTTTCTTTAGCAAGAGTTTTGGTTTTTGTTGTCTCATTCTTAATGCGTTTCCATCGTACAATTATCATTATTCAAGCAGAATGCTGGGAATTTTGTGCCTGGGTCGTTTTACTTGTCTCATCAATCTATTTGAATACTAATATTTTAAAATACTAAAAAATGGAGCTTTTCTGCTACTATGGTAGATGTGTGGGTGGTGTAATGGATATTGGCCTCTGAATGAGAAATCGGAGAGCCGATTCCACTTGCATTCACTTATGCGCAAATAACCTTAGGGAAGGTAGGAATCCATCTCATCTCCCCAAATGTGGGTTAAATAGTAGGGCTTTTATCTAGAAAAGTCATTATTTTTTAAAAATTGTTCTGTCCTGGGTAAGACTATAAGCTACATTCGACAACAAGGTCTCTGATCAGGAGGTTTTGAGGAGCATGGAACCACCTCTTAATTGGTGATGTTCCCAGGTCCACTCTGACCTGGGGTGGTAGCATCTGTTAAGGTCCCAGCTATGGGCAAATCATTAACTCCTAAACAGGGGTCAAAACACTATGAAAGTGTAAAAATAGGTTTTAATACCAGCAATACATTTTTGAAAAAAAAATGTTACCAGCAATAAAAATCTTGTCAGCATTAAATAACCTATTGAAATTGGTATGCCATAAATCAAATCAAACGTAAAAAATTGTTAATACAATATTCATGCAGTAAAACAAAAAAAAATGATTCTTGTGCACCAAAATGTTCCAGCTTTAAATAACCAATGAAGGGTTAAGCCATAAAAAAAAAAACAATCAATTCTGATGCCATGAATGCCTTTTGCTTTGTTATTAATGAACTAGAAAACTTCAGAAAAGCTGTTTCTGTTAGCTTTGTTGTTTTAAAATACTCTGAAGCTTTTAAGTGATAAAAATGAATTAATCAAATATAAGAAGTTAGGAAATAAACACTTTTAATATTTAATGTTTCATCTTGAAAATCGGAATTTGTTTTCTCATATAATTTGAACTTATTTTTTTAGCTTCTCTATGAGACAGATGTCATCCCCACAAATGTCAAAGAGGGGGTAAAACCTGACATTTCTGCTCTGCTTGACCCCAGAACATATGATGAAATTGTTCCAAAATGTCAGTTGACATATAAAGATAAGAAAATGGTAAGTTTCTTTTCTCTCTCTCTCTCTGCCTGTCTCTGTTGAAATCACCTGGTTATTGATGCTATTAATATCTATTTAAAATCCATCAGAATTTCAGGACACTGATCTTGTAGATCAGCAACTGACAATTCAAATTTTACAGTAGGGATAATTATCATCTTGACTATTATGTTTTACATATATGATCTGTGTGTGTGTGTGTGTATATATATATATATATATATATATATATATATATATATATATATATATATATAGTACAGGTAATAGTCCGTTGGTATATAATCCAAGTAGATCCTAATAATATAAAATATTGAAACTGATCCATATGAGTTCAATGTATTTATTATAATGGAGCATATAAATTACAAAATAGAGAAATCCAAAATTTCCTCATAGCTATTTCAACTAGTGTTACGCCAGTATTTTTCGAGTAAAATGGTGTGCAGATATAAAGTTAGAAACTTCAATATTTAAAAAAAATAAGACTAGGCAGCTGTTGACAATAAGATATTGAGTTAACCAAATGAAATCTGTATAATGGTAACGGGAGGCATATAAAACCCATATAATGGTAAGCTATAATTTTTTCTACCATAATTCGATTTCCCTTGGGGGGGGGGGGGTCATAACCCCAACTTTCGGTTGTGGAATTAAAATCTGTGTCAAGTTTGTGACTATTACTCATTCTATTTAAGCCAGACAATATCCGTCCCTCTTTACCATTATATTGGTTCCACTCAATTATCTTTATTGTCAACAGCTGCCTAGTCTTCTTCCTTTTTCTCTTTTTAAGTATTTAATTCTTAGGTTTCTGACTTTGTATCTGCACACCATTCTAATTGAAAAATACTAGCGTATTAATACTATTTGAAATAGATATTCTCATGCGGTGATTTTGGATTTCTCTATTTTGTAATATATATGCATGGCTGAGTGGTTAGAAAGTTTGCTTTCTGAAAATGAGACCCATGTTCGAATCTCTCTACGGTTGATTTGTCAGAAAGAAGACTTCCTGATTTTATCGGTGTGGAGGGGGGCGATCCCAGCGTGCAAAACCTTTGGAGAGTGCTTGAAAAACACCATGGGTTGAATCAAGCCTTGTGAGTTAAATTGGATAGACAGAACACTTGTGAGACATCAATAGCTGTGCTTGCACAAAGTCACAAGTCATCATGACCGAGGATTTGAGTGTGCTGGCCTTGTTGATCATGCTAGATAACACTCTCTCTCCCAGGAATTGTAATTAAGGTCTGCTCAGCATAGTTGCAGTATAAACTACAGGTGGGCTATGTGGATGTTGAACAAACACAGATGTGCCTGAGTGAGCGTCTGCACTAGGGATTGGCTAGCCACCCTAGTAGATGCGTATCCTCAAATACGAGTGGCCAGCTGTTTTATATATATATGGAGCTGGGTGTTTTTATGAAGTGCCGACATATTTATCGGCAGCATCATGATTGTGATATTTGGCTAAGGAGGAAATAATCATAATAAAATTACATGACGAATACAACCTAAACACCATTTTTCTTTACTTTTTTTTTTTTTTAACTACCAAGTAATCTTAAAAATTTTAAATATTTTATTTTATTGAATTTTAGATACTTTGACTTTTATAGCTTTACTTGAGGAAATTACCATCATTACCACTCTTATTTTCTGATAATGTCGTGTATGGACATCCATATTTACAAAAATCGGTACATTCATACTTACACACCAAAAAAATTAAAATATTTTGTCATTTTCTCCCTGAATTGTAAGCTTCTTTCCATTTAGGATTAGTAAATACAGTTTTTATTTAATAACAATAGCATTTGATTAATATTACAAATTAATACAGAATTAAAATTTGGAGAAAATGTTCTGTAATGGCAGGGATCCTGTTTTTTCAAAAAATGATTTAAATTCTCCAAAGACTTGTCCTTATAACTAATATAAGCATTAACATTGGTCTGTATTTCTGAGATTTTAACTATTTACATTATTTACATTGTTTGGACTGTTGTCCTCCTCTTTAATGTCACATTCACAACATTTCTGAGTGTTTTTATCATCTTGTACCCTTCTATCCCAGTTTGTGGGGGCTGCAGTCCTATTCCCATGGTAGCTATTACATTGTCGAGTACTGCTTATATTGACCATTTCTTGTTCATATGTCTCTAGGTCACCACTTATGATTTTGCTCGATGTTGTAGACAGCAGACGATCCCTTTCTTTACACTGTATGGGTGGTGGGAGTCGAAGCTGAGGTATAGTCTCATGAACTAAAAGTGTTCAGTTCAAAATTCCAACCAATATCACTTGAAGAAAGCCAGAGTGTACAAGACAATGCAACCTTTCAATTTAGTTTTGACCTCTTCTTCATGTACCCAATACATTCGCTTCTAAAATAACTGAGACACTACAAATAAATTAGTCAAGAGATATTGTGTAATTTTGTTCGATATTAATATTATCAATTAAACTTCTTTCTTGATAAGGTGGCATGCCCTTGCTAGAATTTGACACCACTCACTCAGAATCGAGCCTATATTTGCCAAATATTTAACTTTAAAAAAAAAAAAAAAAAAATCACTTCTTCGAGATGATAGTTTTTTTTTTTTCAAATGTTTTTGTAGGATGTCATCAAAGCAGATGTGAAATTTGGTTCTGGTAAAAATCTTCCCCGAGAAAGAGTTGGATCCTACCCTCTACCTGCCCTCTATAAGGTGAGTGTGACACACACACACACACACACACACACACACCTCCAAATGTAAAAATGAAAAGTATATAAATTCAAATGTTCATAACATTCACTTAAAAAAAGCTTAATAATGGAAAATATTTATGCATTTTTGTTGCGGTAACTTGCATGTTCCAATGTAACTGTTTATAATAAATATTCATTGCTCTACTTCTGTATTGAGCTCTTTTTTTAAAATTAATATTATGAACATTTGAATTTATATTCTTTTCGTTCTTTTACATTTGGATAGTTTTCTCCTATTAATGTTGAGCACTTTTACCATTAATCTAAACTGCAAACATGGATAAAGTTGATTTCAGAAATTCACTGAAAAATATTCCTATTCAAAACAAACTGGAGTACTATTAGAAGTTAGTCTCAAAGGCTGAAGATCAGTGATAGGGTTGCCAAACTTGCTACTAAGGAGGCTTATGTGTTATTAAAAGATCACAAACTTGAATTTCAACGTAAATTGCCCACTAGAATTATTAATCCAGCTAAATCAGAGATTGGTAGAATAAGTAAAGTGATCTTAGAATGTGTCAACCTACAAATAAAAAATCAACTTGATCTTGTATAATGCAGTGGTACTTCTAAAGTGATCAATTGGTTCAAGAACATTGAAGACAAAAGGAACTGTACTTTCATCCAATTCAACATTGTAGATTTTCATCCCTTTATCTCTATAGAACTTTTCCATTTAGCATTGGAATTTGCTGAGGTTTATTCAGACATTTTGAAGGGTGAAATTAACATTATTTTGAACTGTAGAAGATTAATCCTAATTCATGATAATGAACAGTGGATTAAAAATTCAGTTGATAACTTCGACATAACAATGGGATCATTGGATTCTGCAAAGTCTTCTGATTTAGTTGGATTGTTCTTATTGTACAACCTCACAGTGTATGAAGATATGGATTTAAATAGTATAGGGTTTTATAGTCTCATGGTTGTAAATAACTCTACTGGAAGTAAAATTGATAAACTTAGAAAATTAACCCATAGAGTTTTTAAATCTTTTCATCTTAGCGTAATAATTAATTCCAATATCCAACAAGTTGATTTCTTAGACGTAACTTTAAATTTAGTTCTCAATAATTTTCAGCCTTGCATGAAAACAATGCCAACCTGATTTATATCCACCCTAACTCCAATCATCCACCATCTGTAATCCAACAAATTCTGAACTTCTCAGTATGTGGATTAAATAAAGTGTAATTGTTGACTAATCTGGAATTTCTTCCTTTTTGACTGTAAAAATAAATCTGAAAAATCCATGTACAAGTCTTCATCCTTTTCTTTCCTATCTAATATCATGTAGAAAGGAAAGACTTTCTGAACATCATAATGTGAGTTTGGTGTTCTCTAATATTTATGTATTTCATTTAGTAAAATATAAACATTTTTCTTGGTACTCTCTTTAAGAATTCTTATTACTTCCAAATTTTATGAGAATCTTTGCCAGTCCCAGGGAACATCAAAATAACTTTGGAAGAAAAATGAAATGGCACAGAAAAGTCATAGATAATTTATTGCTTTACTAATCTTGATGACAAAACAAATATAATTATCTAAAATTTTCAAAAATTTAATGACCTTTTTTTTTTTTCTTTTTTCCTGAAAGACTTTTTCCTTTTGTCGCCTGGCATTTTTCTTATTGATTACTTAACATGTAAAGGTTTTAAAATGGTTAGGGAAATCTACCAAACATGTAGAAAGCCCAGCTTTTAGGCCTTTTTTATTCTCCATGAATGATATTTTCTTTCTTCTATGCTAATAGAACCATTCACAAATGTAACTTCTAACAGTAGGGCCTGTTTTAAATGAGTTTCAGAAGTGCTCTATATATCTAATATATATCTGTGATACAGCGAAACAGTACTGTCTGTGAATGACATAATTTAGCTCTTGAAAATACATTTCATTTGAGCACTGTTGAGTGATAAGCTAATTCTATAAACAACAGCCACCTGCACTAATGCAAAGCTCTTCAGTAAAATGAATGGAGCACTTTGGCTGATGGGCATTTGTTTACATTTGTAAAAACAATACGCTAGATTTAGTTGTGTAACTCTACCGAGTGAAGATAGCTCTGGCTGACATCAAATTAGTTGTTTCAATCCTGGCTTGAGGCATTTGGGAGTCTAGTCGCACCGAGGAGCTGTGATACAGCGAAACAGTACTGTCTGTGAATGACATACATATATATATATATATTTTCTAGGTAAAAAGGAATTAAAAGTGCGTGTAAGGGAGGGGGTTTGCAGTTGGAAAAAATTGATAAAGCCAAATATGTATAGCATATATTGTAATGTATGTTTATTAGAATTAAAATCTCTAATCTGTAAACATTCAAGAAGCAAAACATTTTTAAGCAAGTTACTCTCTTATTTTATATAAATGAACTCTTTAATCACAATCTTTAGTAAAAATTTAACTTTTAAATAATGGTCTTCAAATTCAAAAATCTTACACAAGTGTAGAAGTTAACCACTAGTCCTGGCAAAGAATTCATTGTCTCGATCATTTAACTGAAAATTAGGTTTTACAGTTTAATATTGGCACTGGACAGGTAAGGATTTGCTTGTTTTTAGAAAAGAAGAGAGCCATACATTGATATACAGATTAATAAAAAAACGTTTTTATTTTAATGTTATATCAATTTAATTTTGTTTAATTTCTTCAGGTGAATTTCAACCCAAATTTTGGTAGTTGTTCCTGGCTCCTATCTGCAGGTCAGGCAGGTTTGGTGAGGTTGCACAATCTTTCAGGGTTGTTTAGTGCCAACCAGCGACGTATATGGACATCTCAAATAAACAGATGAAAACTCAACCTGACGTAGACCACCTTACCACAGGAGACTTATGGCGAGAAGAAAAAAAGAAAGAAAAATGAAAAAAAAAGACTGCAGCTACTTGAATTGTTGCAAATTGGCCTAGCCAATTTAACTCTGCCAAAAACCTGGATCCTGTTCTTTATAAAACCTCCTCTTCTTGTCGGTTCCATTTGAACAAATATGCAAACCACCACCAGCAACAACAACAATCGAGCAAAAGCAAGACATTGTTAACTTTGAATCATTTATTCCAGACTCTTTCAAGACTAGCCTGTTGTCTGCATTTCCCATCATCCTTTGGTTGTTATTTTTCCAATAGGGAAACGGACCAAGAATGAGAAGACGAACAAAAACATGTTTTAAAAAAAAAGTAAGAAATTAAATGGAAGCAAAAAGAAAACAAATATTCAGCAGGACATTACTTTGAAGTGATATACTCATTGCTTGTCACATTTTTCATACAAAAACAAGTTAATCACAATATTTTAAGGAGTCAGTTTCTCTCTTCTTAAGGTCATGCTATGTAATTTTTATCAGTGGATGATCAAAAATGAAGAAGAAATTACTATTATGTTGTGACTACAATCAAATCTTATATTTTACTTTATTTTTGGATGAACCTGGAAGAAATTAGCCCTAGAGTTTGTGGTGTTTGTTGAAGTGGGTGTTTTGATAGGGAACAGATGGCTATACAAATGACAGAATAGAGAGGTCAAAGGAAATTAAAATGTTGATAAATTCTCATTAAAAAGTCATAGATTTTCTAAACTGACAGTGATCTTACAAAATTTTAATGATACAAGACTCCTGCTTTCTTGAAACAAAGGGTCCTTTTAATGTTGCCAAAAAGTTAATAGTGAATAAGAAAAGAAAATAGCAATGAATGTGGAAGAAAAAACAAAACTTTAAAACCATTTTAATTTAATCAGTTCCAGGCACTCCTGAAAAACTGCATCCCAAATTTATTACATAATTACAAAGACAAAATGGCTGACCTAACAAGTAATGTCAAAAAATGAAACCATGGGACCACATGTAAGATTTCTGCATCACAGAATTTAGTGTACACAGATATCAACACTTTATGCAAGTAGATGTGCACACACAGATACACACACACACTTATGCCTTTTAAATTTTCATTACAGAACAATGAAATTACCTTTGATAGAAATTAAATCTATCACCTCCAAGATTCCAAACCATTTATAAATTAACAAAAGTTTGATTAATGATAGACAATGAATTTCTTTTAAATATTCTTATAACCGTTTATGCTGCGCACACATGTAATGCCGTGATTTTTAAAAAAGATTTTATTCCATATATGAATTTATTTTGAGAGCATTTTAAATCCTGATAATATAAAAATGACAATGAAATGGCCCAAAAAAATCAACAGACAATAATTTGTGTTTATTATTAAAAAGAAATGGAATTAAATATTCAAGACCATTGAAAATGACATTTTAAATAATTTTGATTAAGGGATAAGAATTCTGGCATGAGAGCAGATACATTTGCCTAACCTAATTATTGAAAAATGAAGGCATCTTGAAAGCTTTCACTTATAGAACCAACCTGCTGAGTCACTATCAGCACAAATAAATAAAATAGTTTCATGTTTGATTTCCTCTGAACACATTCAGGATGATGCACAGCAAAATAAAAAGCTGTTCTTTTTCTTTTTTTTAAATTTATGGAAAAAACCTAAGAATACTTTTGGAAGTCTTTAATAAAAAAATTTAATTAGAAAATTATTATTGAATAAGTATTAAAAAAAATGTATTATAAAAAAAAAAAAAAATTCTTCAATTCTCACCACAAACCCCTAAACCCTTCCAATTTGTGGATGGACAGGGCAGAGTTCATTCTGCAAGTGTTTTTTTTTTTTTTGTTTTGTTTTTTTCTTACCCAGTGCATGAAAGTAATACTTTCTTTTGGAAAGTAGACTTGTTAACAAGCATTGTGACATTTTATCTGAAATTACAAGATCAGGTATTGTTCTCCAGACTAGTATTCTTATTTTCTTGTTTATATCATAATGGCCAATGTACTTCCCAGCCTTCCACAAAAGTGTGTCACATCTGGTAACTTTGATGGAGTTTTCAACTCTTAATTTTACTCAGGGGATAATGATGTAGTCATGTCGAGCATCCTTCCTTGGGATTCAACTTAGAACTTTTCTTTTTGTTTTTATGAAGTTGCATTGATCCAGAAGATGATCAATTTCCTTATTGTCCCATAGGAATCATATACCAGCGATCCAAATGTTGCTAAATACAGCACTCTCTTGAGGAAGGCTGAAGAACACACTGGATAAAACCTTGTGGTAAGACTGCTAGTCTGATTAAAGTATGGAATGATAACCCTTTCTACACCCTGAGCTGTATACCTACAGGTTTACATTCAAATTGACTCCTACCCCCACCAAAAAAAATAAAGATTTATTTGGAGACACCTGTATCTAAATCTATATAGACAGTTTTAGTTTTATTCTACTATTTCAAAGTCTAAATTTTTTTTTTTCTGTCCATCATGTACATAAAATAGTAAAAACACTGTTTATCCTTCTCGTTTGTCCGGAAGTGAATTCTGATTGCAGACTTTTTCTCTCAACGATAAACTCTTTCCAGTCAGTCTGTAAACATTCCGGATTTTTTTTTTCTTTTATTCATGGACTCACTCTCACTTCAGCAAAACAGGTGGGCACTTCTTTAAGCACACCTTTAGTGAACACCTTTTCTCTGTCAGTCTACAGAGCATTATTTTCCTCAGAAACAGGTAATTTTTTTTTTCTCGTTTGTATATTACAGCCTTTATTGGTTGTCTGATAGAATTGTCAGTAGGCAATAACACATTTGGGGAAAGATAAACTGTCCATTATATCATCATTGGCTTTGTTGTTTTGTTTTTGTTTCCTAATCATTACTACTGCAATTGCTGCTCCAACTGCTACTATTGATAATGACAATAATAATGTTCGAGTCGAGTCTGTCTGATTATGGATTCTCTCACCTTTTTTTTTTTTTTTTTTTTTTTTTTTTTTAAATTGGTATCAAGTTTTTGGGGATCTGCAAAGTTTCTTGATTATATTTTCTGCTTTTCCTTTGTTACCTATTACTAGTTAAGTCTTTGAAATAATGACCAATATTAATTAATATTGCTTTGTTTTCTTCTCTTACTAAAGCCATCATCAGAAATATCTGCAGTGTATCCTGGAATTCCAGAATTGTCACTGTAGAGGTTACCCTGCTTAAATTAAAGTAAAATGATTAAAAAAAAAATGTTATGTCTCTGACCAAAGTGCTACAATTAAATAGTAACCATTATTACTCAGTATGTGACTCCATTTGCTGTACCAAAAATTTTATCCTGCCACTGATGGTGACTCTGATTCCTGAACAATAGTGTGTTTTAATTTCATAGTTTTGTTGGGAACAGAAAACAACTTTGAGTGAAATTAACAAGGTTATTGCAATTGAGAGGACTTGAAAAAGAATACAGTAGAAAGAAAATCGTATTGATAATACAGCATGCTAAAGGTAAAGGAATTCAGTTTCTTCTGAAAGAGAATGGACACTGTCATGAAGGACTTGGAATGGTATCCTCACAATCTCTTACAGGTCACAAGGATTTTAATGATATTTGAATTTAAAAAAATAAGTTTTCTTTTTTTTTTTTTTTTTTTTTTTTTTTTTTTTGTAGTCTTCTAACAATCTTAAAGTGTGTCACTGTCTGTCGAAGTAAGATGAGATTGCTTTGGAAATGACACTGTCTAGTGTGTAAAATATGTATCCATTAACATCTGTCCTGCCATTGGATGCTAATTTCTGGGTCATAACCCATTTGTGGAAAATAATTTCCCTAATTCAGATGCTCACTCGGGCACATTTGTGTTTGTTCAGAACCCACAGAGCCCACCCGTGGCTTATGCTGCAACTATGCTGAGTGGACCTTAGTTACAGTTTCTGGGAGAGAGCATGTTATCTAGTGTGATGAACAATCTGAACAAGGCCAGCACACTCAAACCCTCAGTCACGATGACTTGTGACTTTGTGCTAGCACAGCTATCGACAGTCCCTCAAGTGTTCCATTTACCCAATTTCACTCAATAGGCTTGGGACAACCCATGGTATGGCCTTCAGGCACTTTCCAAAGGTGCTGCATGCTGGGATCACTCCTCTCCAGAGCGATAACCCCAGGAAGTGTCGAGATATATATATATATATATACACATACACACACACACTCTAAATATTTTACAAATTTCAATCTCTTTCTTCTCCATAGCTGTCAGTTTAATGTGTACATACAATTAGCACACAATAAGGGGTGTAAGAGATCAGAATTTGCTAAGGATTTTGAATTCTGTTGAAAGTTCTGTATCACATAAAGCACTTTAACTATTATGCTAGATGTACAATGTGTGCAAATCTTAAATTATATAAATAATCTTAAATCACTCTGGAATTGTTGATAATTTATTACAAATTATTATTACTAAAATGAGTTTGATACTCACTTGGTGCTCCACACATGTGGCCTTAGGCCAAACTAAGCCAAGCTCAGTATACAGATGTATTAAAAATATGTCCACAGATTTTGATCAGATTATTTTAAAAAAAATAAAATAAAACCTTGCTATTGTGGCAACTTAGTTTGAACACGTAATGTACAGTTTTATCAAATCAAAAATTTTATTTACTTGTCTGTGATATCATAGGTAGGATTCGTTAAATGTCAGAGCTTCCATGCTTCTGTTCACTTTAATAATCTCCTGTTGCATAGTAGATACTAAAAGCCTCAAAGTAGATGCCAAAATTTCCATTGTACATGTAGAATGCAACTAAATATTGAAAGTTCATTTAGTTTTTATTTTAATACTAATAATGTTTTATTTTAATACTAATAATGTTTTATTTTAATACTAATAATGTTTGGGAAATTGTGCACGAAATACCAGCTTCACTGGTTTGCCTGGATGATACATTTTAGCCATTCCCCATTACAGAACAATTTTTAAATTTTTAATTTAAAACTGAAAAAGCTCTGACAGAAAAATCATTGGCAGGGTTGAAGACTAAAGGTTACAGTTGTGTATGAAAAATGACATTCTGATAATATCCTTTACTTACAGTTTGTGACAGCACTCACTTGATGTTATGCATTGAAAACCAGGAGAAGGGGATTGTTAGTGGTCAGGAATTGATGCATGCGTTACTGGCAGAATGGGATACTACATATTTTAGAAAAATCTATGACAAAAGGGAAATTTTTTTTTTTCTGTATGGAGCATTTTGTCATTTAGGACTTCATTGGACTAAAGTGATTTTTACATTGATGTGATTACACGTGCCTAAAGGAGAGGGGGGATACTGAAATTTTTTATTTAATTTTTTTCAAATATATAACTCGTATGCGTTTGGCAGAAGAGGGGCGTATTCAACATTTGATAATTTTGCAGCAATATGTGCTAAAGGTTTTATGCAGTTTTGAGCAACATTTCTTTTCATGGTTAGCTCTAAGGAATTGTAAATATCGGACTACCTTACACTTTAAGTAAAATAATAATAATAATATCTATCAAAAATTTATTACAGGAAATATCAAGTTTTACAGAAACATTGTTGACAATTATGTATTTAGTTACATAAATAAAAATAATATAAATTTTAATGCTATATTCGATTTGTTGGTAGGTATTTTTCATTTTCTCCTTTTTTTTTGGCAGCATTTTAGAATATTTTGCCTGCATTGCTAAGTTTCCTAAGATGAACAAACTGAAGCTATTTCGTTTACGCTTTGTGACCTCTCTTTCCATTGTTACTTTTAGATCGCTTTCTGCCTGTCATTTTGATGAGCAATAGCGAAATTCTGAAATTTAGAATGATCTTATTCCATTTCTAAAATAAATCCTGTAAAAAGGAATATTTTAAATTAATATACGACCAAAAATAAAATGCTTTTGACAAAAAAACCTTAATGATTTCACCATCACCTTATCTCATTGCATGATTATAAAATATAATTAACCTAAATCGATCTTGAAATATTGTGTAATCACCTTTCTAATTTTTGTAAAATACTTGGATATGATATAATGAATAATTTGCAGTGAAAAAAGCAATTTTTGATATTTTTTATTTTTTTGAATACACCCCTTCTCTGCCAAATATGTCATATCATCTAGCTGATTTTTCTTTAGTTTCTTTTTCTTTTTGTCTTTATAACTTTTGTTATTAAATAGCCCAAATTGTGATAATAGATCTGACAAAATCTTTTTTCATAGATTTGCCTAAAATTGTTCTTGACATATAAAAATTTATATATTGTTTTCTCACACAGTTACATATAGTGATTTTCCAAGCGTAGCTTAGATGTGGCACAAAGCCGAAAGTATAGGGCACCCAGTGAAGATCGAACTCACTACTCAGTCATAATTGTTCTAGCGAGACAAGCTTGTTAACTATTACACCGCCTTGGGGCGCCCCCACACAGTTACATGGCTAATGAGAAAATGTAGATTAGCACCAGTCGGGCATTAAAACGAGCATTACTCACCGAATGAATATATAATACTACTATAATTTTATTTTTCATAACCTCAAAAACTTTATGCTGTCAACTACAAATAAAAAAGTGCATCTGTAATATGTTAAAATGCAAAGAATGAGCATGTGGGTGTGCATGCAATGCTTTGTTGAAAAGACTAGAACAAATGAAAACCTGATGCCATCTCCTTTGGCGTTAACTTTTCCTTTTAGTTTTGGAAATATTATTTATAGAGAAATATTTTTATTGCTTACTTGAATTTTAAAAATTTTATTTTGTAATTTATCTTTCTTGCCTCATCTCTTGCATTATACATTCTTGTTGGCCAATCCCCACCTGACATGTCCCCCTCCTCTCTCTCCCAATATATAGCAGCAGCAGCAGCAAATATATACTATTCAAAGGGTAATGAACATGCTACTATTGTACGCAGATTTATTTGAAAACAATAATTAGATCGGAAATCATTCTTTGATAAAATAACTATTGATTTTTTTTTTTTTTTTTTATTAAAATTAACTACAATAGGATTTCTTTTGTGTGATCTTTAAAAAAATATTTATTTTTGCTCGAGGCATAAGTTATGGTCTCTTGTTTTTGTTTTTGTACCTGCGTTGTTCCAAACTTTTCTTTTGAATATACATAAAAAAAAAAAAATGAACAAATTTGCAATTTGTCTTCACGATTTTCTTGTATTCTCTATTTAAAAATAATTCTCTTGACACCTGTACTTTTTTTAATTCTATTCATTAATTTCTTTTCAACTGTAGAACACCGTGACAGGTAACTTAAGACTTTAATATGAAATTAACACTAGAATATGAGTGATTTGTTTTCTACAGATTATCAAGCCTGTGCAGATTATTTAAAGCCAGAAACTTATTTTTTTCAACAATGGTTTAGTGATAAAATCTTACTAATTAAACCATTGCTGTGGAGAGAAGTGGATTCGTACCTATCCCAAGGGCATTTATGCATAAATGAATATAACTGGAATTGAAACTCTGCTCTCCAATGAACAATTCAGTCATTATCCATTACACCACCTGCACATCCAAGCTTACAGCACCTGGTATTCCAAAGGGGTTACTCATTTAGGTACTGACCAAGCTCAATGTTGCTTAACTTCAGTGATCGTATGGGAACAAGTATTTCAACATGATGTGACCATAAGCCCCTAACACTAAAATAAACTATGACCTCAGAATATAAACTACTCAAGATGTGTCTGCCAAAATCTGCATATATGAGATATTAACTTAAAATGCGTATATATTAGTATATTTATTATTTAGTATATTTATTTAAGTTCACTTTAGTCTGAAACACGAATGAGGCATCAGACTTGCTATTTAGCAACAATAACACTAGCTTGCTCACCATTTTCCCTATGGTAAGCATGACAATACTGACCTTAGACTTTACTCGGACAAGGTTAAAATTGGTGGGTGGGGGCTGTGTATGTAATCATTAGTAATACTCTATAATTCAATAGAAAGAATTATAGAGGTTTGAAAAGTTTTGTTTACTTATTTTCAGTAAGTTTTTATGTTTACAGATTTAAAAAAGTGCAGATTTACTACAAACTAATATCTTTGATTTTACAAGAATGTGTGGGCGATCATTTATTATTTTTACTCCCCACAACGTGTGTGTTGAGGCAAGACATGACTGATGGAAGCCAAAGGTCACCAGGAAACTGATTAGAAAAGTAGTCTTGCATTCATTCTGTGTAGTGAGTTTGATTATCACAGGGTGCTCAATACTTGTACCAGATTAATGTAAACTTTGTCAACACACACACAGAAGGTAGTGCTGAAAAGTTCTTGACCCAATTCACTTTCCATAATCTGGTCACTTATCAGTTATTTATTTTCTTTTTCTAATCAATTCACACCAAGCAAGGTAATAAAGCCACTCAGATGCAAATAGCTACTGAGTGAAGAAAGCTGAGAAAATATTATTGAGAAAGGACGATAAAAGATTCAAGAAGACAGCGGATGATGATTAATGTTGCATATACATTTTTGAAGATCGCAGTTGACAGGAAAGCAAAAAGCTAGAAGAGTGAAAAGTATGAGATAAATTAGTAGAATAGAATTTATCATCTAACAATTTCAGCAGTAAAACTATGAGACCTAGCTGCCAATCTAGTACTGCACTTAAAGTCAAGAATATGACATACCAAATAGGAAAGCATATCAGGACAATTGCCATGAAAATACAAAAAAAGTCACAGGCAAGCTACATCATGATGGTAGGAGAAAGATGCCAGAAAGGCTTCTTCGTCGTGTTAAAAACTTTTAAGGATACCTTCATGTATATATTGTGAATTTTTCATATGGTTGAGGAAGTAATGTGAAACCAGCAAATAACCTATCAGGTTCAACAAAAGTTTTAATCTTATTGAGTATGTTACAAATGAAAATACTAATGCTTATAGAAATATTTAATCATCAATGTAACCTCCATTGATTCCTCGAACCTCATTCTATCTGTCAACAAGTTTATAGATGCCACGTTTGTGAAATTCTTTAGGCCTTGAGTCCAACCTTTTCTCTTGATGTTAACCTAATGCCATCCAAATAATCCTGCAGAACTCTAAACAAGTGATAATTAGATGGAACAAAGTCAGGAAAATGTGGAGGGTGAAGCAATATTTCCCAGTCAAGTTTATTAAAAAGAACTGTAGTCAATCATACAATTTGTGGACAGGGATTATCATGATGAAGGATTACTCTCTTTCTGTTGACTAAAGATAGACATTGACTAGATTGAGTAAAATTATGTCTTGTGGATATATTAGTAGAAAATTATCTATGTATCTGAAATAAGAAGAATTTTGTGTTAAAATATTTTTAAAAGGACCACTTTCCAGAAATTCTCAAAATAGACAAAAGCCAAAACACCACTGGGAGAAGACAACCATCAGTAAACCAAATTTCTGTCTAAAAATTGTTATCAAAGGTAAAAACATTAACTGGTGATTAAATGGCATATTTTTATGATTTTATGTCTAGGAATGTGTGGGTGATTTTCGTTTTTGTTTTAGTTAAATGTGTTTTCAGTAAATTTAGACATTTCTTTACAGGAACATTTGTGTATAAAGATTTTATACTCATATATTTGTTTTTGGTGTCTATATTTATAATTTATTCAAAAGATCACCCAAGTTTTATTTTTATATGCAAAGAGCTAATTGTACCAAGAAGTAGAGTTGGGAAAATCTGGAGAAGGAAGCAATTTTTCCCGAGTTCCTCAAAGTGATCTTTAGTCAATGGTGTATTGAGAGGACAGGTGTTAGGGGATTACTCCCTTTCTGTTGACTAAGGGTGTTTAAAACTGCTTTCAAACTACAAAGTTGTTGGTAGTAGAGATCAGCATTGATTGTTTGATTATTGTCTAACAGTTCATAATGGATGACTCCTTGAATATCCCACCATGCACTCAGCAGGATCTTCACACGAATGGGGGTGGCCAATGAAAATCTAACTCACTGAATGATGTATACAAGACAAAGTTGCTATTGTAGTGTACATACCAAATATAGCGTCGGGTCGATTCACTAAATGTAGCGGGAACACCAAATATATAGGTACTACTACTATTTATATTAACGATTCTTCCACGTACAGGATTCAAGAAATAATAACAACAACTCCAATTTGTTAACCAATAAATATATATTGAATAAAATACAACAACAAGCATGAAATAAAATCGTATTCCCAGTGTAGATTAAAGAGAAGTAATTCTTTCCCTTTGACTCTAGATTGATTGTAATCAACCGTTTGAAGAAAGTTCTCTTGTGAGATAAATGTTCCGAAATAATTGTTAGAGCAAAGTTTGCATGGGAAGAATGAATAACACCAAGAATACAATTGCTTGAAATGTGTTGTGAACAAACTGGTTTGAATAAAAGTTCTGGTTGATTGTGCTTGGCGAAGGTTATAGAGAGAAAATGTAAGTTTGTATTTACGAAATTCTGTGTGTGTGTGTGTGTGTGTGTGTGTGCGTTAGAGTGTGATGAGCAAGATCGTGGATTTGTGTTGACGGCTTGGATCTTACTTGCGAAAAGTCGCCCTATTTAAGGAAAAGAGGTAGACTCCCACTGAACCGCGGGAAAACTTGATCTTACATTAAAAATATGTGATTGGTTAAAAATTAATTAATCACTACACACGTACTAAACAGAATAGGTAAGTATGCTTAGAACCAAAAGATTCAAAGGAACGACTGCGATGGCTAATTTGTCCTATACAAAGGTAGTAGTAATTTAATAGCCAATCGCAGGCGAATAAAATGACTTGGAGTGTATATGGGTGTGAAAAACAGCAACCGCTATACTATCAATATGTAGTGGACCGTGGGGTGAAGATCTGAAGAGATATCAGAAGGTTAAAATTTCCTGCTAGCCGGTTCAGCTACATGAGAATGTTGGACTTTAATTAAGTCCAAAGAAAACAAACAAGACCGATATATATATGTAAACAGATATATATTAATAACAAGTTAAACAAAGACATGGACAGTTACATAGTGTTTGTGTGGTGAAATTATTATGTGAGTGTTCGTACGTACGTGTATTGTTGTTACAGCGTTTCCCCAATTCTAACTGTGAGAGGTCACATATTGGTGTTAGTTGAAAAGAGAGATTTACCTCAGCTCCACTCGAGGTGGCGGCCGAAGTGGAAAAGAGAGATCGAGGCGAAGGGTCAGCCAGTATTTATAGCCAGGGGAGAGAGACCCCTGTTGAATGATTAAGGAACTGAGGAAGAGCTAACTCCGACAAATATACAGTAGTACATGTTTGACTGGCAGAGGGAGCCAAACCACCTGTAGCAGCTACATGATGAGTAGTGGAGTTTGCATTATAGGAATGCAATGCAACTTGCGTTTCAAAATCAGGTGTTGGAGATAATAATGCAGCAAATTCTTCTCAAATTCTGATTGACAAGAGGAAAGGGAATGAGAGAAGCAAAACGACATTCAGCCATAGATAGACTTGCAACTTTCTCTTTATATATATATATTTTCAGAGGATAAATTATATAAAAACTGTCCGAATGTTCTTTTTATCCGAGCGCTTTCGGCTATACATTTAGCCATTTTCAAGGATTATATTTCAACTGTTAGAATTAGAAATAGTTTGTTATATGTATGTTTTATAAAGTAATTCATTTTTTTGTTTCAAAACACGGTCAAGATATTATGTCCATGTTCAAAGTTAATATTATTCAGTGTTGGTTTGTTTGTTTTTATTAGTAAGGCTTCCATTATTTTTAGCCTTTTTTTGCAAGTGGATGATGCTATTATATTAGTGTTGTCGACAAGTATATTCCGAATAGTGTCCGGTAGGTCTCCATGAATATTTAAATGAGATCTAATTGAGCTATTGTTAGAAAGGTGTAGAGTTAATCTGCGTGTTAAACTATTTGTAGTGTGGCCTATATAATTATTTACGAAAGTTGCTTCTTGAGGAATACAATTCCTTAATGGGCATTTGAATTCGTAAATAATATTTGCTCTATTTAATTTTGTTCTAGGAGGTGAATTATTATATATATATATTAAGGTTCGGCGGTTTGGCAATTTATGTTTCTCTATCGTTAACCCTTTTTTTTTTTCTCGATACCGCGGTTTTCGTTTCGGTTTTTAATTTAGTACTTTTGCTTTTTAAGTAAACCATTCATTTTCTTGTGTAATGATAGCATTTCCAGTTGATATCTGATTTTGTCTGAGATTGATAAATTTGCAACTTAGTCCGTTCAACTCGCAATTTATCGTGTATTTCTGGTCCATTCATATGGCTGGAAAGAAAATAATCTTTTTAAATATGTAATTTGCATGTGCTTTTATTCATTGTATTATTTTTTTTTACAGTATTTTGCTTTGAACAGCCGAAAATACGAAATATGATATCCCCCACCCACGAGACTAAATTTTACACTTACTTTGATTTGCAAAATCAAAGTGACCAATCTATTAACATTCTTGAAATTGTACACTCAAGAAAACACATTAAACTACAGCCAGGAAGATGTTCATTTCTTCCCTGACCCGTGGAAGCGAACTCCTTCAAAAATTATAAAGTAAGCAAAAAAAAAAAAAAAAGTGTCTGACATCGACAGACACTTGTTTTCGATTAAAGTTGTTTATTTATTAAACTTTTGAGTTTTGAATAAATTGTCAGTTATGAATAAATACCATAACAAATGGGTAAAAAAATACAAAAGAAATCTTCGCATAAACTATCTATATTTTTTGTGTTTTTGGACAACACATTTGAGAGAGTAAATGGTATAGCTCTCCAGAAATTATGATATGGCTTTTTAAAAGTCCAATAAATGAATGTTTTTAAAAATATAGTAATTCTTTTCTTGTACGCCAGCCACAAAAATAATTAAAAGCATTTAATTTCATTTTTAGAATGTATAGATTTTCAAATCTGCAAGTATCACCTGTTCTTTCTTAGATACACATTTTAAAACTGAAATTAGAAACTATTTTAATCTAATCTTACTTAAGTGTATTCGCTAAAACCATAAAGATATTTGTAAAAATAAGAATAAAGCGAATTAATTTTCCTTGTTTAGAAGAATTTTATAGGCAGAACACAAACCGAACCATAATGGCCGAAAAAGAATAATTTTTACTTTGGGTTTAAGAAAAATGACAGTTTTGAAAATATACACATTTTAAACCTGAGATTAAAATTTACTTTATTTTTTTAATATTTAATTTTAGGCGTATTCGCTAGATAGAAACATCATTTTATTTGTAGAAAACAAACAATTTTTTAATTTTACACTAGCGACCCGCATACCTGGAAATATACTGTTGGGGATGTGCGGTATGAACTAGGATTTTGCTTGAGCGTTAGAATTTATCCGAAGGATTTTTTTATCAGGTTGCGTGATCTGTTCATGCATCCACAACAATAAATATTTTACAAGACAAAAACATGTATGCAATTCAAACAAACAAATGTATTTATGTACAATTTAAAGATTATTTACAAAATGTTGCTTCAAGGTATTTTATGTCTTGTGTTGGTTAGTGGACGCAGGTTTGCTTATTTTTTGGTGTGTTGGTATGTTTGCATTACAGTCCACAAGGAATTTGAATTCAAATGTTTTTTTTTATGTTCGCATCGTTTTGTGCTGTTTAGAATGAAGTTAGCAAAAGTAGTCTACCTTTAACTGTAGATATGTGTTATGTTCAATAATAGTTTTTTACTTAAGTTATAGTGAGTGTTGAATAATCACTTTGGATAAGTAAAGTCTCGTAAGTTGAAATTCGTTGTAATCACAGAGTAATCTTCGAGTCGAGTTTGTGAGTGAGTCAGTTGTGTTCTTTTTTGCGCGGGAAAATTACAATCCTAAGTTGCGTGGATTCGATCTGTGTTTGCTGGACTGACTAACTTGGTCATATGGTGATGGAGGGGTAGAGTTCTCGTTGTTAATTGTTGCTTGTATCAGAAGGTAGATAAATAGTAGCAGTCCTTCGGGACAGCCGCTAGTTTGGCCTAAAGGTTCAACAAGCGATCAAATTGAGGTCACCATAACATAAACAAAATAACATACGAAAGAGAAGGGTATATCAAAAACACTTTGTGTTTAAATGCAACATCAATGAATAGTACAATGTTTCTTGATTTACACGCACAAAGTCCGTTACAAAATGTTCATTCATAGAAGAGAAATCCGATTATTAAAAGAATATAAGTGTCTTTTGTTAATACTTAAGTTCATGACGTGCTGGTCACAGGAGATGAAAGGTGAGGTCAATGGGTTGGTAGGAGTCCTTTGATATCTCCGTTGGTGAAGGAAGGCTGAAGGCATCGGGCTTGACGGGTGAGAAAAGCGTAGCGACATTCACTGACGGTACTTCAAAGCTTTCTGTCCTAGAAGTGAATTTATCGCTCTATTTATGTGTGTCCTTCGGATCAGAGTCAGTCTGCTGAAACAAACTGTTGGGTATGGCGCGGAGCCGTTTAATTGGTGGAAAATTGCTTATCATTCTTTTTATTTCTTTTTAGTTTTCCACCGGAAATTCTGCGTGGAGCCGGATGCGCAGAGACCAGTATTGGTCATTTGCTGTCTAAACCTCTGAGGGTTAATATCCGGTCCTTCGCTTGCTCCGTGCCACCACAGTCAGTTGAAAATCTTCCTTATATAAGGATTTAGGTGTGAAAATCGGCTCAAGTTGGTTTTGACGCGATTTAACTTCTCCACGTGAAGTTTCTGAATTATCACGCTGCGAGCCAATAGAATTTGCTGTTTAACACTAGGGTTTTGATTGGTTATGTTAGTTCGCGTAGGCGTGCAAAATGGAATGTTCTTGTTGCTAGGGGGATAAGGTAAATGGACGAGTCCACAATACAAATTTTAAAAGATGAAATCGAAAAAAGTTTTTTCGGTTAAACGGTAAACCGCACATCTCTAATATATGTAATCACACGTTGAGTGCTGGTGCTAATAAAATAATGTTTGATGTACAATAACAGAGTTATAATTAATATTAATAATAAACATACTTTTTTTTCCCTCACCAGTAGCACAACTTTTTTTATGCATGATGCAGTCAACAGATGCTGATCGAAAATTGATATTGACACTGTGCATGAAACTCAACTGTGCTACCGGTGAGAGAGAGATTTTTTATTATAAAAGATTATAATAAAAACATTTTGAAATCGCCACACAAAAGCTTTCATGTTTCAATACTATGAGTGTACTTAATAGAATCGCCCATATTTTCTACTCACCCCTGTGATAAAATACACTCTTCCATTAAATACACCTCACATCGCTATTCTTGATTTTTTATTGGTCGAGACGACACCAAAAATGTGTAACAATTGCCGAAAACCTATTTTAGCGCCAAGTTCACTGGAGCCTACTTTGGATTCCCGAAAGAAATAAAAAGGACCATTTCGACCCAATTCACCAGTCTGACACTTAGCTTCAGAGAGATGCCACACGAATCCACGCGTATCACTATTTTGACTTAAGAAACTTTTCGCGTCAACTGCTGACTCAAACACCAACATTATTCTTCTCAACAAATTCGGCGATTCTTTTCAACACTTGAGCATTATATTCAACATAACGTCAGCTGACAACAAATTCACGCGTACATTACGTCGACACACATTCACTCATATAGGGCTACACGCCGCACACATTTCAGAAATCTAATCTCAACCACACTTGTGACACATGCCCACAAGGACAATATTTTTTACATATTAAAAGTTTTAGTACCTGCAACTTTTAATCTGGTGGGTATTTGTGGAATTTTCCACGTCTGCCAGTTACTCCCGCTGGGAAATATACTCTTCCTATTGTGATTATCGTCACCATCATACATACAAATTATACAAAGAGCATTCATTGGTTAATCTCCTCCAATCTAGCTCGCTGATTGGTCAGTTTCGACCAATCAATTCGCCTGCACGCGACAAGTCTGTTTTCGCGCCAACTAAAGTTGATCCTGTCACGTAATTCTCGCTCTCTTTACTCACTCGTGCGTCTCATCTCTGCTGCCAAGATGTGACCCTTAAAGAACTCCCGTCTTGACTCTTGACTAATGCAGTCAGACGTAAAAGAACTTTACAACAATCACGTATGTACAATTCTGAACTCTTATCAACTTGTACAATACACAATTCCAAACATTCAACACACTCATTTTTATAAACTACAGTTTAATAATTAATTCTACCTTTATGAGCTCCGGTACAAATATTTCAAATCTAAGAGACATAACTCTATCAAACCTTCAGCTTATATGCATGTACACCAAAACACTTAATAAATTCAATCGTTATGTTTTGAATCATTATTTTCTGTCTTGTATTAATTGTTGTGGATGGAAGATTATTGATCACACCCAATTTTAAGCCTTCTGATACATTTCTAACATCTTCACACATCCGCAACATACTTCTTCAGGCAATGGTAAGTAACTGGTGATTAAATGATTTAAAGGAAATTTAAAAACAAAGTGTTACCTCTCTCCCCCACCCCTTTAACTTTGGGAAAATAGGTAACACTTTGTTTTTATATTTCCTTAAAAAATCAAGACGATAAAGTACATCCAACAGCAAGTCATCTGATCAGGAGGTTTTGAGGAGCGTAGAACTACCTCTGGATTGCTGGTGTTCCCAGGTCCACCCTGACCCGGGATTAGAGTCCCAGCTATGGGCAAATAGTTAACCCCAAACTGGGGTCAAAGCACTGTGAAAGTGTAAAAATAGGTTTTAATACAAGCAATACATTTTTGTAAAAAAATTATTACCAGCAATACATTTTTGGAAAAAAAATATTACTAGCAATAGATTTTTTTAAAAATATTACCATCAATAAAAATCTTGTCAGAATTAAATAACCCATTGAGGTTAATATGCTGTAAACCAAACCAAACCAAACCATAAGAATATTATGGAAAACTAAAATATCGCAGTTGGTCAGCCAGATTTGTCCTACAGCTGTAGTTTACGTGGTTTGTCCTGTTGGGATTGCTATGAATTAGTGTGTAATCAGAAGGGTTTTAGGTTTGTGATAATAAACGTGAAAAGCATGTTCTTCATATTAATCACAACAATTTTAGCGTAGACATACAAATGGAATAAATCTCAAAGGCAATATTGAACAAAGAAACAAAGGTAGTCGTGAATTAGAAACAAACATTGAATATTTATGTACAAATAAATTACAATACAATTTTGGAAAAAGTTGTGTTTCAGTTAAATACTTGAATGTTTGAAGAAAAGTTGAATTAAGTATTTTATGAACTCAAAGTTCAGGAATGTTCCTCTTTTAGGAAAAGTGTTCACATAAAAATTTAAGGAAAATTTATCGAGAGATAAATTTTAAAGTAATGTAGTTGTGAGATTTTTTTGCTGAATTTTGTATGTTTTGGTTTTGGCAGAGTTATTCACCTTGGACTGTATTTTTTTTATATATTAATGCTTAAGTAGTAGTTCCTGTTTTTAGTAGTGTAGATAACACTTTTTTAGAAACGTACAAAGGTTTCAGAGAGAGAGAGAGAGAGAGAGAGAAAGAGGTTGAAGGTTGAGTCAGGTGTTGACGCGCGAAAAGTCCTTTAAGTCAAGATGTAGACACGCATGGATCTCTGTAGAAATCTCTCTGAGAGTGAATTGCCGACTGGTGAATTGGACTGAGATTTGTCCTTTTATTTACTCTGCGAAGATTAGATCGGCTCCCAGCGCATTGGCGGCAAAAATTATCCTGGGGGCGTCTCGACCAATAATAAGCCGAGTTTCGCAATGTGTGGTGTTGATTGGTCGAAACTAGCTCTTATGGAATATTCCACCTTTAAACGGGTTGAGTGAAAAAATAAATACGGACGATTCTACAGTCTACTATACTAAGTTTGTAATGGTATCTCTAAGCAAGGTAAGAAGCTTACTTTGTAGTCTCCAACTCCTCACCAAGTAATAGAAGACAAGTAGTGCAAAATTATATTTCATTGGTTGGTTCCGTGATCTTAGAGATTCTTGGAATACTATTAAACTTCCTTCATGATATTTTTCAGGCAAGATGGGGATCTTTACTTAGTAGTGTCCGTTGCTTCAAGTAACATGAGAAACAGTATTGTGTTAAATGGTACCAGAAGTAGGAAAGGAAATATTAATTGCAGTACAAATACAGCAGCAGCAGCAGCATATTGGATTAAAAGACGTGAGGTTGAAGGTTCCTTCTTCATTATCTGATTAATGAGGCTCATTGCAAAAGAGGCTAAAGAGATCTCAAAGTAATTGGCTCTTCCTGAAGCAATTACAATAAAAATTATTTTATTATACAGTGTATGGCAGTGTACAAGTCTAAGTCACTGGCTCTAACCACCATTTTTATCCATGCGTCCATGAGGACATCTGTATATGAATTTCTGGGACTTATAAACCAAATGTCTCAGCAACCATTTTTACCAGTGCTCATAGTGCAATTTTTCACTTATTATTATTGCATTTTTTTCTAACCAGAGCTTATATTGCAATTTTTGTTGTTCATTGCTTTTCTCTAGCACTCCTTATTACTGGTTCCCATATTGTATTCGTATCTATGCTTGGTTGGCTCAGGAGATTTTTGTAGCCTAGCATATGTGCTGATTCCTTAAGTTTTCATATTTTCCAATGCTCTCTATTATTTCAACCTCATCCAACAGGAGACAGTGATCACCCTTTTCCCTCCATATGTGGTCAGCTACGCCTGATTTTTCTATTTCCTCCCGTGTTACCTCTTTACGATGTCCTTGTAGTCTTACCACAGCTACACGGGATGGCGTACACACAGTCCTTAGTCGTTCTCCTCTATGAACTACTCGGACGTGGTGTCTGCACCACTTTTGAACCACTTTTGAAGTTTGTCTTGATGTTATATGGACCATAGATCCTTTGTATTTTCTCCGATAATCCCTTCACATAGGGTAGGTAGACGGTTTTCTGAGTTCTGTTATCCATTTGTACCCTTCTATCTCAGTTTGTTGGAGCTGCTTCCATGTACCCAGGGCAGTTGTTACGTTGTAGGATACTGCTTATACTGACCATTCCTTATTGGTACGTTTCTGGGCCGCCACTCATAACTTTTGCTCATTGTTGCAAGCAGCGGACGATCCCAGTCGTTACACTGTATGCGTGGTGGGAGTTGAAGTTGAGATATTGTCCGGTGAATGTTGACTTGCGGTATACGGATGTCTTGAACTCTTGCTCTGTTCGAGATATGAGTATATCTGTGGCGGGGGCGATATCACCCTCGAAATAATAATAATAATAATAAAGGAGAATATGCTGTAAAACAGAAAAAAGGCGTTTTCAAAAGAACGAAGATGTTAAAAATGCTGTAAAGACTTTGAAATGTAAATATTACAGAGGGTTAATTTAGAACACGAAATACAATATTTTTGTAAGTATACAAAGGATATCAGATTACTAATAGAGAATTACTCGAACAATGATAATTGGAGCTTTTAGAAAAAGAAATTGATTTTGACACTGTGAGAATCGAAGTTAAAATAAAGAATGTTTTGATTTAAAATTTATTTTTGAAACAAGACTCTCTGTAGTTTACAAAACGCGGCAGAGTGATTGATAGCGAGCTGATAAACAATGGAGTCTTGTTGTGGACCTTGAAAACCAATCAATGAAAAAGTAAACTGTTTACTCTCGGAAGAGTGAAATTGTACTTTGAAAGTATGTGAGTACGTTCGCACTAGAAAAACAGATACGTCACCAGTTCTCTATATAAAGAGGCGAGCCAACCGGAAGATAGAGTTTCGGGTTCGTCTGTCTTCGAATGCAGTCGAACTGAGGGAGTGACGTCAGAGATTGAAAAGAAAGCGTCTGCTGTGTGTTGCTGAACGGAGGGCGAAGAGCGAAATACCGCCGCTAACATCTAAGTACCGCTACTCCTGCTACTACTAATACTACTACTACTATTACGCCTACTGAGAACGGGAACATCGAAGGTTGTAGTAGTAGCGCTAAGAACAGACCAAAAAGGGTTAAAACAAAGGTCACATCTCTTCTTACCGAAATTATTTGAAATATTTGTGTTTGTTTGGTTATTGTTCACATACATGAAACATTCAAATTTGTGCAATGAGAATTATTTTTTGTGTGTGTTTGCTTTTATATATATATATATATATAATTTTGTCCTTTCAAAATCAAATTGACTTGGTTATTTATTTTTCTGTTAACCCGATTCTCACCCGACGAACTCGCAGGTGGACCAACGGGGAGCTTCCGGATTTCTACGATCTGATGACCACTCTCCAGGATCAAAAAAATTACATCGTGGCTGGAGGGTGGCTTCGAATTTACATTGGAAACCGGAGACTTGTATCTAACCTGTAATACTGGATCATACCGGATCAACGGCCGGTCTGGTGGAGTGCGTGGGCCCAGTTGGGTGAGAATACGGTGTTACACATCAAGAAATGCGAGTTTGTTGTCGTCTTCTCACTCCATTGTGAACTGTATCAATGATCATATTGAGTTCACATGGTCCAGTAGTAGCTGGATCTCTTCCTGTTATGGCCAGAGTATGAAGGTGTCATTTATGTATCTCAGCCATAGGGCTGGCCTTAGTGGTGTTGGTTCTAATGCCATTTCATCAAAGTATTCCATATATAGGTTTGCCATTGCTGGTGATAATGGCGACCCCATTGCTAAGCCTTCATCCTGTCGATATATGTCTGATCCCATTCCGAAGTATGTTGTTTGCGTATAGAAAGTCAGCATCTCCATTAGGTTATCTATTGGTATACTGGTCCGTTCTCCTAGGGAGGAGTCCAAGTCCAGTCTCTCTCTAACTACCGGAAGTGCCTCCTCCCTGTGTACCTTGGTGAACAAACCCACCACGTCAGGCTCACCATCTGGTTGGATTGGATGGGACCATCTTTGATTATTTCCACAAAGTGAGCGGATTTCCAAACATAGGATGATGACTTTCCGATTAATGGACCGATTATATCTACTAGGAAGCAACTCAGAGGGTGGCACACAGAATCCTGGCAGCTAGCAATCGGCCTGAGCAAAATACCGTCTTTGTGAATCTTTGGGAGACGGTATATTTGAGGTAGCTTGGTGTAACGCCGTGACAACTGCCTGTATGTCTTAGGTGTGAAGTGGTCCTTGTTCTTGATTAGGATCTGTGACAGTTTGTGTTCTGTTTTCATTGTAGAGTTTTTCTTTACTGTAGCTACTATTCACAATGAGATCTTGTAGTTTTTCTGTATATTCCGATTTGTCTATCACTACAGTTGCATTGCCTTTGTCAGCTGGCAGTATGATGATGCTTTCATTCCTCTGTAGGGTTATGAAGAACTGTGTGTACATCATCCCATGTAGCTGTGATAGGAAATACAAAGGAGAAACAGGCTGCCCCTTTAAGGTAAGACTGCAAGAACATTGTGAAACAGTAACACAAGGGTAAATAGAAAAATCAGGCATAGCTGACCACATATGGAGAGAAAAGGGTGATCACCTCCCCCCTGTGAGATGAGGTTGAAATAATAGACAGCATAACTGGAAAATACAAAAACTTAAGGAATCAGCACATATGCTGGGCCACAAAAATCTCCTAAGCCAACCAAGCATAGAAATGAATACAATATGGGAACCAGTAATAAGAAGTGCTAGAGAAAAGCAATGAATAACAAAAAAAAATTGCAATATAAGCTCTGGTAAAAAAAAAATGCAATAATAATAACAGAAAAATTGCAATATGAGCAGTGGTAAAAAGGTTGCTGAGACATTTAGTTTATAAGTTCCCCAAATTCATGCACAGATCTCCTCAAAGACACAAGGCCCGGTGCATAAAGGCATTGTTTACATCCAGTGACTAGACCCAAAGAGTTGTGAGTTCAATACCAGGCCACAGCAGAGGTGAAGAGTTGAGTTAAAGAGAAATAACTGAGACACCCGGAAGAGGCATGTCACGTGGACGAAATAAAGGGTTCGGTTCGAAAATGCAATCACCAGAAGAAGGCCTTTGCGTACAACGGCTGAAATGTTGTGACTATGATGAGGATAAAAGTCCAAATAATGTAAATAATGTAACAAATTCTAAGAAGTTGAATAAATAATATTTGAATATTTAAGTGAATTAATTCTGTAATAACTTTTGATAATGCAAAGTTGTTTATAACAATGTAGACTGTTGCAATTTTTGTCTTTTGCTTAACGTTATCAGCCAGATATGGGTATCGGAAAGACCCGCCTCAAAGTAATCATAATAAACAGCTCCCTCATGTGTGTGTGTGTGTGTGTGTGTGTGTGTGTGTGTGTGTGTGTGTGTGTGTGTGTGCGTGCGTGCGTGCGTGCGTGTGTACACTAGAGTTTAAAAGTTTTAGGCTACCCCTGGTCATTTTTTAAATTGGCCCAAAAAGTAGTTTTGTACTTTAAATAAGAGAAAATTATTAAAAAAAAGCGAGACATGATTTTGTTATTAGAAATTTTATCATCACAAAAAGAAAAAAAAACATTTTATTATTATTATTATTTTGGCATTCATTACAAAAGTTTCTCAAAGTATAAGTTTGATAATTGATTTCATTCTTTTTTCAATGACTCTAAGATCTCTTTTTCATTTTTTTTACTCTTTTGTCAAGTTTATCTCATGCTAATTTTAGGAGTGGCTTCAAACTTTTGAACTGTAGTGTTATATACATACACACACACACACACGCGCGCACACACACACACACACACACATATATATATATATATATATATATATATATATATATATACGCACACAAATGTAATGAGAACGAAAATAATATATAAATTCTAACGTTCACAGCATTAATTTAAAAGAGGGCTCAATGTCGATAGAAGAGCAATAATTATTTGTTATAATTTTTTTCATATAGACAAAAACAATTTACTTTACTCACTACAAAGATGCAACCTCATTTCGGTGCATTTAGTTGTTTCATTTAGGATGCTTCATACTTTTGAACTTCTGCCACATCTAAGCTATGCTTAGAAAATCCCCATTGCTAAAGTGTCTATAAAAATGGTCAGTTCCTTGTATTGATTCCGCATTCCATTCTTTCTCTTCACAAAAACTAAATAAAAATAAAGTAAAATAAAACACCATTAAAACACTGTTTAAAATAAAAAATAAAAATAATAAAAATTCTCCCATCATTCAAAACAAATAAGAATTTCTCTTTTATTTGCATTTGCTTTAACATGGAGCAATAATGCAGCATACTAGCTTCAGTTTCCGTTAAGATTCCGGAATTTATGAAAACACCTTCGAATGGCTGGTTCACAAAATGTGAAATATTTGCCAATCTTTACAACCTTATACCACCCCCGCCAAACAAATGGAATAATGGAGCGCCAGCATATTCGAAAAACATCTATAATGGCTATATATATATATATATATATATATATATATATATATATATATATATATATATATATATATATATATATTCATACATGTTTCATTAAATAATATAGACAAGTGTTGTCTATTTATTTTATGTAAGTTCTTTTCATATTGTCTGATAAGCTTAATAACATTATCATTAAACAATGAAAGAAAATCACAATATTGATACATATCTTTTAATCCAATCTAAGCTTTCGGCTTACATAAGCCATTATCAAAGATGACAATTACACAATATATTTAAGCAATACACGAACAAGAAATTGATGATAGTCTGTTTTTGTTTACATGGATGATTTCCAAGCAACGATAAACACGTGCATATAAGACGCTGAAAGCGAAAATCGCACAACAGCTCATGACGTCACACATGACCACGAGAGAGTGAATCCGATGAGTATTGAGTATGGAAAACCGTTGGTATGAACCAAAGGCTTCTGTTACTAATTATAGGCATTTAAGGATATTTGTGGAGATTTCATAGTTTATTTTGTTCAGGTTAGGTTTCAACTGTTTTATGTATATAGCTTCAAGAATTTTTAGTTTTTGTTTATTGTTTTCATATTTAAGTATAGTTGTGTTTTCGACGAGGATTTTCCGGAATTGTGTATGCGGCCAGGCACGTTGTTTTAAATGCCTAAAAAAAAAAAAATATATATATATATATATATTGTCATCCACAGACAGGCTGTTTCACAGATCATCAGTGTAGCTAGACGTCCGGTTGCCTCTAGCTAGGATCGAAACCCGACTGAATTTGCGTCAGTCGGAACTTCTTCCACTAAGCCGTCGGCGCACAGCAGGGATGACTGTGAATTTTAGCGTGTTTATTTTTAGATTTAGATAAACACACAGTGACTGACAGTGAAACTGGATAATCGCCGTACAAGTTGGAATAAGAAATGTATCTATCGTTGCCACTGGAATCCACTTATAGCTTCCAATTGAACATAACTGTTCTAGTGCTACAAAAAAATAAATAAAGCAATTTTCTGAAGGATAACAAAGCTGAACATATCACTCCTATATGAAGGGCCGTTAAACTCAGCTAAGAAATCCTCCTTACTCTGGACATTATACCAGACATAAAAAAATACCTTATAACAGAAAATAAAAAAAAAGCAAACACCTCCTTGTTGAGATTCAAAACCTGCCCCCAAAAGCTTGATCCTTATCAGAGATAAGAATATTTTTTGGCGAATGGGAGTCCAGTTAAAGTGTATTAGCAATTTTGGAGGGGAAACGTTCCTGGTGTTTCTGAGCCTTCTAATCTCAATAAATACCAAGAATATGTGCCTCTTTATGTGAGTATTTGACATCATCTGTGATAACATCAGGTTGGCGACAGTAACACCACTCATCTTCGGAACCTGTTCCAAGAAAGAAATCTACACGCTGGGCTCTAAAGACAGAACGTCGGCCCTCTACTAAAACTACTCGAGATCTGCTAGAAATTCCTGTCATCAACCTACAAACTACGGATATTCCAATTGTTTTCCCCTCAATAAGAGCTCTGAAGAAATTTAACCCCTTAAGAACAATTAACTTGCTTAAAGAACTTTTAGGTGTTCAGAGAAATATTTTGAGCAAGCCTTTTACTTTCCTTAAGGTTCCAGTTGAATCCATTACATTCACTTACGTACTAATACCCTTGGGAAAAGTATGAATCCTCTCCCCCTCCACCATCACCACCAGCTGTGGGTAAATAGCAGGACAGAACGGGTTCTATAGCCTTTGATGGCAACTGGTCTACCGCAGAAAAAAAATGGCAACCTACTTTGGGAAAAAAACCTGCCTCGTTAGTCATGTATCAAAAGATACATGATCGCCTAAGCGTGTATCATGCATGACACATAACTGACTGAAAGTTAAAAGAATTTTCTTCTCGCTTTCTTTCTCGCATATTTTTACCCGTTACCTTCTTTTTTGTGCATGTAAATAAACATTTTCTTCTTTTATTGTTTACACCCCAAGTAGGAGTTTGAGTCTTTATTCTTCCACCTAAAAGAGAGAATTGTCCACTGTAAACTTTCAAGCCGTTGTTGCTCTTATCGCTTCTGTCACCTTTAACCTTAACCCTTTCATGTTGGAAAGCTGGGACACATTTTGATCAAAAATAAGTTTTATGCTCCTAAGATCAACAAAGATTTTTTTTCTTTCGGAAGACTAGTGCTCGGAGGAATTTTTATTTTTTATTTTTTTCTTCTCTTTATGTGAGAAGTTGTTTTGGTGGTTCTCTTTCTTTTCTTTTCTAAATATTTGTTTTGCAGAGTTTGGGGCCTTTTAGTGGTTAATACAAGACATCATATACATCTTTCAAAATGTCCACCATTGCAGGTTTGGCTGGTAAATTAGGCAAAAGTGGCAATAGTGTTAAGATCAATATAGTTACAACTCTTGATCTCTATGTTTCTGAGATGAGGTATTATGTACATTATTTACATTATTCGGACTATTGTCCTCATCTTTGTCGCCATATTTATTACAACGATATGGCAGTTCAGAGGGAAAATTAACAGGAGATAACTGATAACTGACATCCATTAAACATGGCACGTGGAACTAGAACAGTCTACTCCAGTGATCGAAATAAAGGGTTGAGTTCGACATTCCAACCACCTGAAGAAGGCCGGAGCGTACAACGGCCCAAACGTTGTAATAAATAATGTACTCTTGATGTTTGGAAAAACTAAAAAGGAGTAAGTTGAGATTATTTTAATTCGATCAGGGTTGATATTTTTTAATGGTTAGCCGCGGTGGTTGAAATCATCGGGGAGATAGCAGCAATCCTGGCCATGAGGTTAAACTGCAACCTAGTGTTCATCATAGGTGCATGACATTAAAGTGCACCAGCGTCCTGAGCATGACGTTAAACTGCAACCAAATGTTCATCCTGGACATGACTTTAAATTGCACCAATGACCTGGGTATGACTTCCAGCTGCTCTCGTAGTAACATAAACATCGATTTACTAGACATCTTTTGGGGGATTTGTACGCCAAGGACTTCGAAATCAGTGAATTTTAGGCTAGTTGTAGTATTATCTCCTCCATTCTCAGCCCACGAAGTCATAGAACTTTGGGCCCTGAATATGTTATAAGTTTAATTGTAAACTTACATTTTAATGTATCTATTCCTTTCTTTGGGAGGTTAGTTTAGATTACTTAAATTGAAAGTTCCTGTTTATAAAAATTTGGAAAATGTCCTTGCTTGTTGAAAGTAAGTTTAAAAATTTTGATTAAATTTGATCATAGGATTCCATACTTCCTAGAGCTTCCAGAATCATTGAATTTCAGTCTGGTATTGCCTGCTCATTTTAGCTCCTCGAAGTCAAAGAACTTTGGACTTGAAATATGTGATTAATTTGATTTTCTCTTTTAAAATAAGTTTAGTAGTAAAATTACATTATTATTTCTATATTTTCCCAGCCGGGTTTGGTTAGATTTATTCAAGGAAAATTAAACCTTATATCTTCTGTAAGACTTTTCTAAAACCTTTTCTAAAATAAATGTATTTCTAAATTAATGTGTCTTAATTGTATTAATTCATCTATATCTTACTCCATGCAAGCATATTTAGAGGTGGAAAAATTGGATTTTGTTTCTGCAACAAACTGATGTTTGAAGCAGCTTTCTTTGAGGGGAAAGTATTAGAATTTAATTTGATAACCATTACTACAATGTTTTACAAGTTTGCATTTTAGTTTCTTTTCTGATCTTTGCCAAGACATACACACCTGCTTCCAAAACCAGCCCCCAGAAGCCTTGATTCTTATCAGAGAGAAGCATATATTTTCTGACGAATAAGAGGACTGGGAAAGTGTATAGCAATTTTGAAGGGAAAATTTCCAATGTTTCTGAGCCTCCTAATCCCAATAAATACCAAGAATATGTGCCTCTTTATGTGAGTATTTGACATCATCTGTGATAACATCAGGTTGGCGACAGTAACACCACTTCATCTTCTAACCTGTTCCAAGGAAGAAATCTATGTGCTGGACGCTAAAGACAGAACGTCGGCACTCTACTAAAACTACTCGAGATCTGCTTCCCAGGAGCTTGAAATTCCTGTTGTCGGCCTTCGACCCTACACGCAAGCCACCAATTATTTTCAGTATTACAGAACTACGTCCACCAAATATTTTACAGTATTTCCCCTAGTAATTATTGTTATTTATCAAACAAACATCCTCATAGGATTTTATTGATCGAAAAATATATATAGGATTTAATTCCTATATGTTTTTGACTTTTTAAATAAACTCTTTATACGATGACAGACAAATGGAGAAAAAAGACATTTTGGTGAATTTATTTATTTTTTATTCCGAAGTTACCTTTCTTTATACTAATTTGATTTATTTTTAGCTAAATTTAATTTTAATTGTACTTTTCTGATATACTTTTGCAGATTCTATATAATTAGTTTCACTGTTTCTGATAGTATCGATATGTTCAAGGAAATTTGTATCATCTCCAAACTATTGTTTTTTCAGTGTAAGAAAAAAGTGAGCTGTTTAACTCAAGGGAAGTAATAACATTCTATTTTGTTTCTTAATTTAGAGTTATCTCTCTTGATAAGATAAGTACAGTCACTTAATGCTTTTTCTTCTATGTGCCGTGTCTCTTCAGAGGGTTGCCGCTCATAGCCCTCCACAACTTCATATCCTTTGTAGCTCTTAATAAATTTTGTATTTTTTTGTTATTTCTCCTATACCATCTTCCACCATCCATTTACTCAAGTTTGCTAGACAGGTTATCTATTGTTTTCCTCTGTATCTCTTGCCTTCAATCTGCCCCGTGAGTATAAAATATTCCAAGCCCACTTTCTTCATTATGCACCCTAGAAACTTCAACTCTCTCTTCCTGATGTTAAGTGTAAGTGTCCCTCTGTTTCCATTTTCTTTAAAACTTTGTCATCCTCAGCATCCTTCTGTTGCTTCAGGTCACTTCTTAAATTGTGAGGAGATGGTTCAGCATTCACTGTCATATAGGAGGACTAATAACAGTTTGTTGGGAATATGTGATGATGTTAGAAAGGGTATCAGAAGGTTTGATTGGTCAGAAGGCTTAAAATTGGGTGTGTTCAATAATCTTCCATCCACAACAATTAATACAAGACAGAAAATAATAATTCAAAACATAACAATTGAATTTATTGGTCTTAGTGTACATGTACATAAGCTAAAGGTTTGACAGAGTTATGTCTCTGAGATAGGGAAATATTTGTACCTGAGCTCATTGAGGTTGGATTAACTATTAAACAGTAGTTTATAAGAATGAGTATGTTAGGAATTGTCTATTGGACCAAAAGAGTTCAGAAGAGTTGAAAGTTGGTACTTGTGTGAATGTTGCAATGTTCTTTAACGTCTGACCGCATGGTTAAGACGGGAGTCCTTGAAGGTTACATTTTGGCAGCAAGGAATGAGACGCGAGAAAGAAAGAGAGCGAGAACCACTCGTGTTTTGTTTATATAAGATGATGTATCACGTGTCTGGCCCAAAATATATTGAGCGCGAAAACAGATTTGTCGCGTGCAGGCAATCTGATTGGTCGGAACTGACCAATCAGCGAGCTAGTTTTGAGTAGATAAGCTTGTCATACGATTTCCATGAATGTATGTTTGATTGTCACGATAATAACAACAGGGAAGAGTACATTTCCTCGCGCAGGTGTGACTGGCAGACGTGGAAGATTCCACAAGCAAGTTCAGTACTCTTTTCTTTGTTTCTATCATTTTTTTCTTTTTCTTAACACTTCGCTTAGAGCGTCCTGGGTAAGACGATAAACTACATCCAACAGCAAGGCCTCTGATCAGAAGGTTTTAAGTAGCGTGGAACCACCTCTTAATTGCTGTTGTTCCAAGGTTTACGCTGACCAAGGGTGGTAGCATCTGTTAGGTTTCCAGCTATGGGTAAATGGTTAATCCCCCCCCCCCCCAGTTCAAAACACTATGTAAGTATAAAAATAGGTTTTACTACCGGCAATACTTTTTTGAAAAAATTACCAGCAGTACATTTTTGAAAAAGAAAAATATTCCAGCAAGACATTTTAAAAACATATATTACCAGCAATACATTTTTGGAAAAAACATTACCAACAATACAGTTTTAAAAGAAAAAATATATTACCAGCAATAAAAAATCTTGTCAGCATTAAACCCATTGAAGTTGATACGCTGTAAAACAAACCAAACCAAACTTCGCTTAGCTTTTGCAAGGCACCTTTCGCTATCCAAATGCACCTTCGAATTTCAACATGGTACTTTCGGTCCTCTGTTAATACACTTGCCAGATATTTAAATTTTTGTACTAGTTTGATTTTGCTGTCTCCAATTAGTGATTTACATGTTTGACTGTCCCTTTTGCTAATAAATCACTTAATGCTACAAGATTTAGTGAGAGAATTGTATTAGAATGATAAAGAAGAAAAGAATTGAGATTTTAATTCTTCGCAATGAGATAATTTCACACTAACTCGATTAACACTCCTCCCCGGTCTTTTAAACAGGATTAGAGATTTATCACTGGTTTCTTGTTTAGGTCTTCGTTTCTGGATACTTCTAAAGCCTTCACATTCTCTGTTACTTTGGGTCACACTTTTCCTTTTTTTCCGTTTTGGTAATCTGTTTCCTTTTTCTTTGGGTCATCCACACTTTTCCTTTTTTCGATTTGGTAATCTGTTTCCTTTTTCTTTGTGTCAACCACACATTTCCTTCTTTTCGTTTTGGTAATGTTTCCTTTTTCTTTGGGTCAGCCACACTTTTCCTTTTTTCGTTTTGGTAATCTGTTTCCTTTTTCTTTGTGTCAACCACACATTTCCTTCTTTTCGTTTTGGTAATGTTTCCTTTTTCTTTGGGTCAGCCACACTTTTCCTTTTTTCGTTTTGGTAATCTGTTTCCTTTTTCTTCGTGTCAACCACACATTTCCTTCTTTTCGTTTTGGTAATGTTTCCTTTTTCTTTGGGTCAGCCACACTTTTCCTTTTTTCGTTTTGGTAATCTGTTTCCTTTTTCTTTGTGTCAACCACACATTTCCTTCTTTTCGTTTTGGTAATGTTTCCTTTTTCTTTGGGTCAGCCACACTTTTCCTTTTTTCGTTTTGGTAATCTGTTTCCTTTTTCTTTGTGTCAACCACACATTTCCTTCTTTTCGTTTTGGTAATGTTTCCTTTTTCTTTGGGTCATCCACACTTTTCCTTTTTTCGTTTTGGTAATCTGTTTCCTTTTTCTTTGTGTCAACCACACATTTCCTTCTTTTCGTTTTGGTAATGTTTCCTTTTTCTTTGGGTCATCCACACTTTTCCTTTTTTCGTTTTGGTAATCTGTTTCCTTTTTCTTTGTATCAACCACACATTTCCTTCTTTTCGTTTTGGTAATGTTTCCTTTTTCTTTGGGTCATCCACACTTTTCCTTTTTTCGTTTTGGTAATCTGTTTCCTTTTTCTTTGTATCAACCACACATTTCCTTCTTTTCGTTTTGGTAATGTTTCCTTTTTCTTTGGGTCATCCACACTTTTCTTTTTTCGATTTGGTAATCTGTTTCCTTTTTCTTTGTGTCAACCACACATTTCCTTCTTTTCGTTTTGGTAATGTTTCCTTTTTCTTTGGGTCAGCCACACTTTTCCTTTTTTCGTTTTGGTAATCTGTTTCCTTTTTCTTTGTGTCAACCACACATTTCCTTCTTTTCGTTTTGGTAATGTTTCCTTTTTCTTTGGGTCATCCACACTTTTCCTTTTTTCGTTTTGGTAATCTGTTTCCTTTTTCTTTGTATCAACCACACATTTCCTTCTTTTCGTTTTGGTAATGTTTCCTTTTTCTTTGGGTCATCCACACTTTTCCTTTTTTCGTTTTGGTAATCTGTTTCCTTTTTCTTTGTGTCAACCACACATTTCCTTCTTTTAGTTTTGGTAATGTTTCCTTTTTCTTTGGGTCATCCACACTTTTCCTTTTTTCGTTTTGGTAATCTGTTTCCTTTTTCTTTGTGTCAACCACACATTTCCTTCTTTTCGTTTTGGTAATGTTTCCTTTTTCTTTGGGTCATCCACACTTTTCCTTTTTTCGTTTTGGTAATCTGTTTCCTTTTTCTTTGTATCAACCACACATTTCCTTCTTTTCGTTTTGGTAATGTTTCCTTTTTCTTTGGGTCATCCACACTTTTCCTTTTTTCGTTTTGGTAATCTGTTTCCTTTTTCTTTGTGTCAACCACACATTTCCTTCTTTTCGTTTTGGTAATGTTTCCTTTTTCTTTGGGTCATCCACACTTTTCCTTTTTTCGTTTTGGTAATCTGTTTCCTTTTTTTTATGTCAACCTCACATTTCCTTCTTTTCGTTTTGGTAATGTTTCCTTTTTCTTTGGGTCAGCCACACTTTTCCTTTTTTCGTTTTGGTAATCTGTTTCCTTTTTCTTTGTGTCAACCACACATTTCCTTCTTTTCGTTTTGGTAATGTTTCCTTTTTCTTTGGGTCATCCACACTTTTCCTTTTTTCGTTTTGGTAATCTGTTTCCTTTTTCTTTGTGTCAACCACACATTTCCTTCTTTTCGTTTTGGTAATGTTTCCTTTTTCTTTGGGTCATCCACACTTTTCCTTTTTTCGTTTTGGTAATCTGTTTCCTTTTTCTTTGTGTCAACCACACATTTCCTTCTTTTCGTTTTGGTAATGTTTCCTTTTTTTTTGGGTCATCCACACTTTTCCTTTTTTCGTTTTGGTAATCTGTTTCCTTTTTTTTTGTGTCAACCTCACATTTCCTTCTTTTCGTTTTGGTAATGTTTCCTTTTTCTTTGGGTCAGCCACACTTTTCCTTTTTTCGTTTTGGTAATCTGTTTCCTTTTTCTTTGTGTCAACCACACATTTCCTTCTTTTCGTTTTGGTAATGTTTCGTTTTTCTTTGGGTCATCCACACTTTTCCTTTTTTCGTTTTGGTAATCTGTTTCCTTTTTCTTTGTGTCAACCACACATTTCCTTCTTATCGTTTTGGTAATGTTTCCTTTTTCTTTGGGTCAGCCACACTTTTCCTTTTTTCGTTTTGGTAATCTGTTTCCTTTTTCTTTGTGTCAACCACACATTTCCTTCTTTTCGTTTTGGTAATGTTTCCTTTTTCTTTGGGTCATCCACACTTTTCCTTTTTTCGTTTTGGTAATCTGTTTCCTTTTTCTTTGTGTCAACCACACATTTCCTTCTTTTCGTTTTGGTAATGTTTCCTTTTTCTTTGGGTCAGCCACACTTTTCCTTTTTTCGTTTTGGTAATCTGTTTCCTTTTTCTTCGTGTCGACCACACATTTCCTTCTTTTCGTTTTGGTAATGTTTCCTTTTTCTTTGGGTCAGCCACACTTTTCCTTTTTTCGTTTTGGTAATCTGTTTCCTTTTTCTTTGTGTCAACCACACATTTCCTTCTTTTCGTTTTGGTAATGTTTCCTTTTTCTTTGGGTCAGCCACACTTTTCCTTTTTTCGTTTTGGTAATCTGTTTCCTTTTTCTTTGTGTCAACCACACATTACCTTCTTTTCGTTTTGGTAATGTTTCCTTTTTCTTTGGGTCATCCACACTTTTCCTTTTTTCGTTTTGGTAATCTGTTTCCTTTTTCTTTGTGTCAACCACACATTTCCTTCTTTTCGTTTTGGTAATGTTTCCTTTTTCTTTGGGTCATCCACACTTTTCCTTTTTTCGTTTTGGTAATCTGTTTCCTTTTTCTTTGTATCAACCACACATTTCCTTCTTTTCGTTTTGGTAATGTTTCCTTTTTCTTTGGGTCATCCACACTTTTCCTTTTTTCGTTTTGGTAATCTGTTTCCTTTTTCTTTGTATCAACCACACATTTCCTTCTTTTCGTTTTGGTAATGTTTCCTTTTTCTTTGGGTCATCCACACTTTTCTTTTTTCGATTTGGTAATCTGTTTCCTTTTTCTTTGTGTCAACCACACATTTCCTTCTTTTCGTTTTGGTAATGTTTCCTTTTTCTTTGGGTCAGCCACACTTTTCCTTTTTTCGTTTTGGTAATCTGTTTCCTTTTTCTTTGTGTCAACCACACATTTCCTTCTTTTCGTTTTGGTAATGTTTCCTTTTTCTTTGGGTCATCCACACTTTTCCTTTTTTCGTTTTGGTAATCTGTTTCCTTTTTCTTTGTATCAACCACACATTTCCTTCTTTTCGTTTTGGTAATGTTTCCTTTTTCTTTGGGTCATCCACACTTTTCCTTTTTTCGTTTTGGTAATCTGTTTCCTTTTTCTTTGTGTCAACCACACATTTCCTTCTTTTAGTTTTGGTAATGTTTCCTTTTTCTTTGGGTCATCCACACTTTTCCTTTTTTCGTTTTGGTAATCTGTTTCCTTTTTCTTTGTATCAACCACACATTTCCTTCTTTTCGTTTTGGTAATGTTTCCTTTTTCTTTGGGTCATCCACACTTTTCCTTTTTTCGTTTTGGTAATCTGTTTCCTTTTTCTTTGTATCAACCACACATTTCCTTCTTTTCGTTTTGGTAATGTTTCCTTTTTCTTTGGGTCATCCACACTTTTCTTTTTTCGATTTGGTAATCTGTTTCCTTTTTCTTTGTGTCAACCACACATTTCCTTCTTTTCGTTTTGGTAATGTTTCCTTTTTCTTTGGGTCAGCCACACTTTTCCTTTTTTCGTTTTGGTAATCTGTTTCCTTTTTCTTTGTGTCAACCACACATTTCCTTCTTTTCGTTTTGGTAATGTTTCCTTTTTCTTTGGGTCATCCACACTTTTCCTTTTTTCGTTTTGGTAATCTGTTTCCTTTTTCTTTGTATCAACCACACATTTCCTTCTTTTCGTTTTGGTAATGTTTCCTTTTTCTTTGGGTCATCCACACTTTTCCTTTTTTCGTTTTGGTAATCTGTTTCCTTTTTCTTTGTGTCAACCACACATTTCCTTCTTTTAGTTTTGGTAATGTTTCCTTTTTCTTTGGGTCATCCACACTTTTCCTTTTTTCGTTTTGGTAATCTGTTTCCTTTTTCTTTGTGTCAACCACACATTTCCTTCTTTTCGTTTTGGTAATGTTTCCTTTTTCTTTGGGTCATCCACACTTTTCCTTTTTTCGTTTTGGTAATCTGTTTCCTTTTTCTTTGTATCAACCACACATTTCCTTCTTTTCGTTTTGGTAATGTTTCCTTTTTCTTTGGGTCATCCACACTTTTCCTTTTTTCGTTTTGGTAATCTGTTTCCTTTTTCTTTGTGTCAACCACACATTTCCTTCTTTTCGTTTTGGTAATGTTTCCTTTTTCTTTGGGTCAGCCACACTTTTCCTTTTTTCGTTTTGGTAATCTGTTTCCTTTTTTTTATGTCAACCTCACATTTCCTTCTTTTCGTTTTGGTAATGTTTCCTTTTTCTTTGGGTCAGCCACACTTTTCCTTTTTTCGTTTTGGTAATCTGTTTCCTTTTTCTTTGTGTCAACCACACATTTCCTTCTTTTCGTTTTGGTAATGTTTCCTTTTTCTTTGGGTCATCCACACTTTTCCTTTTTTCGTTTTGGTAATCTGTTTCCTTTTTCTTTGTGTCAACCACACATTTCCTTCTTTTCGTTTTGGTAATGTTTCGTTTTTCTTTGGGTCATCCACACTTTTCCTTTTTTCGTTTTGGTAATCTGTTTCCTTTTTCTTTGTGTCAACCACACATTTCCTTCTTTTCGTTTTGGTAATGTTTCCTTTTTTTTTGGGTCATCCACACTTTTCCTTTTTTCGTTTTGGTAATCTGTTTCCTTTTTTTTTGTGTCAACCTCACATTTCCTTCTTTTCGTTTTGGTAATGTTTCCTTTTTCTTTGGGTCAGCCACACTTTTCCTTTTTTCGTTTTGGTAATCTGTTTCCTTTTTCTTTGTGTCAACCACACATTTCCTTCTTTTCGTTTTGGTAATGTTTCGTTTTTCTTTGGGTCATCCACACTTTTCCTTTTTTCGTTTTGGTAATCTGTTTCCTTTTTCTTTGTGTCAACCACACATTTCCTTCTTATCGTTTTGGTAATGTTTCCTTTTTCTTTGGGTCAGCCACACTTTTCCTTTTTTCGTTTTGGTAATCTGTTTCCTTTTTCTTTGTGTCAACCACACATTTCCTTCTTTTCGTTTTGGTAATGTTTCCTTTTTCTTTGGGTCATCCACACTTTTCCTTTTTTCGTTTTGGTAATCTGTTTCCTTTTTCTTTGTGTCAACCACACATTTCCTTCTTTTCGTTTTGGTAATGTTTCCTTTTTCTTTGGGTCAGCCACACTTTTCCTTTTTTCGTTTTGGTAATCTGTTTCCTTTTTCTTCGTGTCGACCACACATTTCCTTCTTTTCGTTTTGGTAATGTTTCCTTTTTCTTTGGGTCAGCCACACTTTTCCTTTTTTCGTTTTGGTAATCTGTTTCCTTTTTCTTTGTGTCAACCACACATTTCCTTCTTTTCGTTTTGGTAATGTTTCCTTTTTCTTTGGGTCAGCCACACTTTTCCTTTTTTCGTTTTGGTAATCTGTTTCCTTTTTCTTTGTGTCAACCACACATTACCTTCTTTTCGTTTTGGTAATGTTTCCTTTTTCTTTGGGTCATCCACACTTTTCCTTTTTTCGTTTTGGTAATCTGTTTCCTTTTTCTTTGTGTCAACCACACATTTCCTTCTTTTCGTTTTGGTAATGTTTCCTTTTTCTTTGGGTCATCCACACTTTTCCTTTTTTCGTTTTGGTAATCTGTTTCCTTTTTCTTTGTATCAACCACACATTTCCTTCTTTTCGTTTTGGTAATGTTTCCTTTTTCTTTGGGTCATCCACACTTTTCCTTTTTTCGTTTTGGTAATCTGTTTCCTTTTTCTTTGTATCAACCACACATTTCCTTCTTTTCGTTTTGGTAATGTTTCCTTTTTCTTTGGGTCATCCACACTTTTCTTTTTTCGATTTGGTAATCTGTTTCCTTTTTCTTTGTGTCAACCACACATTTCCTTCTTTTCGTTTTGGTAATGTTTCCTTTTTCTTTGCGTCAGCCACACTTTTCCTTTTTTCGTTTTGGTAATCTGTTTCCTTTTTCTTTGTGTCAACCACACATTTCCTTCTTTTCGTTTTGGTAATGTTTCCTTTTTCTTTGGGTCATCCACACTTTTCCTTTTTTCGTTTTGGTAATCTGTTTCCTTTTTCTTTGTATCAACCACACATTTCCTTCTTTTCGTTTTGGTAATGTTTCCTTTTTCTTTGGGTCATCCACACTTTTCCTTTTTTCGTTTTGGTAATCTGTTTCCTTTTTCTTTGTGTCAACCACACATTTCCTTCTTTTAGTTTTGGTAATGTTTCCTTTTTCTTTGGGTCATCCACACTTTTCCTTTTTTCGTTTTGGTAATCTGTTTCCTTTTTCTTTGTGTCAACCACACATTTCCTTCTTTTCGTTTTGGTAATGTTTCCTTTTTCTTTGGGTCATCCACACTTTTCCTTTTTTCGTTTTGGTAATCTGTTTCCTTTTTCTTTGTATCAACCACACATTTCCTTCTTTTCGTTTTGGTAATGTTTCCTTTTTCTTTGGGTCATCCACACTTTTCCTTTTTTCGTTTTGGTAATCTGTTTCCTTTTTCTTTGTGTCAACCACACATTTCCTTCTTTTCGTTTTGGTAATGTTTCCTTTTTCTTTGGGTCAGCCACACTTTTCCTTTTTTTGTTTTGGTAATCTGTTTCCTTTTTTTTTATGTCAACCTCACATTTCCTTCTTTTCGTTTTGGTAATGTTTCCTTTTTCTTTGGGTCAGCCACACTTTTCCTTTTTTCGTTTTGGTAATCTGTTTCCTTTTTCTTTGTGTCAACCACACATTTCCTTCTTTTCGTTTTGGTAATGTTTCCTTTTTCTTTGGGTCATCCACACTTTTGCTTTTTTCGTTTTGGTAATCTGTTTCCTTTTTCTTTGTGTCAACCACACATTTCCTTCTTTTCGTTTTGGTAATGTTTCGTTTTTCTTTGGGTCATCCACACTTTTCCTTTTTTCGTTTTGGTAATCTGTTTCCTTTTTCTTTGTGTCAACCACACATTTCCTTCTTTTCGTTTTGGTAATGTTTCCTTTTTCTTTGGGTCATCCACACTTTTCCTTTTTTCGTTTTGGTAATCTGTTTCCTTTTTTTTTGTGTCAACCTCACATTTCCTTCTTTTCGTTTTGGTAATGTTTCCTTTTTCTTTGGGTCAGCCACACTTTTCCTTTTTTCGTTTTGGTAATCTGTTTCCTTTTTCTTTGTGTCAACCACACATTTCCTTCTTTTCGTTTTGGTAATGTTTCGTTTTTCTTTGGGTCATCCACACTTTTCCTTTTTTCGTTTTGGTAATCTGTTTCCTTTTTCTTTGTGTCAACCACACATTTCCTTCTTATCGTTTTGGTAATGTTTCCTTTTTCTTTGGGTCATCCACACTTTTCCTTTTTTCGTTTTGGTAATCTGTTTCCTTTTTCTTTGTGTCAACCACACATTTCCTTCTTTTCGTTTTGGTAATGTTTCGTTTTTCTTTGGGTCATCCACACTTTTCCTTTTTTCGTTTTGGTAATCTGTTCCCTTTTTCTTTGTGTCAACCACACATTTCCTTCTTTTCGTTTTGGTAATGTTTCCTTTTTCTTTGGGTCATCCACACTTTTCCTTTTTTCGTTTTGGTAATCTGTTTCCTTTTTCTTTGTGTCAACCACACATTTCCTTCTTTTCGTTTTGGTAATGATTCCTTTTTCTTTGGGTCAGCCACACTTTTCCTTTTTTCGTTTTGGTAATCTGTTTCCTTTTTCTTTGTGTCAACCACACATTTCCTTCTTTTCGTTTTGGTAATGATTCCTTTTTCTTTGGGTCAGCCACACTTTTCCTTTTTTCGTTTTGGTAATCTGTTTCCTTTTTCTTTGTGTCAACCACACATTTCCTTCTTTTCGTTTTGGTAATGTTTCCTTTTTCTTTGGGTCAGCCACACTTTTCCTTTTTTTGTTTTGGTAATCTGTTTCCTTTTTTTTTATGTCAACCTCACATTTCCTTCTTTTCGTTTTGGTAATGTTTCCTTTTTCTTTGGGTCAGCCACACTTTTCCTTTTTTCGTTTTGGTAATCTGTTTCCTTTTTCTTTGTGTCAACCACACATTTCCTTCTTTTCGTTTTGGTAATGTTTCCTTTTTCTTTGGGTCATCCACACTTTTGCTTTTTTCGTTTTGGTAATCTGTTTCCTTTTTCTTTGTGTCAACCACACATTTCCTTCTTTTCGTTTTGGTAATGTTTCGTTTTTCTTTGGGTCATCCACACTTTTCCTTTTTTCGTTTTGGTAATCTGTTTCCTTTTTCTTTGTGTCAACCACACATTTCCTTCTTTTCGTTTTGGTAATGTTTCCTTTTTCTTTGGGTCATCCACACTTTTCCTTTTTTCGTTTTGGTAATCTGTTTCCTTTTTTTTTGTGTCAACCTCACATTTCCTTCTTTTCGTTTTGGTAATGTTTCCTTTTTCTTTGGGTCAGCCACACTTTTCCTTTTTTCGTTTTGGTAATCTGTTTCCTTTTTCTTTGTGTCAACCACACATTTCCTTCTTTTCGTTTTGGTAATGTTTCGTTTTTCTTTGGGTCATCCACACTTTTCCTTTTTTCGTTTTGGTAATCTGTTTCCTTTTTCTTTGTGTCAACCACACATTTCCTTCTTATCGTTTTGGTAATGTTTCCTTTTTCTTTGGGTCATCCACACTTTTCCTTTTTTCGTTTTGGTAATCTGTTTCCTTTTTCTTTGTGTCAACCACACATTTCCTTCTTTTCGTTTTGGTAATGTTTCGTTTTTCTTTGGGTCATCCACACTTTTCCTTTTTTCGTTTTGGTAATCTGTTCCCTTTTTCTTTGTGTCAACCACACATTTCCTTCTTTTCGTTTTGGTAATGTTTCCTTTTTCTTTGGGTCATCCACACTTTTCCTTTTTTCGTTTTGGTAATCTGTTTCCTTTTTCTTTGTGTCAACCACACATTTCCTTCTTTTCGTTTTGGTAATGATTCCTTTTTCTTTGGGTCAGCCACACTTTTCCTTTTTTCGTTTTGGTAATCTGTTTCCTTTTTCTTTGTGTCAACCACACATTTCCTTCTTTTCGTTTTGGTAATGATTCCTTTTTCTTTGGGTCAGCCACACTTTTCCTTTTTTCGTTTTGGTAATCTGTTTCCTTTTTCTTTGTGTCAACCACACATTTCCTTCTTTTCGTTTTGGTAATGATTCCTTTTTCTTTGGGTCAGCCACACTTTTCCTTTTTTCGTTTTGGTAATCTGTTTCCTTTTTCTTTGTGTCAACCACACATTTCCTTCTTTTCGTTTTGGTAATGTTTCCTTTTTCTTTGGGTCATCCACACTTTTCCTTTTTTCGTTTTGGTAATCTGTTTCCTTTTTCTTTGTGTCAACCACACATTTCCTTCTTTTCGTTTTGGTAATGTTTCCTTTTTCTTTGGGTCAGCCACACTTTTCCTTTTTTCGTTTTGGTAATCTGTTTCCTTTTTCTTTGGGTCAGCCACACTTTTCCTTTTTTCGTTTTGGTAATGTTTCCTTTTTCTTTGGGTCAGCCACACTTTTCCTTTTTTTGTTTTGGTAATCTGTTTCCTTTTTCTTCGTGTCAACCACACATTTCCTTCTTTTCGTTTTGGTAATGTTTCGTTTTTCTTTGGGTCATCCACACTTTTCCTTTTTTCGTTTTGGTAATCTGTTTCCTTTTTCTTTGTGTCAACCACACATTTCCTTCTTTTCGTTTTGGTAATGTTTCCTTTTTTTTTGGGGTCATCCACACTTTTCCTTTTTTCGTTTTGGTAATCTGTTTCCTTTTTTTTTGTGTCAACCTCACATTTCCTTCTTTTCGTTTTGGTAATGTTTCCTTTTTCTTTGGGTCAGCCACACTTTTCCTTTTTTCGTTTTGGTAATCTGTTTCCTTTTTCTTTGTGTCAACCACACATTTCCTTCTTTTCGTTTTGGTAATGTTTCGTTTTTCTTTGGGTCATCCACACTTTTCCTTTTTTCGATTTGGTAATCTGTTTCCTTTTTCTTTGTGTCAACCACACATTTCCTTCTTATCGTTTTGGTAATGTTTCCTTTTTCTTTGGGTCAGCCACACTTTTCCTTTTTTCGTTTTGGTAATCTGTTTCCTTTTTCTTTGTGTCAACCACACATTTCCTTCTTTTCGTTTTGGTAATGTTTCCTTTTTCTTTGGGTCATCCACACTTTTCCTTTTTTCGTTTTGGTAATCTGTTTCCTTTTTCTTTGTGTCAACCACACATTTCCTTCTTTTCGTTTTGGTAATGTTTCCTTTTTCTTTGGGTCAGCCACACTTTTCCTTTTTTCGTTTTGGTAATCTGTTTCCTTTTTCTTCGTGTCAACCACACATTTCCTTCTTTTCGTTTTGGTAATGTTTCCTTTTTCTTTGGGTCAGCCACACTTTTCCTTTTTTCGTTTTGGTAATCTGTTTCCTTTTTCTTTGTGTCAACCACACATTTCCTTCTTTTCGTTTTGGTAATGTTTCCTTTTTCTTTGGGTCAGCCACACTTTTCCTTTTTTCGTTTTGGTAATCTGTTTCCTTTTTCTTTGTGTCAACCACACATTTCCTTCTTTTCGTTTTGGTAATGTTTCCTTTTTCTTTGGGTCATCCACACTTTTCCTTTTTTCGTTTTGGTAATCTGTTTCCTTTTTCTTTGTGTCAACCACACATTTCCTTCTTTTCGTTTTGGTAATGTTTCCTTTTTCTTTGGGTCATCCACACTTTTCCTTTTTTCGTTTTGGTAATCTGTTTCCTTTTTCTTTGTATCAACCACACATTTCCTTCTTTTCGTTTTGGTAATGTTTCCTTTTTCTTTGGGTCATCCACACTTTTCCTTTTTTCGTTTTGGTAATCTGTTTCCTTTTTCTTTGTATCAACCACACATTTCCTTCTTTTCGTTTTGGTAATGATTCCTTTTTCTTTGGGTCATCCACACTTTTCTTTTTTCGATTTGGTAATCTGTTTCCTTTTTCTTTGTGTCAACCACACATTTCCTTCTTTTCGTTTTGGTAATGTTTCCTTTTTCTTTGGGTCAGCCACACTTTTCCTTTTTTCGTTTTGGTAATCTGTTTCCTTTTTCTTTGTGTCAACCACACATTTCCTTCTTTTCGTTTTGGTAATGTTTCCTTTTTCTTTGGGTCATCCACACTTTTCCTTTTTTCGTTTTGGTAATCTGTTTCCTTTTTCTTTGTGTCAACCACACATTTCCTTCTTTTAGTTTTGGTAATGTTTCCTTTTTCTTTGGGTCATCCACACTTTTCCTTTTTTCGTTTTGGTAATCTGTTTCCTTTTTCTTTGTGTCAACCACACATTTCCTTCTTTTCGTTTTGGTAATGTTTCCTTTTTCTTTGGGTCATCCACACTTTTCCTTTTTTCGTTTTGGTAATCTGTTTCCTTTTTCTTTGTATCAACCACACATTTCCTTCTTTTCGTTTTGGTAATGTTTCCTTTTTCTTTGGGTCATCCACACTTTTCCTTTTTTCGTTTTGGTAATCTGTTTCCTTTTTTTTTGTGTCAACCTCACATTTCCTTCTTTTCGTTTTGGTAATGTTTCCTTTTTCTTTGGGTCAGCCACACTTTTCCTTTTTTCGTTTTGGTAATCTGTTTCCTTTTTCTTTGTGTCAACCACACATTTCCTTCTTTTCGTTTTGGTAATGTTTCGTTTTTCTTTGGGTCATCCACAATTTTCCTTTTTTCGTTTTGGTAATCTGTTTCCTTTTTCTTTGTGTCAACCACACATTTCCTTCTTATCGTTTTGGTAATGTTTCCTTTTTCTTTGGGTCATCCACACTTTTCCTTTTTTCGTTTTGGTAATCTGTTTCCTTTTTCTTTGTGTCAACCACACATTTCCTTCTTTTCGTTTTGGTAATGTTTCGTTTTTCTTTGGGTCATCCACACTTTTCCTTTTTTCGTTTTGGTAATCTGTTCCCTTTTTCTTTGTGTCAACCACACATTTCCTTCTTTTCGTTTTGGTAATGTTTCCTTTTTCTTTGGGTCATCCACACTTTTCCTTTTTTCGTTTTGGTAATCTGTTTCCTTTTTCTTTGTGTCAACCACACATTTCCTTCTTTTCGTTTTGGTAATGATTCCTTTTTCTTTGGGTCAGCCACACTTTTCCTTTTTTCGCTTTGGTAATCTGTTTCCTTTTTCTTTGTATCAACCACACATTTCCTTCTTTTCGTTTTGGTAATGATTCCTTTTTCTTTGGGTCAGCCACACTTTTCCTTTTTTCGTTTTGGTAATCTGTTTCCTTTTTCTTTGTGTCAACCACACATTTCCTTCTTTTCGTTTTGGTAATGATTCCTTTTTCTTTGGGTCAGCCACACTTTTCCTTTTTTCGTTTTGGTAATCTGTTTCCTTTTTCTTTGTGTCAACCACACATTTCCTTCTTTTCGTTTTGGTAATGTTTCCTTTTTCTTTGGGTCATCCACACTTTTCCTTTTTTCGTTTTGGTAATCTGTTTCCTTTTTCTTTGTGTCAACCACACATTTCCTTCTTTTCGTTTTGGTAATGTTTCCTTTTTCTTTGGGTCAGCCACACTTTTCCTTTTTTCGTTTTGGTAATCTGTTTCCTTTTTCTTTGGGTCAGCCACACTTTTCCTTTTTTCGTTTTGGTAATGTTTCCTTTTTCTTTGGGTCAGCCACACTTTTCCTTTTTTTGTTTTGGTAATCTGTTTCCTTTTTCTTCGTGTCAACCACACATTTCCTTCTTTTCGTTTTGGTAATGTTTCCTTTTTCTTTGGGTCAGCCACACTTTTCCTTTTTTCGTTTTGGTAATCTGTTTCCTTTTTCTTTGTGTCAACCACACATTTCCTTCTTTTCGTTTTGGTAATGTTTCCTTTTTCTTTGGGTCATCCACACTTTTCCTTTTTTCGTTTTGGTAATCTGTTTCCTTTTTCTTTGTGTCAACCACACATTTCCTTCTTTTCGTTTTGGTAATGTTTCCTTTTTCTTTGGGTCATCCACACTTTTCCTTTTTTCGTTTTGGTAATCTGTTTCCTTTTTCTTTGTGTCAACCACACATTTCCTTCTTTTCGTTTTGGTAATGATTCCTTTTTCTTTGGGTCAGCCACACTTTTCCTTTTTTCGTTTTGGTAATCTGTTTCCTTTTTCTTTGTGTCAACCACACATTTCCTTCTTTTCGTTTTGGTAATGTTTCCTTTTTCTTTGGGTCATCCACACTTTTCCTTTTTTCGTTTTGGTAATCTGTTTCCTTTTTCTTTGTGTCAACCACACATTTCCTTCTTTTCGTTTTGGTAATGTTTCCTTTTTCTTTGGGTCAGCCACACTTTTCCTTTTTTCGTTTTGGTAATCTGTTTCCTTTTTCTTTGGGTCAGCCACACTTTTCCTTTTTTCGTTTTGGTAATGTTTCCTTTTTCTTTGGGTCAGCCACACTTTTCCTTTTTTTGTTTTGGTAATCTGTTTCCTTTTTTTTTGTGTCAACCACACATTTCCTTCTTTTCGTTTTGGTAATGTTTCCTTTTTCTTTGGGTCAGCCACACTTTTCCTTTTTTCGTTTTGGTAATCTGTTTCCTTTTTTTTTGTGTCAACCACACATTTCCTTCTTTTCGTTTTGGTAATGTTTCCTTTTTCTTTGGGTCATCCACACTTTTCCTTTTTTCGTTTTGGTAATCTGTTTCCTTTTTCTTTGTGTCAACCACACATTTCCTTCTTTTCGTTTTGGTAATGTTTCCTTTTTCTTTGGGTCAGCCACACTTTTCCTTTTTTCGTTTTGGTAATCTGTTTCCTTTTTCTTTGTGTCAACCACACATTTCCTTCTTTTCGTTTTGGTAATGTTTCCTTTTTCTTTGGGTCATCCACACTTTTCCTTTTTTCGTTTTGGTAATCTGTTTCCTTTTTCTTTGTGTCAACCACACATTTCCTTCTTTTCGTTTTGGTAATGTTTCCTTTTTCTTTGGGTCATCCACACTTTTCCTTTTTTCGTTTTGGTAATCTGTTTCCTTTTTCTTTGTGTCAACCACACATTTCCTTCTTTTCGTTTTGGTAATCTGTTTCCTTTTTCTTTGGGTCAGCCACACTTTTCCTTTTTTCGTTTTGGTAATCTGTTTCCTTTTTCTTTGGGTCAGCCACACTTTTCCTTTTTTCGTTTTGGTAATGTTTCCTTTTTCTTTGGGTCAGCCACACTTTTCCTTTTTTCGTTTTGGTAATCTGTTTCCTTTTTCTTTGTGTCAACCACACATTTCCTTCTTTTTGTTTTGGTAATGTTTCCTTTTTCTTTGGGTCAGCCACACTTTTCCTTTTTTCGTTTTGGTAATCTGTTTCCTTTTTCTTTGTGTCAACCACACATTTCCTTCTTTTCGTTTTGGTAATGTTTCCTTTTTCTTTGGGTCATCCACACTTTTCCTTTTTTCGTTTTGGTAATCTGTTTCCTTTTTCTTTGTGTCAACCACACATTTCCTTCTTTTCGTTTTGGTAATGATTCCTTTTTCTTTGGGTCAGCCACACTTTTCCTTTTTTCGTTTTGGTAATCTGTTTCCTTTTTCTTTGTGTCAACCACACATTTCCTTCTTTTCGTTTTGGTAATGTTTCCTTTTTCTTTGGGTCATCCACACTTTTCCTTTTTTCGTTTTGGTAATCTGTTTCCTTTTTCTTTGTGTCAACCACACATTTCCTTCTTTTCGTTTTGGTAATGTTTCCTTTTTCTTTGGGTCAGCCACACTTTTCCTTTTTTCGTTTTGGTAATCTGTTTCTTTTTTCTTTGGGTCAGCCACACTTTTCCTTTTTTCGTTTTGGTAATGTTTCCTTTTTCTTTGGGTCAGCCACACTTTTCCTTTTTTCGTTTTGGTAATCTGTTTCCTTTTTTTTTGTGTCAACCACACATTTCCTTCTTTTCGTTTTGGTAATGTTTCCTTTTTCTTTGGGTCAGCCACACTTTTCCTTTTTTCGTTTTGGTAATCTGTTTCCTTTTTTTTTGTGTCAACCACACATTTCCTTCTTTTCGTTTTGGTAATGTTTCCTTTTTCTTTGGGTCATCCACACTTTTCCTTTTTTCGTTTTGGTAATCTGTTTCCTTTTTCTTTGTGTCAACCACACATTTCCTTCTTTTCGTTTTGGTAATGTTTCCTTTTTCTTTGGGTCAGCCACACTTTTCCTTTTTTCGTTTTGGTAATCTGTTTCCTTTTTCTTTGTGTCAACCACACATTTCCTTCTTTTCGTTTTGGTAATGTTTCCTTTTTCTTTGGGTCAGCCACACTTTTCCTTTTTTCGTTTTGGTAATCTGTTTCCTTTTTCTTTGTGTCAACCACACATTTCCTTCTTTTCGTTTTGGTAATGTTTCCTTTTTCTTTGGGTCAGCCACACTTTTCCTTTTTTCGTTTTGGTAATCTGTTTCCTTTTTCTTTGTGTCAACCACACATTTCCTTCTTTTCGTTTTGGTAATGTTTCCTTTTTCTTTGGGTCATCCACACTTTTCCTTTTTTCGTTTTGGTAATCTGTTTCCTTTTTCTTTGTGTCAACCACACATTTCCTTCTTTTCGTTTTGGTAATCTGTTTCCTTTTTCTTTGGGTCAGCCACACTTTTCCTTTTTTCGTTTTGGTAATCTGTTTCCTTTTTCTTTGGGTCAGCCACACTTTTCCTTTTTTCGTTTTGGTAATGTTTCCTTTTTCTTTGGGTCAGCCACACTTTTCCTTTTTTCGTTTTGGTAATCTGTTTCCTTTTTCTTTGTGTCAACCACACATTTCCTTCTTTTCGTTTTGGTAATGTGTCCTTTTTCTTTGGGTCATCCACACTTTTCCTTTTTTCGTTTTGGTAATCTGTTTCATTTTTCTTTGTGTCAACCACACATTTCCTTCTTTTCGTTTTGGTAATGTTTCCTTTTTCTTTGGGTCAGCCACACTTTTCCTTTTTTCGTTTTGGTAATCTGTTTCCTTTTTCTTTGTGTCAACCACACATTTCCTTCTTTTCGTTTTGGTAATGTTTCCTTTTTCTTTGGGTCATCCACACTTTTCCTTTTTTCGTTTTGGTAATCTGTTTCCTTTTTCTTTGTGTCAACCACACATTTCCTTCTTTTCGTTTTGGTAATGTTTCCTTTTTCTTTGGGTCAGCCACACTTTTCCTTTTTTCGTTTTGGTAATCTGTTTCCTTTTTCTTTGTGTCAACCACACATTTCCTTCTTTTCGTTTTGGTAATGTTTCCTTTTTCTTTGGGTCATCCACACTTTTCCTTTTTTCGTTTTGGTAATCTGTTTCCTTTTTCTTTGTGTCAACCACACATTTCCTTCTTTTCGTTTTGGTAATGTTTCCTTTTTCTTTGGGTCAGCCACACTTTTCCTTTTTTCGTTTTGGTAATCTGTTTCCTTTTTCTTTGTGTCAACCACACATTTCCTTCTTTTCGTTTTGGTAATGTTTCCTTTTTCTTTGGGTCAGCCACACTTTTCCTTTTTTCGTTTTGGTAATCTGTTTCCTTTTTCTTTGTGTCAACCACACATTTCCTTCTTTTCGTTTTGGTAATGTTTCCTTTTTCTTTGGGTCATCCACACTTTTCCTTTTTTCGTTTTGGTAATCTGTTTCCTTTTTCTTTGTGTCAACCACACATTTCCTTCTTTTCGTTTTGGTAATGTTTCCTTTTTCTTTGGGTCAGCCACACTTTTCCTTTTTTCGTTTTGGTAATCTGTTTCCTTTTTCTTTGTGTCAACCACACATTTCCTTCTTTTCGTTTTGGTAATGTTTCCTTTTTCTTTGGGTCATCCACACTTTTCCTTTTTTCGTTTTGGTAATCTGTTTCCTTTTTCTTTGTGTCAACCACACATTTCCTTCTTTTCGTTTTGGTAATGTTTCCTTTTTCTTTGGGTCAGCCACACTTTTCCTTTTTTCGTTTTGGTAATCTGTTTCCTTTTTCTTTGTGTCAACCACACATTTCCTTCTTTTCGTTTTGGTAATGTTTCCTTTTTCTTTGGGTCAGCCACACTTTTCCTTTTTTCGTTTTGGTAATCTGTTTCCTTTTTCTTTGTGTCAACCACACATTTCCTTCTTTTCGTTTTGGTAATGTTTCCTTTTTCTTTGGGTCAGCCACACTTTTCCTTTTTTCGTTTTGGTAATCTGTTTCCTTTTTCTTTGTGTCAACCACACATTTCCTTCTTTTCGTTTTGGTAATGTTTCCTTTTTCTTTGGGTCAGCCACACTTTTCCTTTTTTCGTTTTGGTAATCTGTTTCCTTTTTCTTTGTGTCAACCACACATTTCCTTCTTTTCGTTTTGGTAATGTTTCCTTTTTCTTTGGGTCAGCCACACTTTTCCTTTTTTCGTTTTGGTAATCTGTTTCCTTTTTCTTTGTGTCAACCACACATTTCCTTCTTTTCGTTTTGAGAATGTTTCCTTTTTCTTTGGGTCAGCCACACTTTTCCTTTTTTCGTTTTGGTAATCTGTTTCCTTTTTCTTTGTGTCAACCACACATTTCCTTCTTTTCGTTTTGGTAATGTTTCCTTTTTCTTTGGGTCATCCACACTTTTCCTTTTTTCGTTTTGGTAATCTGTTTCCTTTTTCTTTGTGTCAACCACACATTTCCTTCTTTTCGTTTTGGTAATCTGTTTCCTTTTTCTTTGGGTCAGCCACACTTTTCCTTTTTTCGTTTTGGTAATCTGTTTCCTTTTTCTTTGGGTCAGCCACACTTTTCCTTTTTTCGTTTTGGTAATGTTTCCTTTTTCTTTGGGTCAGCCACACTTTTCCTTTTTTCGTTTTGGTAATCTGTTTCCTTTTTCTTTGTGTCAACCACACATTTCCTTCTTTTCGTTTTGGTAATGTTTCCTTTTTCTTTGGGTCATCCACACTTTTCCTTTTTTCGTTTTGGTAATCTGTTTCATTTTTCTTTGTGTCAACCACACATTTCCTTCTTTTCGTTTTGGTAATGTTTCCTTTTTCTTTGGGTCAGCCACACTTTTCCTTTTTTCGTTTTGGTAATCTGTTTCCTTTTTCTTTGTGTCAACCACACATTTCCTTCTTTTCGTTTTGGTAATGTTTCCTTTTTCTTTGGGTCATCCACACTTTTCCTTTTTTCGTTTTGGTAATCTGTTTCCTTTTTCTTTGTGTCAACCACACATTTCCTTCTTTTCGTTTTGGTAATGTTTCCTTTTTCTTTGGGTCAGCCACACTTTTCCTTTTTTCGTTTTGGTAATCTGTTTCCTTTTTCTTTGTGTCAACCACACATTTCCTTCTTTTCGTTTTGGTAATGTTTCCTTTTTCTTTGGGTCATCCACACTTTTCCTTTTTTCGTTTTGGTAATCTGTTTCCTTTTTCTTTGTGTCAACCACACATTTCCTTCTTTTCGTTTTGGTAATGTTTCCTTTTTCTTTGGGTCAGCCACACTTTTCCTTTTTTCGTTTTGGTAATCTGTTTCCTTTTTCTTTGTGTCAACCACACATTTCCTTCTTTTCGTTTTGGTAATGTTTCCTTTTTCTTTGGGTCAGCCACACTTTTCCTTTTTTCGTTTTGGTAATCTGTTTCCTTTTTCTTTGTGTCAACCACACATTTCCTTCTTTTCGTTTTGGTAATGTTTCCTTTTTCTTTGGGTCATCCACACTTTTCCTTTTTTCGTTTTGGTAATCTGTTTCCTTTTTCTTTGTGTCAACCACACATTTCCTTCTTTTCGTTTTGGTAATGTTTCCTTTTTCTTTGGGTCAGCCACACTTTTCCTTTTTTCGTTTTGGTAATCTGTTTCCTTTTTCTTTGTGTCAACCACACATTTCCTTCTTTTCGTTTTGGTAATGTTTCCTTTTTCTTTGGGTCATCCACACTTTTCCTTTTTTCGTTTTGGTAATCTGTTTCCTTTTTCTTTGTGTCAACCACACATTTCCTTCTTTTCGTTTTGGTAATGTTTCCTTTTTCTTTGGGTCAGCCACACTTTTCCTTTTTTCGTTTTGGTAATCTGTTTCCTTTTTCTTTGTGTCAACCACACATTTCCTTCTTTTCGTTTTGGTAATGTTTCCTTTTTCTTTGGGTCAGCCACACTTTTCCTTTTTTCGTTTTGGTAATCTGTTTCCTTTTTCTTTGTGTCAACCACACATTTCCTTCTTTTCGTTTTGGTAATGTTTCCTTTTTCTTTGGGTCAGCCACACTTTTCCTTTTTTCGTTTTGGTAATCTGTTTCCTTTTTCTTTGTGTCAACCACACATTTCCTTCTTTTCGTTTTGGTAATGTTTCCTTTTTCTTTGGGTCAGCCACACTTTTCCTTTTTTCGTTTTTAGTAATCTGTTTCCTTTTTCTTCGTGTCAACCACACATTTCCTTCTTATCGTTTTGGTAATGTTTCCTTTTTCTTTGGGTCATCCACACTTTTCCTTTTTTTGTTTTGGTAATCTGTTTCCTTTTTCTTCGTGTCAACCACACATTTCCTTCTTTTCGTTTTGGTAATGTTTCCTTTTTCTTTGGGTCATCCACACTTTTCCTTTTTTCGTTTTGGTAATCTGTTTCCTTTTTCTTTGTGTCAACCACACATCTCCTTCTTTTCGTTTTGGTAATGTTTCCTTTTTCTTTGGGTCATCCACACTTTTCCTTTTTTCGTTTTGGTAATCTGTTTCCTTTTTCTTTGTGTCAACCACACATTTCCTTCTTTTCGTTTTGGTAATGTTTCCTTTTTCTTTGGGTCATCCACACTTTTCCTTTTTTCGTTTTGGTAATCTGTTTCCTTTTTCTTCGTGTCAACCACACATTTCCTTCTTATCGTTTTGGTAATGTTTCCTTTTTCTTTGGGTCATCCACACTTTTCCTTTTTTTGTTTTGGTAATCTGTTTCCTTTTTCTTCGTGTCAACCACACATTTCCTTCTTTTCGTTTTGGTAATGTTTCCTTTTTCTTTGGGTCAGCCACACTTTTCCTTTTTTCGTTTTGGTAATCTGTTTCCTTTTTCTTCGTGTCAACCACACATTTCCTTCTTTTCGTTTTGGTAATGTTTCCTTTTTCTTTGGGTCATCCACACTTTTCCTTTTTTCGTTTTGGTAATCTGTTTCCTTTTTCTTTGTGTCAACCACACATTTCCTTCTCTTCGTTTTGGTAATGTTTCCTTTTTCTTTGGGTCAGCCACACTTTTCCTTTTTTCGTTTTGGTAATCTGTTTCCTTTTTCTTCGTGTCAACCACACATTTCCTTCTTTTCGTTTTGGTAATGTTTCCTTTTTCTTTGGGTCATCCACACTTTTCCTTTTTTCGTTTTGGTAATCTGTTTCCTTTTTCTTTGTGTCAACCACACATTTCCTTCTCTTCGTTTTGGTAATGTTTCCTTTTTCTTTGGGTCAGCCACACTTTTCCTTTTTTCGTTTTGGTAATCTGTTTCCTTTTTCTTCGTGTCAACCACACATTTCCTTCTTTTCGTTTTGGTAATGTTTCCTTTTTCTTTGGGTCATCCACACTTTTCCTTTTTTCGTTTTGGTAATCTGTTTCCTTTTTCTTTGTGTCAACCACACATTTCCTTCTCTTCGTTTTGGTAATGTTTCCTTTTTCTTTGGGTCAGCCACACTTTTCCTTTTTTCGTTTTGGTAATCTGTTTCCTTTTTCTTTGTGTCAACCACACATTTCCTTCTTTTCGTTTTGGTAATGTTTCCTTTTTCTTTGGGTCAGCCACACTTTTCCTTTTTTCGTTTTGGTAATCTGTTTCCTTTTTCTTCGTGTCAACCACACATTTCCTTCTTTTCGTTTTGGTAATGTTTCCTTTTTCTTTGGGTCATCCACACTTTTCCTTTTTTCGTTTTGGTAATCTGTTTCCTTTCTCTTTGTGTCAACCACACATTTCCTTCTCTTCGTTTTGGTAATGTTTCCTTTTTCTTTGGGTCAGCCACACTTTTCCTTTTTTCGTTTTGGTAATCTGTTTCCTTTTTCTTCGTGTCAACCACACATGTCCTTCTTCTCGTTTTGGTAATGTTTCCTTTTTCTTTGGGTCATCCACACTTTTCCTTTTTTCGTTTTGGTAATCTGTTTCCTTTTTCTTTGTGTCAACCACACATTTCCTTCTCTTCGTTTTGGTAATGTTTCCTTTTTCTTTGGGTCATCCACACTTTTCCTTTTTTCGTTTTGGTAATCTGTTTCCTTTTTCTTTGTGTCAACCACACATTTCCTTCTCTTCGTTTTGGTAATGTTTCCTTTTTCTTTGGGTCAGCCACACTTTTCCTTTTTTCGTTTTGGTAATCTGTTTCCTTTTTCTTCGTGTCAACCACACATTTCCTTCTTTTCGTTTTGGTAATGTTTCCTTTTTCTTTGGGTCATCCACACTTTTCCTTTTTTCGTTTTGGTAATCTGTTTCCTTTTTCTTTGTGTTCTGCTATCATGTTAGCTGTTTACAAAAAGATGGTGTCAACCAATATGGTGGCTACTTATATGCAACAAGTGTGACTCGTTGCACCTTCCCACTCTGACATTTCCCATTGACCTGAAGTCGAAAGATTATATTGAATCAATTGCTAGTTCTGCTACTAGGAAAATTTGATTCACTCTGTCATGCTAGACATTTTTTCTCGCCCAAATCTATCGTAGATATTTATAAGTCTACCATTCATCAATGCGTTAAGTATTGCTGCCACATCTGGTCTGGGGCTTCTGCTATGCATTTAGAGATTTTTGATAAAATCCAAAGAAGAATGTGCAATGTTATCAGTCCTGACATGGCAACTTGGCTTCCACCACTGTAATGTAGCTTCCCTGTGCCTTTTCTAGAAATATTTTCATGGTACCTAGACTTTATGAATTTAAGTGCAGTACTAGATTGGCGGCAAGGTCAACATCATTTTACAACTGAAATGGTTAGATGTAACCATAAGTTACCAACAGCTAACAGATTCTTCTTTCACACTTTTGGCATGTGGAACTCTCTTCTGGCTTCTTGATTTCCAGCCAACTTTGATCTTTAAAAATCTAAATGCAATGTCAATCATTATCTTCTCTCTTCTTAATTCCAGTTTTTTTTATTGTTCTTTCTCTTTAATAATGATTTTCTATTTTTCATATTCTTACAGTAACTACTTGTGTCTTAGTGGCTTTATTGCCTTGCTTGAGGTGAAATGATTAAAGAAACAAAAATAATAGAGTTCATCCTATTCTTCAACATAATTTGAACTGACACATATGTTCTTGACCCCCTACAATATGGATATTCATATCGTTTTTATATATTCCACTTTGTTTTGACTGCAAACCTAATACTTTAACTTTCTTTCCATATATATGTTTCCTTTATCTTGTGCTTGGTAAACGAATTTCTTGTCAGTTTAGTAGTAGAATTGTTATTCATTCTGAGCAGAATTTTCACATTTACCACAATGTGTCGTCATTCAGGTAACCAGCTTCCTCTGACAGATGATTTGTATCTTCAGCACTTTTACAAATGTCGTTCATAGTTGGGTCTTCGTCTTATTCTTGTGTTGTTTGGCATCTGTCTCTTACTTTCACTTAATCAGGTGCTATGAATGAATATGATAGTCCCCCCTTAGCATACCAACACAAATTGCCTACCTTTCCCAAGTACAAATCACCCTTTATCACCCTTACTATATACCACATATGTATAAGTATGTACACTGTGCCTGAGAGTTCTCCAGTTCACTTGACTCTCCTGCAATATAATTTTGTCTGGCACTGTGTAGAACATTCATATTCTGGAATATAATGTCACAGAAGGAAACCTCTATATCAGAAAGTTCATTTTCTAAAGATGAGGGAAGATTACAATTAAAACCAAATACTAATTGTTTTTTTTACAAAAACCATCAATGTAGTAAATTTTAACAGTTACCAGTCATGTGAATACCGTTTTCTATTCATATTTCATATCTGATAAAGTCTGGTAGGATGGTGCCACCATTTTTCATTCATTTTTCTGCATTTATAATTAGAAAAATTTTCTACCATTTTACTTAAGAATTTTTTAAGTTCTGTGCACATTAGGTAAGCATTTTGTGGAATTTCATCTTGAGCAAACTGGATTGTAATCAAGTACTGGTCAGTGATTGATTGTTTTTTTTTACGGCTTATCAACCTTTTACAGATTATTTAACAGCAGTTAAGTACTGGTCGAAATCCTAAGTTACTTTAAAAAAAAATCATGTGTGTATGTATGTGTGTGTGTATACACACACACACACATACACACACACACACACACACACACACACACATATATATATACATATATATATATATATATATATATATATATATATATATATATATATATATATATATGTATGTATTTCACATTGCACAGGTACTACACTCATATTTTGGGAAGAGTGTACAAATAACAGACTGTGATCTTTGGCAAAAAACACATGGAGAGTATACAGATACTATGCTGATCATAGACAGAATCCAGTCATAATTTTAGCTGCATCAATCATGTTCAAAATTCATGATTAATTATATAAATAATTCTTTAAGTCCTTTCACACAATTTAATTAAATATATCAGCCATGAACATTTTTCATACTAAAATTCATATAATACAAGGCTTGAGTGTCACTCAAGGTAGAGGGTTACTATAAAAATCGTTATGATGTATGAGGTGTGTGATATGCCTGAAAGAGGCGCTGGTAGGAAGTAAAAATTATGAGGATAAGGTGGATAGATAATAATTGCAGTGATCAGGAAAGTATTCATATAGAATTATATTTAAAAAAGTAACAGTTCTTGGGAAAAAGTTGTCTGAGTGGAATTTTCCACTTACAGCTGGAATATAGGGGAAATGAAGGTGATTCAACTCTGTGGAAGTGGCATGGCATGTAAAGGTGTGAACTGGTACAATTAAAGAATGGAGCTCATTTGAACATTTACCATGGAAAAATAGGGAGGGGCTTGCAACATTGTTTGAGGGGTTTGTGCGGTTGAAAATAATTTGTCATCCTGAAGGCTACATAAATGCTTTTGAACTCCGTTAAGACTGGAAGGTGAAGATTTGACTAACTCCAGCCTAGATATGGTAGCAAAACATCCAATGTAACCTAATTTTTATCTAGTCTGATTCTTGTCAAGATAAAGAATGCCAGGTATTTCTTGAAGCATAGAAGAGCCAACCATTTTTCCAGCATCTTTTGCAATGGGTTGTTCCACTTGAGACCTGGGATCCAATAGACATTTTAAAAAATTGCATTTAATCTGAGAAATTTCAGTGAATACCATCAAGGTTTACAATGAATTTAATTTAACAAATCTTTGCTGCTGCTACAACCAGAACAGGTAGTGGGTCAGGTACAGGCAGACATAGATTCATGCCTTTCACAAAGGAAAAGCTTGTATGGCGAGAGGGGTCAGGTACTTTCAGGAATGGTAAAAGAAATTTACCATTTTGGTTGATCTAACTCTTTTAAAGATAACTGAAAACATACATGTAAAGATTTGATTTGTTTATTTAATTGCACATCAAATACTTATGGGTCATTTAATGCCAAAATTTAATTTTCTGTGGAGCTTTGAAGTAATAAAAGTATGATATATGTTATTCTGCTTTCACAGTTGAATACATGGTAGATGATACTCGGATTTTGTTCATATACATGTTTGTGTGGACATGATTACTAGAGGCGCTGATATGTGTGTTTTATGTTGTAGTTCTGTTGAAATTATATTTTGGAACACAGTTTGATTTCTTTAAGACATTGTAGAATATAATATGCAGATTAATATCATGAAAGAGTTCTTTCCTGTTGGTTATTTGGTTGATTTTGTTAAGCAACATGTCAACCACTTTGGGTTATTTAATGCCGAAATATAAATATTTTGAATGCAATTGTATGCCGTCAACTACAGATAAAATGTATTGTTGGTCATTTTACAATAAAATGTATTGTTGTTCATTTTATTATAACTAGGTATTGCTGGTCATTTTAATATAAAAATGTATTTTCATACTTTTATAGTGTTTTGCTTTATTTTGGCGGTTCTCTGTTTGCCCATAGCTGGGAACCTAATAGGTTGGGTCAGGGTGGACCTGGGAACAACAGCAATTAAGAGGTGGCTCGACCTTCCTCTCCTCTAAACCTCCAATCTCCCAATCAGAAGCCTTGCTGCCAGATGTAGTTTATTGTCATAGCTTACTGACTACCCCGTATTGAGTGAACATTAGTTAATATATATATATATATATATATAGTTGAGGATACCCGTCTATTAGAGCGGCTAGCCAATCCCTATTGAAGACGCTTGCTCAGGCGCACTTTGTGTTTACTCAACACCCACAGGGCACACCCGTGGCTTATGCTGCAACTATGCCGAGCGTACCTTAGTTACAGTTTCTGGGAGAGAGCGTGTTATCGAGCGTGACCAACAATTTGAACAAGGCCAGTACGCTCAAGCCCTCAGCCACAATGACTTGTGACCGTGCTAGCACAGCTATCGACGGCCCCCAAGGGTTCCGTCTACCCAATTTCACTCACAAGGCTTAGGTCAACGCGTGGTATGGTTTTCAGGTACTTTCCAGAGGTTCCGCATTCTGGGATCAACCCTTTCAACAACACCAGGAAGTCTCCTTCCTGACAAATCGACCATCGTGAGATTCGAACCCGGGTCTCATGGTCAGAATGCGTTCTAACCCTCAGCCAATTACACACACACACACACACACACACACACACACACACACACACACACACAAACACACACACACACACACAGATATATATATTAAATGGTGCAGTGTATATATTATTATAAAGGGATAATCATACAAATAATTAATCAGTAAAATTATAAAGTGTAATTAATGGCGAAATCTCTTCACTAACATATTAAATAGAGCGTTAACTTACTAACCATTTGTTGAATGACGCGATCCTTATGTTTAAAATTGTAAGATGGATTTGATCTTCCAGTGCTGCCCGTACTTTCAAAAATCATCACATTTTCATCATCAGGCTTTAATATTTAATATATTTAATAATTGGACTATTTTCTCCATGTCACATTAAATGAAAAACAGTTACAAGAAAAATATTTGTGGATTTGTAGGAATCTACTCGGTATTTTGTTGATTGTTAAAATTCAGAGTCTCGGGATTCGATACAATAACAAAATATTGTTGCGGGGTTGCTCGTAATTCGGCCGTTTGGAATAATCACACGATATTCAATGAAAGAACAAAATTCAGTAGAAAAGATAACATAGTTTCAACAAATAAACATTAGCAGCAAGAATACAAGCAGTTGGTGAGAGATTGGAAAGTAATGTCTTTTTTGTTTGGGTTGATAAAGTTCTGAAATAAAATTAAAATATCTTTGTGGGCGTATGTGAGAAACAATGAAATGTTGTTATTTGTGTGTTTGTCTGAAAAAAGTCAACACGTGTATGCGTGGTTCATAGTAAAGAAGATGTAAGATGTATCAGAAGGTGATTTTTTGTGAAGGCCAAGATTGTGTGTGATCATAATGCATTTATCCACAACAAATAAATCAAACAAAAATATAAAGACAATTCAACTTCAAGAAATTACTGAAAACAACGTAATTAGAGATGTCAACAATAACGTGAATTTATATATATATATTTGACATTGTCGGAGTTCTTTAATCCTTCAACAGGGGTCTCTCTCTCCTGGCTATAAATACTGGCTGACCCTCTCTCTCTCTCTCTCTCTCTCTCTCTTTTCCAACTCAGGCCTTGGGCCGCCACCTCAAGTGGAGATGAGGTAAACATCTCTTTTTCGACTTAGGCCTTGGGCCGCTACATCGTGCGGAGGCGAGGTAAAATCTCTCTTTTTCCACTATGTGACCTCTCACAGATACAGCGTTTCCCAAATTCTGGGAACACTCTAAGAACAATACACGTACGTACGAACACTTACAACACACACACATAATTTCTCCATACAAACTCTATGTAACAGTCCATGTCTTTGTTTAACTTGTTTTGTTATTAATATATATTTGTTTACCCATGTATATCGGTCTTGTTTGTTTTCTTTGTCTTCTTTGGACTTAATTAAAGTCCGACATTCTCATATAGCTGGACCCGCCAGCAGGAAATTTCTGATATCTCTTCACATCTTCACCCCCACCGTCCGCTACATATGGTGACTTCCCGGCGTGATTTAAAGTTTCAACTCCTGCTGACACACACAAGACGATATATATGTACAAGCAAATTCTTATACAGACCTTCCAAATGAGAGCCAGTCAAAACAACATAATATTGGAAACTTCTTTTCTATCCTACGCACGCCGTACTCTATTAACGAAAGAACTTTTAATTCACTACAACATGTCTACAAAACAACTTTCTCCTGCCCGGCAAAAGGAATTTCTCCTACAACACGTGGAAACTGCAATTACTACTATGAGCGAGCCTTACAACTCTTTCTCCGCACTGGTCTATATTTGCTTGACCTTTTCTTTCTCTCGGCGACATTTGACCTTAATTTCACCCGGCTTACCAAACGGAGAACGCAACGCCATTTTTAACTAAATTCAACTCTCTTCTTCTGGACTGAAATAGATAAAGTGTGAACCACATCTCAAACAAAGGCGACTCACCGTCCTTTATCTTACCCTGCAATGATGCAACACGAATTATCTAAGAATTTGCGAGAACGATATTCTATTGTCAATAGTAGCAAATTCTCTCAAATGCATTCGACACTCGGTAGAAATTCTACATCAGCTCAACTTGGCCCAGGGGTAGAGCGACGCGCTCCCCCCTCTCACCTTCACTTGGCCGACCATCGTCGATAACCCCAAGAAGCAGCCAAGCCTAGCAGCAGTAACCACCAACTTCGCCACAACGCTGTTACCATTAAACATTGTACGCCAATTTTATCCTCGCATCCCAAACAAACAACCTCATTTTTCAAGCAAAACTACGACCAAGCCAGCAAACAGGTTGACGGGACGACAAACCCAACTCTACGTGGAGCATTGGAAAAAAGAGCAAACGCTGAACATTACCGATGTTTCTTCCAGGACGTGCTCCGACTCTGACCCACTAGACAAATGCACAGCATCCTGACGACAACAAGCACATTTCGTCGAATCACGCATCGCAACCACAGACACATTTTCTTTTCTGTGCACAAGAACAATTTTCAAAACTTTTTACATAATAAAAGTTTGCTTTCTACAACTTTTATTCAGAGAGGAGGTATGTCGGAGTTAGCTCCTCCTCAGTTCTTTAATCCTTCAACAGGGGTCTCTCTCCCCTGAGTATAAATACTGGCTGACCCAGGCAAATGTGGAGGATTCCATAGTGGTGTTGTCGTAGTCTGAAGTTGTCTCTTTACAGTTTGTCAGCGCTGTTACTTTTAGAATGAAGCCATGGTGATTATAAGCGAGAGAGGTGTGGAACTTGGTGACAGATGTGTGTATCCTGTTTGGGGCCGGATTTCCTATGTCTTTATACACTTTTGAGTAAAAAATCGGTTCCAGAATTAAATTATTTATTTCTTCCTAATTGGCCCTAAAAACCATGTGGTATGTCTTCTGCCACGTCTGCACGATATCTTGGTAGTATATACCACCATTAGAAAATACATATCATTCCTACATATCATTAGAAATGTATTTCTAATGATATGTACGAAACAATAATTTAATATCTCTGGTATGTTTTGTCATTTTTGGGCACATGTATCCCAGGTATTGTTGTAACATCCTTCTCTGTTATTGTCTCTGGTGAGGTGTCATTTGTTTTGTTGGATGTTTGTTCATTCGTCTTTTGTGTGATATTTGAGTCTGGATCCTCATGTTTTTCTTTTTGTAGTTGTTGTGAGAATTGGTTATCGATATAAGCCGGTTTAATCCGATCAATAGCAATATTGTCATGTTTTCCATTTTTCATGATGGTGAAATACAGGGTGTCCATAAAGTTCGAGTTCACTTTAAAAAATTATAAGTTAAAAGTGCACACGAACTTTATGGACACCCTGTATTTGTCCTTTCTGTTAATAGCTTGATATTGTCGGAGTTAGCTCCTCCACAGTTCCTTAATCCTTCAACAGGGGTCGCTCTCTCCCCTGGCTATAAATACTGGCTGACCCTTCACCTCGATCTCTCTTTTCAACTTAGGCCTTGGGCCGCCACCTCGCGTGGAGGTTAGGTAAATCTCTCTTTTCAACTAACTCCAATATTTGACCTCTCACAGATTCAGCGTTTCCCAAATTCTGGGAACACGCTAAGAACAATACACGTACGTACGAACACCCACCACAACACACACACGCATAATTTCTGCCTTCAAGTGTCTGTGGAAACGTTCTACCATTCCGTTTGCTGATAGGGTGATAGGCTGTAGTTTTCATATGTCAAGTTCAGAGTAGGTGATTGTACTCTCTAAATAATGTAGACTGGAACTGAGGTCCTCTGTCTGTTGTGATTACTGAAGGTACACGAAATATTGTGATCCATTCAGTAAGGATAATTTTAGCTGTTGTGGCTATGATATCTTTGATTGCTATTGCAGCAGGCCAACGAGTAAACCTATCTATGATAGTAAAGATATATGTATATCCCTGAGAGCAAGATAAGGGTTCTAAACGTGTATGTTCATGAATCTTGCATCAGGTGAATGTGCCCGTGGGTGATTTGGTGTGCTTATTTATCTTGTTTTTCTGACATGATAAACAAGATTTTGTCCATTTTCTTATGTCAGTTGACATATTTGGCCAGACAAAACGTTAAGTAACTAACATCACAGTTGCACGTTTTCCTGGGTGAGGCAATTTATGGAATTGTTGGAATACTTGCTGTCTCAAATTTGGTATGTAAGGCCGTGGTTGAACTTGTAAAACGTCACAGTAAAATTTTGTATCACTGAATGGAACAGGTAGTTCAACCAATTTTAGTAATGTGCTTTGTTGTACTTCTTGTAGTGAAGTGACCGTGATTTGTTCTTTAGCGATTAATTTGGGATTCAAAGAACTAGAATCTAAAGAAGTAATCGTGGCACGTGACAGTGCATCTGCCACTATGTTTTCTTGACCTGTCACATATCTGATATCTGAAGAGAACTGGGAAATGTAAACCAGGTATCTGATTTCCCGTAGATTATATTTGTCAGTATGTGTGTGTAATGCATGTATTAATGGTTTATGGTCTGTGTGTATGGTGAAAACTCTGCCCTCCAGAAGGTGCTGAAAATGTTTAATAGAAAGATATATTGCTAATAGCTCTCTCGAAAATGTGCTGTAATTAGTTTGTGCTTTATTTAGTTTAGTGGAGAAGAAAGATATAGGTGCGACTTGTTTTCCAAGATTTGGTGTAAAACCACACCTACAGCTGTTGATGAAGCATCTGTTGTGAGGGTAAATTTAATTTCCTCACCATCCTTGATGTAATTCAGCTTAGTAAAGTTAGCAAAAGCTGTTTTAGCATTGTTAAATGCTTCTAGAGTGTCTTCCTTTAATATAATCTTTTTGTTCTTCTTGAGTAGATTCGTCAAAGGTGATAGTATCGCTGAACAATTGGGTATAAATCTCCTGTAATAATTGATAAGGCCTATAAATCTTCACAATTGTCTTGGTGACGTTGGTTGTAGAAAATTGGTAATTGCTTCTAATTTGTCTGGTAAAGGTGAAATACCTTCGTGGTCAATTTCATGCCTGTGGAATTTTATTTTTGGTTCTCCAAAAATACACTTGTGGATATTGGTTTTGAGTTCAAAATGTGAAAGTCTTTGGAAAGCTTGTTCCAAATGCAGTTTATGTTCTTCCCGTTTTTTTGCTGGCGATTAAAACATTGTCTATGTAGGCATATATGAAAGGTAAACCTCTAAGTACTTCGTCGATTAGTCTCTGGAAGGTCTGAACTGCGTTATGTAACCCAAAAGGCATTCTCACGAACACGTATAATCCGAACAGTGTCGTCAGAGAAGTTTTGTGGATGCCCTCTTCAGCAACTGATACTTGGTAATATGCCTTCACCAGGTCTAGCTTCGAGAAAATGCGCACACCTTGGAGACCCATTGCAAAATCGTGTATATGCGGAATTGGGTATCTGTCAGGAATGGTTTTGGCGTTCACTCTACGGAAATCACCACATAAACGCCATGCTCGTGTTGGATTTTTTGGACCATATGCAATAGTGATGACCATGCGATCTTGAAAGGGTGTATGATTCCCAAATGTAGTATTTGCTGGAACTCTGCCTTGGCTATTTTATATTTATCAGGTTTTAATCATCTCGGTGTAGAGTGTACCGGTTGTCTTGTTTTTATGTAGTGTGCTGCATTGTGTTTAATTGTGTCTGTGTTTTTAAAAGGTTGAGTAATTTCCGCGTATCTTTGTATTAATTCCTTAATACCGCTAGCTTGTGGGAGGGCAGAACTAATTCCAGTTGACTGTTATCAGGAACAAATTCCTCTCACAGAAAGTTCTGTCAGATTGTCAATTAAGGAATGAGTGGTCATGTTGACCGATAAATTAAATTTAGCTAGAAGATCTGCACCTAATATTGGTTTGGTAACATTAGCTTGGGTAAAAACCCACAGAAAATTTCGCCGCATACCCAGGTCGATGGTCACTGCTTTCTCTCCAAAGGTATCAATTTTCGTACCGTTAGAAACTTGAAGTTTGTAAAGTTCTGGTTTTGAATTTTGCTTTGGATCCGGTGGTAAAACACTCACTTCGGCTCCGGTGTCTATTAAAAGATTATATCCGTGATTTCTATCAAGGATATAGAACAGATGACCCTTTTGTGAGAGTCCAGCACCAGTCGTCGTCTCTACTGGCTGGAATTTAAATTTTCCCATGCCGTGTTTACAAAGGCACAAGCTTTCAAACAGCATATTGCCTCTGCTCCAAATCTATAATGATAGTAGCAGATGTCGAATTTTCGTCTTCCTCTATCATTGCTGAAACTCCTGCTTTTACTCCTTCGTCTGTACTTAGGTCTGGTAGTTTCACGGGAAGTTCATTGTTTTTATTGTAGGTTCAAGAAGGACTACATCTGTTTAGCTAAACTTGCAACCGTTGCTTGCAGTTTCTCATTTTGCTCGTTTTGTTGTTGGTTTGTACGTTGCGGTGTTAATGCGTTCACCACCCTGTGTCTAAAACCAACGTGGATCCGGTCAGCAGAATCCGCAAGTTTTTCCAGTTCCGTTTCCTCTGCCATGAGTGCTAAAATTTGCGTCATTGTGCTGGGTAGTTTGTCCAACCACAATCTCCGTAGAATATTTTCTGTCATGATATTAGTACCTAACAGAGTTTTTATGTGTCTAAATAAGTGGGAAGGAGCCCGGTCACCTAGTCCCACTCGGGTAAACAAATCGCGTAACATTGTCTCATTTGAAATTCCAGTTCGTTAATAATGGCCGTTTTCAATGTATCATAGGGGCTTTTCTTCTGGCATTGATCGAGTAAGTCTGTAACCTCTTCTACAACATCTGCTGGAAGTTTTTCCACTATATAACAGTATTGGCTCTTTGCGAAACAATTTTCTTTGTGTTGAATATGTCCTGCATTTGTATAAACCACGATTTAATGTTGTTGGGGTTGTATGCAGGTAAATTCAGAGTGACTGTTGTCAACGAAACTTCCATACTATTTGTGCATTGTTGTTCCATTTTTTTTAAAGATACGTATATTTGTGTGTTTTATTTGCCAACTTTGGTGTTTTCAGAAGGTAATAGAATCGTGGTCACTATTTGTTAGTGTTGAGGGGTCCTCCCCTTTTTACACAAATGGACTCACCCAAGGTATACATATACTACTACCAGTGAATACCCAGGTAGTCAGGAAGTAGTAGTAGTAATAGTGAGTCAGTAGAGTCGGTCGGTAGATGAGTCACACACAGAGACGGTGCTAGAGTGACAGTAACTAGCACGTAGACTCATACAGCTTTACTTCGATACCAAAGACTATATATATATTTTCCTGCTAACCCGCATTCCTGGAACTACTAACCTGTATTACCAGTTTGTATTATTACGTTAATACATTTATTTCCTATATTCTTGGCGACGAGTATATCGAACTTACACGGTAAGGAAAAAAACAAACAAAATTCTCCCTCGTTGTCCACAACTTGGTGACAAGAAAAAAAAATTTCCCTTGCCGACCACAACAACTTGGTGATGAGAAATTGGGACCTACACGGAAAGAAAAAAATTCTCTCTTCTCACCACAATAGCTTGGGCGACAAGAATTTGCTCTTCTCGAAGACTCAAACACAAAAAAAAATGCCGTTTTTTGCCAGTATCTATAACAACTTGGTGACAAAGATTTACGAGGATTAAAATACGGAAAATCGAGTTTTTCGTAAGACTCTTATCATAGAGGATTTTAAAAGTATTTTAGTAGAACTTGTAAAATACCAAAATGAACAGCAATTACAACTTCAAGAAAGACAAAATGAACAGCAATTACAATTCCAAGAAAGAATGGAAGAGAAGTGGCAAAAACAATTACTACAAACGCAGAAGGAAAACGAAGAAAGACAAATGCAACTCCAGGAACTAATATTAAAAGTAGCGGGTAACAAACAACAAAATATCGCAAAAGAGGCGACTTTTTCCCAAGACGCAGTGTGGAATACGATAGAAACATTTAATTACTCTCTTGAAGAGGATAAAAATTTCGGGGGCTACTTCAGAGGTCATGAAGATATCTTCAACATCGATTGTCAAAACTGGACAGAAGCAAAGAAGCTACGTCTGTTACTCAGAAAATTAGGAACTGAGGAATACACAAAATTTGTGGATTACATCTTGCCAAAAAAGACAAATGAGTTAACGTTTGACGAAGAAGTTACATGCCTTACAGAGCTTTTCAGTCCAAAGACGTCACTATTTCACAAAAGGTGGAAATGTCTTAACCTCGTAAAGGACGAAAATCAAAATTATTCCACGTTCGCCGCAATCGTGAACAAACATTGAGACGACTTCAAGTTGGCAGAAATAACTTCGAACAATTTCAAGTGTCTTATTTTTGTACAAGGGTTAGTCTCAGCTAAAGATAGTCAAATGCGCAAAAGAATGCTTTCAAAACTACAAAATGAGCCTGGATTAACACTACAAAAATTATCAGAAGACTGCCAAAAATGCCTGAGTATAAAGAAAGACTCGAAGAATATCGAGGAGTCAGGAGTAACACATATACGTAAGTTAAACAAAAGTTTACGTTTTTCACCCTCCCCAGAAAGAAAACAAAAATTCTATAATAATGAAAAAGGATTTTCACCCTCCCCGGAAAGAAAACAAAAATTCTATAATAATGGAAAAAGTACAACGTATAGGGCAAATAATGACAAAAATCTAAGCAAATATAACCCCCCCCCCCATCTGCATGTTATCGATGTGGAGGACTACACTGGAATAAGGATTGTCGTTTTAAATATAAAAAATGTCTAGCGTGTGGAAAAATAGGTCACAAGGCATCCCAATGTAGGAACAGAAAATTTACTAGTAAGATAAGAGCTACTAGAATGCACGACGAAGACAATATTAACATAAGAAAATACGTGGAACTTGAAATTTTAAATAAAAAGATAAAATTACAACTAGACACAGGTTCGGATTTAACGGTAATTAACCTACAGACATGGAGAAAGCTTAATAGACCGACCATGATACATACGCAGAAAATTGCTAAGTCATTGACAGGGAAGCGTATAAAATTCGAAGGAGAAGTGGTCTTAAATGTGAAATTCCACGGAAAAACTAATAAACTCAAGATATTCGTAATGAAAGACAGAAAATCTGGTGGGCACAGATTGGATGCAAAAGTTCGACGTATGGGATTTACCTATCAGTTCTTTTTGTAAAAAGATAAAGTGCGAACCATCAGAAGCTATAAAGTTAAAGGAAGAATTACATAATCAATTCCCAGAAGTGTTTTCGAGCGGGTTGGGACGATGTAACAAATTTGCAGCTAGAATTGAATTAAAAGAAAATGACCAACAAGCAATAAAAAAGAAGCGAAACGTGCCGTTTGCCCGCAGAATACGGTCTGTGTGTGATAAGTTATTGCCGAACAAGAATAAAAACCGGCATACACCTATAGTACTCAAGAGATCATTCGAACCTGGTACAATAATTAACAGACTAGGAAATGTGATGTACACAGTACAAGGCGAAAAGTCTACCCACAGAAGACATATTGACCAAATACAAAATGAGATTCAAAGACCTCAGGAAGACACAGAAATTAGAATGTCAAACAGGAAGAGAAAATTTACCGAACCTCTGATTATCGACTTTATAAGAGAAAACAAAATACTAATTCCCCCCAAAAGGGATTTAAGGAGGGGGTGTTGAGGGGTCCTCCCCTTTTTATACAAATGGACTCACCCAAGGAGTGAGTCGGTAGAGTCGGTCGGTAGATGAGTCACACACAGAGACGGTGCTAGAGTGACAGTAACTAGCACGTAGACTCATACAGCTTTACTTCGATACCAAAGACTATATATATATTTTTTCCTACTAACCCGCATTTCTGGAACTACTAACCTGTATTACCAGTTTGTATTATTATGTTAATACATTTATTTCCTATATTAATTCTTGGCGTTTGTTATTATTTGATACCAGATTTCATCCCGGAATCCACAACAGTAGGAATCCTTGTACTCGTTTTTTTTGATGACTGTTAAAATTTGGAGTGTCGGGATTCGATACAATAACAAAATATTGTTCCGGGGTTGTTCGTAATTCGGCCGTCTAGAATAATCATACAATTTTCATTGAAAGAATAAAATTCAGTAGGAAAGACAACGTAGTTTCAACAAATAAACATTAATTTAATATAACGACAAGAATACAAGCAGTTGGTGATAGATTGGAAAGTAATGTTTTTTGTTTGGGTTAATAAAGTTCTGAAATAAAATATAAATTGTCTGTGTACATATGTGAGAAACAATGAAATGTTGTTATTTGTGAGTTTGTATGAAAAAATCAACACGTGTGTGCGTGGTCCATAGTAAAGAGGATACAAGAGATAGTTAAAAAGTGTTTCTTACTGTTGCCGGTGTTTCCGTAGTCTGAAGTTCGTCAACGCTGTCGCTTTTAGCATGAGGTCATGAAGAGTGGTGTGGAACTTGCTGACAGCTGTGTCTAACCTGTTTGGGGCCGGATTTCGTATGTTTTTATATACTTTTTCGTAACAAAATCGGATCCAGAATTAAATTATTTATTTATTTCTAATTGGCCCTAAAAAGCTACCTGGTATGTCTTCTACTACGTCCGCACGATATCTTGGCGGTATCTACCTAAATCCTGATGACTAATACATCAAAATTTCTGATTACTATTCTATGATTTTATTGGTGCGTTTTAAGATGTAAGTATTTTCTTGAGTGTGATTGGTTTATAAATATTGTATTTGATATTTTAGTGGACACGATAGATTTACCATATTAATATATTAAAAAAAATGTTCTTACTTGAAATATTTAAAATACAGCTCTAGCGTTGTGACACTGCACGTTCCGAAATTATGTAACCGTTAATAAATAACAAACTCTTAAGAAAATATCTTTTGGCCTACAATACATTTATTTTCATCTTTGAGTTATCTGAAATTGAAAAAAACATATTAAAGTCTGATGAGAAAAATGTGATGACTTTCGAAAGTACTAGCAGCGCAGGAAGATCAAATCCATCTTAGAATTTTAAACATAAGGATCGCGTCATTCAACGAATGGTTAGTAAGTTAATGCTCTACTAAATTTGTTAGCAAAGAGATTTCGCTATTAATTACATTAACTTTATTGATTAATTTTTTGTATGATTACTTCTTTATAATACACACACGCACATACGTACACACACACACACACACACACACACACACACACACACACACATATATTCCAGCTATGGGGAAATAGTAGGACAGATTGTGTCCTATATCCTCAGGTGACAATCGGTCTAGAAGGACAACTATGAATTCAAAACCTGCAGACAGTCGCTTGGGGACCCTATGGCATGATGTGAACCAGTTCTTTGTATTCGGCTCATCCAAAAAGTATGGTGGTTCTGCGTAAACCAGTGATAGGGTTAGGGCAGACCTGGGAACAACACCAATTAAGAAGTGGTTTCACACTCCTCAAAACCACCACTCTCCTTATCAGAGGTCTTGCTGCCAGATGTAGTTACCTGTAAGAAAAAACAGACAAATATACATATATTAGAGTGTGGATATATATATATATATATATATATATATATATATATATATATATATGATGAAAATGTGGAAAAGACAAAGCAAAATCCGAATATGTGAGTTTACTGTTTTTTCAGACGTTTCGGTCAAATAGACCTTCTTCAGGACATGGTTAATGGAGACATATTTATATTAGATTTAAGTTAGATGAAGAGACGATATATACAGGACTAGTCAGAAACAGAAAAATTGAAATTCTAAAGTCAGAGTATTCTTTCTTGGAGTCGGATACGCTGGCGCCGCGTGGGCGGCGCTGCGAAAACCTGCTCCCAGGGAAGAGATTTTATCCCAAGTAGAAAGGGGGGGAACCTATTTAAAACTATAGCTTATCGGTACATTTGTCAAGCATTAATCTTGCTAGAAAAGTTAATATATTAAAGAAACCTTGTCTGGTGTTTATTGTGTGTGAGGTGACTATCATGCCAGCCTCGTAAATCTGACTAAGGTTTTTATTGTGGATATATTTTAAAATCTTCACAGAATCGAAATCAAAATTGTGATCAGATTTGGCTATGTGTACAAACAAAGCACTACTTAAATTACCGAGGCGAATATCTCGTTTATGTTCGGAAATGCGAGATTTCAAGGACCTCCCTGTCTCGCCTACATAACTCAAGTTGCAGTCTCTGCATGGTACCTGATAGACGCAAGCATCGGATGTAATATGCTGTCTGCTGGTATTATTTAATATACTGCGGATAGTTTTAGTGGGTAATGTAGTAGTTTTAATTTTTAGCGCGTTTAGATTGTTGGAGATGTGTTCGGTCAGAGGGTTATTCGGTAGAAAGATGTGGCCAATAGGATTATCAGGGGCATCTGAAAGTGTGCCTCTCTCTACCTTAGATGTAGTAGTAGTAGTAGTCGGTATGTTATTTTGCACTGATGAACGAACTCTGTGAATTTTCAAGGCTTTATGCTTAGCGCCGAGTATTAATTGTCTCGGATACGAAAGGCTTGAGAAGGTATCCTCGATATAACTAAATTCGTCATCTAAATACTTTGCTGAACAGATTCGAAGAGCTCTCAAGTAAAATCCAATAATAACACCTCTCTTAGTCCTAGTATCATTGTGAGAGTAAAAGTGGAAATAGTCGTTTTTGCATGTGGGTTTACGATATACTTTGAATTCTAATTTGTTATCAGATTCGAAGAGCTCTCAAGTAAAGTCCAATAATAACACCTCTCTTAGTCCTAGTATCATTGTGAGAGTAAAAGTGGAAATAGTCGTTTTTGCATGTGGGTTTACGATATACTTTGAATTCTAATTTGTTATCATTTCTAGTAAGTAGTATGTCTAGAAAAGGTAGAGAATTATTCGATTCAAGTTCGTGGGTAAATTTTATAGTAGGTTCTACTCTATTTAATCTATCAGTGATTTTGTTTAAATCATGTTTCTGTGGGTAAATGAATAAAATGTCATCGATGTAACGGAAGTAATGTGTATCATCAGGGATTATATATTTGAAAGGTCCAGACTCAAGAAATTCTAGAAATATGCATGCTAGGAATCCAGAGAGAGGACTACCCATTTTCTTTGTTTGTTTGTTTGGGGTTTTATGGCATATCAACCACTATGGGTTATTTAATGCCAGATCCAGTATTTACTAGATATATCAAAAACGTATAGTTGGCAACATCATTGTTTCAAAAACGTATAGCTGTCAACATCATTGTTTCAAAAACGTATAGCTGGCAACATCATTGTTTCAAAAACGTACAGCTGGCAACATCATTGTTTCAAAAACGTATAGCTGGCAACATCATTGTTTCAAAAACGTATAGCTGGCAACATCATTGTTTCAAAAAAATGTATCCCTGGCAACATCATTGTTTCAAAAACGTATAGCTGGCTACTGTTTCAAAAACGTATAGCTGGCAACATCATTGTTTCAAAAAATGTATCCCTGGCAACATCATTGTTTCAAAAACGTATAGCTGGCAACATCACCGTCCCAAAAACGTACAGCTGGCAACATCACTGCTTCAAAAACGTATAGCTGGCAACATCATTGTTTCAAAAACGTATAGCTGGCAACACCATTGTTTCAAAAAAATGTATCCCTGGCAACATCATTGTTTCAAAAACGTATAGCTGGCAACATCATCGTTTCAAAAACGTATAGCTGGCAACATCATTGTTTACCATCACATTTTAGGGGTAAGGTGTTAGTATATTTAGTGTAGGGTTTAGGAGGGAAAGTTAATTGTAAGTTGTAGTTGCTTTGGGATGGGTTAGATGTGATGGGGCATGGCATGACCAGCCGATTGATCGGATCGACGGCCTTTTGGTTGGACGTAGTTTATCGTCATACCCAGGACGCGGATGTAGTTTATCGTCATACCCAGGACGCGGATGTAGTTTATCGTCATACCCAGGACGCAGGACTACCCATTGGTAAGCCAAATTTTTGTTTGTAATAGATATCGTTATACTGGAAGTAACAATGAGATGTGCATAGGGTGCATAATTTGATGCATATTGAGATGGGTATAGGTAGCTTAAAATCAGTTTTCTTAAGGTGGTTCTCTAACCGTTTAATGCATTTATCCACAGGTACATTAGTGAATAGGGATTTAACGTCTAAGCTGGCTAGGGATTTGTTTCTTATGTCAATATTGCTTAACTTATTGAGAAGAGCGCCTGAATTCTTTACATGCGCGTCACTTATGATGCCCAGAATTGGGGTGAGACATTTAGTAAGAAACCTAGCAATGTTATGAGGGGCTGAGCCTATGCCCGAAATAATGGGCCTTAGAGGAATGTCAGGTTTATGGGTTTTGGGGAGCCCGTAGATTTTAGGGATGGTGGGGTGGTAATTAATAAGGGAAAGCCAAATCTTATCTTCATTACGAATCAGACTCTTATAGGACTTATTGAATTCTTTAAGATTTTTAGAAACCTGTAGAGGAGAGATCTGTTCATACGTTTCTCTGTCATTGAGCAAGTCCAATATTTTCTGGTTGTACGCAGCGGTGTCCATGACTACGATCCCTCCACCTTTATCCGAAGGAGATATGGTAATATCACTGTTCGTAGACAGGGATTTTAAAGCGTTCATATACCTCTTGGGTAAAGTAAACTCCGCATTTTGGCAGTCCAAGGAGGCAGCTAAGATGCCTTGGGTAAATCCTTTATGGAAGTCGGTGTCACTGTGTCTGTAATTAAGATTTATCAGTTTACTAATGTTGTTGTTTTTTTAAACCAGTTGCAAACTTTTAGACCAAAGCTGAGGGTGTCAGTCTCTATGGTACTAAGTGTAGTCCTGGAGATGTTTGTGACTAGATCGGCTCTGCCCATCTTCTTCCAACTGCTGCGATCGCATAAAGTGTGAAGTTTTAGTTCTAAACTCTTGAGGTGTTTATGATTAATTCTCACAATATATATATATATATATATATATATATATATATATATATATATATATATTAGAGTGTGTACCTTATATTTTATATCATAAAGAAACAATTGATACAAAGAATTAAATAGCAATGTTAATGTGATTAATAGCGAAATCACTTTGCTAACAAAACTTAATAATGTTTAAAGTGAAAATAAAAATGACATCTCTCTCTCTCTCTCTCTCTCTCTCTATATATATATATATATATATATATATATATATATATATATATATATATATATATATATATATATTTCACTAATTGTCAGCCTCAGAGGTTCCAATAACTTTAAGAAATTTAAATTTAAGGATTTATCAGATCCTCTGACCTTGAGCAGTATTACACAAAACTCTGGAGATGGTCAACAGATAATTTGCTCAAGCGTTTTTTAGTTTATCTAGTTTTCGATTGAGCACTTAAAAGTTTTACTGGCTTTAAAATATGTTAAATTCTAGTGAATTTTACATATAGGTTTTATTGATTTGTATTGTGCGTGTGCGTGTGTGTGTGTTTGTGTGTGTTTGTGTGTGTGTGTGTGGAATTTGAGAGGGTAGGTCAGAAGTTGTGCAAATCTAAAAAGAATTCATTCATACATACCATTCCTTGAAAGGAACACCCATCCTCACTAGAGATAGATAAGGATTATGAGGTGAATGTCAGCGTTAACTCTAACGGCTATACATGAAGTTTACATTATAAATTTTCTCTTTACCACAATCTCTCCAACTTGTCATTGACAATTAATCTGATAATAAAGTTTGTCAAAATCTAAATTGTTTATTCTTTAAAAGATTGCTTTGTTTGATAAAGTATATTTCATCCTCCCTGTGAAAATGTATTTTCCCTAAGAAAATTGGCACAGAAGACAGTTGATAAGAATTTGGAAATTTTAGAATCAACAATTTGTTTCAGTTCAGATTTCATCTGTTAAAACACAAGAATGGATTTGTTATTGTTTCCCAGATTTCTTTTCTGTGATTTCAAATTACTTTTGACTGCAAACATGAAGGGTGGGTCTGGTATTCTTTGACTGTTTACGTAGACAAATTCTTTTGATAAAATGTCTTTAAAACTTCTAAAATAACAACTCCATCACACCCAGATATATGAAAAAGGTTTTGTATCTGTTGCTTAAACTGCTGAAATTTTTGCTTTTGCAAAATTGCTATATCCGTAACAATAGACAAACTAATCATTAAATATCAATATTACGGATAGAAAGGGAATACAGTTTTCTATATAAAAACTGCTATATCCACAACTGTGAGATAATAACAATGGGGAGGTTCTGGTACAAAATCAAAACTCCAGGTCATAATTCCAAAGGTGATGAATCAGTCTCATAAGTCGAACATCAAAAATGCCGGCAGATTAAATCAAAGCTCCAGCATTACAATTCCAAACGTGATAAATCACTCTCATAAGTTGAACGACAAAAATGCCAGTAGCTTAAATCAAAAGTGGTAAAAATCAAAGCTCCAGGATCATAATTCCAAACGTGATAAATCAGTCTCATAAGTTGAACGACAAAAATGCCAGTAGCTTAAATCAAAAGTGGTAAAAATCAAAGCTCCAGGATCATAATTCCAAACGTGATAAATCAGTCTCATAAGTTGAACGACAAAAATGCCAGTAGCTTAAATCAAAAGTGGTAAAAATCAAAGCTCCAGGATCATAATTCCAAACGTGATAAATCAGTCTCATAAGTTGAACGACAAAAATGCCAGTAGCTTAAATCAAAAGTGGTAAAAATCAAAGCTCCAGGATCATAATTCCAAACGTGATAAATCAGTCTCATAAGTTGAACGACAAAAATGCCAGTAGCTTAAATCAAAAGTGGTAAAAATCAAAGCTCCAGGATCATAATTCCAAACGTGATAAATCAGTCTCATAAGTTGAACGACAAAAATGCCAGTAGCTTAAATCAAAAGTGGTAAAAATCAAAGCTCCAGGATCATAATTCCAAACGTGATAAATCAGTCTCATAAGTTGAACGACAAAAATGCCAGTAGCTTAAATCAAAAGTGGTAAAAATCAAAGCTCCAGGATCATAATTCCAAACGTGATAAATCAGTCTCATAAGTCGAACGTCAAAAATGCCAAAAGTTTAAATCAAAAGGGGTAAAAATCAAATAAAAAGCACAACTATTTTCTTCACCCATGAAGAGCAAAGAGTTTCCCCTGTCATCCAATGTAGCATTCTCCTCTTGAGGTAAGAAAGGCTGTCTAGATTGGTAAGGATGTGCAAACAATTACCATATTTCAAGGTCTACTAAAGTCGACCCAATCTTGATTCTGATTTTCTTTTTCGACATACAGCACAGAGAACACAGATTCTTTTTTGAAATAAGATTTTGTTTTCTTCTTCGTCACCACAACGCAATAACAAGTCCAAAGGCGAAGTATTCATTAAATGTCATATAGAAAATGAATGCAACTGACTTATTTTTAAAAAAAATAGCATGTTCCTCTCTTAGTAAATTAACATGTGCATTTATGTTTTTGCCATTTCCTCAGATAAATAATGGACCATTCAGTTTTGATTGCGAGGTATGATGGAAGGAAACACTGTTGGATTTTACTGAGAAAAACAATCATATGATAATGATAAGAAAGAAAGGGAATATAAAGGAGGTGATAATGCTCTCATGCATTTAATGTCTGCTTCAATGAAATGGAAAACCTTGTCAGTTTTAAACCTTTTCATTTGTACCCTCTTACTTTTTAAACAATGGCATGCATTCATACTTATAATCGTTATTGCAATATTTGTTTAAAGTTATTAAGTTAGAATTATTAAAGAAGCAATAAGGTAATTTTTATGGATATTTTAAGTAGAAAAACTAGCAAGGAGCTTATTTAATCATAAACTCCGGAATTATGATTTAACATAAAATCAAAAATTGAAAAACTGTAAAATTTCCACAGATACTGCTCATGTTTTATTAATATCATATTTTGATGCAGAATGAATTCTCCCATCTATATAAATATTTCATCAGAAAATGGCTTTATCAACATCTACACTTAAAGAAGAAGAAAAGAACCATTAACATATGATGTAGAATTAATTCCATAATATGTTGGTCTATGTTGCTGGCACTGGATGTTTGTGTTATAGCGAAAGAGGTTGAAACGTTCCATCAATAATGTAAGTGGATGTAATATTTATATCCAAGTGTTGTCTTTCGAAGAGGATGGCCCAAGGGAAAATTTACAGTATTCAAAACTATTGATTGACATGATTAATATATTTTTTTCTTATTCTTTGTTGGATAAGATATTTTTTATTGAAATATTTAACAAGTGATGGCAGTGTATGTACAAAATAAGTTCCAACATAATCTGAAAGCGTTCCTGTAGAAAATTCTTTTCTTTGAGTTAATGTCGATTTAACTTTCATTGGAAGAAATGCAAATATTATAAAGAGATTGCAAAAAATTTGAGAAATTTTCCTTCAAGGAGCCACCAAAATTTTACTTTCTACATATGTCAATTGAGTGAATTAAACAAGAGACGAAAATAAATAAGATTTAAGAAATAAAATGAGATAATCCCTATAGGCATGGTTGAGTAATTTGCAGTGTAAGCTTTGTGCTCCAATTCTAATTAAAATTTCATGAAATTTTCCATTTTGGTGTAAATTTACATGCTTAATTTGAAAATAACAGTAAAAGTTTGCAGAAATCTACCGTTTTGCAGTTATTGACAATAAAAGTTCTGACTCATTCATGTTGCGGCTACAGCACGGCAGCCATTACTGGCATTGTTTACATACGTTTGCCTTGAGTAGTCAAAGCTTCACTTGTTTTGATCAATGCGCATGCAAATCGCAAACTTTGCACAAAATTAAAAAAACAAAACATGATTGTTTACAAAATAAAAAGACAATTTCAAAGAGCTCTATTCACTCCCAAAGCTAAGTACCTTAAAGTAAGATTTCATTAGTATTAGAATTTGTTTTATTATTTACTTAATTATTATATAACCAAGAATTCATTACTTTAGAGCTTCACTATAAAAAGCTTAACTATAAAAACAAAAAAAGCTTCACTATAAAAACCAACACTTGTCATTGCTTTTCTAAATAACTTAAACAATTTTTTAAAAAAAAGCATTCAATTAAAAGCTACACTTTTAAAAATGTCTAAATACTTCCTTTGCTTTTGCACAGTAATTGAGATGAGTAAGAAGATAGGAAGATGAGTAAAAAGGATGTTAATGAAGAAAGCTTCCACACATAACTACTCAAGACAAGCATATGTAAACAATTCCAGTAACAGCGGATGGACCTGACGCAAATGGATGGGAATGAGTCCAAACTTTTATTGTCAATAACTCCAAAACGGTAAATTTTTGCAAACTTTTACTGTTATTTTCCAAATTAGCATGTAAATTTACACCTAAATGGAAATTTTCAGGAAATTTTAATTAGAATTGGAGAGCAGGTATTACACTGCAAATTACCCACATGGTCAGTGGAATAAGTATAATGTATCCCCCTTTTGGACTAACTAACGGGTTCAGTTTGAAATTCTCTGAAGGTTATCCCAATAAACAAGTTTGATCAGTTTGATTAAGTCAAACTGACAGCTGATCTCAAAAGTGACATAAAATCTGCTGTTAACTGGGGCAAGGAATGGCTTGTTACTTTTAACACCTCCTAAACAAAACTGAAAGACTCCTTTCTGTTAATCTCCAGGAGAGTGACTCATTGCACCTTCTTGAGATAACATTCTCCACTCACATGAAGTGGAAAGATTATATTGAATCAATTGCTAGGTCTGATGCTAGGAAAGTTGGCTCACTGTGTTGTGCAAGACAATTTTTCTCACTAGAATGTATCTTACATATTTATAAGTCTACCATTTAACCATGCTTTGAAAATATTGCTACCACATGAGGTCTGATACTCTTGCTATATATTTATAGATTCTTGATAAACCCAAAGAAGAATCTGTAATGTTATTGGTCTTTACTCGGCATCCTGGTTTCAGTCACTTTCCCATCACTGTAATGTAGCTTCTCTGTGTATTTTTTATAAATGCTTTCATGGTAATTGTTCTAATGAACTTTCCTCTTTGGTACCTAGACTTTATGAACTTAAACTCAGTACTAGATTGGCAGCTAGGTTTCATCATTTTACAGTTTGAATTGGCTTGATGTAAAAATGTAGACGTAAAGTTCTTTGCTAACAGATTTTTTTCACACTTCTTGCTTGTGGAAATTTCTTCCAGCCTCTTGCCATCCAGCCAACTTTGATCTTCAAAAATTTAAATGCAATGTCAATCATTATCTTCTGTCTTGATTCCTCTTCTTTTATTGTTCTCGCTCCTTAATAATGTTTTTTCTCATATTCTCTCACACTCATATCTTAGTGGCTTTATTGCCTTGCTTGGAGTGAAATTTTTTTTTTTTAATTATACTTACCATCTAATTGAATGAGCACAATATACATTAAAGAGTGTGGGGGCACCTTAAGGCGGTGTAAGGGTTAGCAAGTAGTAGTGAGTTCAATCCTCACTGGGTGCCCCATACTTTCAACCTTGTGTCACATCTAAGCTACGCTTGGAAATTCACTACATTAGAGAGTGTAGAAAAATACTTGACAACTAAGATGGACCAAAATTCCTTCTATTTTGCCACAAAAGATAATGGAATTCATTTGGATTTCTTGCCTTATTCTATTTTAATCTCAAATTTGAGTGTTTTCAAGTCTGAGGTCAGGGGCAGTGACTTGACAAACTTTAAGTGAGACTCCAATCCTGAAGAAAAAAAAAATCAAATTCCGGAAACTTTCAACTAATGCATAAGTTGTCTACTCACAGACACTTAAAACTGTCTCATTATAAACCTCTAAATTTGGTTACCTAGTTCTTTGACCTTTGATACTTGTTATCAACACCAAGGCTAAGAGAGCTTGAGCAAATAACTAAATAATCTATTTGTTCGTGGAAGTATCATAATATGCAATGGGGGCATTAGTTAAGGTCTTGTAGAACTGAAGGTTCCTTTAAGAAAAACCAGAAGTACCCTCTTATGTCAAGGCACCACAACAGTCTACATGGGCTTCTTGTTAGTACTGGTAAGGATCTGTGGTAAATTAAAATTTTAAAAAGGCTAACTTTGAAGTATGACTGTCTGTGAAAGTGACTAGTTAATCCCAATTGCAGACACCGGCTCAGGCACATTTGTGTTTTTTCAAAACTCAAATAACCGAAACGAAGTTTATACTGCAGCTATGCTGAGTGGTTCTCAGTTTCTAGGAGAGAGTGCATAATTTAGGATGATCAACAGTTTTTCAACAAGACCAGTATACTCAAACCCTCAGTCACGATGACTTGTGACTTTGTACTAGCACAACCATCAATGGCTTTGAAACAGTTTTGTCTACTTAATTTTACTCACAATACTTCGATCAACTCATGGTATCATTTTCTCAATGGTGCTGCAAGTTGGGATCATCCACCTGGGCCAATATTATCAAGAAATCACCTCCCTGACAAATTAACCATTGTGTGATTTGAATGTGGGACTCAGGGTCAGAATGCTAACATTCTAACCACTCAGCCACTCCTATTTTAAATATGCATAAAATGAAACATATTTTATCCAATCCAAGAGTCACTCTGAAAGTAATGCCTCCTACTTTGCTATTTCAGTCCACCTTATCAGAAGCAGATTTTGGTGCTACGATAGTAGAGTTTGACCTTTCCCACCAGTAACCTATATCTATTTTTTTTACCTTGTTACAACTGAGTGTCAGTCTGGCATAATGGTATCTGATATGAATGTGCTTACTGAATTTATTAATGCAGAAAAAACTGCTCCTATTGACATTTACTGATACTTGCTGAACCTTTGCAGAGACCAAACAGTGGATGCAAGCAGAGTTATGTGGTGGGTAATGTGTTTCAGCAGTGACAACAATTACAATATAACAATAGAATTCAGTTTTATAGAATTAATGAGACTAAAATTGAATTGTTCAGTCGCAATCATGCTCTGTGAGAGTGTGGGGGAAAAGAGGTGAAGCTGTGAACTGTATGAAACACAATTCCTAGTGTAAAACTTGGGGGTGACAACCTTGAGGATTGGGGAATGAACCAAAAGGAATAGGGTTCAAGATCAAATGGTAGGTGATGGTTAACGTTGCACTTAAATTTGTGAAGATTGTAGGCATCAGGGAAGCAAAAAATTGGAAGGGAGTTCCACAGGTAAGAAGGGCGAGAAAAGAAACTGGTAGAGTAGAAGTGGTCGCTGCATCTAGTTAGTTTAACAGTAAAACAATGAGACCTAGTTGTTAATCTAGTAGCACGTCATGTCACTTAAAGGGAGATAAGCACCTGTATCCCTCTAAACAAAAGTGAGAAAATACACGAGTAAGCATTTAAAGGAAAGAAGATATTAAAAGTTAACAATTATGAATTGTGTGTCTGCATGTCAAAGTTCAGTCACTATAAAGCTATCCCCATAGCAGGGACAAAAGAGGAAGAAAAACAGGCGTGTCCCGTTTTTAGTAACTGCTATAACCACGCCCTCTGATAGCCTTTTGGTAATGCGAAGTAAGCATAAATTACAGACAACAGCGCATTTTCCCAAGATAATTATCCTAATCTGACTAGGATACTGGTGAAAATAAGCTTAAAGACAATATGATCAACGTCTTACGTTGGCTTGCAATATACCTGAATACAACCTTCAAATTTCATAGACTTAGAGGGATTTGCTCAGCTCAGTTATTGCTTGTCCCATGAGCTCTGTTCCTTAATGAGTCTTCGTCCTGGGTATGATGACAAACTACATCTGACCTGGGGTGGTAGCATCTGTTAGGGTCCCAGCTATAGGCAAATAGTTAATCCCCAAACTGGGGTCAAAATACTATGAAAGTATAAAAATAGGTTTAAATACCAGAAATACTTTGTAAAAAAATTATTACCAGCAATAAATTTTTGAAGGAAAAAATTATTACCAGCAATACTTTAAAAAAAATAATATTACCAGTAATACAAACAGCTGTACATTTTTTGAAAAAAAAAAAATACCAGTTATATTACCCTTAATGAGTCTGAACCTGAATCTAATAGAAATTTTGCTGTGAGAATTTAAAGATGGTTCATTCAAGACAACCTTCAGATTTTGCAGAGTTAGAGTGATTTGCCTTCAGAGAATGGAACAATATGCAGAAAAAAATTGTAGTCAATTAGTTACTATAGAAAACACTTACTAAAAATTACTGACCAGAAAGTCTATGCCATTGACTATTTGGTGGGGTCATGATCCACTAATATATATGGATCACATGTCACATTTCAGGTTAATTTCTAACAGGTCTATTTGGTTTATAGTTAATCTATGTCTGTTTTATCTAAAACATGTTAAAACCATCCAAAAATACAAACTGGTTGTTTTTTTCTCTTTTTAAATGGAAAAGTAATAATAAAAGATTGTAAACAAACAAAAAAAAGTTATTAAAAATTAAGCAGTAATACAAAACAAATACAAAGAAAAAAAAACTTCTTTATAAGTCAATTTTCTTTTCTGTCCTTTTTTAAAACATTCTACAATATTACTTCAAACTTCATTCAATGAAATCTTTCATTTGTTGTTGTAAAATATATTCACAACAATTTTTGCTGCAAAGTGAATTCCTTTTTCAATGTGTTGTTCACAAGCAAAAACATATTTTGGAGAATAAGTTTCCCAAATCCTTTCAGCAGACTCTCTTGTAATGAATTCATTATGTTTTACAATAAATTTATCTGCATAGTCAAGTATAGCAAAACAAGCACAAACAAAGTCTGCCATTTAGCTGTAAGACCTCCTTGAGAAAGTAAGTCAAAGTACTAATTCTCTGTAGCATCATCTCTATCATTGTCTACCATGACCAGGGAACACATTTCACATTGAAAATGTTTAATTAATTTTCTTAAATTTTCTCTAAGAAAAAGATGGTAATAGAAATTTCTCCAGAAGTAATTTGTAGGCTTGTTGAAACGTATAATGCAGTAGTAAGGCATAACTTATTAGTTCTGCTGTAAATGAAGAACAGTCTCTTGGTTGGTAATGTTGTCTTTTTTATAATTCTTTTAGAGTTGAGTATGATTGTTCTTCCAACATTATTTCATTTTGAAAATTTTCTAACATACTAAATCTTGTGAGTTTAGCATTATGTCCATGTATAAACCACTGTGGTAATGGTTTAGGGGTTCTATCGCACTGAAGCTGGACGTAAAGGTTTTGGTCAATGCAAATACATTCTTTTATAGATGAAAAATGTGTTTCAGGAAGACTATTCTATATATTCATCTGTGAGAAGATTGTCCAGCATTCAGTGCTGTATAAAAGTACTGATATTATGTAGCAGTTCAGTACACTTTTCTTTCTTTCTATCATTTCAGGTCTCTTCTTCATTGGATGAGATTGTCCAACATTCTCTGCCATATAGGAGGAAATGATATTATGTAGCACTTCAGTACACTTTTCTTTGTTTCTATCACTTCAAGTCTCTTCTTCATTGGAGGAGATTGTCCAACATTCTCTGCCATATAGGAGAAAATGATATTATGTAGCAGTTCAGTACACTTTTCTTTGTTTCTATCACTTCAAGTCTCTTCTTCATTGGAGGAGATTGTCCAACATTCTCTGCCATATAGGAGGAAATGATATTATGTAGCAGTTCAGTACACTTTTCTTTGTTTCTATCACTTCAAGTCTCTTCTTCATTGGAGGAGATTGTCCAACATTCTCTGCCATATAGGAGGAAATGATATTATGTAGAAGTTCAGTACACTTTTCTTTGTTTCTATCACTTCAAGTCTCTTCTTCATTGGAGGAGATTGTCCAACATTCTCTGCCATATAGGAGGAAATGATATTATGTAGCAGTTCAGTACACTTTTCTTTGTTTCTATCACTTCAAGTCTCTTCTTCATTGGAGGAGATTGTCCAACATTCTCTGCCATATAGGAGGAAATGATATTATGTAGCAGTTCAGTACACTTTTCTTTGTTTCTATCACTTCAAGTCTCTTCTTCATGGAAGGAGATTGTCCAACATTCTCTGCCATATAGAAGGAAATGATATTATGTAGCAGTTCAGGATACTTTTCTTTGTTTCTATCACTTCAAGTCTCTTCTTCATTGGAGGAGATTGTCCAACATTCTCTGCCATATAGGAGGAAATGATATTATGTAGCAGTTCAGGATACTTTTCTTTGTTTCTATCACTTCAAGTCTCTTCTTCATGGAAGGAGATTGTCCAACATTCTCTGCCATATAGGAGGAAATGATATTATGTAGCAGTTCAGTACACTTTTCTTTGTTTCTATCACTTCAAGTCTCTTCTTCATTGGAGGAGATTGTCCAACATTCTCTGCAATATAGGAGGAAATGATATTATGTAGCAGTTCAGTACACTTTTCTTTGTTTCTATCACTTCAAGTCTCTTCTTCATGGGAGGAGATTGTCCAACATTCTCTGCCATATAGCAGGAAATGATATTATGTAGCAGTTCAATACACTTTTCTTTGTTTCTATCACTTCAAGTCTCTTCTTCACTTGTGAGGAGGTTGTCTAGCATTCACTGCCATATAGGAGGACTGATATTATGTAACAGTTCACTATTCATATGTTTGTTTCTTCTGAAAAGAGGAAAAACTATTCTTAGTTGACACACTTTGTCCTCTGAAGGACTTCATCAAAACAAATATAAGGATTTTTTTTGTTGCATACAAGACCAATAATGTCATTGGTTTATGAAGGCTTTTAAATTTGAGAACCTTCCTGAATATTCATCAGATAGTTGAAAGGTTAGTCAAATCATGTGAAGGACACTTCACTCACTTTTGTCTTATTAGACTTTGATTTTAGTCTGTTGGTTTCCCTCATATGTCCCACAGTCATAGTTTTACCGTAAATCGTTCTTGATGTATAAAAATTTATATATTGTTTTCCCAATATATATATATATATATATATATATATATATATAGTGCAAGGCGAAAAGAATGGACACTCCCATGGAAATGATGATGACCAAAATATAAGCTTATTACATTTGTATTTACATTTAGTAACACGCCTGAGCATTGCTCTGACTTTGAGAAATGCCAAGTCAGCACTTTTCATGATCTTGGGTTGCTGAATAGAATTTACACAGGACTAATTGAGAAGTTGTTATGTGGAGTGACGAGAGTCCCTTTACTCTTAGATATAAAGGACAAATACTTGTTGCATGTACGACCAGTGAAAAAAATACTCCAGTGACTACCAAGGGCGTTGTTAAGCACAATAAAAAAATTAATGTTTGGGGTGCATTCTCAACAGCAGGAGTTGGTAATTTGTACAAAATCAATGGAATCATGGACAGCATAATTACCACAGCATTCAACAAATACTATTACTCACTTGTCTCCATAAAAATACAAAATCGACTTTCTATGGCTGTGTCCAATTTTTTGCCTTGTACTGTATATATATATATATATATATATATATATATATATATATATATATATATATATATATATATTTTCAGATGCCTTTTCTCAGATAAATTTGCAAACTCTTCTTGTTTTCATTTCTCTTTCTATTTTGAAACTAAAATAGTTAAATACTATAGGCTGTTGTTCAAAAGCCCAGTTTGTTTGAGCACATGTGATGTGAATTCAGATAATCATAAGATTTTATTGAACTTTTCATAAGAAATGTATAGCTAACTTCCCTGTCTGACAACAACCCCTGGGTAACAGGAAAAGTGTATGAACCAGCTCTTTAAGTCATTTTCATGACCACTTGTGTATTTAAACTGAATGTATTTTCTAATAAATGTAGTATCTTAAATGGACAAACAATTTAAATTTGATCATCTTGCCATCAGATGGCTACTGACCTAATCACAAATAAACAAGGGAAAATACAAAAAAAAAATCTGTTACTTGAATCTCATGTTGTTTCACCAATTTATGAGATTATTTTTGTCAGTGGATTTTCATTAGATGTTTAGCTTTAGATACTTATTTGTCTGGTTCAATATGACATCAAGCAATGGTAATGTATTGTTTGTTTCTGTTTCAAAAGTAAATTCAATTATATGTTCAATGTTGTTGTTTAGTTTATTTAAAACATCAGGTAATATTGCTTTGCAAGTATATGTAAATAAATTATTATTGATATATTCAAAATACATTGGCTTTTAGGAATATATTTTGGAAAGTACCAGTTTCTAGAAATTCTAAGAAAAGACATGTTAAAACATCACTAAGAGGTGATCCCATCTCAAGCCTAAATTTCTTGGAGATAATAATGATTTCACCCCTAGCAAGGCAATAAAGCCACTAGGACACAATGGGTTACTAAATATTAGGGAATATGAGAAAAACTACTATTAAGGAGAGAGTACAATAAAAGAAGAGCAATTTAGAAGACAGAAGATAGTGATTGACATTACATTGACATTTTTGAAGATCTGGGAAGCTAGAAGAGAGTTCCACAAGCAAGAAGTGCAATAGAAGAAACTGTTAGCATAGAACTTACTGTTATATCTTGCAGCCATTTCAACTGTAAAATGATGAGATCCTTGCTGCCACTCTAGTACTGCACTTAAATTTATAAAATCTACGTACCATAAAACTATTTATAGAAAAGGCACAGGGAAGCTACATTATGGCAGTGGGAAAGTAGCTGAAGATGGGATGCCAGGTCAGGAGCAATAAAATTGCAGATTTTTCTTTGAATTTTATCAAGAATCTCTAAATATATAGCAAGAGTACCAGATCAAATGTGGCAGCAATATTCAAAGCAAACTTATATACTGTTGTAACCCAGGGAAGGTTACTGAATAGAATAATCACATGAAGGTTGATAATGAACGATAATATTTAGGACAAGAACAACACATATAAGATTCGCCAGGAGTACATAGAAAAAGTAATCAACTGCTAGAAGTGAGTCAAATGAATTCCACAATGAATCTCTAACTGCAGGATATCTACCAACCACCCCATGGGGTCAGATGTGGCACAAGGCCGAATTTAATGTGGGGTATCCAAGCTTGTAGGCTCAGCCAAAAATTCCCCGTAGACCCTGTACAAAATGGGGCCAGGTAGCTGTTTCCTGAGATGAGACTCTGACCTTTGACATAGCCTCTTCTGGGGATCCTCTCTGCCTGGAGGTAGAAAGCTTGACAGCTGGAGATGAATCTCTAAATGCAGACCAACATACAGTATTTACTACTGTATTTATATAAATGGGAACATATCCATTATCGTCCATAGACATGCTACAACATATACTGAGAAATATTATTAGTAATCATTTGAACTTAAATTTGACCTGTATTTCTATTACCTTGTTACCTTTTTAGGTGTCAAATACAATTACTTACTAATTGGTGGGGGTAGAAATTTTTCTCAACATCGGATGTGCTTAATATAGGTGGGGGTCAGAAAACCTTTTAAAAAAATGTGAAATTATGAAGCAACATGGTCTCAATAACCTTGTGGCTGTGATCGGAAGACTTCCTCTTAAAAAATTGGATTTTTATTCCCAGCCCATCTATTAGGCACCCAAGGGTACAAAAGCATTTTGTCTAATCTATTCTACAGCTTACCTTCAGGTGTACAAATATATATTCTGTAATTTTCAGATGAGTCATTAGCATTCCAAAAATTGTTCTAAACATTTTCTAGTTTGCACCATTGAGAAAATGGAGACTGCTCCCCTTGCTACTCTTTCTACATAAATTGTACATTCAAAGAAACAGACTGAATGGATCTACCAAAATATTCTAGTAACAAAAAAGCAAGAAAAAGAATAAATTCCATAGTCTTGGAATTTCCAGCTTTGGTTCTAAGACTAGAAGACATGGACTTGTAACCTGAGATAAACAGTGTCTTAGATTTGGTAGATATGCATCACCAAAAGACGTCATATTTGATAGTATCAAATTTGGTATCATTATCTTATTTTCTCTTCATAGAAATTTTGGATTGTATTAAAAGAACCATGTTTAACACAGTAATGTATCTTCCATATTCTTTTGGGTAAAGTTAAACTTAGGACCAAATAAAAAAATGACCATGTATCAAAAAGCTGTCTTTTTTTAATATAACCATAATAACAGCATCTTTATAATATAGTAGATAATAAATATTTCATTATACATAATTCACATGTATTTTTATAACCTTGTAAATAAATAAATTATTATAGTTCACAAATTAAATCCTGTTCTCATTGTTATTGAAATAAAGAATAGAATAAATAAAATGTTTATATTTCTGAGATGAGGTATTGTAGCTATTTACACTATTTACATTATTTACACTGGTCCAGTGGATAAAAGTATTTGTTGAAGTAATCCAATGACTTGAGCCAAATAGTTGTGAGTTCAATACCTGGCCACTGCAGAGGTGAACAAAAACTTGGAGAGTTGAGTTACTAAAAGGGAAATAACTGAAATTCTGAGATATCCAGAAAAGGCATGGCCTGTGTAACTAGAACTATCTACCCTCAGTGGACAAAATAATATCAGGGATAGAGCATATGCAAATATAAAATTATACACACACATATATATATATATATGTGTGTGTGTGAAAAAATATAGTTTTAAAGTATGCTATATTTATGGGTTAAAGTGCTCAATATCAGGGATAGAGCATATGCAAATATAAAATTGAACATTGAATGTCCACTTATATATATAATTTAGCTCTTGAAAATATATTTTCAATTGAGCACTGTTGAATGACAAGCTAATTCTAAAAACAACGGTCACCTGCGTAAGTGCGAAGCTCTTCAGTAAAATGAATGGAGCACTTTGGCTGCTTGGCATTTGTTTACGTTTGCAAAAACAATATGCTAGATTTGTCTGACTCGTTCTGTTGAGTCAAGATGGCTCAGTAGTAAAAGCTTTGACTGATACCAAATCAGTTGGGTTTCGATCCGGGCTTGAGGCATTTGGTTGTCTAGTTGCACTGAAGAGCTGTGATACAGCAAAACAGTACTGTCTGCAAATAACACACACACACACACACACACACATATATATATATATATATATATATATATATATATATATGCAATCTGGCAGTTATGACCATAAATAAACCTTTCCTCTTTATATAGACACACCTCCTCCAAGTAGCATATATTATGTGATCTAGATATCTACACCATCATGGCTTTGTGCTAAACTAAGCTTTATTAAATACTTATATAAACAGAAAATAATAAAGATCTGATCAGCCAAAACTCATAATGTTCTGTTTGAATGTTTTTCAGACATTTTCATTTTCTCATCAGCCATAATTGATCAAGCATAAATCCTTTAAGTTGAACTTTGTCAATAAATGAAGTTAATTTTTGAATTCATTGCAACAGTTTGTCTTTTTGATGGCTGTCTTCTTTCAAGATCAGGTATAAGAAAACTTGAAATTATTTGTGTAAATAAGAATAAACTAATGTCAGGATTAAGTTTTTACTAAAACCGTAACTCTCAAATCGCAAGTTGGATTTGTATGCTGTCCAGCATCCAAAACAGTCCATGCGTTAATAAATAACAAGGCCTTTGTTTTTATATTTCTCAGAAATAATTGTTGTATATAAATGCATGGAGTGCACACGTTAGCAACTGTTGCCATTGCGATTCTGTCGCTTAGCTTTCAATGGTACATTAAGTTTTTTAAAAAGTATTTTTAAGCGTCTATTCAAAATCGTAATATTATTTACATTGTTCAGACTGTTGTCCTCATCTTTGTTGTCGTATTCACAACATTTCAGCTGTTGTGGAAAAAAGTGTTTGTTGAAGTAATCCGGTGACTTGACCCAAAGAGTTGTGAGTTCAATACCTGGCCACAGCAGAAGTGAACAAAAACTTAGAGAATTGAGTTCCTAAAAGAGAAATAACTGAAAGGATACAAAGTCCTTAAAAAGTCATGGCATGTGGAACTAGTACAATCTACCCCAGTAGACATAATATGGGATTCGGTTTGAAATACCATTGTAAAGAAGGTAAGAGCATACAAGGGTCAAAATGTGGTGAACATAACAACAAAGATAAAGATAACAGTCTGAACAATGTAAATAGTGTAAATAATAAATAAAGTGTTTAACATTTTTGTTTTTAGTTCTTGATCTTGAGAAAAAAATGTATCAATTCAGTTTCATATGTTATGGCTTTATTAAAATTTTAAAATAGTTTTTTTAAAACAATAAAAATTACTGAAGGAGTATTACTGAAGGAGTATACAGAAATAAAAGTGTCAAGAGAAAACTCTCTTTTTGCCACACTTCATGTTTTTTTGTCTGATTCTGAGTTAAACATTGGTATTTATTTATTCTTTATCCAATTTTGAAATGATTTCAATGTCTGTTCTGGTTGAACAATAGATGAATAAAGAAGATATAAAGCCATTTTAAAAGGAGACACAAACTTTAATTAATGTGGCTGATTGGCAATTAAGCCCCCCACCCAACCAATAACACTGTTTTCACATTGTTCAACATGAAATGACTTATTTTAAAAAAATTATTCACATGAAACTCATCAATTTTATTACTTGCTGATCCCTGATAAAAGATTAAAACTTTTTTCACCTGATGCATTGAGGTTTTGGGATCATTTTTCATCATAGCTGTTACACCTGAAATTGACTGATCAATGACATTTCTTTGTTTGGGTCTTCTCAATGAAAATCTTCACTCAGACATTTTTGATACAACTCATTCCCTAACAACATTGTTTTCCAAGGGTTAAGCTGATATTCTTCATGGCAATGGCTGTCATAGTCCAGTTTGAATGCTAAGTAATTGGTAATTTTAACTCTGTTCTCAATTTTGTCAACATGAATTTATTTATTGTGTTAAACAAAATAAATTTAAAAATAAAAATTATCTATTTAATCAAAATATTATTCTACATTGATAACAATTCCTCATTTCCATTCCTAAAGTATTGATTGATCGATTGTTTTTTATGTCTTATCAACCCTTTTGCAGGTTATTTAAATCCAGAAAATATTTTTAGATTGTAAGAATTTTTTTTGAGATAATAATGATTTACTGATATATGAGTTACTAATTAACCCATAGCTGGGGGAGAAGAGACAGATATGCAACGTAATTGGCCCTGTTCTGTCATCTCGTCTGCAGTCGCTCTCCCACAAGGGCATTTGTATGTAAGTGAATATAGCAATCTGACTGGAATTGAAACTCAGCTCTCTGATTTGTAATTTTGAGCCATTATCTATTACACCACCTGCACATCCAAGTTTACAACACCTGGTATTCACCTGGTGATCATTTGGGAACTAATGTTTCAACATGATATGTTCATAAGCCCTGGGCTCTATCAAGACTGGAAAATAAAGACTGAGAGCTCCAGCCCATATATAGCAGCAGTTCTCCATTTTTGGCCTGATCCTTCCAATTCCAAGCCATTATCCATTATACCATCTGCAGATCCAAGCTTACAACACCTGGTATTGTCAAATGATCACCATTTATTCCTAATCTCCATTGAAAGAAGCAATAAATTCATTTTTTTTTTTTTAAGCTTTTCACCCCAAGCAAGGCTGGAAGCCACTAGCACGCAAGGGGTTACAGAAGGTTTGGAGAAAGAACAGATAGGAGTGGTAAAGGAGAGGATGTGGAGAAAAACAGTGGATCGATCAAGGCAAGGGGGTTGCAGAATATTTGGAGCGAGAGCAGATAGGAATGAAAGGTGAAAGGATGTGGAGAAGGGAAGTGGATAGATCAAGGCAGCTGGAGATGTCGATTGACGTTACACTTAAATAGTTGGAGATTATATTTGTCAGGGAAACAGGAATAAGGAAGGGAGTTCCACAGGCGAGATGTGCGAGACATGAAGCTATTGGAGTAGAAGAGACGTCTACATCTAACAGTTTCAACGGTGAAGGGGTGGGAACGGGATGCCAGCCTCGTAGGACGCTTAAATTCATGAGGCCTGGGAACCAGTGAAAGCAGCTCATCAGAGCAATTACTGTGAAAGTATTTGTAAAAAAGACAGAGCGAGGCAACAGCACATCTGTGAGAGAGTGACTGCAGATGAGATGACAGATCAGGGCCAATTACATTGCATATCCGTCTCTGGATCTTATCAAGAACCCTGAGGCAAACAGCAGGGGCACCAGAACATATATGGCAGCAATACTCCATGCAAGGGCGAATGGTTGATTTATAGACTTGGAGGATCGATTCCGGGGAGAAAAATTTCCTGGCCTGGCACAGGGAACCAACTTTCCTTGCGGTGGATGAAGCAATTAACTTGATGTATTTGTTCCATCTCAAGTCAGCGGACAGTGTGAGACCGACCAGTCCCAGAGAGGAGCTCTCGAGAAATTGGGTTTCAGGTCATTCTAATGGGATGCAGGGATGGATCCCTGTGGTGGTTAATAGAGAGCAGTTTTGTTTTAGAGGCGTTAAAGTTAACCAACCAATTCTTGCCCCAGTTCACAACCGATTGTAGGTCCTTTTCGATACGAAGTGCCAGGTTAACTAGATTTGTTTTTGAGGCAGGAGTAAATTGTGGTGTCATCCGCATAGATGCCGACTTGGGAATCTATGGCGTCAGGAAGATTGTTTATGAATATGAGGAACAGAGTAGGGCCTAGGATGGAGCCTTGAGGAACACCTGACACTGGATGGCTACTGATTCCAAATAGAGAGTTTTTCACCTGTAAAGAAGTGGTGTACATTATTTTGAAAATAATAATGGTTTTAGTGATACAAGTCTTACTAATTAACCCATAGCTAAGGGAGAAGAGGTGGATTCATATCTTTCCCAATGGGATTTGTATATGAATATAATGAACCTGACTGGAATTGGAACTTAGTTCTCCGATTAACATTTTGAAACTATAATCCATTACATCATCTGCCCATCCAAACTTATAGCACATGTTATTCTCAAGCAGTCACCCATCTAGGTACTGACCAAACTTGACATTGCTTGACTTCAGTGATCATACACATTAATTACTCATCATTTTTATAGAATGAGTATAGATGTTATCATAGAGTAAAATGATAGTATTTTTATTCAACAAACTGGATGCAGTTTATTTCAGATTTAATTAAACTATGTCAAGCTGCTTTAATTGTCTGATCTTTAATTGTTTGTCAGGACATTTTGCAATAAACATTCACCATAAAGATGATTTTGGTTGATGTTTCAGCTTCTCCTCCATATCCATATTTAACAGTTTTGGTTAAACAGATTCTTCATATTATCAAACTAGACTCTGTATCTTGCAAATGCTTGTTTCAAAGCTGAGATAATTTTAGAGCATCTTCCCTGATGAATATTATCTTTTCAAGCATTTTGATATTTTAATTCAAGAAAAAAACTTCAACAATCAAAGGGTTAATATTTTAAACTGTAGGGTTGATGAAGAAAATTTTTTAAATCTATTTAAATTAATATTACATAAAAATGAACAAATTAGATTTAAATTAAAGTGTACAAATTTGAACATTATTGGAATTCTTAGAATTAGTAAATTTTAGAAAAAATAAAAACTTCTTTTTATTGAAATTTATTAATAAAATATGATATTCTTATGAAATGGATACCAACTTAAATTTTCTGAGAGACCCCTCTCTGCCTTCTATCAACATGGCTGATGCTAACCTCCAGGAAAGTGATTTGTTGTGCCTTCTCAGACTCATGTTCTCAGCTGATATGAAGTGGAAAGACTATATTGAATCCATTGCTAGGTCAGCTACTAAGAAAGTCAGTTCTGTTAAGTTATTTTGTGTACATAGTGTAACTAGTGAGCCAACCAAAATGAGCTGACTCATTTTATAGTTTACTAAGAGAAGGTTAACCAATCAGAAGATGTGGAATATTCGATCTGATGTGTATAAAGGTGGCCATTTTGTTTTTTCTTTTCAGAATATCCACTGCTAACCTGTCAGATGAAAGACCTGCAGAACTATGCTTTCCTACTCTCTCCGAATATCCACTGCCAACCTCTGATATGGAAGACCTTAAGAATTCCTGAATAGCTGCTACTAGACCTTGGTGCTGTTTCATTGAACAAATTACTTACTATGTTGGATTTCTACATTCAAACTACATTAAACATGTTTTACAAGTTCACTATGTCAGGTAAGACAATTTTTCTCTCTAGAATTTATCTTACATATTTATAAATCTACCATTTGTCCATGCTTAGAATATTGCTGCCACATATGGTCCAGTGCCTCTGCAATCTACCTTGTGCTCCTTGATAAGATCCAAAGAAGAATCTGCAATATTATTGGTCTTGATCTGGTGGCTCAGCTTCAGTCACTTTTCCACCACTGTAAGGTTGCTGATGTCTTTTCTATAAATACTTTCATGGTAATTGTTTGAATGAGCTTTTTGCTATGGTACCTAGACATTTTTAATTTAAGTGCAGCACAAGACTGGTGTCAAGATCTCATCAACTTACAGTTAAGCTGGCTAGATGTATCTGTGAGTTCTATGCTAACAGTTTCTTTCTTGTACTTCTCACCTGTGGATCTCCCTTCTGGCTCCATGCTTTCCAGCCAACTTTAATTTGCAAAAGTTCAAATGCAGTGTCAATTGCTATCTACTGTCATCCTGATTACTCTCTTCTCTTTCTGCTCATCATTATTTTTTCTGTCTCTAATTCTTCCAAACCCTGTAACTCTTTGTGTTTTAGTGGCATTTCTGCCTTCCTCGGAGTGTGTCATGGTAATTTACTCATGCAAGCATGGACTTTCCCAGCTATAAATAGGAGCAGGTACTGCCTTTTGGAGAGGGAAGTTTCCAACAGTCAGCTCTGACAGTCGGACTGAAAATTCTTGCTGAAACATTCTTGTTTGTATATGTTTGCATTACTGTTCCTGTTAATATATTTGTTCAACTCAATTCTTCTCTTTGTGTCTTCATTTCTGGCCCCTAACAAAGCCACAATAAAGTGATACTGATTAAGAAATATTTTATGGAAAAAGATAAAATTTACATAGCATTTAAAACATCTCTGACATTATTAACCTACAAAATTTTAACTTTTAGTCATCTAAAGTTATTAAGTTATTAGAAATTTTATAATCTTCAAGTAACATACTTTAGAATAGAGGCAAACAATTTTCTATTAAATTTTCATATGTCTATTCCTACTCTGGAAAACATATCAAGTAGTCAGTCCAAGTAGCAGTCCGAGTAGCAGTCCGAGTAGCAGTAGTTGTAGCAGTCCAAGTAAAAGAAGAGTCATTAAGAAATCTTTCTGTGTGTAGTTTATTTCCTGTAGCACAAAAAGAAGAAATTGGACTAAAAAAAGAAACTATTTTTGTAAAACACCTCCAACAATTTTAGGAATATCAACATTTTGGCTTTACACTTTATTTGCTTTCTTCTTTGAGTTCAATATTTTTTTAAGGTTAAATCCCCACCCCTTCTGAATCTTTCACATAAGATGCATAAAACATTAAGAGACATGTTGAAAATTTCTGTCAAAAAGCAGAGCATGTGGCATAAATACTGTAAAAATCTGTTCTGAAAGAAAGCCTCATTTTTTAAAAATTATTTCACCCCTAGCAAGGCAATCTAGACACTAAGATGTAAGGGGTTACTGAGTGTTAGAGAATATGAGAAAAAAGCATTATTAAGGAGTGAGAACAATAAAAGAACAGGAATTAAGAAGATAGAAGATAACGATTGATATTGCATATTTGAAAGCAAGAAACTGGAAGAGAGTTCCACAAGCGAGAAGTGTGTTAGCATAGAACTCACAGATACATCTACAATTTTCAACTGTAAAATGAGACTTAACTGCCAATCTAATACAGTAATCATACTGTCTTTGAAAGGGAGCTATCAGACTGTGGACAAGATCCAGGAGAATGTAATGAGGCAGCTGATGGTAATCCTAAAGTAGGTTTGTTTTTAGTTCCACAAGTTCAGACCTTTACATTTAGGACTCATCATGCTTTTACTGGCATATAGCAAAATTGATATTACATAGCAGTTCAGCACTTTTTACTTGTTTCTATCAAAAATTCATCACTTCTTAATCATTTGCTTAGCTTTTGGAAGGCATCTTTCGCAATTTTGGTGTCATATTTTCAATGACAAATTTAGATTTGGAGAAAAACCAGAAATCACACTGGGACAAATTTTAATTTTAGGTGTCTTCCAAAAGCTAAGCAAGCAAATTTTGTTAGAAACAAAGAAAAGAGTGCTGAACTGTTATGTAATATTGGGCCCTCCTAATGTGGTTTACAGAAGGATGTTGAGAATACCATGGGCACAACATGTGACCTATGTGGAAGTTTTACAGAAAATGGAAGCAGAAAAGACCTTTAAATGTAGAATCAGAGAGAAACAGCTGAAATTCCTAGGACACATAATGAGGAAAGAAGGCTTGGAGAAATTTGACACTTGCAAGACATACTAAAGGCAAGAGTCACAGAGGAAACAAGTGAATAACCTACCTAACAAGCTTTGGCAAATGGTTGGTAGAACAGGGATAACAAAAAGACAAACCTTGCTAAGAGCTACAATGGACAGAGCTTTGTGGTGAGCCATGACTGCCCACATCCTGAAGAGACACGGCACATAGAAGAAAAAGTGGGACTGATTTTACTGATATAATGTTTCTTTTTTTTAAAATGTGATGTGAAGAGAAGGAAGACACATCTTTTTGAATGTGATGGTTACACTGTATACAGATTCATTTAATAACACCTTCCATGTCAGTGTGTCTATACCCACATGTGCAGTAAGGTCCCTCTATCTTCCAAGTAACATCAAGGCTGCTCAACTGGTTCTTGAGATATTTACAATTGCTGGGTACTTTATAGACAGACAGTGTGCATGGCGAGAAGAGGGACACAACCAAAATGTCTAATGAAATGTGGCTATAAGCTTTTTATTTTTTGACCAGTCAAATGTATAAAAGGACGTAAAAATAAATTCAGTTTCTGCCAGTCATTAGACTGGTAAGCTTATGTTGCGGTCAGCTGCAGATAAACTTTCCATCAGACGGATTTTAAAGGATTGTATTTTCTTTGAATAATTAAACGTGAAACAAAATGAATGAAAAAATAGAAGAAAAGAGAAAGAGTGAGAAGAAATGTGAAGATAAGTCAAGGAAGAGGAGGAGGGGGAAATAAGAAGATGGAGGAGGAGAAAGACGAAGAAGAGGAACAAAAGAAAATGAGAAGGAGAAAGAAGAGGAGGAGGAGGAGAAAGAAGGGGAGCAGGCATAGGTGAAGAAGAAGAGAAGAAGAAAGAGAATGAAAAAGAAGTAGTAATAGGAGGAGGAAGAAGAAGAGAAAGGAAAAGAGGAGGAGAGAAGAAAAAGAAGAGGAGGAGCAGGAAGAAGAAGAAAAGGAGAAAATGAAAGCGGATGAAAAAGAAGAGGAAGTGAGAGAAAGAGGGAGGAGGTGGAGAAAAATAAAGCAGAGGAAGAAGAGGAAGAAGATGAGGATGAGCAGTAGAAGAGGAGAATAAAAAGAAAAGAGGTGAAGAAAGAGGATGAAAAAGGAGTAATAAGAGGAAGAGAAAGGAGGAGGTGGAGAAGAAGAAGAAAAACAAGAAAAGGAAGAGAAAGAAGAAGAGAAGGACAAGATAGAAGAGGACGAGGTGCAGAAGAAGAAGAAGCAAAGGAGGAGGATAAAGAATAGGAGGGGAGAAGAAGAAGGAAGAAAAAGGAGAAAGACGAAAAAGAAGCAAAAGTAGAAAGAGGAAGGAGAAAAGGAAGAAGGAACGGGGGAAAGATAAAGAAGAGGAGAAGGAAGAGAAAGAAGATAAGGTAGAAGAAACGAAAAAGAAGAGGTGAGGAGAAGAAAGATGATGAAAAAGAAGGAGTAATAAGAGGAAGAGAAAGGAGGAGGTGGAAAAGAAGAAAAGGAAGAGAAAGAAGAAGAGAGGGAAGAGATAGAAGAGGGGGAGGTGCAGTAGAAAAAGCAAAGGAGGAGGAGAAAGAATAGGAGTGGGAGAAGAAGAAGGAAAAAAGGTAGTGGAGGAGAAAGAAGGAAAAGTAGGAAGAGCAGGTACAAAAAGAAGGAGAAGAAGAAAAGGAGAAGAAAAAGGATGAAAAAGAAGAGGAAGTAAGAGGAGGAGGAGGAGGAAAGATAAAGAAGAGAAAGCAGGTAGAAGTTGAAGAAGAAGAAAAAAGAGAAGAAGGAAGAGGATGAAAAAGAAGAGGAAGTAAGAGAAGGAAGGAGGAGGAGGAGGAGGAAAGATGAAGTGGAGGAAGAGGAGGAAGAGGAGGAAGGTAGAAGTTAAGGAAGAAGAAGGGAGAAGAAAGAGGTAGAAAGAAACAGAGGCATAAAAGGAAGAGAAGACAGAAAGAAGGAGCTAAAAAATGAGGAAGGTAGTAGAAAGGATAGGAGAGAAAGAATAAAAAGGCTGAACAAGATGACAAAGATGTAGAAGAAAAGTAAACCATAAAAAGAGGAAGCAAAAATGGAAAGAAAGAAAAGGATAACAGAAGGCACAAAGGAAAAATACTGAATGAAAAGGAAAAGGAAAAATACTGAATGAAAAGGAAAAGGAAAAATATGAAAAATCAGTTTAAAAAATAATGAAAAAACAAAATAGTATAAGATAAAAAACAACAAAAAGAACAAGAAAAGATAATTGCTTCAGAGAAAATGAAAACGTTACTTTTTGCTTTATTCCTATAAATATTTAATCAAAAAGCAAAATCAAGGCTTTTCATAGATTTAATGCTCTTTCAGAATAATGAGATTTTTAATAGAACCATTAAGTGCCAAGTAAGGAAAGTTAATATTTTTTAAGTCTTTGAGAAACAGGAGTAAATTAAAAATGACTTTGAACTAAGTAGCATTGATAATTTAGGAATTTGAAACATGAATAAAACTGAGTTGTCCAAGTTTTTCAAGTTTTCTATTGTTTGTGAAAACTAATTTCTATTTAATGAAGGTAACTCTCTAAAATAGTGAAAGCAAAAAAGATGAAATTCAGTTTTGTCAGATATGAAAAAAGTCTTGCAATGACCAGATACACCAGAATAAAATAATATGTGGTAACATGGCTTTCCAGGCAATTCAAATGTTGTTTCTTTCAAGTAGAAATATTTATCTTACTTGATTTAATCCATTAAAATGATATAAGACAATGCAGAAAAATGGTTATTTTTTCTAATTCAGTTTTTAAATACAGGTCGGTGCTGATAAACTGTGGTAGTTGGAGTCCAAAACTTTTTCTTGTGGTTTAGATGGTCCATGGTTCAGATCAAAAATGAGCCGCGATATAAGGATTGCCAGCTTAGACCACCAAAACCTGCTTGTCAAGTCCATGGAGTTATCCGCAAAAATGGGTACCACAGTGGCTAAGAATGAAAAATGTGTATTCAATACTAAGAGTTGAATATTGGCAGTTTTGAAAAACATTTATTAAAACAATCCTTTAATTTCACATAAAAATCTGCACCAATGTGAATAAATTTGAAAGACGATGACCTAAAATGATTCTAATTATAAAGCGCCATGTCAATAGATCCATCATCGATGACAGCAAAATATGGTGGAAATCTTGTATGCACGAGATTTTAACATTTTTGAATAAAAACATTACAATACATTGTATTGTAATGTAATAATAAAAATAATATAACAATACAATGTAGTAACATTTACATACAAGCACAAGTCTCTATGCAATGTAATGATACAATAACAATTTTACAAAATTAATATAAAACAACATTTTTAATAAATTAACATGCACATAATGGAAAATAAAAATAAAGTCTGCAATAGTAAATACCTGGGAAAATACGGATATACTGAAGGTATTAAAACTCAATTTAATTAATTTATTAAAATAAAAACAGAAAACATCAGACTTTAAAAAGTGTCATAATCAAGTTTGAATTTGTTTCAAATTGGGGTCCACAGATGATTATGATTCTAATATGAACATGACAAAAAATGTTGGGGTCCACCATGCATGTACAGCTTAAGTGACGTCATGGTTTAATGGCACTGACCTGTACTTGCATGAAACTTCTTTGGTACATATTTATTATTATGGAGATTTGATGCAGAATTAGAACAACAAAGTCTGCCTGTTTGAACCTGGTGCAAAGAGAAAGAAAAGAATTGTATTTCTTATAAGCATTTAAAAAAAGAAGAGAATAAAAAGAAAGACGTTTGCAGGCGTCAATGCTCTGTGGACTTATCTTATAAGTGTCCTTTTCACCATCTGTAGATTTAACTTCAAGTCTGACAACATCTTTTATTAGCAGTTTGTAAAAGATTAAACTACCTTCCTGCTCATGTCATGGTGGGTGTAAAACGAAAATGAACCATTCATCCATGTTTTGTATTTTATATAGGTGAGCATGATGCATAAGCATTAAGGACATAATTTTAGCCATTGAGCAGGCCGTGTAACTGTAATGCACTCTCAAAATAAGAGAGATAAATCCTGTTCTCCCTAGGGTTGCTTCCTTCATTTTAATTCCAATACTATAGACATCAGAATTTTATTAAGATTTTTTGATTTTAGGTGGAAAAAAAAAGTTTTTGTAGTTAGAATTAAAGGCAATGAATGAAAAAATTATTTACATGTGGATTGTTGTCCTCATCTTTGAGGACAAGAGTTTGCATGTAAATAATGATAATTCCTCATCAGAGAAATTCAGACAGAAGACGATCAGGGGATAATAACAACAAAGATGAGGATAGCAGTTTGAATGTAAATAATGATAACTCCTCATCAGAGAAATTCAGACAGAAGGCGATCAGGGGATAATAGCAACAAAGATGAGGATAACAGTTTGAATATAAATAATGATAACTCCTCATTCCAGAAATTCAGACAGAAGGCGATCAGGGGATAATAACAACAAAGATGAGGATAATAGTCTGAAGGTAAATAATGATCCCAGAAATTCAAACAGAAATTTTAAAAAAAAAGTTGTTTATGCAACTCAGAATATCATGTGGCAGGCTTATAAAATAAATATCTTCAAACTTTAATTTGCCTTAATGATTATATATATTTTATTTTTGATCATTTCATCCCAGGCCAGGCAATAAAGCCACTAAGACACATGAGGTTACTAAGTGTAAGAGAGTAGAAGAAAAACGAAAACATTATTAAGAGGAGAGAAGAGTTAAAGAACTGGAATTGAGAAGACAGAAGACAATGTTTGCCACTGCATTTAAATTTTTAAAGATGAAATTTGACTGGAAGGCAAGAAGCCGGAAGAAAGTTTAGCAAATGAGAAGTTCAAGAGAAAAATCCATTAGCCTCAAATTTACATTTATATCTAGCCATTTCAACAGTAAAATGATGAGATCTTGCCACCAATCTAGTACTGCACTTAAACTCATAAAGTCTCGGCACCAAAGAGGAAAGTTCATCAGAACAAATATTTATTTACACTATTTACATCGTTCAGACTGTTGTCCTTATCTTTACTGTCACATACACTGTGATAAAACAACTCAATTACCTCCCCTGTCTTATAATAAATAAGTCATGCCGTCTTAGCCAAAACAGCAAGACTTTTCAGTTACGTTCAATAAAGGCATATTAAGCTGAACTAAACTCCAAATTTTCATTACAATTTATTGAATGTAATTATGGACCAATACCTTAAACCAGAATGTTTCAACTTGCACTCTGCAGACCCATCTTCTACTGACACCTGGCAATATTGGAAATGATTATTAGAAAACAGTTCATCTACTCCTATTACTGATATGGATAGACTTAACCTGCTAATACACCATGTTTCCATATCCATATATAATAATATTTCTCACTACAAAACTTACCAGAGTGCCATGGACATTTTGGATGGAATTTTTGTGAAGTGACAAAACATAATCTTTGCTCGACATGTATTAGCGACTACCCATCAATATCCAGAAAAGGTTTTAGAACAATATCTTTAGCGCTTAAAAAATCTTAAGTCTAGACTGACTTTCAAGCGATGACATCAGATCAGGCAAAGGACAAATTTATCAGAGACTCCTTTATGAATGGATTAGTATTGAACTCTATCTGTCAAAGATTGCTGGAAAATAAACAACTAGATTTAGCTACTGCTCGTGAGCAGGTACTTACCTTGGAGCCGACAGAAAAGCAATCTTGTTCATACATACAGACAAGTATTGCAGAGGCTGCACTAAGTACTCACACTTCTACTAGTCCACCAGTTCCAATGATCCAAACAGGGGAAAAAAGGCAGCCTTCTATAACAGACTTCCTCATTTCAAGCTTCCTCTGCCAGTTCAAAATCTTCTTTTTCTGGAAGACACTGTGTAGTGCTGCAGCTAGATCAAAATGTTATTTTTGTGGTTTCAGACTACACCCCAGGTTGTGTTGCCCAGCCTGGAAAACTAAATGCTACAAGTGGAGGAAGAAGGGACATTTCTCTAAGGTTTGAATATCAAGCTTTTGTTTTCACCTGTTTCGAATGCTCCTATTGTGACTGCTGTCATACTAACTGCAAACCCTAAATGTCTTTCAAAGGCTATATTAATGATAAAAATAAATGACGTACAAATGAATGCTCTAGTCAACACAGGAAGCTCAGAAAGTTTTATTAGTGCTGAAAGTGAACAAAGAAACAGATTTAAAATCATACCTTGTAATAGTCAGGTGGCTATAGCAAATGCTTCATGCTCTTCACAGGTTAGAGGATACATTTTAGCCAGCCTAGAGTTGAATCAAACTAACTATACTAACACCAAATTTTTTGTGATGCCAGATCTGTGCTGTGATGTCATGCTGGGCCAGGATTTTCTCAAACAGCATTCTAGTATTAATCTCCCTTTTAAGGGACCTAAACTGGTATTGAACATCTGTGACTTGCCCACTATAAATGTACAATAGCCCTCTCTTTTCGAAAGCTTAACAAAAAACTGTAAACCAGTGGCCACCAAATCTCGAAAATATTCTCTTGAAGACAAAATGTTTATTCAAGCAGAAATAATGTTTATTCAAGCGGTTAAGAGAAGGAATAATGGAAGAAAGCAGATCACCGTGGAGGGCACAAGTATTAATAATGTCCTCTGATAATAAAAAAAGGATGGTCATAGACTATTCCCAAACTATAAATAGGTACATCCTCCTCAATACATACCCTATACCCTGTATTGATGAGATGATAAACGAGATTGCCAAATACAGAATATTTAGTACATTAGACCTAAGGAGTGCTTACCACCAAGTAGCTATAGACTCTAAGGATAAGCCTTATACAGCTTTTGAAGCCTGCGGAGGACATTATCAGTTCCAATGGATTCTGTTTGGGGTCACTAATAGGGTTTCAGTTTTTAGAAGGTTCTTGATAAAATAATTCTTGAAAAAAATGACAAGACACATTTGCTTATATGGATAATGTGACAGTGTGCGGTCATGACTGGGCAGACCATAATCACAACTTAAAATAGTTTTTGGCGGCTGTCAAGAAATATAATATTACACTCAACCATGAAAAGAGTTCTTATTGGTCGACAAACATCAGACTACTTAGATATATTGTTGGTAAAGGAATCATGAAGCTGGACTCTGAATGGCTAAAACCACTGCTAGAACTACCCGTTCCCAATACCATAGCAACCTTGCGGCAAACCATGGGTATGTTCGCCCATCATTCTCAATGGATATCCTCCTTTTTTGGAAAACTACATCCACTTACGAAAATTTACTTTACCTTATTCTGCTGTTAATGCCTTTGAGGGGTTAAAAAGAAATATTGCTAACTCAGCCATTACTTCAGTGAATGCTGACATTCCTCTAGAAGTAGAGACCGATGCTTCCGACCATGCCATAGCTGCCGCATTACGGCAATCTGGGTGTCCTGTAGTGTTCTTCTCCAGAACATTGTCAAAATCTGAGCACAGACATTTGGCTGTCAAAAAGGAGGCTTTTGCCATAATTGAGGTGCTAAAAAATGACAAAATCTCTTAACTGGTTATTGCTTTAAATTAATCACTGACTAAAAGATTTCTTTTCTGTCTAATCCCAGGATGTCAAGCAAAATAAAAAATAAAAAGATAGCAAGATGGAGGATAAAGCATTTCTGTGTTTCATTTGATGTTTTCCATTGGTCAGGAAAGGAAAATGCAACAGCGAATATGCCTTCAAGAGTGTGTGGATCAATAAACAGCATATAGACATAAAGAGGTCTTGCGATCTGTGTGAATATAAGCTGGTGTTCCGAATATTGAGAACAGGGAGCAAAGACAGTGTATGACCATTGCTGCCCTTACATCTGGACAGGGAAAGGGAAAGAGAATCATGTGTACTCATCAATGACAGTAGATATTTGTTTTGGGATTTAAATGGAAAAGAGCCCTTAAAATCCATGCACAGTCTCTCAAATTTCTGTGTAGCTTTTATTAGGGTTCCCAGTTTGGGTTTGTAGAACCTTGGTTTTATTCGAGAGTAAATCTGACAACTGTTTGTTATTCGCTTCACATCCTCAACTGAAAAAGGTAAATTCCAGCTTCAAACCACATGCATCATCCTTGTCGTGCCTGGATGACGGGGATTATTATGAACTTTTTGTAGATCTTTGATGCTGTTTATTGAACATAACTGAAGATTCTTGCAGTTTTTGCTAAGACAGTGGGACTCATTTATACAAATCATAAGATAGGGGAGGCAATCGGGTTGTCTTTCCACTGAATCGAATCCTTTATTTAGTCCATGGGTGTAGATTATTCTAATTCCACATGCCATGCCTTTGGATATCTCAGTTTTAGTTAATTCGTCTTGATAACTCTTCAAGTTTTTGGTCTCTCTACTGAGGCCAGGGATTGAACTGACAACTGTTTGGGTCAAGTCACTTTTTTATCAATCAACCAATGTTTTTATCCACTGGGCCATGTTGTTTTTAGAAACGTATAGTAAATCAAGGAGAAAGTGATTGTTACTGAGCAAGAATGAATGCAAGTGTTAATGGCAGGACAGAGCTATTAAATGTATTGAACAAATAAAAGGAAGAATCTTTAGTTTCTTACAATTGGATTTTTTTGGCAGACCATTTTATTGAATTTCTTTTACTTTTTGAAACAGAACTTTTCCTTTTTAATTGTTCTGTGTAACTTCATGATATTTTCTCCCATTCACAATAATAATGTCTTCTCTTCCAGCACCCCACTAAACACCCTGTCACTTAAGTAAATGCCATTCCTCGCAACATACACTGCTAAGCTCCATTCAAACAGAGTCAAGAAATGTTTCAAGGGTAAAGAAAAAAGATGAAGTGAGTCCCTGAAAGAATTTTGTTCATACAAATAAAGACGTACCAGACAGAAAACAAAAAATAAAGCTATTTGCCATTTTGTCTGCCAGTAACTGATTGGGATCAGTTGTTTTTGATGATGTCTTGAGTTTAAGGAATTTGGGAAATGAGAGTGATGAGTCTGGGAAGGGTCACCAGTAACAGTCACAAAAGGAGCGGGTTAGGGGAGAAAAAATAGAAAAGGAACCTGGAGAAGGTGAGAAGAATAAAGAGAAGAACTAGAGAAGTTGGAAATGGGGAAGAAGAACAAGAAATATTTATAGAGAGAGAACAGCAGAAGAAAGAGGAGGAAGAGGAGATAAAGAAGAAGAAGAAGAAGAAGAAGAAGAAGAAGAAGAAGAAGAAGAAGAAGAAGAAGAAGAAGAAGAAGAAGAAGAAGAAAGAGGAGGCGATGAAGAAGAAGAAGAAGAAGAAGAAGAAGAAGAAGAAGAAGAAGAAGAAGAAGAAGAAGAAGAAGAAGAAGAGGCGATGAAGACAGAGAAGGAGGAGATGAAGAAGGAGGAGGAAAATAAGAACTTGAGATATTGGAGTTGGGGAGGAGAACAAAAAATATTTATAGAGAGACAAGTGCAGAAGGAGGAGGAGGAGATAAAGAAGAAGAGTAAGGAGAAAAAGAAAGAGGAGGCGATGAAGAAAGAGGAGGAGGAGGAGATGAAGAAGGAGGAGGAGATGAAGAAGGAGGAGGAGAAGAGTAGTAGTTGTAATAGTAGCATTACTTGTTGTTGTTGTTGTTGTACTAGTTGTCCTCATACCAGTTGTAACTGATAGCTTTCACTAACAAACATTAAGTGACACTAAATCTCCTCAAGTTTCCTTATTTTCTAATGTATTTTAGTGATATTGTCATCTAGATTGTTTCAATTCTACCTTTTTGTATTTCTAAATTCTTTGCATGGATTTTTAGGGCTTTTCTAAGAATACCAATAATAATAATAATAATGATAATGATGAAATTAACCGTTTATATTCAATAAACATTCTGCATTAATTGACCAAACACTTATTGTTATTGTCCGTTTAAATCTATAAAATTCTTTTCTTAAAACAATTTTTCAGGAAATTAAAATTGCCATGTTTACTAAATGATAGAGCTCTTGTTATGACTAATGGGAGTTTCCTTACACACTTTTTTTTGATCATGTGGAAAGTTAATATCTTGATTATATCATTATTTTCTCTTCTAGTTACATTTGCTTTATATATCACGATTCTTCAGTTCTCTTATAAAGTTTTGAAATCTGTTTAGTTTTTCCCTTTCAGTTTTTTTTTTTTTTGCGATTGGCAAGAATGGCAACATCATCTGGCCTGGCTTGGCTGAGTTATTTTAATTTCAAAGTTGCCGAGAATTTTATATTTTTATTCTCTTAGACTAGATTCTGGTTTGTAGTCAAATCTCAACCATTTGCACAGTTCCTAGTGACTAAGATTTCACATCATCATGACTATTTTTGTACTCTTCTTGAGCCAAATTGCGGCATTCATTTCTTATATGAAACAGTCTAATTTCTATTTATACATAGTTTACAGTTGTAATTATATTTTGTCTATCTTGTCCTGAAGATAAATGGTTACCAATTATAAGGATTCAGTTTCCCTTTTCAAATGTCCTCTTTGCAACCATGATCATGTCATCTCATCTGCAATTCCTTTTGTCTCTTGAAATGCACTTGTAGTTGTTTTTTCCCTTTTGAATTTATTTTTTCGGGGTTTTCCAATACTCCATTTGTCCACGTCTCGATCTTTTGGCAATTTTTGATTTATCATAATTCATCTATCCTTACAGAGTCTCTAAGTTTCTGAAATCAAAATTGACACAAGTCTTTCCTCTTTCCTTTCCACCTTATTTCTCAGATACTGTCCAGTTTTTTATTCTTCTAATAAAGTTTCTGTTGATAAGTGCTACTAGGTTGGCATCTCAGCCATATCCTTTCACTGTCGAAATGGCTAAATGTAGCCATCTCTTCTTTTCTCGCACTTCCAGACAGTGGATCTCCCTTTTTCTTACTTGCTTCCCTGATAGCTATAATCTTCAAATATTCAAATGTAATGTCAATTTGTAACACTATTTAGAAACGGCATAAAATATATATATTGTCATCCACAAACAGACTGTTTTGCTGTATCACAGCTCATCAGTGTGGCTAGACGTCCAGTTGCCTCTCGATAGGATCAAAACCTGGCTGAATTGGTGTCAGTCAGAGATTCTACCACTAAGCCATTGATGCATGGCAGGAATAAAAGTGAATTTAAGCGTATTTATTTTTAGATAATCACACAGTGATTGAGAGAACTCGATTCACTTTACCAAAGAGTCTTGCATTATTAGCAGTAATAGTCACTGTTTACAAACCCACACTTCCTCCCCAGAGAGCTCAACCGAAACAAATATACATACACACACACACACACACACACATATATATATATATATATATATATAAGTACATATATATATATATACATATATATATATATATATATATATATATATATATATATATATATACATACATACGTACATATATATACATATATATATATATATATATATATGGTTTCACTTAGAAGATGTAGTTGCATATTTCCCACCGATACCAGTCATGAACGTTCAAGCTTAAGAAAAACCCAGATATTGAACTGCTTTCCCCAGTTAAAAGATTGGTGCAATACAATCTTCTTACTGTCACTCATATTTGGCATTAGAATAAGCCAGTAATGTATGATTTTCTATTGAAGTCTGTATTCATAAAATTATACATTCTGACCATGAAACCTGGGTTCAAATTTCACCATGGTTGATTTGTCAGAAAGGTGATTTCTTGATGTTATTGGCCCCGTAAGGCAATCCCAATGTGTAGCACTCTTAGAAAGTTTCTGAAAAATTACCATGGTTTGTTCCAAGCCTTTCTGGATGAAATTGGTTAGGTGGAATTGTTTGGAAGCAGTTGATCGTTGTGCTAGCACAAAGTCATAAGTCATCATGACCGAGGGTTTGAGTGTGCTGGTCTTGTTCAAACTGTTAAACATGTCAGATGAGATCTCACCCATGATCTTTAACTAAGGTCTGCTCACCATAGGTGGGCTCTGTGGGTGTTGGACAAACACAAATTTGCCTGAGCAGGCATCAGCAACAGGGATTGACAAGCCACCCTTGTCAGGATAAGTGTGCTCAGAAAAGGAGTATCCAACCATTATATATATATATATATATACACACACACACACACACACACACACACACACACACACACACGGTGTTGTGGAGGCACAGTGGAGTAATGGATAACGGCTTGGATTGAGGAATTGGAGAGCCGAGTTCGAATTCCAGTCGAATCCATTACATTCACTTACGTGCTAATACTCTTGGGAAAGGTATGAATCCTCCTCTTCTCCCTCCAACTATGGGTAAATAGCAGGACAGACTGGGTTCTATAGCCTTGGATGGCAACTGGTCTAGGAAAAGGACAACTCTGAATTCAAAACCTGCGGAGGGTCGGTTGGGGACCTTGTGGCATTCGCTGCACCAGGTCCCTGTATTCGTCCCTCCAAAAAGTGTGGATGGCCCTGCAAAAAGCCTTCACCACTATAATCAAATCTCATGTGTCGGTGTCGGGCTTTCAGTTTCTGGGAACTGATCTGCCTGACCCTCATACGTCGAGTTCGACGGGAGAGTCCATCATCATATATATATATATATATATATATATATATATATATATATATATGTGTGTGTGCATGTGTGTGTGTGTGTGTGTGTGTATTTGTGAGGATGATATATATAACCCATGAAATATAAGAAAATTAAGCATATATTTGACGTCATAGCTTTTTTATGTCCCTTGGCAGTCATTGCATATGTAAAAATAAATATAAGTAACTATATTCTTCTATATGCAGTTTCTCTTGAGGATGTGGGAGATCAAAGCTATCCACAACTTCCTATTCTATCTAACACTGAGCAATGATTATCCTCTTACTATCCATCTCACTATGTTCTGTGAATGTCAAATTCTTCAAAGCCTGTTTCTTCATTAATTGTCCCAGAAATTTAAACTGCCTCTTTTTCATTTTAAGTATAAGGGTCTTTTTGTTTCCATTTTTCGTAAAACTTCCTTATTGCTCACATGTTCTGTCCATATTATTCTCAGAATCCTTCTGTAGAACCACATTACTGTAGGGAGATTGTCCAGCATTCACTGTCATATAGGAGAACCAATTGAGTATTGAACAATAGCTGTTCAATACTATTTTATTTGTTTCTAACAAAATTTGCCTGTTTAATGTTTAGAAGGTATCTACAATTAAAATTTGGCATAAAAAAGAAGTGACATTTTGAAAATTCCTGTCAAAAATAGACATTTAAAAATTCTTTTAATCATTTCACCCCTAGCAAGGCAATATAACCACTAAGATGTAAGGGGTTACTGAGTGCTAGAGAATATGAGAAAAAAGCATTATTAAGGAGTGAGAACAATAAAAGAACAGGAGTTTAGATAAGAAGATAGAAGATAATGATTGACATTACATTTAAATATTTGAAGATCAAAGTTGACTGGAAAGCAAGAAGCCAAGAGTTCCACAAGTAAGAAGTGCGAGAGAAGAAACTGTCGGCATGGAACTTATGGCTACATTTAGAAATTTCAACTGTAAAATGATGAGACTTAACTGCCAATCTAATACTGGAATCATAAAGTCATTGAGCTATCAGACTGTGGACAAGATTAAGGAGAATGTAATGAGGCAGGTGATAATGATCCAGAAGTTGGTTTGTTTTTAGTTCCGTGAGTGCAGACATCTACATCTCGGACTCTCCATTTTTTTACTGGGATATAGGAAGGTTGATATTACATAGCAGTTAAACACTTTTATTTGTTTCTATAAAAAATTTCTCACTTTTTAACCATTTGTTTAGCTTTTGGACGGCATCTTTCATGATTGCAGTGTTATATTTTCTGTTCTCTGTTAGAAAACATTCCAGATATTTAAACTTCAGTAGTTGCCTTATTATGTAGCTCACATTTTAGCCTGTTCCTCCAGCTGGCAATCTTACATTCTTTCTTGTTACAACTGATGGTTAGTTCTTCCTTTCTGCATTTTTTAGTAGAGTTCTCCCAATGCAAGACCAAAAAGCTACACAAGGTTGAACTTTACTAACATGCCTAGGAGTTCTTACAATCTTTTTTCTGTCTACCATCAACATGGCGTCATCTACATATCTGATGTTCTTCAGATTCTGTCTACCAATAATAAATCCTTATAGGACTTCTAATGATTATCTCACTGTAAAATTAAATAAATCATCGTTGTCTTACACACCTTTCTATTTGTGTTTACATACTCAATTTATTTTCTACCTGTATACAGGAGGTTTGCATCCAGTATATTTCTGGATCAACCTAATATCTTTCCTAAACAAATCAAGTTCTCCTAGCAGTTCAAATAGCTCTTTCTATTGTACATTAACAAATCCTTTTGATTAGCGGCTGAAACATAAGTATATGTCCCGCTGCATTTGTATTGCTCACTCTGGTCATATATTTTGCATTTCTTTTGCTAGTGTCTTTCATGAAACTATATTGTTCTTGTCTTTATCCAATTTGATTCTACTATTTATATACACTGTGATAGACAACCATAAAACCTCAAATAGCATAATAAAATCCTACACAAGTAAATCAGTTACTGTTAAAATATTTCCATATGTATAAATGCAAAATTGGAGCTAATTTCTCCCCCCCCCCACAAATAAGGGGCCCAGCTCTACTTTATAGTAATCTACACAGTGTTTACTCATTCCCCCACGAGAATGAGATGTGACACAAGGTCTTTTTAAAGTGGGAACCCGAGCGTGTGCACCCGGGCGGGGACAAAATTTGTCCACAGCCCCCGCAAACATTCAGTTACGCTGGCCTCGGTGCGAGTGCCAATCCCTCCCTCTTGTGCAATAGGAGGGCATGGCCTTGAGAAGCTGTTCCCCAGGGCTGGGCACCTCACAGTATTATTTTCTCAGTTGTCCCTCTGCCCTTTGACAGAGAAGCCCCTGAGTGCACCCTGTCCAAGGACAGAGACGCAACTGAGAGATGATAAATAATGTATAAATTACATATAGTAATTTACACACGGTGTTTACTCATTCCCCCACGAGAATGAGATGTGACACAAGGTCTCTTTAAAGCGGGGACCCGAGCACGTGCACCCGAGTGCGTGCACCCGGACAGAGACAAAAATTGCCCACAGCCCACGCAACCGCCAGTTGCACAGGCCTCGGTGCAAGCACTGATCCCTCCCTCTTGTGCAATGGGAAGGCACTGCCTCGGGCAGCTGTTCCCCAGGGCTGGGCACCTCTCATTATAATTTTCTCAGTTGCCCCTCAACTCTTCGACAGAGTAGCCCCTGAGCGCACTCTGTCCAAGGGCAGATATGCAACCGAGAATGTGCAAATTACTTATAATAATTTGCACACTAAAGGCTAAATATCTGCATTATATATTATCAACTTCTAGGCACTACCAGTTTTCAGTTTTAACTAATTTGCATACTGGTTTTAAAAAGGTATATTTCATTAATTAACTGTCCTTAATTACTGTTTTTTTATTCGAGGATTGTTTTGCGTTTCATATCAAAGACAGTTCTCTTTAGGAATGCAGAGAAGTGTTCAAAATTTGCATTTTACTCGGCCTTCAACAAGTTGACATCTATAATTTGTAAAACTTTCCTTAACTATAACAAGCCAGCCCCCACATCCGACTAATTAATTTCTTGTCTTTAGTCATATTCTTTGAACAAATATATTGAACGACCACAACCCTTTCAACATTTTGTAAATAGTAAACATTAATCCCATAGAAAAACAACTAATTTTTCCAACTAAAATTACCAGGTTTTGCTTTTCATTCATGCAAATACCTGTATTTTATTTCTGTCAACACCTGGTAAATGTTATTCAGTGTCACCATGTTTCAAAATGTTCACCACTGTTTAAAAATGGCTAAAATTCTATGTTTAGCTATCTGAATATATAGAAATGTTTTCTTGCATGTTTACAATCAATTTATGAATGAAATGTTCATTTAAAATTTTTGTTTCAAAGATTTCAAGTAGTTACTATATCTTACTTTGCAAAGCAATAGCAAGCAGGTGAAGCCTGCTAGTTTCTAATAAAAACAGATCTTATAAGTGCATGGTATATTTATCATACGTAATCTGTAAGCTTACATTTATCATTGAACAGGTTGTGACTTGTTCCATGATTTCCTTTGTTACGTCCCTTAGAATGAAGTTTTTAATCCTCCTGTTCAAAAATGCGCATCTTAGGTCTCCTTTTGGGTGAAAGCCAGTATCAATGATTCATTCCAGCAAGGAAATACCAAGTAAAACCGCATTCATCTCCTTGGTTCTCACATGCATGCTCAGCTGCTATAGCCCACTGGAATTACTTCTTCTGACTGTACCAGAGCAACACGTCTGATTGCAACAGATGTCCCGTTGTCTCTGCTTGTAATATGTGCAAGCATGTCATCAATGAAGTGAAGTTACTGTTTGCTAATAAAATGAAACAGTGTATAGCATCTCGCTAGTTGGATTCTAGAGATTATTGGCGGCTCTACAAGAACATGCTGAACAACAGCAAATCCTCCATCCCTCCCCTATTCAATCAATTTGAAGTCCTGACATCTACAGCAGATAAGGTTGAATGCTTTGCATGGAAATTCTTTTTTAATTCAACACTCAACTTATTTGGAATACCCACACTTGATTCCCCCACCCCCTAGAACTGAGGCTCTACTAAGTGATATGTGCATAATCCTGTCACTGGTCTCGGACATCATTTCTTATTTAGACTCACATATGGCAAATGGTGGCAACAGGATCCCAGCTGTACATCCTAAAGAAATGTACTCCCAAACTGGTTCCAGTTCTTTCTAAACTCTACAACTATTGTCTTGCTGCTTCCTGCTTTCCAGCTTGATGAAAGTCCAATTCTGTAGTTTATGTTCTTAAGAACTCTGGAGAACCTTCTGATGCCTCTATCATCCTACCACTTTTCAGCAAAGTATTTAAGGCTTTAATCAATGCTGAAGTGGTTAAGCATCTCATGACCTACTCTCTGACAAACAATATGGCTTCTGTTTTTCCCGGTCTGCTACTGACATGCTTACGGCCATAACTGAATATGTATATCAAGCTCTTGGTAATTACAGCAAAGCTCAAGCTCAGGCTGTGGCTCTAGCGTTTGACAGGATTTGGCATGCTGGCCTTCTTACATAAGATCTACAATATTACAAGATGATTGTTTGATTTAATCCAATCATTCCTATCAAATTGTGAAATAAAGGTCGATCTGAATGGGCTCATTTCCAGATCCTTTCACATGCCTTTCCTGGATCCTATGCTGTTTCTGATCTTCATCAATGATCTTCCTCAAGTTGGCATTTATGCAGATGACACTTCCATTTACTCCTGTCTCAATAGCAAATCCGTCAGAACTGAAAAAGTTAACCTGGCCACTGCTTTTGAGAAGGACCTCCAATTAGTGGTTGACCAGGGCAGGAAATGGCCCATAAATTTTAATTTAAAAACTAAACTGCTCTCATTTAACTACCATAGAGAATCTTTCCTGCCCACCATCAGCAAGGCTGATACTTGACTGCTGGAGAGCAACACAATGTGCCTTCTTGGCCTCACGTTTTCAACTAACTTGAAATGGAACAACTACATCGAATCAATAGCTGCATCTACTGCAAGGAAATTTGGGTTCTTGTGTCATGCCAGATGTTTTTTCTTGTCAGATTCCATATTGCAAATTTACAGATTTACCAATTGGTTGTGAATTTAATACTGTTGCCATATCTGGTCTGGTAGTCATCTCAAGGTTCTTGACAAAATCCAAAGAAGGATCTGCAATGTAATCGATCCTGACTTGGCATCTCCACTTCAGTTACATTCTCACAGACATGATGTGGCTGACAAGTTTTTTTTCTATTGTGTCCCGACTACATGAATTTAAGTGTGCTACTAGATTGGCAATTAGGTCCCACCCCTTTTACTGTTGAAATAGTTAAACGTAACCACCACTTCTACTCCAACAGTTTCTTTTCTCACACTTCCCAACAGTGGAACATCCTTTTGTTTACTTGCTTCCCTGGAAACTACAATCTCTAAAAATTTAAATGCAATGTCAATCGCCATCTTCTGTCATCTTGAACCCCTGTTCATCTTTTATCCTTTCCTCAATCCACCTCTATACCCAGTCTTTTCACTCATTTTCACTCTCTGTAACCCCCCCCCTTCTGCATACTAGTGGCATTCCTGCCTTGCTTGGGGTGAAATAATTAAAAAAAAATTGCCATGATGTTTCTAGGTAAATCACAGCCAAAAATGCAGAACAAGGCAACTTAAAATTTCCCAAAATAATTGGTGACTACAAGCCAGGATACCATGTATGGAAGAACAAAAATACATAAAACTAACATCCCTCTCCTTGCCTATCATATCCCAAATCCCTACTCTTGATTATTAATTAACCGAAATCATTAATCAACTCATTACACCATATATATATATGGAGTCGGTCTATATTTCTGAGATGAGGTATTATGTACAGTATTTACATTAGTCGGACTATTGTCCTCATCTTTGTCATCTTGAGGACACATGGCACAGTGGATAAAGGCGTTGGTTAGATCCAGTGACAGGCCCAAAGAGTGTGAGTTCAATACCCGGCTAAGACAGTGGAGAACTTTCAGAGGGTAAATTAGCAGGAGATAACTGATAACTGACATCCATCAAACATGGCTTGTGGAACTAGAACAGTCTACCCCAGTGATCGAAATAAAGGGTTCAGTTCGAAATTCCAACCACCTGAAGAAGGCCGGAGTGTACAATGGCTGAAACGTTGTGACAAATATGGCGACAAAGATGAAGACAATAGTCCGACTAATGTAAATACTGTATATATATATATATGGAGTGTTCCATTTTGGGGGGACAGAGGGTTTGCAGTATAGCATTCCTTACTAGTAAAGAATGCCATGGTTTGTAGATATAAACGCTATGTTGATGGAAATCAATACCGCATAGGGTTAATTGCTATGTCCACAGTGATTTATATATATATATATATATATAGGTACAATGAGAATGAATTGAGTACAATTCCAATGTTTGTAACATTTAATTTAAAACAGGGCTTAATACAGAGCAGAGCAACATTATTTATCTTAGGATATTACACCAAAAACATGTAAAAATTGCTGCACAATTGCAGTTGTGTTTCAATGCATCTCATCAGGTGATTGTAGATTACTGGGGAGTGAACGATTTAATTATATTTACAAGCAAAAAAAATTGAAATAAATCGTCCACTTGCCGGTAATCTACAATCACCTGATGAGATGCAGTGATATGTATTGAAACACAATGGTGTAACGATTTTTACATGTTTTCAGTGTAATATCCTAATATATATATATATATATATATATATATGCAGAAATATAGTCTTAAAGTGTGCTATATTTATGGGGTAAAGTGCTCAATATCAGAGATAGAGCGTGTGTAAATATAAAAGTGGACATGGAAGTCAGCACTTAGAGGCGACAGTCTGTTTCATGCTAGTGCAATCGTCAGGCGACTAGTGCTGTTATTTTTCTCGGCTATTTATATAAGGGTCAGTGGTGCATTATGGGTAGTCTATTTTGGCGGTTACTTTTACCGACCGAATAAGTTGCATGAGCAAGACGCAAGCCTTTATCACACTAAAAGACCACAAGGAAAATTTCAAAACCAACCCTGCATGCAGACTCATAAACCCAGCCAAAAGCGAACTAGGTAAAATAAGTAAAACAATACTAGAAAGAATTAATTCTGAACTTAGGAAGAAGTTAGGAGTAAACCAGTGGAAAAACACAAAAACAACCATTGACTGGTTCAACAGCATAAATAACAAACAAAATTGCCACTTCCTACAATTAGACATAAAAGAATTTTACCCATCCATAACAGAACGTACACTAGATAAGGCCATCAACTTAGCTCAGGAACAAATAATAATAAAACCAAACGAAATCGACATCATTAAGCACTCACGTAAATCATTATTATTTCACCATGAAGAAGCATGGATAAAGAAAGATGGGATATTTGACACTACAATGGGAAGCTTTGACGGTGCAGAGACATGCGAAATCGTAGGCATTTACGTACTACACGAACTAAGCAAAATAATAGATAGAAATGACACAGGGCTCTACAGAGATGACGGTCTCATAATCTTAAGAAACTGCAACAAACAAAAGACTGATAAAACTAGAAAAGCAATAATTAAAATTTTCAAAAATAACGGATTCGAGATAGATATAAAAACTAACCTAAACGAAGTAGATTTTCTAGATGTCACCTTCAACCTAAGAAAAGGCACACACAAACCATACAGAAAACCGAATGATAAACCACAGTACATACATATATACTCCAACCACCCGCCTTCTATAATCAAACAGATACCTAAATCGATTAACCGCAGGCTTTCCGACAATTCTTCCGATGAATCTATATTTAACAAGGCCAAGAAAGACTACGAAACAGCCCTAAAAGATAGCGGATTCCCAGCAACACTCACATACTCACCACAGAACACAAAAAAGACCAACAGAAAAAGAAATATCATATGGTTCAACCCACCGTACAGCAAAAACGTAAAAACAAACATAGGAAAAATATTCTTCAAGCTTTTACACAAACACTTCCCGGAATCAAGCACCCTACACAAAATATTCAACAAAAACACAGTAAAAATCAGCTACAGTTGCACCGAGAACATGGCACAAATAATAAAAAAGCACAACAGAAAAATTATTAACAAACCACACGAACAAATTAAACCCACGTGCAACTGCAGAATAAAAAACGAATGTCCCTTAAACGGTAATTGTTTACAAAACAACGTAACCTACCAAGCCACGACAAAATCAGCAGATAATGAAGAAAAAGTATATATAGGAGTAACCGAAGGACCATGGAAACAAAGAAATTATGTACACAAAATGTCTTTCACAAATAGTAAATATGCGAACAGCACAATGCTTTCTAAGTATATCTGGGAAATAAAAAACAAAACACACACCACACCAAAAATATCTTGGAAAATAAGGAAAAAATCATCAGCCTACAACAACCTATCAAAAACCTGCAAACTTTGCTTGGAGGAAAAAATAGCTATCATTACCTTCCCAGATGAAAATAAATTATTAAATAAAAGATCCGAGCTAATCTCAAAATGTAGACATGAAAACAAATTTTTACTACGTAACTTAAAATAGAAAAATAAATAAATATATAAACAAACAACAATAAAATAAGCAAAATAAATTACTCCAAACAAATCATAAAACCACACCTGTTAGAATATACGAAACAAAATCAAAACAAAAGAACGGACGAAAGTTATAACTGTTATACAAATAAAAATAATAAAAAAAAAAAACATTAATAAAAGATAATATACTACGTTACTTAAAAACTGAAAGCCAAAAAGATATAGTGTAACAAATAAATAACAACAAGTATAATAAATCGATCTAAATACATCCAAATATATAAATAAACTAACAACCGATTACGATAAACTAGCCGTTTAAAAAACAAAACAAAACAAAAACAAATAAAGATAACCAACCTAAATAGATAAATTAAAAACTGTCCCCACCTAAATAATAGTCAGAAAAAAACACAGATTCAATCAATGACAAATAAACAAATATATAAGATAAAAAATAAAAATGAAAATAAATAAAAACAAGCAAAACAATTTGACCCAAATAAATAAGCGAACAAGCGATTTCCGGTAATGACGGCCATTATAGACTACCAACAATAAGCTATATAAACAAATTTTTACTACGTTAACCAAAAACACCGATCAAAATAAAAGAATAAATAAATAAATATATAAGATAAAAAATAAAAATAAAAATAAAAAAACAAACAAAAAACAAGCAAAACAATTTGACATAAATAAATAAACAAATAAGCCACTTCCGGTAAAAGTAACCGCCAAAATAGACTACCCATAATGCACCACTGACCCTTATATAAATAGCCGAGAAAAATAACAGCACTAGTCGCCTGACGATTGCACTAGCATGAAACAGACTGTCGCCTCTAAGTGCTGACTTCCATGTCCACTTTTATATATATATATATATATATATATATATATATATATATATATATGTGTAATTTGGCAGCAACTTTTCTTTCAAACATGTAGTGTTGAATGTTAAAGACAACATAGTCTTACATATTTTCTTTTGAATTTTCTCATATTCTCTAATGAGACTTTTTATTTGAAAATAGTTCCGAAATATGTATTTTCCATACGATGACCTAGCGCTTTCGAACATCATTGTTCATCTTCAGGGTCAATATTTTAGTCAAATTTTTTTTTTTTTTTTAAACAAACATTTGCCAATTATCTTGTAGCGTAATCATGTTGCTACTTTTTTACAAACTAAAAACGTTAAATTTCTTTTAAATTCAAAAGACGCGATGATGTTATATCACGTGCATGGCGTAGATTTTTATCATGTGACAGCGTGAAAAAGATTTCCAATACACAAGCCAAAAGATCGAAGAATACGCTACAAAATTTAAATATATTATAAACATTGCAATATATTACCAGATATATATATATATATATATATATATATATATAAGCTGAAGCTTAAAATAAGCTAAAAGCTTCAAATATAAAAATAAACTGAGGGCTCAATGCCAAAGTCGACAGAGCATAAATATAATATATTATAATATTATGTAATATAATATATTATAATATAATATAATATAATATAATATTATAATATATTATAACATTATATAATGTAATAAAATATAATATTATGTAATATAATGTATTATAATATTATATAATATATGATAGCATAATATAATATAATATTATTTTACTGTTTCCCTGACAAATACAATCTTCAACGGGTCAATCGACATCTCCAGTTGCCTTGATCTATCCACTTCCCTTCTCCACATCCTTTCACCTTTCATTCCTATCTGCTCTCGCTCCAAATCTTCCGTAACTCCCTTGCCTTGATCGACCCACTGTCTTTCTCTTTCTCCACATCCTCTCCTTTACCACTCCTATCTGCTCTTCCTCCAACCCTTCTATAACCCCTTGCGTGATAGTGGCCTCCAGCCTTGCTTGGGGTGATATGCTTAAAAAAAAACAAAAAAAAAAAAAAACACAGTAATATTAAGATGCTAATCAAAATCCACTACTCAGAGTTTCATGTCGTAATGCAATCATCAGGTGGATAAAAATAAAACATATATATACTGTAAAATATATATATACTGTAAAACATATATATACTGCAATTGTGTAGCCATTTTCATACATCACTATGTATGTGAGTATTGATTTCCAGTGGGTTTGATTCCTGTGCAGTCTCTAAAAGTGAACAGATAAAAATCAAATCATTGTGAGATCCGTTTATCACAAGTGAATAAGACAAAACTGATCTCCTAATTTCATTATACTGATATATACAAAGCCTAAAAAAAATGGATGGAGGTTGATTTATAAATTGTTTGTAAGATAAAAACTGATGCAAGATTTTATATCCACATTCCAGTCCAAGCATATTTTCCTGAGTTATCTTCTTACCAGTTCTGATGGGCAAGGTTTTTGCGGGAGCAAGGCAGACAATTAGGTTATGTGAAGGAAAGAAAGTATGTCACCCCCAAGTGAAGATGGAAAAGGGAGAATGTGGTAAGCTGAGGTGGGACAAGATAGATGAAGAATTAGAAGAGGAAGAAGAAAATGAAGGGAGTGAAAAGATAAGGTTATTGGGGAAAGGTTAGAAAAAGAAAAAGTGAATAAATGTAAAGAAAAATGAGAAGAAATAGAAAGAAAGAAAGATAGAAAGAATTTTAAGGTAAAATTTAAGTAACTACAATAAATAAAGATTGAAAGATATATAATAGATAAAAAAAAAACGAAGAAAAAAAGAAAGTCTTTAAAGTAAGATAAATGAAAGAAAAAATAAAAGAAAAAAGGGAAGCCTAGGAAAGAAGATGAATGAAAGTCAGAAAAGGTAAAAAAGAAAATTTAAAAAATGAATGAAACAAAAATAGTAATTTATTGAAGGAGATAAATGGAAGAAAAAAAAGAAAGCCTGGAAAGGTAGATGAACAACAGAGAAAAATGTAAACCTCTGAAGGATGAAAGAAAAACATCTGTGAAGGAAGAAAAAGCTAGTCTAGAAAGGGAGATGAATGAAAGAAAGAAAAATGTCTGTGAAGAAAGAAAAGTCATCTGTGAAGGAAGAAAAAGCAAGTCTAGGAAGGGAGATGAAAGAAAGAAAAAAGAAAGTCTGTGAATGAAGAAAAAAGCATATGTGAAGGAAGAAAAAGCGAGTCTAGGAAAGCAGAAGAATGAAAGAAAAGAAAAAGAAATTTTGTTAAAAAGGAAAAAGCATATGTGAAGGAAGAAAAAAACGTCTAGGAAGGCAGATGAATGAAAGAAAGAAAAAAAAGAAAATCTGTGAAACAAGGAAAAGAAAGAATGATTAAAGAAAAAAGATCTGTGAAGGAAGAAAAAAAAAGCAGGAGAAAGGGATCAACAAAAAGGAAATGCAAATCTGGAAAATACTGATGACAAAAGTGAAAAACAAGGAAGAAGAACTGTAAGAAAAATAAGACAAATTTGAAAAATCATAGAAGGAAGTAAAATGTGAAAGAGAGAATAGGAAATCATGGAAAACTGATGGGCTACGGATGCTAAGGAAAAAGATGTTGATCATGAAGACAGTCTCCAAGTTTAAGAAAATGATGCTGTTGTTGCTGCTGCTGATGTTGATGATGAAGAAAAAGAAGAAGAAAAAAAAGATACTTATGAAGATGAAGAAGAGAAACAAGAGAAAAAGATGTTGATCATGAGGCTAAAAAAAACAACAAATCGGACTATGAGCGTAAAGAAAAAGAAAATGAAGGTGGGAATTTAAAAAAGAGTGAATTTCTTTTTTGTTCCTCTTTTAATCACTATCTCTGTGCATCCATCTGTCTCTCCTTTTCACCTCGATTTTGGACCCTCTAATTAGTGCATGGACATTTGATAACTTTTAAGTTCCTGACCCTGTACAATGGAGAGAAGTAACCCTCTTCAAAAAGGGGAAAAATAATCAGAAGAGTAAAAGAAATGAGAATTTCAGTTCCTGACAAAGCTAAGCCCTACCAGCCTGGTTCTCTGCCCTTCCACTAGCCTTTTTCTGAGTAAGTTATCATGTGACCACTTGAAGATTTTCTCTAATGGCCAAGATAATTGCTTTGATGATACAAGATATATCTGCAGAAAAGGGTGTCATCTATTGTGTGAAAACTGTCCCAGGCAGCCTCTCACCAAAATGAAGATGATCTAACACATAACTTATGCCCTGAAATGTCAAGACCTTTTATTTGTTGTCATCAATTTGTTAGGGATTCTTAGTTACTGATAACCTGCTAAATAATAAATCTCCATGTTGTCACCAGATAGTGACATTTTTCAAGCATGAAAATAGAAAATAATAGAGAACTGTCTACCCCACAGATAATATGACTACCATCAACAGCCAGCCACTATGGCCTAAAGATTGTGTTCAAGCATAAATGGAACTGTCAAGTGTTGACATCAGTGTCCACACTTCTTATATTTATACATGGACATATATTTTTATTACTTCAAACATTATTTTCATCAGTGGATACCCTTGTTTGAAATAAACACCAGGATTTTTATTTTTATTTTAAACACACTCTCTCTCTCTCTCTCTCTCTCTCTCTTTCACACACACACACACACACACACACACATATGTGTGTGTGATGGAATTTGTGAAAATCAGTTTATTTTTTTCTTTAAATTAGTTGTATAAATTTCTTTTTAATTTTTTGTCAATATTTACCTCAGTAAAAGAATCCTCAGAAAAACTGAAAAAAATCTAAGAAAAAATTGTTAGCATGACAAAATTTCATATTTAGAAATGCAGTGGTTAATTTGAAAATTATTAATAATTAATAGAATTTAGAAATAAATATCTACAAAAAATCAGTGATTTGTTTATAGAAAAATGGTAAAATATACTGTAAATATGGAGATTTGAGAAAGGAAAATAGGAATGAATAAAATAAATGTTATCATGAGAAAAATAAACTACATACATATATATATATATATATATATATATATATATATATATATATGCAAGTTCATTAAAAACGACAGACAAGGTACTACGGTTAAGTTATCTATGAGTTCAAATGCCCCTTAAGGAACTGCATTCCTAATGAAACCGGACTCATAAATAATTACATCGGTTACACAACTACATGCTTATCCAGACGTCTTACGTTACATCTATCTGATCACAGCTCCATTAGAACCCATTTAAACACACACAAAAATTTACCAGACTCCATTAGAAATATACTAGTAGAAAACACAAATATATTAATTGCTTCCACCTGTAAAAAAAGGTTAAAAATAATGGAAGCTTTAATAATAAAAAAGAAAAAGCCTACCCATAACAATATTGACTACGAACAAAGCCACAACGTGCTAACCGTATTTGGAAATTAAAACACCCCTACTACACACTAAGACATACACATAATGCACACACTCAATTAAGCTGAAAAATCAAATCAGCCTTGATAATGGCTAAAGGTATAGCCGAAAGCGCTCAGAAAAATAAAACATTTGGACAGTTCTTACACACCCTTTGTCCAGCAAAGAAAGCTCTTGTTCGTACACAAGAAAAATTAAATAAAAAACTTAACCGTAGTACCTTGTCTGTCATTTTTAATGAAACTTGCATAAAAGAAGGATTGCTGCCTAAATATACAACTATATATATATATATATATATATATATATATATATATATAGCAATCTGTTTTTATTTAAATTATTAGCTCTGATTTACATTGAGCTCTCTGGATTCTATCCTCATTGGGTCTTCCCATACGGATTACCTAGTTTTTCATAAACTATATATATATATATATATATATATATAAAGAAAACATTGAATGCAAATAATTTAAATTATAATTTATTTAAACATTATTCAGGTGTCAAGAAAAATATAGAATTTAATTAAAATTTATAATTAAAGTTTTTCATTAAGATAGTGGTGCAGAATACCAGGGAGTATTTTATCACAAACTTCAGAAATAAAACAAACTGGGTATAAAGTTATGAGCTATAAACAATATTTATTTATTTGATTTAGATTGGAGTGAGTCCTTTGATATTCACTATAGCAAATATTCATTTGAAAGGCAGATTTTGGGAGCAGTCAGGAGAAAGTCGATTTCAGCTCGGTAGCTGGTGGTTTCGAAGTCAGAGCAGTTGTCCTCTCAGAAATAGGTGGCAGCATTAATCTGATGTATTTTCTCAGTATGGTGGTAAGTAGATGACCGCTTACTTCTTCATGTGACACACATGACTGATTTTTCTGGTAGTGCCTTCTCTTGTTTCTCTGGGGGTCTCTTCTGCCTCAGAGCTGCCAGGTTATATCCTTTTGACAAGACTCCCAGACTACTGGCACGAACCTTGGTTTTGGCTAACATCAAAAGTCTCTTTTGCCTCAGGGCTTCCTGATTATTATTATTATTATTATTATCATTATCATTATTATTATTATTACTATTTCCTTTGGTTTCTGGTTATATACTCATTTCTTTCCAGGTCCTGACCAGAGACCTAAGGTCGGAAATGACCTTTTCCACTGAGCAGTTTTGAAAAAAAAAATCACACATATTTTACATAGATAAAGGCCTTTGTAAGGTGAGGGCTGTACTCATGAGAACAATTTTTTGTATTTCTTTAAGGCATGGGCTTCCAGGAATCCCTTCAATGAGTCTATTGGAATCTTTTCTAATCAATCCAAGAGCTCCAACTACAACTGGAATTGCTAATGTCCTCATGTTCCACATTTTTTAGATTTCAATTTCAACGTCCTTGTATTTTGATAGTTTTTTTTAAAGATTTTCAAAGATACATTACAGTATTGGCAAAGAGTTTGAGATCATCCATGTAGAGTAGGTGATTGAATATTTTCTTATTTATTTTGTAACCATAGCTACTGTTGTTCAGTTCATGCATAAGGGGGATTAAGGACAAACAAAACAGAAGGGGTGACAGGGAGTCTCCTTGAAAGATTCCACATCAGATATTTAGTCGGTTGGATATGGCAGTGCCTCTTGTGTGACTAAGGTATAGTTTGGTGTTCCACATTCCCATGTTGTGCTTAAGGAAATTTAATACCACAGGAGAGACTTTGTACATTTCCAAAGTCTTAAGGATCCAAGAATGTGGAACACTATCAAAGGCTTTACGATAATCAATCCACGCTGCGCTAAGATTTCTACGTCTTCTGCAATTTTCCAGGATCATTTTATTTATCAGTAGTTGATCTTTGCAGCCATATGAACCTCTCCTGCATCCCTTCTGTTCCAGGGGAAGAATCCTGTTTCGAAAAAGGAATAAGTACAGTTCGTCAGGACAGACGTGATCAACTTGTACGTTGTGGAGAGACATGTTATCAGTCGATAATTTTTGGGTCGCCTGTTTCATTTGTTTTTGGTATGAGGTATGTAATACCTTCAGTAATCCATTCCGGGATTTTATTGGGATTATTTACAAGCTTTGATAATGTTTTCGCAAGGATATTGTGGATAGGTGAGAGATGATAAAGCCAGAAATTGGGAACCTTGTCATTTCCTGGGGATTTCCATTTTTGGGATTTCGTTAGAGCTTGCCTAACATCATTTGTGGATATATTTTCCCATTCTTGCAGAGGTGTATACAGCATTTATTCTTCTTCATGTCGGATCCATTCTGCATTTGGGTTATATTCCTTTGGGCTGCTCCAAATATTTTCCCAAAATGTCTGTACATTATCAATCGGTGGTGGCCTTTCGACATGTATAGGTGTTTTTCCAATTTCCCTGTAAAATTTCTTAAGGTCCATTTGGATTATTTTATTTTGCCGATAGAACCTACAACGTTTTACGTATCGTCTTGTTCTCTGTGCCTTTAGCTGAAGTTTCTGCTTCAGCATTTCCATGGTTGATGGAATGTCAAGTAGGGATTTAATTTTGTATTTCCTCTTGATATTTTTGCACTTGCGTGTGGAAATAGGGTTTCTGGTAAGCTCATCTAATATAGAAAGCTCACATCTGATTAGTTTTATGTCTCGTAACAGTTTTGCCTTCCAAGCTGGCTCTCTACGTCTGTTAACTTTATTTATTGTCTTGATCCCAAGCTTCAGAGTCGCTGCTAAAGCTGTTGTGTATATGACGTTGTTAACTTCAGTGATGTTTCCCGGTGGTTTATCTGTTAACAGTGTTTCCAGAGCAGCGTTGTATATTTTCACAATGTGCTTGTTGGAATTCATCATACGGATTTTGAGTAGCTGGTCTCTTTCTGACAATTGTATGAATGTTACTCTTCTGTGTACTTGGATGACATGGTTTTTCGCTTTGGTGATTTCAGATTTGTGGTTTTCAAGGAATTCTAACTTAATGTACCTGGAATCATCCTCAGTGACATTGTCTGGAGAAATGCAGGTTATGTTTAAGATAGAGTCTTTGATTTTATTTCCTGGGAGTTTATTTCGTATTTCATTTGTTTTAGTTTTTACCTCATCCTCTGTCACATTACTTATTTCTACATTCATCTCATTACAGTTTGAGTGATGGGTCATAGTATTTTGTCTTATATCGAATTTTATCCTATCTATTTCTGTCATTATTATTATCATTATTATCATCATTATTATTATCATCATTATTATTATCATTATTATGATTATTATTATCATTATCATCATTATCTTCATTATTATTATTATCATCATTATTATTATCATTATTATTTTATCATCATTATTATTATCATTATTATTATTATTATTATTATTTTTATTTCCTTTGATATCTGCCGTTTACACATTTCTTTCTGGGTCCCACCCAGGGACCTAAGGTTAGAAATGGCACCATGACACTTTCCACTGAAAAAAAAATAAAAATAAAATAAAAAAATAATTACATAGATAAAGCCCTTCGTAAAGTGTGGGCTGTACTTGTCAGAACAATTTTTTGTATCTCTTTGAGGCATGGACTTCCAGGGATCCCTTCAATCAGCCTACTGGAATCTTTTCCAACCAATCCTAAGGCTCCAAGTACAACAGAGATTGTTGATGTTCCCATGTGCCACATTTTTGAGATTTCTATTTCAAGGTCCTTGTATTTTGACAGTTTTTCGAATATCTTCAAAGATACATTGCAGTCTGCAGGGACTGCCATATCAATAAGGAGGCACTTATTTTGTTTGTGGTCTTTAATAACAATGTCTGGGCGGTTGGATTTGATTGTTCTGTCAGTGTGTATTGTGTAGTCCCATAGAATTGTAACAGGTCCTATCTCCGTAACGGGGTCAGGGTGGTGTTTGTACCAGTTTCTTTCAGTTTCCTTCCCATAGAAGTTGCAAATTTTCCAGTGCAGATATTGGCCCACTCTGTCATGCCAGGTTTTATATTCAGTGGGTGCCAATATCGTGCAACTTAATATAAGATGATCAATGGTTTCTGGATATTTGTCACAGAATCTGCATCTTGGGCTAACACAGTATTTTAGTATATGTGCTTGATAATTCCTAGTTAACAAGCATTGGTCTTGTGCAGCAATGATAAAACCTTCAGTTTCACCTTTCAACCCTGCACTACTTATTATTATTATTATCACCATTATTATTATTATTGTCATTATGATTATTATTATTATTATTATTATTATCATTATTATTATTATTATTATTATTATTATTATCACCATTATTATTATTATTATTATCATTATTATCATTATCTTCATTATTATTATCATCATTATTATTATCATTATTATTTTATCATCATTATTATTATCATTATTATCATTATTATTATTATTATTATTATTATTATTATTATCACCATTATTATTATTATTGTCATTATTATTATTATTATTATTATTATTATTATTATTATCAACATTCTTGCAGGCTTCTGTGCTAGACTCATTTTTGTTTGCTTTATCTGTTTTACTGGGATTTATTTTATCTTTAGTAAGCCTGACATAAGGTTTTTTAAGTTATCAATTGATACCTGTGCATGGGTTCTATTCTTCAAATCAGTCATGAAATTTATAGTTGACCATGTGAGAACTTTGTAGGGCCCTGTAGAGTGCTTCTAAAGGTTTTCTGACTCGATCAAGCCTATGCCATATTTTGTTGCAGGAACTCAATGATTTGGTCATGAATGTTTTATGTCCACTGTATGGAACAAAATGATACTTGAGAGAATCTTCTCCAAGGCTGGATATATTTTTGTAGGATTTGGATAAAGATTTGTCTGTTGGAACTTCCAAGTCCTTATACTTAGAAAATTTGCTAAGATGCAGATTGTGCCATTTAGCTATTAACATGCATTTCAGATGAATCAGCAACACTTGTATGGGATTGGGATTTTGAAGTCTTTGAATTGGAGGGGGCATATTTGCAGAAGAAGATTTCTTCTCTCGTTGAGAGAATTCTTTTTGTTTATTTGAAGTATTTTTATCAGAAGAAGACTTTAGAGAGTTTGAGTGGCTGACTTTTAAAAGCAGCTAACCTGATGGACCTAGTGTTATCAGCCCAACTAGATTTTCTGACACATTAGGGCTGCTGGGAGAGGCAGGATGAGAATTTTGTGATATTTGTACATTGTGTTTCTTTTGTTTCCATATACATGTCCTGGCCTGATATGCATAGTAGATATGTGCTTTACATACTTTTGGCTTTTGTTTTGGTTGTAAAGGTCATAGAGCCATAAGCATTCTGCTACTTTGATTTTGCACAAAAGGTAATATTTTGGTACTTTTCTCTTAACTTGAGAGTTGTAATGCAGATGCGTTATTAATTACCAAAGGTATAAGCTCATCAGATAATTTCCCTTTTTTTCGTTTATATATTTTATTTTATATTATTTTTATTGGGGGTGGGGGTTCACTGCAGGTTGTTTAACTAGTATCTATTTTAATATTTTTCTTTCAGTACTATCTTCAGCAGAAAAAAAGATGTTATAAAAACCTATGGTCCTGGTGTTAAGTTTATTGTCAAGAATTGTGAGATTTCTTAGTGAATCCTTTTCTCTCCTGATCAGAGTGGCATTTATTAAGTCAAAATTGTGGTCAGATGCACATTATAGTGAACTACTTGTGTGTTTAAAGTGTTGCACAGGATTTACTAAGATGAAAAGGCAGTGAGAGCATGTTAATCTCACAATTCTTGATAATAAACCTAACAGCAGGACCATAGACAAGGTATAGCTTTGTTTTAGTGTGGACTAGGTTCACTTTTTGATTTCGGCATCATTTTTATGTGTTCCAAATGCTGCTGATCTGAGACTTAATTGATGTTTAATTGTAACTTGGTCATTTTTACAAAATAGCTTGTGACAAAGAGATACAAAATCAGTCCCTTGATACAATTTTTCTTCCATTTATTTGGGTTTTAAGTTGTGTCTGTGTTTTGTTTATTGTCATTGAAACAATCAAGGTTTTAATTCAAGGCCTGTTTCTTTTGCATTATGGGAAATATAGTTAAAAAGAAAGGAAAATGAATAACATTGATATTTTTATATTTACTTATGAAAATGAAACACTTGCATGTTTTAAATGGTATATTAAATATGCCTTGTGTTACCCTAACTACAGAGCTTTACTATTTTATAAATTTTAGATTTCATTGTTATGGCAACATGATGCTTATTTCAAGTGGAAGCAAGGAACGTAGTGCATCAGAAAACTGTCCAAGATTAGACTTGTGGCATTTTGTCTGTAGGAAAAGGGTTGTAGTGTGGAAAATAACTCATCACCCACAAGAATGTGTAGATGCTTTAGAACTCTATCAAGACAGGCTAGTGGAGACTGAGTAGATCAGATATGGCAGCAGTACCCTATTTTTGGTCTGATCTGACTCTTGTAAAAATAGAGTATAGTAAAGGGAGTCAAATACTTACTAGTACTGTACAAGGAACTGACCAATTTTTTTAATCATTTCCCCCCCCCCCAAGCAAAGCAATAAAGCCACTAGGATACAAGAGGTTACTGAGTGTTAGACAATATGAGAAAAACTATTATTAAGGAGAGAAGACAATAAAAGAATAAGAATTAAGAAGACAGAATTTTTCCAGCATCATTATCAATAGATAGTATATATGAGTTCCAATCAGATGGGGTTGAGTCCACATATATATGAGTTTCACTGGGGTGAGATTGAGCCCCAGTAGATGTTCAAGGCAAGTAGCCTACTTGAGAGAATACTCAGCCATCATAATAGGTGAAAGTTTGGGGGTCTGCTCGGTGATGGTGGAACATTACGAGTTTGATTTTGGACGTATTGAATTTTACAAGACAGTCCTTATACCATTACATCACCAGAGATAGGTTAGAGGTCAGAGGAGATATTAGTTGCTAGGTTTTGGTCTTCCAGATTTTGGGAGATGCACCTATAAACTGTTGTATCACCCATATAGATTTTCACTAAATTTCTGAGTTTCAATAACAAGTAGATTTTACAGGGTGGAGTTGCAAGCCCCCAAATTTAACAGATTTGAATTATATTTAAGTTATTCTTCTAGAATGGTTGTCATTCAAGGATAGAGATCTTAGTCTGCCCTACTAATTTACCCATAACAAGAATTATTGGTAAATCTTATGACAATCAACCCATGTTATTTAATGTTAAAATCTGTTTACATTATTTACATTGTTCGGACTGTTGTCCTCATCTTTATTGCTATGTTCATGATATTTTGAGTGGATCCAACCAACACTTTTATCCACTGAGCCATGTGTCCACTGGGCCATGTGTCCACTGGGCCATGTGTCCACTGGACCATGTGTCCACTGGACCATGTGTCCTCAAGGACACATGGTCCAGTGGATAAAAGCATTGGTTGGATCCAGTGATTTGACCCAAAGAGTTCAATACCTGGTTACTGCAGTAGTGAACAAAACCTTGGGGAGTTGAGTTAAATGGGGAGATAACTGAGACATCCAGAAGAGGTATGACACGTGGAACTAGAACAATCTACCCTGGTGGATGAAATAAAGAATTCAGTTCAAAATTCCAATCTCCTGAAGAAGGCCAGAGTCTACAATGGCTGAAATGTTGTGAATATGGTAATAAAGATGAGGACAACAGTCCAAATAATGTAAATAATGTAAATAATTACAATACTTCATCTCGGAAATATAGACAAATATTGAAATTTGTTTTGTTTTTATTATGGTTGAGTCTAGAGGCAAATATTGCGTTGTATAGTGTTGTTCTACAACATGTGATCAGTAGGCATGTTTTTTGTGTCAGACTCATTATGCAGCACTTTATTTTTCCTATAACCGACATATGCAAATAGGTAAAATCCGATTTGCTAATCCCCCTACACATTGTATACTTTAATCTTTAGGTATGTGTTGCATACTTGAATCTGTAGGTAAACAGAGTATACTTGTGCCTGCAAGCATCCACCTTTTGGTGGAGAGTCTTACCTCACTGTAGTGAATGCAGTCAGTGTATAGAAGGCCACAAGAGCAGCCATAGATGGATTCTTGCCTTTCCCAAGGACATTAGTGCAAAGTAAATACAACAGAATTGGTCAGAATTTTAATTCAGGCTTTGGGTTCCATTTTCCAATCAAATATATCTTTATACCTTTCTTTTTAATTTAGCCAATATCAAATTTTCAAATTCAGCTGAAATAAATTTATCTCACAGACAAAACATCAAAAACCTGTTGTAACTCTATTTCTATGGTAATGTTGAGATGAGCTACAGTCTTCAGTTCTACCAGTTCAAACATTCTTAGCAAATGCTGCAGATACAGGCCTAAATTGTCCTCATTCCCTTTGTATACCATTGGTAAGGAGGAAGTTCCATACAGATAGCTTCTCCTTAAGAACCACTACTTTGCTGAAAGAGAATGTTTCACCAATCACTACAATCTTCACCTCTTCAAGTTTTGCATTAAATGTTATCTATTTTCAACATACTGTGCTACAAACCCAAATTGACATCAATTTCCTTTTTTTCACTGCATACATGTTTTTATAGATATTGTCTGCTTTCAACAAGATCATTTCATTAAGTAAAATTACTCATAAATTTTAAAAGCTCTCAGTTATGTTCTTTGTTTGAAAATCAGATGCCTTATTTGTTAGTATATAAGCATTTCATCTATAGTGGGCAAGATTTTTTGTAAGCAAGTCAGGATTTTTAGATTAATCATATTTAAATAAACACCATTTTGGCTCTTGGTTTCTAGTAACAAGATTGAAGTTATCCAAATTCCATTCACCATGTTAACCATGATGACAAAAATAAGGGTAAAGCTAGTGCAACTAGGGATTACATAGTTGTGAGTGGTTTAATACATTTTACTAAATTATCCACTGGTTTAAACCTTGATCTGCCTCTCAGCCTATTATTAGCCAATTTCAAAATGATCTGAGAATTTCCTTCAAAATGTAATAAATCTGCTGTATTTCTCGTATATATGGGTTGTAAATTCAATGAAAGAGTTTGTCTCTTAGAATTTTGAGGCAACTAACATTGCCTATGGATTATTCTTTATCATGGAATATAAGGGAAAGTGAGGAAAGATTGTGTCACCTTTAGATTTGTTATTATCAGATTCTCTGCAATAGACAACAATAACATTTATCCAGAAATTGATCACGAGCATACAGGTGGTAGAGGTAACATTGCAAACTGCTTCTTTCTATAAATCGCCCATGCTGTGCTACAAACCCAAATTGACATCAATTTCCCTTTTCTTTCACTGCATACATGTTTTTATAGATATTGTCTGCTTTCAACAAGATCATTTCATTAATGGTAAAAAAACAATTTATTAAGTAATAACCACACAAAAATAGATTTCCTTCAAAACACAACAGCACTGCTGTATTTCACATTAAATTTCCAATAACAAGTTTTATTTCTGGTATATGCATATCAGTTGGTCAGTTACATGATACATGCTTAGGCGATCATGTATCTTTCAATACATGACTGACGAGGCAGATTTTTTCCTGCAGTAGGTTGCCATTTCTTTCTGTGGTAGACCAGTTGCCATCCAAGGCTATAGAACCCAGTCTGTCCTGCTATATACCCATAGCTGGGGGGAGTAGAAGATTATTCATACCAAGGGTATTAGCATGTAAGTGAATGTAATGGATTTGACTGGAAGTCTAACTTGGCTCTCCGATTCCTTAATCTGAGCCGCTATCCATTACTCTACTGTGTCTGCTCCTATATACATATAGGCTTGTATATTCACTGAAAAAGGTTTTTCATTTTAAAAATGTTCATTTTTACTTCACCTTTTAATATTGCTCATCAAAATATATCACTCGTATCAAATTCAATATATTACTAAACATTTTTAAATACTATATATAATGTACAAGAAATATTTAATTCTGCACTTATCTTGGAGCCATTGTCACAAACTTGGGTGTGTGGGATTTAGACCTACCAGAAACCATGACGTACATGGTTTAATATACCCAGTGATTTTTAAAGAAAAAAACCTTAATGAAAAAAGGATGTATTATATACAAATTTGAGGGTTACGGGTTCTTTGCTATAGAATAATGGTTAACAGGCTTCTTGAAGATAATTACTACTGAGTAGTGAGTTTGATCCTAACTTGGTGCCCTAAACTTGTGCTAAAACTATATTACTCACTCAAGTGCTGTAGACACCACTAAGGACTATGGGATGACAGCTCTCAATACACTAGGCGTTGCTGCTCGGGTTTCCATAACAAGTAGGTTTTTCGAGGATGGAGTTGTTAGCCCCCATGCCCAACTGGTTTTGAATTTAGATTTGACCTTCTAGACTGGTTGCCAACCAAAGCTGAAGAACCCAGATTGACCTTCTATTTAACCTATAAAGTGAAAGCAATGAACACTATCTGCACATCTAAGAAACTTCCACTTAGTAAATAACTGCATGTGTGTGCGTGTGTGCATGTGTGTGTGAGTGTGGGTGTTAGTATGTGTGTGAGGAGATACAGTACCCATTTTATCTTACAATGCATGAAGTACCTTCCACTTATGTCTACAGACAAATACAGTTGAAAAATGAATAAAACTAATGTCAGTGTTGTCATTGGGATTTGTTATCATCTATATATATAAAACAGACGATGTCTGTTTGTCTGCATGTGTGTCTGGCTGTCTGTCTGTGTGATAACTTTTCACTTGAGATCCATTCAACTGATTATGACCAAACTTGGCATCTACATTGTACAATGTAAGAGATAGGTACTTTGCATAAAAAATCGATGATCTTTAAGAAATCAATAATTGATAAAGCCAATCAAAAATCGATAAATTCAACTTTTTCCTGTGATTTCGTTCAAACTCAGTATTTAGGTTACTTACATCATGATGAGCTCAACGATACCTCATTTTTATTTCTATGTCACTACGTTCAGCAAAAAACTTTGATAAAAGAAAAATTGATTTCAACACAAATTCTAAAGTAAAAACTCCCTCAATTTTCTAGCAATCTAATACAAACTTCACTCAATTGTAGCCAACAATAAGTTGATTGTTTAACAGTCATTTAACTTGATAATGGAGTCCACCCAGATAGTGAAAACCTGTGTAAGTAGCAAACAATGGCAATTTTTACTGGTTTCTTTCTTATTTTTCGTTGATCTTTCAATCAATTTTCATCAAACTTAACAATTGCTTTATAAATGTATCCACTTTTACATCCATGGTAGCACAGTGACAAATTGAATTTCAAAAACTACAAAATAATTGTGGTCTTAAGTGGGTCTTCATGTTGCCTGTTTTACCCCTTCATATCCTTAGCTAACTTCAATTGAATGAATACAGACTACTTCTGTTATATCAGTAACTGCATTAATTCAAAATGTTTTTAATGAAAGTACCTTAAAGTAATTGAAGAAGATAGACTCTGTTACATCTAAACATGATGTTGTTTTTGCTCCATTCTAATTGAACGCTTTTTCTGATTGACCAGCTGGCTATAGCTGCTAGTATATAATAATTTCATTAACAACTACTCAGCGTTTACTGAGAGACTAAGGACTTTTTCAACTTCTCTTCTGACAATTGCCCCACTGCCATGTCTTACCAGTGAATCCCTCTATTTGATCTGTTCATTTCTTGTTTGTTTTTTGTCATACTGCTTTTGCCATCCATTTAGCACCAATCAACCAACCTTTTGCTTCATCTGTTATCCTTTCTTTCTGCTATGTATCCTGCTCACTTCTATTTTTTGTTTCTTTCAAATTGAAATTGAAATATTTATTATAACATGAGAATAAACAGTCTTCCTGTGATATTTATCAGGTTTTTACCTCTGGCCTCTAAATCTCCAATTACTTTACCAATAGTTTGTCTTATGATCAGTTAAAACATCTTGGAAATCATTCAAGATTTATTTATGGTGATGAAAGATATCGACTAAGTTAGACTCTCAATGACCAATAAACTTGGGATTTTACTTAGGTTCAGCAAAGGCAAAAAAATAAAAGAGTTAAAAACTGATGGATAATAAATGGGTTGAAATATTCTCCTTAGGCTGAAAGAATAAACAAACAGATAGAAAGTTGTAAGGTAAAGAAAATGGCTACCACAGAAGAAACTCCTCAGGGGAAGGCAGAAGTAAGTAGGAAGAACAACAACTGGTAAGAAACAAGAAAAAAAAAAAAGAAACAGAAGACACAAGAAAAGGCAAAAGACAAAGAAGAAATAAACTCTCTTTTCAGACAGAAGATAAAGACATTAGTTGATTTATTTTCCTTATAGGACATCTCATGGTTGAAAATAAAATTGAGTTATTGATTGACTGGTATTGATATGATTACCACTGACTGGAATTTCATAGAAACATATTATGAAAATGATTTACAAAATAATTATTTTTGTCACGAACTGTATAAATTAGACTGTGCATGAATAGATCACAAAAGAAACATGACAGATTAAAGTTGCTCTTAATTGGCTTCTTCAATGAAGGGCTGTCAATTATTATTCATTGTTGACCAATTTTCTTTTAACCTTATTTTTGTTGTTCATGATTAGACATATTGTTGCTAAATCGTCTGAATTTCTTTGATGAAGCTTTGCCAGTTATTTTTAATTTTTGATCTTATTTCTCTTGTTTTTACTCATAGGAGTAATAATTTGGATTTGTCTGAATATTTTAGATGCAACATTGTCACTGTGATTAACTTTTGACTAGTCTTTCTTTCATCTAAGTTTTGTTTTGTCTTCAACAATAAAAATCAGTAAGTGGATAATGCATGAGTTCAAAACAGAATTTAATATTTGGTAAAATTGCATTTTTCAAGAAATTTACAGATTTATAATAAATTATAATCTTAAAAAATTTGGAATAGTGCAGTGGTTAGCAGCCTACTTTCATAAAATATTACTGTTACAATGACTCTGATCATCACTGTGTGTCAGTGTTTTTTATCTGGTTAACAATTACAAAAGCTACCAAGTAGTTGCAATAAAATACCAAATAAGCCTTGAGTAGACCACTTTTGTTCACAACATAAGGTATGTTAAAATCAACAAGAGAATACAATCCATACCAAAATGAAGATATGCCTTATGTGTATTATTCCAGTTGTTTTAAATTATTTAGATTGTGCAACATAGACTCAAAAACTTTCATCTCAAATTGAAACATTCCAAAACTATCATCACAAAATCGATAGAATTAGTAAAAATAACCAGTCTTAGAAATGGGACCAATTTGCTTTTGATCATCCGTAGCCAATTCTTAAAACAATTAGACACATTAAAAGATCTTGTTATAGGGATCACTGAAATGAGGATATGGTGCCTGAAGAAAAATGTAGATGAAAGCAAAAAGCAGGTGGAGTGATAACATGATTCTGTGGCCACCAACTAACGAGTGGCTGACATTAAAGAAGCTTGCTCAAGATCATAATAAATAAGCCATGTTTGCTTGGAATATGTCACAGGTAGAGAAAGTAATTAATGATAAATGGTTAACAAGCTTGTCTAGCAGGTTATGACTACTCTTTGAGTAGTCATAAGCTGCTAGACAAGCTTGTTAGATCTACAGTGGGTGTCCCATATTAATAGCCTTGTACCATATATGCTAAGTCAATAGCATTGGTGTCTCAACATGGAGCAATGGTTAAGAAACTAGATTCATAGTGCATTACTACTGTAGAGAGGTTCATTCTGATAGGGTACTTCATACTTATGGTCTTATATTGTACAAAGCTAAATTGATATCAGTTGTTCACTGCAGTATGGCGTTCCAAAGTTATTATTAAAGTTATGAGTTTGAGTCTTACTGGATGCTCCATACTTTTGGCCTTGAGCCAGAACATGCTAACCTTATAAATATCAATGGTGAACAAGCTTATCTGAATGCCCTAAATTTACAGTCTTGTTTCTAAGATAAACTTAGTAAATATCATGGCCTAATGGTTAGCAAGCTAATCTAAAGAATATTACTAGTGTAGTGAGTTTCATCCTAATTGGGTGCCCTACTCTTGTAGCCTTGTGCCAGACTAAACTAAAAAGAGTAACTAAAAAAGCATTTGGTTCTATGAAATATTTTGACTAGTCATCTTATCACTCTTGTTATAATCATATTTCAGTTGATATTTTCTAGAATAGCTGAAAAAGTTATAAGTTAAATTTTTGTGATAAAAACAGCTAAGATGAAGATATTAGTTTCATCTGATATTTTTATAGTAGAATAAAAATATTTATGTATTTTATTTTCATACTAGATTCATAGTTTTTTGCATTTTCGATGGGAATTTACAGAAATACATAGTAGTCTCTGGCAAAGTTCAAATTAAAAAAACATCTGACTCTCAACATCTGTCTATATTTCTGAGATGAAGTATTGTAACTATTTACACTATTTACATTGTTCAGACTGTTGTCCTCATCTTTATTGTCATATTCACAGTCTATATTTCTGAGATGAGGTATTGTTAACTATTTACACTATTTACATTGTTTGGACTCTTGTCTTCATCTTTATTGTCACACTCATAACATTTCAGCTGGAGTACACTCCAGCCTTCTTCAGGTGATATTTGTTGGAATACAGGAAAACCTCATTAGAAATGGTAGCTATAGTAAAGTAAAGAAAGATCCAACAATGAAAACAGAAAGAAAACTGTCGCAGATCCTAATCAAGGACAGGGGCCACTTCACACCTAAGGCATACAGGCAGTTGTTGCAGTGTTACTTCAAGCTACCTCACATATATGGTCTCCCCAAAATTCACAAAGACAATATTCTTCTCAGGCCAATTGTTAGCTGCCAAGGCTCTGTGTGCCATCCTGTGAGTCACTTCCTTGTGGATATAGTTGACCCGTTAACAGGAAAGTCACCATCATCTGTCTGAAACTTCACCCACTTTGTGGAAATAATAAAAAATGCTCCCATCCAATTCAACCAGATGGTGAGCCTAAACATGGTGAGTTTGTTCACCAAGGTACCCACAGAGAATGCAGTCAGTAGTCAGCATAGATGTGGCACAAGGTCAAAATTATAGAGTACTTCATGAGTTGTAGTTGATCTAGTGAGACAAGTTTACTAACCTATCTGAATTTCTGGGATGAGGAGTTATTATTTAGAATATTTACATTCAGACTAATATCCTCATCTTTGTTGTTGTTAGCACAATGTTGCGGCCTTTGTACCCTCCAACCTTCTTCGGGTGTTTTCCAAGGTAGCCTTTGGAGAATTTCAAGCCACACCCTTTATTTAATGTAGTGCAGACTTAGACAGTGTAAAATGGGTGAGCAATAGCTGTGTAGTATCAAATAAGAACAAGACAAGATATCCATAGACATGCACAGCAGAATGAAAACATTCTAATCCCAGAGGTTAAAGAAAGGTTTCAGTTTGAAATCCAGGTAGGTTACTGTTATGGTCCAATATCCTCGCACCACTGTTATGGTCCAAGGTTAGGACCAAGGAAGAACAACACGAACACAAGAGTAGGAATAGCAAAGATATATTAAACAGAATAATAATAATACAAGAAGTTGAAGGTGTTAGTATGACTGTCAGTCTGATTTAGAGTGAACTGCTATTGTCTTGACTCGTTCCGTCTTGACTTGTTCCACTTTGTTCTATCGTTTCTCTTTAGAGGCGCAGACTTTATAGTGTCAGGAAGAGTTCATTGTCGTTACAGGTAAGATCCCATAACAGTTACCCAGATCAACAAACATCTGAAGAAGGCCGGATGGATATGACAGCCAAAACTTTGTGATAATCACTACAAAGATAAGGACATTAGTCAGAAGTTTTTATTGTTCTTTTTGATTTCATCTCCTTGTTGTAGCAACTAACAAAATGGGTAATAAGTGGCAAGCGATAAATGACTGCCTACAAGCATCTACAAAGAACAACAGATTTTTAACGATAATATACACCCTTATGCAAATTAATCAAAACAACTACTTTAGTTTCCTTTCTCTCACCATATGGTCAGTTTTAGATCCAATAGAGTTACAGTGTGTAATCAATTTCTATTTTTTCCTCAGATTAGGTCATTTGCAGTGGTGTACAGTAACATGAATCTATTTTCAGGGTATATGATGAAATTTGTTTGGCCTTGAAAAATATTGTGTCATCCATGATTGCATCAGATTTTCATCACATCCAGGCACTATTGTCTCGACTGTCAATTAGTTGTCCATGGCCATTGTCTTCAATGGACGTTACTCCAGGGAAGTGTAAGAAAATTACAATGCTGCACAAACACACTGGCAAGCCATACCAGTGAATAAATCAAAGTACTATAGATTGGCCCGGAAACTCTCCTGATTTATATCCAGTCGAGAATCTGTGGCCAATCTGCAAGGTACGACATCGTGGAATGGACATATGAAGTACTAACATGTGCACTGGTTCATGTTTCATTGGAAAAATATGAAAAAAAGTAAATAAAAACGGAATTATTCATTTTGTTTCAATTAATTTGCACAAGGGTATAAATGTAATTTATGTCTATCTTTAAGGTATACGCATTATGGTACATTTGGAAAAAAGAGCATATATGCAGAAATGTTTTTTCCTTTAAAGTTGGTAAAGAAAAAAATGCACTAAAGTTTGTCCAGTTTATTTTGTGATCATCTCACCCCCGTTCAAGTCAGTAAGCCACTAAGACACACAGGGTTACTGAGTGTGAAAAAAATAAGGAAAAAGAAAAACATTATTAAGGAGAGAGAACAATAGAAGAAGACTAATCAAGAAGACAGCAGATAATGATTGACATTGCACTTAAATCTTTGAAGATCAAAGTTGGATGGGAAGCATGGAGCTGAAAAAGAATTCCACAAGTGAGAAGTGTGAGAAAAGAAACTGTTAGCATTATGGTTATATCTAGCCAATTCAACTGTGAATTGATGAGACTTTGCCACCAATCTAGTACTGTGAATAAATTCATAAAGTCTAGGTACCATAGGAAAGTGTTTATCTGAATAATTACCATGAATGTATTTATTGAAAAGGCACAGGGAAGCTACATTATGGTTGGCTTGTACTTGTTTATAGGCTTGTTTGAAATATGAAATGGAAAAAAATGAGATTTTGATAAACTCACTGTATACATCATTTTAAAGTTCATCAAGGAACAACATTTCCAAGAATGAAATATTCTATTTCTGTATAATAAAAAAATGATATATTGTGAGTAGCTAGTCATGTTAACATTTAAATTCTGACTAAAAAAGTTCTTTATAGTTTTTTGAGGCTCCAGAAACAATTTTGTTCACTTATTTTTATTGGTTAAAAATATTATTTCATTTGTGCTGACTGATTAGATTATATTTGTGACTGGCACCCAAAAATATTATTGTTATTTATACAAAAGCAATTTTTTTCATGTAGTGTTCACTTCAGATGGTACAATTATTATTATCTGTTCTTAAAATATAATAAGGCAATCATTGCAAATTTTTATTGACAAAGATGAATGAACTTTAAAAAAAAAAAAATTTCTAGCATCTTCTGTGTCATGTCATGATGTAGGCAATCATGGCTTTCCACAATTTCCTATTCTTTGTAGCTCTTAATAAAATTGTTTTTTTTTGTTATCTCTCCTAAAACTTGCTCTACCATCCACTTACTGAAGCTTGCTAGGTAGGATATGTATTGTTTTCTTCTGCATTCAATCTGTCTTATGAGTATCAAATTTTCCAAGCCCTGTTTCCTCATCATATGTCCTAGACATTTCAACTATATCTTTGTGATGTTAAGTATATGTCTTTTTTATTTCCATTTTCTCTAAAACTTTGTCATTGCTCCCATGTTCAGTCTATGGTATTCTCAGCATCCTTCTGTAAATCCACATTTCTGTGCTTCAAGACTTCATCTGTGAGAAAATTGTCCAGCATTCACTGCTACATAGGACAGATATTACATAACAGTTCTGTACTCTTTTCTTTGTTTCTGATGAAATTTTTCTGTTTCTTAATATTTTGCTTAGCTTTTGGAAGGCACCTTTTGCTATCCCGAGGCGCCTTGGGATTTCAGAATTGTATTTTTCATCCACAATTAAAACACTTTCCATATATTTAAATTGTTGTACTTGAGACCACAGGATGAAAAGGTAAGCCTACTTCTATATGCTGTGTTTCCTCATGAGCAATCATGGCTTTCCACAACTTCCTATCCTTTGTAACTCTTAGTAAGGTTTGTCCTTTCACCACCCCTCCCAGGCCCTGCTCTGCAAACAATTTACACACACTTGTTAAATAGGTTACTCTCTTTTTCTCTCTGTTCCTCTTGCCTTCAATATGCCCCGTGAGTGTCAAATTCTCCAAGCCCTCTTTTCACATTATGTGTCCTAGAAATTTATAATTCTATACACAAGTGTTCTTTTTTTCCCATATTCCTTAAAACTTCCTCATTACACATATGTTCAGTCTATGGTATTCTCAGTATGCTTCTGAAGAACCACATTTCTGTTGCTTTAATTTTCTCCTTTATCTGGGAGGAGATTGTCCAGCATTCATTGCCATATAGAAGGACCAAAATTCCATAACAGTTCAGCACTCTTTGCTTTATTTCTAACAAATTATATAATACAGTAGATATTTATATATATTTTTTATAATAAACGTATTTAAATTTATATATATATATATATACCCGGATTATAAAATAATAAAAAATTCCCCCCCAAAAAAGAGCCCTCCATTACCCGATTTTATTTTACACTTTTATTAAAGTAAATTTAACAAAATTAGTTAAAAATCACAATAACCAAATATTACATATTTTACAAATTCTATTTAATAAAAATGAATATATATATATATATATATATATATATATATATATATATATATATATATATATATATATATATGACTCAAGTACCATTCCATTGAGTAGAATTCAGCCCATGACCACTAACTGGTTCATTATGAGCTATATTTTTAACAATAGGTTTAACATCATGATTTCACGAACAAAAAATACTTACATTAATATTAGCCGATTTTATTTTACACTTTTATTAAAGTAAATTTAACAAAATTAGTTAAAAATCACAATAACCAAATATTACATATTTTACAAATTCTATTTAATAAAAATGAAAATATATATATATATATATATATATATATATATATATATATATATATGACTCAAGTACCATTCCATTGAGTAGAATTCAGCCCATGACCACTAACTGGTTCATTATGAGCTATATTTTTAACAATAGGTTTAACATCATGATTTCACGAACAAAAAATACTTACATTAATATTAGGTATTTTACTAATTTTAATAACAATACTTCAATGATGACGAGATATTATTCAAGAAAGTACTTTCCAAGGGTTTCATACGCTAAAAGTATCAATAGGTATACATATAGGAATAATTAAGTTTCTTAATGCTTTGCTTAGCTTTTGGAAAGCATCTTTTGCTATTCCAATTAACTCAAGTCTACACTTTGTAAAATCAATTCAAATCAAATGTTTACTTTGGGTGGATGCGCCTCTGCATATCTATTCATTGCACTTAACCACTTCAGGTATTACCATATTCTTCCTACCTATTTCACTGAAGCAAATTCTTCCAATAGTGTCCATTAAAAGACACAATAAATATTATTGCCCAAGAGCCTTCATCCTTTTCTCTTTGGGCCACACAACTAATGACTTCCTTCTCTGTTTGCTTTCATGTTAAATATAGCTCAACTTTATTTCCTGCTGAGTCATGCAGATGGCTCATGGGATAGACTATTTACAGGCTCATAAAAGACTTTATTGATTGAGATGATGTCAAATTAAAAACAACAAAGACAAGGATATGAGATATTAATTCGGTCAGGCAAAATAATAAAAACTGGCTGTTTAATTTTTCAGAAGATTGCAAAGGAAAATATTTTATTGGGATATAAAAATACAAATTAAACACACTTAAATATTCTTCTGTTAAAGTTTAGCAAGGGTATTCTCTGAAAACAAAAATGGAGGAGAATGGAAAAATGATAAAATAAAAATGCAGGACATGTAACAAAGATAGCAATAAATAAATATACATATATAAAACACTGTGTGTATCCATATATATATATATATATATATATATATATATATATATATATATATATATATATATATATACACACACACAGGGGCGATGGGTAAATTTTGCGATTTTATATTTTTAATTTCGTGTTTGCATGTTGTTTGTTTTTTTTATTTTGTCGACTGCACAATATAGTAGGGTCAGTTAGGCACTGTCTGTGAGAAAAAGAACACCCTGATGCAATTCACTCTGCCAGAAATATGGAAATGGCATACTGTACAGCTTGGCATTTGCACCAGAAGCTCCAGTCTGATTATTTCAGAATGTTTGGGTGTCAATCTGAGGACAATGCAAAAGATTTAAAAAGAGTTGGATGAGTCTAATGGTGATTACGAAGGTGTTTGGAGTGACCACTAGTCCTGGCAATATTATGTATCCATTCATCTTCCCTTCAGGGCCGCAAACTCAACATAGAGATCTACATCAAGTACCTTGAGGAGTTAGTTCTGCCCTGGATCAAGAATGACTGCTGGAAGAACCTATGTCTGGCAACAGGACTCTGCACCATGCCACACAAACAGGAGAACCCAGTCAGAAACCCCAGACTGCAACCCCCTTGATTATTATGTGTGCGGTGCAGTTGAGCAAGAGACCAACAAAACTCAATGTAACACCAAAGATAAACTGAATGCAAGGATTATACCAGCATTTACTAACTTAAAGAAGGAGATACCAAAGTCATCTGGAGGCCGTGGTTGAGGCCAATGGTGATTTTATTTAAATTTTAAGATTGTGCATTTTTGTACTAATATGGTAATAGGAGAATTCTTTTGTACTGGTAGGTTTTTCAGTCAATGTGGCATGAACTAAATTGTTCAATAAATAGAGGAATGTCACAGTTATTATCCGAAAGTTGCACGCCGGATCAGTTATTTTAATATCAAGTATGTGGTGCAGTTCAATTTATATGACATGATAATTTCGGATAATTACCTATTACCATATTAGTACAAAAACGCACAATCTTAAAATTTAAAAATTCAACCTCAGCATTGCGACCGCACGCTCCAAAATTTCTTACAATTAACAATAACACATTTCTTAAAACATATTTCGGGTTACTCCTATTCTTTCGTTGTCCTGTTATTACCTGGATGTAAAAAACAAATATATTTTCATACCGGATGATATCTGTAGGAACAGATGAAAGCTTGTAAAAAAAATAAAAAAAGATCTTATGCAACTGGAATTTATAAACAGGGATCATAACATTCATTTACAGGTTCGGGGTTAATGTCATTTAATAAATTTGTTGGCGAAGATGTATTCTCACCATTTATATCATTAACTTCAATATCTGTTTTTTGTATGAATGATTCATGTCATGTAAATTGAACTGCACCACATACTTGATATATATATATATATATATATATATATAATATATAATATATATATGTGTGTGTTTGTGTGTATAAATGGTTTATGTTGAAGCATGATCCAGACTATCGCCACTCAGTGTTGACCTCAGTATCCCCTTTTATATTTACATATGCTCTATTTATAATATTGAGCACTTTTATCCCATAGATATAGCGTACTTTTAAATTATAATCATATATGTTAAAGAGAGAGAGAGAGACAGTGTAGACATAGTTATCAACACTGCATGGTGACTCTCTGTTTCACAATACAATACCATCTTATATTAAATAAAATATTGTTAAATAAAGATATTTAAATAATATGTGTTAATATAAAAGTGAACAAGATTTAAGAGTTTTATTTTAAAATATGATTTCATAATAAGACTTAAACAATTATATTTAAATAATATTCAATAATAAAAGATTTAAATAATTGTTGATGCCTCACCTGGCATAAACCAAATCTTTTTTTATTTAGAAGCGTGTAGGACACTTTTGCCACACAAAATGGTGGAAGAATTTAACAGAGAATCAGGTCAGCTGGATAAAAGGCTGAGTTGATTGTATGTGGTGCTGTAAGCAGCAGGAGTTGCGTCCCCTTCACAGTGGGCTGTTGAGAGAAGACCTTAGAGTAGGTGGTGCTGACTATATGCATATTAACGATACTGGGTAGGTATTAGCCAATAGTCAGCATTGGTCTAGGACTGGGAGAGCTATATAACACCAATGTTTTCTCAGTCAAGAGAAGTGCTCTAAATGTGCAGAAAAAACAGATCAGACCAGACCAGACCAGGCCAAACCAAACCAAACCAAACCAGACCAGACCAGAACAAACTAAATCAGACCAGACCAGACCAGACCAGACCAGACCAGTTTTTTTCTCAGTCGGAGTGAACACTCTCAACATGCGAATGTGCAAAAACCAGACAAGATGAACACAAAGAAGTTATTTTGTGTCATATGTTCAAAGATGGGGCTTTTGTTTTTGTTAGAGATTGCTTAACTCTTTCTCTGTTGTCTACATTCATATATGAATTTATGAAACTTACTAATCTACTAGTTAATGTAGGTATTATAAACTAACCGAAGCTTAGTGCTATTTCCAAATGAACATAGACTTATAGTAGCATACAAATTGACCTGTTTTTATTATATTGCATATTGGGAATGTCATTTTGTTTGGTCTATAATTCAGACTGATTGACTGATTTATTTTTTATGGCTTATCAACCCTTTGTGGTTTATTTAAAGTTGAAATATAGTTTGGATTTTAAGTTTAATTCATTTTGTGAATGTATACTGCATTAACAATTTTTTGAGAATAACAATGATTTTTTCAGATACAATTTCTACTATTTAACCCATAGATGGGGGATGAGATGGATTCATACTTTTCCCAAGGGTATTTGCACATAAGTGAATGTAACAAACTGAACTGGAATTTGAACTCAGCTCTCCAATTTCTTATTTTGAGCTGTTATCCATTACACCACCTGCACATCCAGTCTATACTACAGAATATCCTATTGAAACCAAAATGATAGTATCCATGAAAAATTGCTGTAACATATATTACTATCTTCATAGCCATTTATTTCCAGTAAATGGCAATTTCCTATTTTCCCAAAACAGGCCAGCACAGCCAGGCAACAATGCTGTAACAATGCAGCAGTGAAAGTGTTAAATTACCGGAATTAATTTATTTAAATTAATATTTATTCTTGAAAAGTGATGGTAGGGATAAATGCTCTGTATGCTGTCATTAAGATATGAATACACAGGGAATACAATTCACACTATTTGAACTATTGTCCTCATCTTTGTAACCATATTTATTACAACATTTCGGCCATTGTATGCTCCAGCCTTCTTCAGGTGGTTGGAATGTCAAACTGAACCCTTTATTTCACTCACTTTGGTAGATTGTCTAGTTCCATGTGCCATGTCTAATGGATGTCATTTATCAGTTATCTCCTGTTAATTCCCCTCTCCAAGTTCTCCACCGCCTTAACCAGGTATTGAACTCACACTCTTTGGGTCCTCTCATTGGATCTAACTAACGCCTTTATCCACTGTGTCATGTGTCCTTTGGCGACAAAGAGGAGGACAACAGTTCGAATAATGTAAATAGTGTAAATAATACCTCATCTCATAAATATAGACAGATACAGTGAATACAAATAATAAACATCTGACAAATATGAACAACTAATGCTCAAAATAAAAAAAAACTGAAAGAGTGATGTTAAAGCAGATTTCAAATGTGTGTAAAGTAAGCAGAATCAACACTTTTCATATGGAAATAAAGAAGAGAAAAAACAAAAAACCTAAAAAGTCAGTGCCTTGCAACTGGATCCTTTCCGACTTTGTGTCCCTAAATCAACAAACGGCTGTTTTCCTGGAAAAACAAAAAATGTCCACTGGAATTACAATCAAAATGCCATTGAAAAATCTGCCAAAGATATTTAGAAAAAATTGTGTAAGTCAAACTTTTAACAAAGCCACTCAGTGTGAAATAGCTTGTTGTAAGAAAGCAACTGTTCAGAAAACGGTCAGACTAAGAAGATTTTATCCCACAAATGTCCAGATAATAAAATCCAAACTCTGCAGTTTGTGGAATAAGAAGATTGGAATTTCCAGAGATTCAATGCACATGTATTAATTTACATCTGTTCATGGCAACATTAACATTTGCTAAAGTTTAAAGTAAATTAGGATTTGAAAAGAACAAATTGGCATGATAAACAGGGGAAAATTTTAAATTCTGCAATGGAAAATTTTTGTCAGTTCATAATGTAAAAGAAAAAGTAATTTAGGCCTTAAGAAGCAAATAGTTTTCATATATATATATATATATATATATATATATATATATATATATATATATATATATATATATTTGTGTTTTTGGTGTGTATGCATTTCTTTTAAGTTTTTTTAAAAATATCTTAATAGAGTATCATCTATTTATCTAAAATGAGAATTTTGTAGTAAATTATTTTTGAAAGGACCACATTCTCAAAATTCTAAAAATATATAAGCTTGTGTTATTTGAAATATATAAATGAATTTCTCGAACTAAAATAAAATAAGTAATAATTATGTTATAAAAAATTCAACAACAATGATAAAAACATTTTCACTGTAATTTACTATGCATTAGATTACAATTTCATTTACACTACATTTCATTACAATTTCATTTACACTTCATTACATTTCATTACAATTTCATTACAATTTCATTTACACTTCATTACATTTCATTACAATTTCATTTACACTTTATTACATTTCATTACAATTTCATTTACACTTCATTAGATTTCATTACAATTTCATTTACACTTCATTACATTTCATTACAATTTCATTTACACTTCATTACATTTCACTACAATTTCATTTACACTTTATTACATTTCATTACAATTTCATTTACACTACATTTCATTTACACTTCATTACATTTCATTACAATTTCATTTACACTTCATTACATTTCATTACAATTTCATTTACACTTCACTAGATTTCATTACAATTTCATTTACACTTCCTTACATTTCATTACACTTTCATTACACTTTCATTTATTATGCATTAAAGGAAATCACTTAGCATTGACCATATTTTACCTTGACTCTTTTAGTTAGCCTGAAAAATATTTATGAACATTTCTTAGATTTAGACATTTTCTAAAACTAACAACATTTTTGCTTTTGCTTGTTACAAAATAAAAGCTTTACATTTACCTTAATAATGTCCATCAGAGGATAAAATGCATTGAAAAATATTCTTTTAGTCTTAATCTGTGTTTATGTGGGCCTATATATATATATATAATTAATTAAGAAAAAATAAAAATAAAAATCTTACATTTGAAAATTCAAATGTAAAGTTTTCTTTGAAATTTTTCTTCATTATATTTACTCTGTATGATTTGTTATTATTCTCATACATTGAACTCTCTACAAGGAGTTTTAGCTGGATACTCACATTTTAGGAACTCCTTTGGATTATTCACATAACCAAAGGATTTTACATATATATGTGTGTGTGTGTGTGTGTGTGTGTGCTTATATACATTTATGTACATTTATATATTTTTATTTATTTATTCATTAATTTTTTTTATCTATATTGTTTTTATTTATTGGCTTCTGTTTATAAATATATACATGCACACACACACACACACACACACACACACACATATATATGTATACACACACACATATATGTGTGGATATATATATATATATATATATATATATATATATATATATATATATATATATATATATATATATATATATATATATATATATATATAGGCTCATGAAAAAATTAATTTTGATTGAGCTTTCTGGGGAGGAAGTGTGGGTTTGTAAACAGTGACTATTACAGCTGATATAGCCAGAGTCTTTGGCAAAAGCGAATTGAGTCCTGTTGGTCACTGTGTGTTTATCTAAAAATAAATACCCTAAAATTCACCTTCATCCCTGCCATGCGCCAATGGCTTATTGGTAGAATCTCCGACTGACGCCAATTCAGTCGGGTTTCGATCCTAGCTAGAGGCAACCGGATGTCTAGCCACACTGAAGAGGTGTGAAACAGCGAAACAGTCTGTCTGTGGATGACATTATATATATATATATAATTTTTTTTACTTATATTTTAAGAATAGATGTGAATGGATGCAATTTTATGTGTGTGTATTTGCCTTTTTATATGAATATAGTTGTGTACATTTTAAAATGTAGATCTCTCTCACGCACACTCTCCCTCTCTATCTATCTATCTACTGGGTGCGATGGGTAAATTGTCGCCATTTTATATTTTTAGTTGCACTCATGCGCATTGTTTGTTATTGATTTTGTCAACTGCACAGTATAGTCAGTTGGGCACCATCTGTGAGAAATAAAAAGCACCCTGATGCAATTCACTCTGCCAGAAATCACACTGCAAGCTCCAATAGGAACATTTCACGGTGTTTGGGAGTCAATCTGAGGACAGTGCAGAGGATTCAAAAAGAGTTGGAGGAGTCTAATGGTGATTACGAAGGTGTTTGGAGTGATCACTAGTAATGGCAACATTATGCCTCCATTCATCTTCCCACAGGGCCTCAGACTCAGACACCTCCATCAAATGCCTTGAGCAGGTGATGCTCCCCTGGGTCAAGAGGGTGGCTGCTGGAAGAACCTATGTCTAGCAATAGGACTCTGCACAATGCCACACAAAGCAGAAGATACCAATCATGGCTGTCAGGACAATTTCTGCGACCACATCACCCCTTATATCTGGTCACCTTACTACCTAGACTGAAACCCCCTTGATTATTATGTGTGAGGCACAGTTAAGCAAGAGACCAAGAAAATTCTTTGTACCACCAAAGATAAACTAAAGGCAATGATTATGGCAGCATTCACTAATTTAAAGAAGGAGACCGTCCAGATGAGAAGCAGGAGATTCCAAAGTTGTCTAAAGGCCGTGGTTGAAGCCAATGGTGATTTTATTGAATAAATTTATTCTTTAGCATTTCAAGATTTTTTTGTGTAATTTTGGTAAATATATCTGTTAAATGTATTATTTTCATTTTTGTGTAATTTAGATGGCAATTTACTCATCACACCCTGTATATATAGGATAAATACAAATATAAAATTTGTCACTTAGCTGACTGATGTTATGTTCAGCATCTTGACTACAGAGTTTCATAGCCGAACCTTTTTGGAATTGTTCAGTCCATTCATCAGGAGGTTTCGGCAATTGACTCATATTTATATTAGCTTTATACTAAGTTTGATACAATTAATCCATACGCTAGTTATTGGTGATAGGTTAATTTTTTTTCTTTTTTGTGTGTGTGTGTGTGTGTATGTGCTTGTGTGTGCATATGTGTTAAATATCATGTTTATTTCTCTTTATCATCATTGTTTTCTTTTCCTCTCTCCATATTCCTTTTCATACTCTCTTTTTTCTTTCTTAGTCTTACACACACACACACACACACACACACACACATATCAGTCACTGTGTGTTTATCCGAATCTAAAAATAAATACGCTAAAATTCACCTTCATTCCGTACCGTACCCTGATGGCTTAGCGGGTAGAAGTTCGGACTGGCGCAAATTCAGTCGGGTTTCGATCCTAGCTAGAGGCAACCGGATGTCTAGCCACACTGATGAGCTGTGAAACAGCGAAACAGTCTGTCTGTGGATGACAAAAATATATATATATATATATATATATATATGCAGGCTAATAGGCAGATATATTAACCAAACACTTAGTTTTATCTGGCACAAACCAATATAAGAGAAAATGTAAGTTTGCAGTTTTTTCTAGCATCAATTTTCTAAAGAGCTTTTTGTCTTGAAAATCAGTATTTTATGGTTTGGCTCTTATCTCTTGCCTCCAACTGATTCCAGATCTATCTCAGACATGAGGCAGGCTCATACATATAAATATATTCTCTGATTCAATAGAATTTCATTGGTTTAATTCGTATCAACATCATTCTATTTCTTATCTTCCTAACTTTCCTCTTCTTAAGAATCTGGGTAATTTTGAATATACTTCTTTATTTCTCTTGTCTTTCTTTTTTGTCTTTTCTCTTCGTAGTAGAGTTAATTTCCCTTGGCTTTCTTGTCTTTTTCTTTTTCTTTCCTCTTTCCTTTTCTTATTGATTTCTTATCTTCTTTGCTTTTTCTTTATATAAATCCTTTTTACCTTTTATGGAAAATCTTCCAAAAACAGAAAGTGAAGTAGTGTTTCATTAATTACAATTTTGAATAAGATCATTGTTATCCACCTGAAGAAAAGTTTGATTTTAACATTGAAACAAAATGTACAATATTGTAGTGGATATTTACATGTTCTAATGTAACAGTTTATAATATATATATATATATATATATATATATATATATATATATATATATATAATATAATTTTTTTTATTTAAAAATATGATTCCATGGTAATTCCTGTGTAGTGATGGAATCATTTTTTAATAAAAAAAAAATTATAATCTATGCGCTACTTGTGTATCGAGCACATTTTTTAAAAAATAAAAACAAAAATACTAAAGAACTTCGGATCATCAATCTAACAGTTCTTTCCTATTTTATCAATATATTTACACACACACACGCATATATATACCTATATATATATATATATATATATATATATATATATATATATATATATATGAGTGTGTGGAGGAAGAGAGGTTGAAAGGAAAGGTTTACATTTATACCATAAATTTCTGGGTCTCTCATTTTTATTGTTGTTGGTTTTATTGCAACATTTTGGCTGATGTCTTTCCTCAAGTTGGATGCGGGTGTCAAAAATTCCTGCAGGGAACATCAGTATTTTACTTGTGATTTATAGATGTTAGTATAGGCACGTTTCAGTCAAGCATCCTCTGGATATCTTCAGGTGTCTATTATTTTTTGGCTGATATGGGATATCTGACAAACCTCTCATCTACAGACCACCCATCAACAGACTTTGGATGCAACAGACAAAAGTTGCAGGCAAAATAAAAAAAAATCTGCAGGAAAAAAAAAACTTCAAAATTTTTGGGCTTAGTGAAATAAGTTGTATTAGTTCTAAAAGTGACTGCTTGGTGGCGGTGGAGGGCCTTTCAATTGTAAACAAAGACAGGTGTACAGTATATAAATTACGATACATTAGTGCATGTGTGAGAAAGAAGTTGTGAGAAATCTATTATTTTTGTTATTTTGATTAATATATTAATTGTTCTGCCCTCATCATGGCATCAAAGCAGAAGGAAAGTGTAAAAAAGAAGTGTACAAACTGAAGTGTCAGAGGAACTTCATAGATTCTCTCACTTAGAATAAGAAACAAGTCGTCACTAAATGATCACTGCAGGAAGAAAAACTTCTTTTTCCACTATATACACAAGGTAAATAAACTTTAACAAGATGCAGTGTACATTTTAATATTTATAATAAATAAATTATTATATTTATTCCCTTCAAGAGAGAGCGCTATTGATGCTAATCTTTGTAAGTGTGTCATGCTGTATTTGTATTATTGTATATACACTACATACACAGTATACTTTATATAACATTCATATACAGCATATATATATACTGTATATAATATATATAGAGAGCATACATATACAGTGTACATATATATATATATATATATATATATATATATATATATATATATATATATATATGAAACAATAGTTTGTCTAAGTTAAAACATATTGACAGGGAATTTATTGAAAGTCAGATCCACATTGTGTAAAGCAAAACATCTGAAGATATTGAAAGCATGTGGATTGCAGTAAATAATATCAGCGATGGATGGAGGGAAATACAAAAGAAGATACATAGAATCTATAGGTTGTTTGGAAAGGATCCAGCCATTTTAAATATCTGGACTTTTTATTCTTTATATCTCAGTCAGGATATTTTAACAAAATATCATATTACTTGTGTCTTTCAGCAGCACTACATTCTAGATTTGGCTCCCTGAAGACATCCAAGAGTTCTATATACTTCAAGCCTTCTTTCCACACATCCAGACATTTGTTGCTCTCTGTAATACTTTCACCTTTATGATCCCCTCTTTGTCATTTTTACAACTTCTTCCTCCATCCATTTGATCAAACTTCTCAAATATGTTGCTCAGTTCTTCTTTTTGTTTCGCTTGTCATCAACATGTCCTATAAGTGTTATATTCTTCAAGCCTTCTTTCCATCCTGTCTCTTGTTGTTTTCTGCAATACTTTCACCTTTATGATCCCCTCTTTGTCTTAGTAGTACTTTCTCCTCCATCCATTTGATCAAACTTCTCAAGTTGGTTAGTCATTTCTTTTCTCTTCTTCTTCTCCTCCTCCTACGTTTATTGTCTTGCGAGTGTTTTATTCTCCAAACCTCCTTTCTAGGCTTACTGTATTTCCATGCTCATCACTACATTCTCTGTTATGATTCCCCCTTTGTATTTGTAGTACTTGTTCTCCCATCCATTTGCTCAAAGCTCTCATTTTCTTCTGACTTAATGAAGTCCTGTGAGTGTTATATTCTCCTAGTCTTCTTTTAAGCTTCCTGTCTTTCATTATTCTCAGAAATGTTCTCTTTGATACCTTCACTGCAAGTGTTACATTTTCCAATCCTTGTTACCATGCTTCCATTCTTCCCAAGCTTCCTCTTAGCAATACTTTCTCGATTGTGACCCCTCTTTGTCTTTTCTGCTATCCATTTGCTCAAACTTGTCATGTCAATCACTCACTGTTTTCCTCTTCTTCTTTTGTCTTTGATATGCCCTGTGAGTGTTAAATTCTCCAAGCCTTATTTTGCCATCATTCTTAGTAAGTCTGAGGGTAATGATAATGTCTCATTTTGGAATTTTAGAAAATATCTTTCAAATTAGGACATCATTGGTGTGAGTGTATATTTTTATATTATTTATTTATGTGTTTTTGAATGCTATAGTTTCATTGAGAAATTAAACAGTTTAAAATATATTCTCTATCTGACCAAAAATAAAAAAAACTGTATTATTTTAATCTGTTGCATGAAGTCCAAAAGTATGTCTACACTCTTTTAATATTGTCTTTTACTGAGAAATTTACTGCGGATCAGTACAGCTGAGAGGTGGGAGCAATGTAGCTTGGGCAGCGTACAGCCTCCATATACCATCACCCAGGCCTGCACCCTGTAGAGGTCACTGCAGTCTCACCACCAAAGCACTGAATTTTGGCAAAACAGAGTGCTATCTTTATCTTAAACAGTTTATAGAATCTATCTTATATTTCTATAAATCTACCATTTATCTATGCTTAGAATATTGCTGCCACATATGGCTCGGTGTTCCTGTTATTTTTCTTCAGCTCATTGATAAAATCCAAAGAAGAATCAGCAATATTACCAGTCCTGATCTGGCAGCTCAGCTCCAGTAACTTTCCCATTGCCATAAGGTTGCCTCCCTGTGTTTTTTTTCTATAAATACTTTCATGGTAATTGTTTCGGTGAGCTCTTCACTATGATATCTAGACTTAATGAATTTAAGCACCATACTAGACTGGTGTCAAGATCTCATCCATTTACAGTTGAGCTCACTAGATGTAACCATAAGTTCTATGTTAACAGTTTCTTTTGGTGCACCTCATGGAACTCCCTTCCGGCTCCATGCTTTCCAGCCAACTTTAATCTACAAAAATTTAAATTCAATGTCAATCGCTACCTACTGTCCTCCTGATTACTCTTTCCACTTCCTGCTGATTATTAATGTTTCTGTTCCTAATTCTCCGACAACCTGTAACCCCTTGCATCTTAGTGGTTCTACTGCCTTGCATGAGGTAATACCAATTAAACTAAGTGAAAATTTGTGTTGCCATGCAACCAAACAGGAGAATGTCTCATCATTGAATCTAAGGAGTTGAATCCTGGAAAATGTATTTTTCTTTATAACCTGCCAAAAATATATTGGCGATGCACCTTAGTTGACAGTATTTTCTACAGTTGTGATTAGTACTGCTGATAAGACTGTGGTTACTACAAATGTTACGACTAACAACAGTTAATTTAATCATGCTACTAAATCTGAAATTATTTCCAAATCATGCCATATGTGTTCTCAAAGATAATCTTCCACAGAAATATATAGTTTGGGATGAAATATTTGTGTTGATGCCACAAGATCTTTTAGAAAATACTTTGTTCTTTCTACTCATGACAGAACCAGGTTGATAATTGTAAGGTTCTGCAAACAATAGAGAGTATTCAATGGAATTTCTTTGACCAATATTGAGGAATTTCCGATCTGAAATCCTTTCTTGCAGTATGAAGCATGGAAAAGAAAGGAAAACCATCAATAACATTATCCTCTCTGCTGGTTTGCAGGCATTAAACATAAATGAAGGTGAAAAGGTAGGAGGCAAGACAGCAAGGAAGTGGAGGAGGCAGAGGAAAAGAAATAGGAAGGCATAAAAGAGGAAAAAGAAAGAGGCAAGTAAGCAAAAGAGAGAAGGATAGCATGTGAAGGAGGGAGGTAATAGAGTAAGGGAGAGTATGAGAAGATACAAGCAAAGGGTGAGAAAAGAGGCAAGGGGTAAGGGCAAGTCATTGTTGTACTACAAGGGATAAGGTATAGAATGAGAAGATACAGGCAAAGAGCAATAGAAGAGTAAAGGCATTAGATAATGGATAATCTTAGATGTATTGGAAGGGAAAAGTCAGAGAATGAGAAGATACAGGCAAATGGTAAGAGAAGAGTAAAGGCATGAGATATTGGATACTCTTAGTTGTATTGGAAGGGATAAGGGAGAAAATGAGAAGATACAGTCAAAGGGTGAGAGAAGAGTTTAGGTATGAGATAATGGATAATCTTAGTTCTATTGGAAGGGATAAGACAGAGAACGAGAAGATATATAAGCAAAGGAAGAGTAAAGGCATGAGATAATTGATAATCTTAGTTGTACTGAAAGGGTTAAGGGAGTGAATGAGAAGATACAGGCAAAGTGTGAGAAAAGAAAAAAAGGCATGTGATAATGGATAATTTTAGGTGTTTTGGATGGGATAAGGGAGAGAATGAGAAGATACAGGCAAAGGAAGAGAAAAGGCATGAGATAATGGATGATCTTAGTTGTAGTGGAAGGTATAAGGTAAAGAATGAGAAGATACAGGCAAAGTGTGAAAGATTATCAGAAGCTTGAGATAATGGCTAATCTTATTTGTTATTTCTATGGATTCAATTAATTTATATTTATAATTTGTAATTAATTTTTTTGAATTGCGCAAAAGTTTTTAGCATTCTTTTCTGAAAACCGTTTTTCACTAGAAACTTTTGCATTTGTTGAAAAGAAGTGTATACAGGCTGGGAGGTGGTTAGAATTATTTGATCTCTGCTGAAGGGAGATAACCTAATTTTGGCCAAGTTTGTTAATAAGACAATTTTGACTCTCACGAATAGTAGTGTGTTGGATTCATATTAATAAATACCCTTCTGATATTGAATTTGTCATCTTGAAGCTGTCTCATCAGAGAAGCATACAGTTTGCTATTAAGCAAGTATTGATTTGGTGTATTCGTGTGTATGTTAGTACATGCCTATCATCTTCCATAATGTGATGGGGAAATTGCATTCTCTACTCAGCTGCGTGAGTATGCAAACTTCAGTTCCGACTGTAAGCACTCTTGCATCAATATTTAATGAAACATCCTTGTGGATTGCATTAACAAGCCAAGTGGAATATTCATGGGTCCAATTAGGGTTCTTCAGGCCAACAACAAGCCACTATATTTGTAATCATTTTAGAAACAGTGTCTACTGAATACAGATTCCTACAAGAGGACTGGATCAAAGGCAAGGGGGTTTAAACTCGAAAAAACTGATCAGGACAGGCAATTTGGTGATGTAAGATCAATAATATACCATTAGGTTTGTCTACAGGAAAAAAAATAGCAAGCTGCTGATAAAGCATTGGGTGAAGAATCATAGAATTTAGTGATGGCATGTTTGATACAAGAAATCTCTGCTTGCAAAGTTAAGCCTCATAACAGTATTGATAATTGCTACGAGACGGACTGACCAAAATGGATCAATATATCAAAGCAATAACATCCAGTTAGGTTTCTTTTGTTTCTATTGTTGATTCACGATGAACAAATATTTTTCTGATGCATAAAGACAACCTGTTCTGAGGCAACCCACAACATTTTGTCATTTTTATCATCAAAGTGAATATGATATTATAAATGATATTCAAGAAACAAACAAGGTATAATAAATTCTTCTTCAGGGTAGTTGGCCAAACAAGTTTGGAGATCCCATCTTGCATTTATATATATATATATATATATTGTAATAATATATATATATATTATTACAATATTTTTTATTATAATAGATTATAATAAAAACATTTTACATTGCTAGACAAAAGATTTCATGTTTCAAGACTATGATTGTACTTCCTCAGATGATGGTAAATGACTTGTGATAAAAATGATTTATTGGGGAAATTGAAAAACAAATTGTTGACCCTTTTTGGAAGTTAAAGGTGGGGTGGGGGCATAAGGTCAGAGACTTTTTATTCAACAAATATAAATTCCTTGTTCAGGAGGTAAATCTTTTTATTTTTTTTACTTTGGTTTACCACCCAGTATTCTTTTTGTTTTTTCTGCATTTGTGTAGCAGAAGGAACTGAAAAAAAGTCCTTTTTGAGCAGTCATCATATGTACACACACACACACACACACACACACACATACAAGCACATATGCATGCATATACAAAAAACACATGTATGGTGTTTGTGCAGATTCACACATGGATTCATAGATACATACAATATATTGGAATAGAAAAAGACAGGTTTCTTTTCATCAGTCTCCAAATGTTAAGCAAAATTGTAATAAGTTTGTTCCTCAAAGGGAGGCCGACATTAGTGGATTTTTGTCAAAATAAATAAACTCAGTATATATATATATATATATATATATATATATAATAAAAAGGCTTAAACACTAATATTCCATGGTCATAACTTATTCCATTGGAATCGTAAATACAATCCAATTCATCAGACCTACAAATTCAAAAAACAACTCAGGGAATAAAAAATAAAATTTAGTGAGAGTGTATGTATGAGAGTGTGGGGCGAATGCTAGAGTAAATGAAAGCTATAGGGAGGGGTAACAGACAAGAGAAGGACAGGAAGGCCTAAAGATGAAGGGGGGATTAAAATTTAACAGAGAGAAGTTTTAAAGAGGGGAGTCAAAGACAGTTTAAGTGAGAGAAATATGAATATTTTTTTAAAATGTCTAATACATTAAAGATACACTGGAAAAGAGTATACATTTTGTGGTGACATACACAGACACTAGACGATATAATCTTAAAGCTCAGAAGATGAGAGAGGGAGAGGAAAAGAAAAAGGGGTGGGGGAGACGTGGTGGGGGAACTAAAACCGAAGGACATTTATAAAAGGGTTGCTGTGTAATCCAAAAAATTTGACAAAGGTAATATCGACTACAGGTTACAAATCTAATATAAACATAATGATTATCTAATCCAGCAAGGACCTGTATTTCTATGTTCAAAAACACATACGTATACACACATACACAACAACGTATTTATATTTTCACGTACATACATACATATAGGTGTGTACACACATACATATACATACATAAATATATACATATACATATACATATATATATATATATATGTGTGTGTGTGTGTTTGTGTATATGTATGTGTATATGTATATATATGTGAATATGTGTATATGTACATGTATATATATATATATATATATATATATATATATATATACACACACATATACACATACACACATACACATACATACATAACACATCCACTCCTACACATATATACATCTACACACACACACACACACTCATATATATATATATATATATATATATATATATATACATACATATACATGTACATATACACATACACATATACACACATACACATACATACATAACACATGCATCCATACACATCCACTTCTACACATATATACATCTACAGACATCTATACATACGGACATACACATACGTTCACATAAACAATAAAACCTTACACATCTCCATACAAATACATACACACTCCCATCTAAACAAATAAACAATGTATCCCTCTATATATGCATATATGGATGTATGTATATGTATATGTAGGTATATGTGTATGTAAATGTGTTTATATGTGTGTGTGTGCATGTTTAGGTATGTATGTATACATATATATCTGTATATGGGGGTTTATGTACGTATGTATGTATAGTTAGACGGATAAATTTCTTTTAAAACTTCTCTCTGTTAAATTTTAATACTCCCTTCATCTTTAGACCTTCCTGTTCTTCTCTCGTCTGTTACCCCTCCCTATAGCTTTTATTTACTCTAGCATTCGTCCCACACTCTTATACATACACTCTCACAAAATTTTATTTTTTATTATTCCCGAAATTGTTTTTTTTGTTTTCTTTTTGAATTTGTAGGTCTGATGAATTAGATCGTATTTATGATTCCAATGGAATAAATTATGACCATGGAATATTAATGTTCAAGCCTTTTTATTATAATATTATTATATCCTTACTCTATCCTGGACATTGAGTTCTACCTGGATTTTATGCTCTTGGAATTTTTTTTATACATATATATATGTATGTGTATATATATATGATTGCATATGTATGTGTATATTTACCACTAATATTTTGTATATATCTATCTATATATATTTAAAAATTATAACATAAACATGTAATAACATCTGTACAAAAATAGTCATTTTGTTTCAACACTTTTGGTGTCTTGTCAAGTGATGGTGTTGATTGCAAAAGTACATATATATATATATATATATATATATATATATATATATATATATATATATACAGTTAGGTAAATGAAATAACTAGATATTAGATATTAAATATTTTTAAAAATAAACAATAAGTGATATCTCATGCCCGATGAATTGGGTAACTTGAAACTTGAGTCGCACATCAAACATAGGTATATTTGTATTTATGAACACACACACACACACACATATATATATATATATATATATATATATATATATATATATATACAGTTAGGTAAATGAAATAACTAGATATTAGATATTAAATATTTTTTAAAATAAACAATAAGTGATATCTCATGCCCGATGAATTGGGTAACTTGAAACTTGAGTCGCACATCAAACATAGGTATATTTGTATTTATGAACACACACACACACACACATATATATATATATATATATATATATATATATATATATATATATATATATATATATATATATATATATATGAATATAAAATATCATACATTGATAACTGGTGCTAATATGAGTGCTTGATGTACAATGACACAGCTATAATTTATATTAATAATAGATATACATTTCATTTATTCATTGGTAAATAGAGGAAACTGTTAGCATAGAACTTTTGGTTACATCTCACTATTTCATTTGTAAATTGGTGAGACCTTGCCACCAATCTCACACTGCTCTTAAATTCATAAAGTCTAGGTACAATAAAGGAAAGTTCATCTGAACAATTGCCATGAAAATATTTATAGAAAAGGCACAAGGATGCTACATTATGTCAGCAGAAAAGGTATTGAAGCTGAGATGTCAGGTCAGGACCAATGACATTTGCCAATTCTTCTTTGGATTTTATCAAGAATCTCTAAATATATAGCAGGAGCACCAGACTATATGTGGCAGCAATATTCAAAGCAAGAACAAAAGGTAGACTTACAAATATGTAAGATAGATTCTGGTGAGAAAAATTGTCTAGCACAACATAGCGAAACAATTTTCTTAGCTGCAAACTTAGATTCAATATAATCTTTCCACTTCATGTCAGCTGAAGACATAATCTGAGAAGGCGCCATGAGTTCCTCTCCTGCTTAGTTTGCTATTTCTTCTTCATACACTTTCTTTTGCTTCTTCATAATCTTTCCTTTCTCTTCTTCATACTCATCCTTTCTCTTTTTCATAATCTTTCCTTCCTCTTCTTCATAAATTTTCTTTTCACTTCTTCATAAACTTTTCTTTCTCTTCTTCATACTCTTTTTTTCTTTACTTCATACTCTTTCCTTTCTCTTCTTCATACACTTTCTTTTCTCTTTTTCATAATCTTTCCTTTCTCTTCTTCATAATCTTTTCTTTCTCTTCTTCATAATCTTTTTTCTTTTCTTCACTCTCTTTCCTTTCTCTTCTTTATACACTTTCCTTTCTCTTCTTTACTCCCCTTTCCTTCTCTTCTTCATAATCTTTTCTTTCTTTTCTTCATACTCTTATCTTTTTCTTCTTTATAATCTTTCCTTTCTCTTTTTCTTTTCTCATAAATACGTAAAGCATTTCCTCTCATATGTTATAGAGATGTCCTTATTTTTATTCACCCATTAACATTAGTGTTACTACATCTTCTGTGTCTTTTCAGCATGTTAGCAATCATGGCTCTCCACATTTTCCTGTCTTTTGTAGCTCTTAATAAATTTTGTCTTTTTTATGCCTCCTTGTTCCACCAGTAATTTACTAAAGTTCACAAGGTAGATTATTCATTTTTTGTTTCTATTCCTCTTGCCTTCAGTCTGTCCTGTGAGGATCAAATTTTCCAAGCCCTCTTTCCGCATTATTGTGTAGATGAGAACAGTTACCTGCCCTTGGTGTAGTATATAAAGCGGACCGGTGAACGCGGCCATTTGTATTTTACTGACATACAGTATCGGACGTGACGAATGTACTCGTCACACCTTACATGGCGCTGTGAACAGGATTGTTTTGCAAAACGTGGATTTTTACCAAACTACAACAGACACTGGGCTTACCCACTGCCAAGCACCATGGAGCAGGAATATTTGAAATTAATGAATCAACTTGTGGAGCTACAGAAAGAAAATATCGAGCTCAGAAAAGAAATGCTTCATGGACACACCAACATCCCGCAGGTTATGAAACCAGAACGACCCTCGATAGGGCTGGACATAACGGAAGGAGAATGGGCGTTGTTTTTGGACACCTGGACCCGATATAAGGATATGTGCAGATTAGAAGACCCAGTCGCAGTCCGGAACGAATTACGGGCAACGTGTACGCCGGAAACAAATCGTCTATTATTTGAGCTGATAGGTCCTACAAGGCCCAACTCTGCTTCAGAGGAGTTTCTATTACAACAGATACGACTTATCGCGGTGAAAGGATTACATAAAGAGGTTCACCGGCAGAAGTTCCACTCCATGACGCAGAACGAGGGTGAGTCCATAACACACTTTCTATCTAGATTACGAGGCAAAGCGAAATTTTGCGATTTTAATGTTCAATGCCCAAATGAGCGAACTTGCGGGCAAAAAGTGGATTATTCGGAAGATATGGTTGCTGGACAGATGATAGCCAGGCTCGCCAATTTAGACCACCAAAATAGAATATTGGCAGAGGCAGCCTCGCTCGTTACTTTGGACCAGAAGTTCAATCGTTTAGTTTGCCTCGAGACGACAGACAAGTCTGCACCCCACTTCCACGACACCACACGCCCTCTTGTATCATTCAACATGCAAAGGTCTGACCAGGAGACTGAACCCCCTTCGACTCTACGACGCAAGAAACCATGCAGCGGATGTGGAAAGAGTCGCACCCTGGATGGTCAATGAACCGGAAGGATTGTCCGGCGGTGAAAATGAAATGCCAGTTTTGTGGGATAATGGGGCATATGAAGAAAGTATGCCGGAAGCTCGCGGAATCCAAAGCAGAAGCAACGAGAGTGGAATGTCAAAAAGCGACGACTCGTTTATGTTTACCAGCGGTACTCCGAGAGGTCAATTTGCCCGCCGGATTGACAAGCACGGCAGCATGCGGGTAGTAAATGTGCCCCACCTCGAGTGGAATGGAAAAAAAATTCAAAGGAGCTCTCCAGAGCCGCCCCCATTAGTGGAAGTAGAGATAACCATGATGCCTGGGACTCACGCGACCTTTGGGCACATACCACGGAAACCAATAACCCTTTGCAAATACCGGGGCACAGACTTGTTCGGCTGGACCTGAGATCCAGAAGCTTCTCGGGGTATCCAGATGGATATCTAGTATCAACCACCCACAGGATCTGTTTGCTCATACTTTGCTTAGCTTCTGGAAGGTATCTTTCGCTATCCCAATGTGCCTTCAGATATATTGGGATGGTAAGATATATTTATCTTCACCAACCATTCCATTGACTAAAGAGTGTATTTGGCTTTCTATATGAACACAAATATACAGATTCTGTACACAAAAAATGATCCAATTAGTCATGAATCTGTTTATTTATCTTTCTGGAGAGAAAAACTGTTTAATGTTAAACAGAATAAGGTTAATATTTTGGTTATTATCTAAGACCATACTTTATTTAGCTACACATGTAGGAGTTGAGAAATATAAATAAAAGTTTAAAAAAATATTCTGTAAAACAAATAACCAAAATAAACAAGACTACAGTTATCTACCCTTGCCACTAGGAGGCTAACAACAAAAATCAAAATAATATTTCATTTTCAATGTTTAAACAATATTAAAAGAAAAATAATTAAAATAAACAATTAATTAGATAGTGGTTATCTCCTCCTGCCACTAGGAGAAACACAATCTCATGGCGTTCATAAAAGGTCTCTAAAAAGCATTTTCTTTTCTCTAGATTTCTGTTTGTGTCTCCAAATAAGGTAAGATATTTTTTGTCATTAATTACTTTTTCTTCATAAACAAAGATGCAAACATTGTTAAACATTATTGATCTAAATTTGTGTCTAAACAAACCTAAAGTTTATCTCGGTGATTTATTGGACATAATTTCTGCTTCTTGATGACAGGTTTCCTCTATTGAATCAGTCTTTTTCATTAACCACATACACATAAAATTATTATTGCTTTCTTCACAGTTATCTTTTTCTAGAAACAAAATAATGAAGATTAAATAAAAGCAAAGCAAATCAAAAAGTATTTCTTTGATAAATATTGTCTCTGATAAAATTCTTATAAAGTTCAAACAATAACTGAAAAAAGGTGTCAGCCATCATTTTTTTCTTTACCAATATCGTATTTTTAGTATAGGAGGGAAGAATATTCAACATTGAATGTGCTAGAGATAGTTTTGCCCAAAATTCATTGTCCCCAGATGAGTGTGCTACATCACTAGAAGAGTCGATTACATAGAGTAGGGTGAATTACCTATCTCCATGTAGTGGACTATTCTAGTGAAAAGTGTTCAGTAATATTTTTACCAGGAGGATTTCTATCAGACACTTTGATCCAACCATTTTATTAATAAAAATTCTATCTTGACAAGTTGGCTTTGTTGAAAATTATGTCATTATTAATACAATTTTGCAATTGTGTTGTATTTAAAAAAAATATCAAAAACTTTGTGTTGCTGTATGTTTATCCACAAGATTTCTGTAATATTAAACAAATATTCAAAATATGTGGAGTTTTATTAAGTTTTGCTTTTGCATAATATAACATTATTTTTCTAGTAGGTCATCAAAAGTGTTCACTAGAGATGGGTGATCCCCCATATATATATATATATATATATATATATAATAATAATATAAATATGTATAACAATATGTATAAAGAGATGTATAATAATATAAATATGTATAAAGAGATGTATAATAATATAAATATGTATAACAATATGTATAAAGAGATGTATAATAATATAAATATGTATAACAATATGTATAAAGAGATGTATAATAATATAAATATGTATAACAATATGTATAAAGAGATGTATAATAATATAAATATGTATAACAATATGTATAAAGAGATGTATAATAATATAAATATGTATAACAATATGTATAAAGAGATGTATAATAATATAAATATGTATAACAATATGTATAAAGAGATGTATAATAATATAAATATGTATAACAATATGTATAAAGAGATGTATAATAATATAAATATGTATAACAATATGTATAAAGAGATGTATAATAATATAAATATGTATAACAATATGTATAAAGAGATGTATAATAATATAAATATGTATAACAATATGTATAAAGAGATGTATAATAATATAAATATGTATAACAATATGTATAAAGAGATGTATAATAATATAAATATGTATAACAATATGTATAAAGAGATGTATAATAATATAAATATGTATAACAATATGTATAAAGAGATGTATAATAATATAAATATGTATAACAATATGTATAAAGAGATGTATAATATAAATATGTATAACAATATGTATAAAGAGATGTATAATAATATAAATATGTATAACAATATGTATAAAGAGATGTATAATAATATAAATATGTATAACAATATGTATAATAATATAAATATGTATAAAGAGATGTATAATAATATAAATATGTATAAAGAGATGTATAATAATAACAATATGTATAAAGAGATGTATCATAATAACAATATGTATAAAGAGATGTATCATAATAACAATATGTATAAAGAGATGTATCATAATAACAATATGTATAAAGAGATGTATCATAATAACAATATGTATAAAGAGATGTATCATAATAACAATATGTATAAAGAGATGTATCATAATAACAATATGTATAAAGAGATGTATCATAATAACAATATGTATAAAGAGATGTATCATAATAACAATATGTATAAAGAGATGTATCATAATAACAATATGTATAAAGAGATGTATCATAATAACAATATGTATAAAGAGATGTATCATAATAACAATATGTATAAAGAGATGTATAATAATATATATATGTATAACAATATGTATAAAGAGATGTATAATAATATATATATGTATAACAATATGTATAAAGAGATGTATAATAATATATATATGTATAACAATATGTATAAAGAGATGTATAATAATATATATATGTATAACAATATGTATAAAGAGATGTATAATAATATATATATGTATAACAATATGTATAAAGAGATGCATAATAATATATATGTATCACTATATATATATATATATATATATATATATATATGTATAACAATTTATATATATTTTATAATTTTCTTAGAGGTGCAGAACTTTATTATGGAAATAAAAAAGATAAGACCAATTTTACCCTTAATGATTTTGTCAAAATCTAAATTAGATGAAGAGTTAAAAACAATTACCAAAACTTTAGTTAATAATGGGTACCCATTAGATTTAATTAAGTCAGTCATGAGTAAGAAAATTTCTATTTTTTCTAAACATAAACTCAGTACAGCTACTAAGTGCCCTATTTTTTTGCATTTGCCTTGGTTGGGTACATTAAGTGGGAAATTTGCCAAACAGATTAGCTCTGCAGTTGAAATTTGTAATTTTTTGGCTAATGTATGTATTGTCTCTTCTAACAGGTGTGATTTACCAGCTCAGATGTAGTTGTGGAGCGGGCTACATAGGTAGAATTACCCTATGGCTAGAGACAAGAGTGCATCAACACGTACCTAAGAAAATTAGAAATAGTACATTCTAATTGGGTGACGTGGTCAACAACACATATGGTTCTGCCATCATGGAGCTAAATAGTCCAAATTGTGCCACCAATTTCAGCACAAACTTGTTCACCATCCTGAGTCATGCTCACTCTTTCTTACATTTAAAGGCATTAGAAACAATCTATGTCAGGTCCAGACAGCCTGCCCTCTGTAAACAGGGGGAATGCCTGTTAGGGCTGGATGCTATTTTAATTTGATTGTTTCTCCTTTAATACATTACTTTACATTACTTTTATATTTTATATTGTGGCATATATTCCCTCAAATTCAGCTCTGTGGAATGAAAGTGAAACCAGTCGATTGGTTCTGTTTTTTTTAATCATGAAGGGTAAAATTGTTAACTTTTTTATTTCCATAACTATATATACATATGTATAACTATATATATATATATATATATATATATATATATATATATGTATGTATATATATTGAAAATGGCTAAAGAAGTGGCTGTAAGTGCTTGGGAGTATAGACACTACGGGCAATTTTTACACTCCCTTACCTTCACCAAATGGAAAAATATAAGAATATTAAGTAAAAAAATTCTTCAAATTTTCCTTGTCTGTTATATCCAATTCATCTCTTTCCAAAGGAATAAATGATCGCATTATGACTCTAGTCTTAGAACTCTACAACAATTCTTTTGCCACACTTGTGAGCTGTTATGCCCCAACCATTAACCCCCCCCCCCCCCCCCGTGGTGGAAATTGATGACTTTTATGATCAACTATATACAATCATTTCCAAAGTTCCACACATAGAGACAAACTTGTTATTATGGGAGACTGTAATGCACAGGTTGGTGCTGATCATAAGACATGGCCTGATGTCCTTGGCACTCACAGGATCAGAAGTATGAATTCTATGGGCTACGATTACTTTCTCTCTGCCAAGAATTCAATCTCACCATCACCAACACATGTTATCAGCAATACAGTCATTAAAAAACAACTTGGATTCATTCCAGATCCAAAGATTGGCATATGATTGATTATATTATCACCAAGAAACGTGATGCAAAAGGCTTCAATATCATCTGCTCTTTCCACAACACTTTCACGCTATCTTTCAGACGATGCTCTTCTGCGCAGCAAAGCATCCTTTCAACTCGTATGCAAGAAACCTCTCGTTAGCACTATGGTTCCTAAACAAATCAACATCTCACCCCTGAATTCTGATGTTCAAGAAGAAAGAACTCTCTGACACACTGGATTCGAGGCTGGATTCAGTTGTGATCTCAAAAGACATTGAATCTTCCTGGAAATCTCTCAAAGATGCCATTTATTCCAGCTCCCTTGAAGCTCTAAGACTTCCCATAAGGAAGCATCAGGAATGGTTCAATGTAAATGATAGTCACGTTTAACATCTCAAGAAGATGCATGATTCGCACAAAATATTCTTAAACAACAAAAATTTTCCATCAAAAAAGAGTATATATAAACTGTAAGCAGGAAGTGCAAAATGCTTTCAGAAAAATGAAAGAATCCTGGTGGTCTGCTAAGGCTGTGGAAATCCAGGCGGCAGCTGAGAGAAAAGAACCCAAAGCATTCGATGAAAGCCTTAAAAAGTTGTACAGCCCACAAGGTAATGGAATTTCACCTGTCATGTCATGTCATCTGACGGTAACACACTCCACACAGACAAGAAGGAAATGATATCATGATGGAAAGAACACTTTGAAAGTATCCTTAATTCCACCTCTGTCATCGATGACATCATTATTGCTTCAATTCATCAGTGACCAGAAATTTCCCGGGTTGTCTCTTGAGCCATGCTTAAAGGAAATTCAGGATTCTATCAAGCAACTGTCCTTGAACAAAGCCCCTGGAAAAGATGCTATTCCCCCCAAAAAATTTTAAAATATGGTGGGAAGGTTCTGGTTAAGAAAATCCTTGAGCTTTTTAAAGTCATATGGAAGGTTGATTCTGGTCCACAGAACTACAAAGATGCTTGCATAAAACATCTGTTCAAGAATAAAGGCGAAAAGATTATGTGATAATTCCCATGGCATTGCACTTCTAAGTATTGCTGACAAAATTCTCACTCGTGTTATTCTCAACAGAATAATCAAGTATCCTATTGATGACATCTATCCCGAATCTCAATGTGGTTTTTGTTCAGGTTGTGGAACCATTGATATGATTTTTTCACTTCGTCAGGTTGCTGAGAAAGTTTGCAAGAAGAACCATGATCTCTATACCGTCTTTATCGACTGACCAAATTGTTTGGCACTGTAAACAGAGGTGCCCTCTGGAAAGTACTCAAAAAGCTTGGCATACCTGAAAGTATGCTAAATGTCATCCTCTCATTTCACAAAGGAATGAAAGCATCTGTTTTATCTAATGGAGAGTTTCCAGAAACCTTTGATGTAACAAATGGCACAAAACAAGGTTGTGTCATGGGTCCTCTACTTTTTGCTCTCTTCTTTTCAGTCATGCTATGTTATGCTATTAGTGATCTTGACATGAGTGTGAAATTTGAATTCCACACAAGTGGAAACATCAACGTTTTAAATCAAAATCTCACTTGAGCAAGCATTATTCATGATCTTTTGTTTGCTGATGATGCTGTAGTCATGGCTACCTCAGTCGAAGAAGCTCAAGCACTCGTCAATCATTTTTCCACCACTTGCAATGCATTTGGATTAACTATAAGCATAAAGAAAACTGAATTTGTCATTTAACCAAGGCCTACACCTAAGCAGGTCAAGGGTGTAAAACAAAAACGACCTGTTCATACCTTTTTAATCATCCCCATTACTGTTGACAGCAACAACCTGAAGTATGTGAAATCATTCTCATACTTAGGAAGCAAAGTCAATGCCTCTTTGGATGATGAAATAATTAACCGAATATCAAAGGCAATCAGTGCCTTTGTGAAGCTTAAGCATTGCCAATGGGATTTCACTGAAAATGAAAATCAGTGTCTATCAAGCAGTCATTCTCACCACACTTCTTTATGGGTCAGAAACGTGGACGGCATACAGGACACACATCAATCAACTTGATGCTTTTCATAAATGCTGTCTTCATTCAATATGCCATTATACACAACAGGACAAAATCTCTAACCCTGATCTTTTCATCAAATGTGGTGGTGGTGGTGGTATTAAATCCTTTCTGATGCAATCACAATTTAGATGGGCTGGTCATCAGAATGAGTGATGATCGGATGCCGAAAATCCTCATGTATAGCCAACTTTTTCATGGTAAGCGTAATGTAGCCCATCGTTGGTTACGCTTCAAGAACAGTTAAATACAACTTAATTGCTGCAAACATCCCTATAGAGGAGTTCGAACTTGGTGTTGAAAACCGAGCAAACTGGAGAAACACCTGCTACTGAGGTTAACTAACTTTGAAAAGAATCGTCTCAACCATCTGAGAGAATTAAGAATTAACACTAATTCTCAGGCTAATACATCAGCCCATATGACGGTCAACCCTTCAGTATGCTCTTCATGTCAATTTGTTTGCAAATTCCATGCAGGATTGTTGTCGCATACGAAACATAAACATAAAAACTGAACTGAAAGACACTCATACCTCGAAAACAATGGGTGAGTCAATCATATATATATATATATATATATATATATATATATATATATGTGCATGTTTCATTAAAAACGACAGACAAGGTACTACGATTGAGCTTTTTATTTAATTTTTCTTGTGTTCGAACAAGAGCTTTCTTTACAGGACAAAGGGTGTGTAGGGGCTGTGGTCGGATAGGTGTAATGTAAGACGCCTGGATAAGCATGTAGTTGTGTAACCGATGTAATTATTCATGAGTCTGGTTGGATCAGGAACACAGTTCCTTAAGGGGCATTTGAACTCATAGATAATGTTCGTTCTTTGTAGTTTTGACTTAGCTGGTGTGTTGTTATTTCTCAGGATAGGGTTAGCTGTCTTAAATTTTTTATAGTAGATAATTAATTTGATTTTTTTTATTTGGGTCAATTGGGGTGGTGTATTTCTTTATAATGCGTCTTAGTGAGGATTCATCTTGTTTGTAATTCTTATACATTTGGTTTTTGTAATAAATGTGTAAGTGATTTTTGACTGTGTTCACTATCGTTATTAATTACTTTAGAGAGAAATAGTCTAATTTGGTGGTCAATAATGTGGTTAGGGAAGCTGTTGTTGATTAGTGTCTGTTTAACGTTAAGTAATAAAGTAAAGTAATTAATAACAACTGCTTCCGCCTGCAAAAAAAGGTTAAAAATAATGGAGGCTTTAATAATAAAAAAGAAAAAGCCTACCCTCAACAATATTAACTACGAACAAAGCCACAACGTGCTAACCGTATTCGGAAATTAAAAACATCCCGACTACACACTAAGACATACACATAATGCACACACTCAATTAAGCTGAAAAATCAAATCATCCTTGATAATGGCTAAAGGTATAGCCGAAAGCACTCGGAAACATAAAACATTTGGACAGTTCCTACACACCCTTTGTCCTGTAAAGAAAGCTCTTGTTCGAACACAAGAAAAATTAAATAAAAAGCTCAATCATAGTACCTTGTCTGTCGTTTTTAATGAAACATGCATACACGAAGGATTGCTGCCTAAATATACAACTCTATATATGTATATATGCATGCATGTATATGTGTGTGTGTCAGTCAAACATGTTTTGATATATACTAATAATAAATATAGATTTGTTCCACACTGTTTGGTGCAACTTTGAGTTTCATGGGTGTGGCAGTAGTCCAGCACAAATTGAAAATTGCACTTGTGAAATTTTAATGACCTATTGTTAAGATAGTGGAGAAGTCTATTTACTTATGAAATAAAGAAACAAGTAGACTAGTTTATATTTCTGCTCATTGTGTGCTATTATATATACATACATAGTAGTGTAAATATAAAATAGTGTACTACAAAAATATCATGGAAAATAAGGAAAGGAACATCAGCCTACAACAATCAATCCAAAAACTGCAAACTTTGCTTGGAGGAAAAAATAGCTATAATTACCTTTCCAGACCAAAACAAACTACTAAATAAATGATCAGAACTCATCTCAAAATGCAGACATGAAAACAAATTTTTACTACATTACTTAAAAATTGGAAACTGAAAAGAATAAATAAAAATAAATAAAACAAACAAGTAAAATAAATTAATCCAAGCAAATAATAAACAAATTAACAGACCACTTTAGACTGAAAAATAAAAAAACAAATAAGCAGAAACAATTAAAAGTTATCAATCCAAATAAAGTAAATAATAAACAAATTAACAAACCACTCCTGCTAAAATAACCATTAGAATAAACTACTCACAATGCACTACTGACCTGTGAGCAGAAACCCAACACACGTGGCCTGGTAAGTGTGTTTAGCATGAAACTGTTTATCGTCTCTGAGTTTTGACTTCAATGTTCACTTTTATATTTACGTACATTCTATTTCTGATATTGAGCACTTTACCCCATAAATATAGCACACCTTAAAACTATATTTCTTCATATATATAAATGTGTGTGTATATATATATATATATATATATATATATATATATATATATATATATATATATAAATGTATGATAAAATATGAGAAATATATTTTGCTCTACATTGTATTGAGCACTTTTAAAAAAAAAGTAAATTTCTAAAGATTATTAATCTGTCTGTTCTTTTTATTTGGATATATGATAAAATATAGTTTTAACATGTGCTATATTTATAAGATAAAAGTGCTCAGTATCTGAGATATAGAATATGAAAAAATATAAGTTGTGTGGTCACTGATGTCAGTACTGAATGGTGGTGACCATCTGTTTCATGCTTGAATGTAATCTTACGGCCTGAAGATTGTCTTTAACCATGAAATAGACTCTCGCCACTCTCTGTTGATATCAGTCTCTATGAGGAGGTGTGGAAAAGATCTCCGTTCAAACAACTCATCAAAATCAAACCAAAGGACTAAACCTCAAAATTTCTTCTTTTTCCATACTATTGTTCATCCAAGTCCCAAGGGCCACTCAAGGTAGAGAATTACTGAATGAGATTTTTGTAAGTGCTTAAAGAAAAGTAGTAATACATATTATGAGGATATGTAGGATAGATAATGGTTGCTATTTACATTATTTGGACTATTGTCCTCATCTTTGTTGCCATATTTATCACAATGTTTCGGTTGATGTACGCTTCGACATTCCGGTGGTTGGAATGTCAAACTAAACTCTTTATTTTGCTTGCTGGGGTAGACTGTTTTAGTTCCATGTGCCATGTCTAATGGATGTCAGTTAGCAATTATCTCCTGTTAATTCCCTTTTCCAAGTTCTCCACTGCCTTAACTAGTTGCGAGTTCAATACCTGGTTAAGTCAGTGGAGAACTTGGAAAGGGGAATTAACAGGAGATAACTGATAACTAGCATCCTTTATCCATTTCTTGTGTTGTATCCCTTCAGGATATAAGCAATCATAGCTCTCCACAATTTCCTGTCCTTCATAGCTTTTTTTTTTTTTATCTCTCCTAAACCTTGTTCCACCAACCATTTACTCAAGCTCACTAAGTATTTTATACATTGTTTTCCTCTGTCCCTCTTGCCTTCAGTCTATCCTGTGAGTACCAGATTTTCCAAGCCCTCTTTCCTCATTATGTGCCCTAGAAATTTCAATTGTCTCTTCCTGATGTTTATAACATAAAAATGATCAATATCTGAGATACAGAATATGAAAAAATATAAGTGTCCTTTTTGTTTCCCTAAAACAATCATGATAATGCAAGTTTCAGACTACAGATATTAAAAGAGAAGAAAGCTGTGGAGGGTAATGATTTCTTATATCCTAAAGAGACATGGCACTTAGGGAGGAGGATGACCTAAAAACCTCATCACTTATTCACAGCCTCAGCCTGTCTAAAATTGTCGCCCTGCAACTTATGGATTTTCCCAAAGGTTAAATTCTTTATAGAAAAGAAAGAGATTTTAGATGATAGATGAAACAGTTTCTTCTCTTGCACTTGAAGAATTCTTGCTTGTTGAACTCACTTCTGGTCACTCAACTTTGATCTCCAAAAATTTAAATACAATGTCAATGGTTATCTTCTGTCTTCTTAATCCCAGTTATTTTATTATTCTCTCACCTTAATAAAGTTTTCTTTTTCTCATATTCTTTCAGGCACAGTAACCCCTTGCATCTTAGTGGTTTTATTGCCTTGCTTCAGGAAAAATATTTAAAAGAAAAAAAGCTGATAACAATGTTAAAGAGGACTTCGTTTTGGAAACTAGAAGGGATGCTGGGATAATTCTGTGAGGTCCCAAGACTTTGTAGAGGATTGTAGTAGTTTTTTTATCTTAAATAGCTGGATCCTTTCTGGAGAAGATATTAATTTATTTGTGATGTCCTATCTCTAATAATGGACAAGATGACATTGCTAAATGAATGCCTTTCACTAATGCAATATTAGATTACTCATTTTAGAGTATTGCAATTTTTCTACAGGTCTGACCTCTCAATCCACATTTCTTTGAGACGGGGTGCAATGCAGAAAATTCTTCCCCAGAGATGCATTACAATGTCTGTGGATTCCTCCTGATATTTTGACCATTACTTCATCGCAATTCAGCATTCGTATATTCTAATTATATATTTGGCCATCAATAAAGAATTGGAGTGTTTCATTGGTTTAAAGTGTCTCCTCGTTTGATAGCCTCTCCAAATTTAATTATAGATTCGTTATCTTCTCTGCCTAAATCACAAATAATCAATTTGCTCTCAAAGATAATGAGAATCCCTAATGACCACACTGTCCAACTAATTAGTTCTTTACCTTTTAATAGACAAATCGAAGGTGAAGGGTGATACCCGAAATACTTAGAAAGGTTTGAGAATGATAACTAAAACAAATTAGAAATGAGGTTTTCACATGCCATATCCTTTTAGGATATAAGTGATCACTACACTCCACAGCTTCCACTTCTTCCGTTTTCAATATATGTAGTCTGGAACTGTGTATTGTCATGATTGTTAGTGAGAAATATAGTGGAGTGGTTTTCTGTTATCGCCTATATGGTTTTGAGTTTATAGTTGTCCTTATCCAGGACAGGTTTCCAATCTTTTATGGGACCTAATTGTAGGGACTAAATGGACTCATCCTATTACTATATATACGGGGAGATTATGCCTCTCAAGAGAGCTGTCTACAGTTGACGAGTTGACTACTGTAGTTTGCCGTCAGTCAGACGTGCAACACTTTTGTATTCGTTCTTTTGTTTAATAATGTTTTCAATAAATTGCTGAGTTCAAGTTTTCTTTCAGACCTATTCTGGGTCCACAACACGATCAAAGCTGGAAAACACAGTTTTCCTTCCTATTTAATCCATAGCTGGGGAGAAAAGATATGGATTCATGCCTTTCAGTAATTAACTGAATTTTGATATGAAATTTTCACTCTATAATATTTGATCTATGTGATTAATCGTCACCACAGAATTAAGTGCATTTACAAAGAAGGAAATTATGTTGAAAAATAAATATTTCTTGCATAAAATAGATATTATTCTTCATCATTAGTTTGCAGATTTATTGATGCAACTATGTATACTTGTCTGCATGTAGCAGGACAAGCAGCAATAGACACACAAAAATAGGGTTAATATACAGGTGGTGTAATGGTTACTCATCTCCTCTCAGCTATGGGTTAAACAGCAGAACAGAATGGGTTCATTATCTTGGTTGTCAAATAATCTAGAAGAAGGACAGTGTTTAATTTAAAACCAAAAGAATGCTTGGATTCTTCATGACATGCTATACATGATTTCTTTTTTATCAGTTCTTCCAAAAAGTGTAGCTTATTCTGCACAAGCCTTCACAATTATAATCAAATTGTGTGTGGGTAGACTGGCTGTTCAATTCTAGGAACTCTAGAGGTTGAATTGCTAGATCCTTATGCAATCTAAATAAAGTACAATTATTGATATAAGTCAAAAAGTAGTAGATAACACCAAAATACTATATAGTACTAAATGCAAGGAAAGACTCAAAACACTAGAAGCTATTATTATACCAAATAAACAGCCCACATTAAATAAAATATTATTCACTGCAGGAGACAATTTTTGGAAGTTTGTATAAAAAAATTTAGTATGCGTAAAAAAGCATAATATTTGATGCATTCTTTCTGTTGCTGTCTCACCCCTTTAATCATTATCCCTGGGGTCATTTTGAACAGATTTAAACTTTTAGCTCTCTATAAAATACAAAGGTGTAGCCAACAGAATTCTACCTACCACACTGGCGACACAATTCCTTAAGGGACATTCATGATCAAACCAAACACATAAATAATTATATCAGCCATACTACTACATGCCTATCTAGATGATTTATGTCACACCTATCCGACCACAGCTCCATTAGAACTCATTTAAACGCACACACACACACACACACACATGCATACACGTGCACACACGCACACAAACCCATCAGACTCCATCTGAAACATACTAGTAGAAAATGCAAGCATAATAACCTCATCCACATGCAAGATAAGTTTAAAAATAATGGAAGACCTAATAATAAAAAGGGAAAAGCCAACACCCAATAACATTAACTATGAACACTGCAACAATGTACTGAGAATGTTTGGCAAATAAAACATCTTATAACTCTAGATACATACACACAACCCATACATCCAGTTAAAAATTAAAAATAAAATCATCCTTGATAATGTCAAAAATATAACTGAAAGTGTGCAGAATTATAGAACATTTGGACAGTTTCTACACATTCTGTGTCCAGAAAAGAAAACACTTGTTCATTGCAGTACTTAGTCAGTTGTCTTTAACAAAACAAACACACACACACATATATATATATATATATATATATATATATATCAGCTGACTCCAAGTAGATCTTTGTTTTTTCTCCACAAGTTCATATATCACATTGTGCTATTATTGTGCGTGCAATGACCGGTAATATAATGTATAGTCTTGCTTTTATCTTTACTCAACAGTAAATCTAAGACCAAGACCATATATATCACCTTTCACTGCAAAGGCAATAATAACACAATGCAGAATACAAGCTAATGGAGGAAGAAAGTGTGTGTGTATATATATGTATGTATGTTTTTTGTTTTTGTTTTATTTTTTTTTCATAAGAAAAAAGAGGATGTATTCTGCTTTTGAAATTAAAATAATCATTCACTTGCCAGTAGTTTACCATCACCTGAGGAGACACATTTGTAGTGTTAAAACATAATTGCAATTGTGTTGTGATTTTTAACATGTTTTTTGTTTTAATATCCTAAAATAAATAATATTTAGCTCTACTCTGTATTGAGCCCTCTTTTAAATTAAATGTTATGGACATTGAAATTATACTCCATCTGTTCTCATTTTATCTGTATATATATATATATATATATATATATATATATATATATATATATATATAATTCTGTATTTGGGCAGCAATCCCTTGAAAAGACTTACATTACACCTACCTGACCCTAGATTAATTAGGACTCATTTAAACACACATGGAAAACTACCAAACTCCATCTGAAACATATTTGTAGGAAGTATAATGATAATAACCTCGCCCACATATAAAAAAGACCAAAAATAATGGAAGCACTAATAATGAAAAAGAAAAAGCCAAAACTCAATAACATCAACTATGAATATGCCCACAATGGGCTGATCGTGTTTGGAAAATAAAACATTCCTATAACTCTAGATACAGGCAAAATCTTGATACATTTAATTAAAAAAATCAACCTTCATAATAGCTTAAAAAATATCCAAAAGTGCTCAGATAGGCAGAACATTTGGACAACAGTTTTTATACACATTATGTCTAGAAAAGTAAACACTTATATGTACTCAAGAAAATTAATTAAAAAGCTTAATCACAGTACCTTGTCAGTCATCTTTAATGAAACTTAAAAATATATTTAAAAATATATATATATATATATATATATATATATGTGGTGTGGGTGTTTGTCTGTCTGTATGCATATATATATAGAGAGAGAGACAGACAGAGTGAGTAAGATAGATGTATATCATGACATTATAATATATATATATATATATATATATACTGAGTGATTCAAGTGTCAGGTGATCCAAGCCATCAGTCAAATAATTTTGGCCAATGGTCAGTGAACAATTTACAGGAAAATAAATGATCAAAATGACTGAAAATTTGTTGTGAATCATAGCTGATCCGATTTTATTATCATGGAATTTTAAACCCATTCTGAAGTTCATTACATTAAAATCTAATGCATTTTTCTTCTCTAATTCCTGACTCAGTCAATTCCTAAGATAATTTTCTTCCACTTCTTTTATTAAATATTCTTTGATAACCTGTTTTTGATTTTGATTTCTGCTAAATTTTATGGAAGAAATAATCACCATTAAATTAATTATCTAACAGTTGCCACAAGGATGCTTTTAAAGCAACAAGTTTCAGATTGCTCTTTCTATAAATATCTGTTTTCTGATATATTTGTTTATCTATCTTTTCAATGTGTTTCTATTTAAGTTCATATTTCAGCTTCTATCTATCTCAGTCTTTTCATATCTATCTATCTACCTACCTATCTCATTCTGTTCATATCGATATATCTGTTCATATCTGTTTCTTACTCTGTTCATATCCATTTCTCCATTTCTGTATATCTATCTATCTATTACTCTGTTTCTATTCATCTCTCTCTCTGTCAATATCGCTATCTTTCTCACTCTATCAATATCTCTTTGGCTCTCTCTCATTTTGATCATCTCTCTCTCTTTCACTCTCCCAACTTTGATAAGCAACACACTCATTGAGAGCACAAATATGATATGCACCCCCATTTGCAAAAAGTGTCTAAAAATAATGGATGTCATTATCATAAAAAGTAAAAAAAAAAATAACCCTTAACAACAACAACTATGAACAAATGCCACAATTTTTCAGATCATATTCAGAAATTAAGAATATGTCTACCTTTCAGCAACTTACATACCATTTATAATAGCACTACCAAATCATTAAAAATGGCTAATGGTTAGCCAAAAGCACTCAGAACAAACAATTATTTAGACAGTTCCTACACTCACCCAAAAGAATGATCCTGTTTCCCTACAAGAAAAATACAATAAAAAAACTTAACAGAAGTTCCATGTCAGCCATTTTTAATGAAACATGTTTTAGAAAAGGATTGCTGCCCAAATACACAACACAAACACACACATTATATATATATATATATATATATATATATATATATAAATAATAGCTGGCTACTCGTATTCAAGGATACACATTTACTAGGGCGGCTAGCCAATCACTAGTGCAGACGCTGCGCTGTGGTTTATACTGTAACTATGCTGAGCAGTTTCTGGGAAAGAGCGGGTGATCTAACATGATCAACAATGTGAACAAAGCCAGCACGCTTAAGCCCTTGGTCACAATGACTTGTGACTTCATGCTAGCACAGCTATTGATGGACCCCAATTTCACTCACAAGGCTTGGATAAACCCGTGGTATGTTTTTCAGGTACTTTCCAAAGGTAGCACATGCTGGGATCGACCCTTCCAGTCCAATAACATCAGGAAATTTCCTTCCTGACAATTCGACCATAGTGAGATTCACACCCAGGTCTCATGGTCAGAATGTGAATATTCTAACCACTCGGCTACATGCCCATTTTATATATATATATATATATATATATATATATATATATAAAGTGTACATTCAAATTGATAGGTACAAGCGGATTTGGACAGATCAATTGGTAAACTGATAGATTTGCATTTATGAGTTTCTTTCGTCCATTTGTTTGAATGCAACTGACTACTGATGTCAGGATAAGGAAATAATGACATGACAATTGCAAAAGGTTTTGAGTCAGAAAGCTCTCAAAGGGACAGACTGACTAATGCATAAAACCCTTTTTTTTCAATAAAAAAGCTACAGTCATTTAACATCATGGTCCAGAATATAAGTAACCCAGTTGAAATTTCTCTTTGTTTGCAGTTTCTATCATCGATCATAAAATCATCTCTCTCTTTTCTTTCTCTCTCTTTCACTCAGTTGCTTTTGCTTTCTCTCTCTTTTTTCCTTTTTACTTTCTGTATCTCACAAAAGAGAAATTTCACTTTCTTCTGTCTTTTTCTTTTTCTTTTCTTTTTCTTTTTTTTTCTTTTCCTTTTTTCTTTTCCTTTTTTTTCTCTCTTTCTCATTCTTCTTTCACTCTCTTTTTGCCTTCTTCCTCTTTCTTTTACCCTTTTTTCTTATTCTCTTGTTTCTAACTTTCTTTTATTTTCATGTCTTCTTTAATTTAAATTACTCTTTGTTGACAATTTCTATCATCAAAATAATTTCTTTCTCTCTCTCCCTCCTTTTCTCTATCTCTCTACTTTCTATATATATCTCTCTCTCTCTTCTTTCCTATTTTTCATTTTTTTCTTTCTTTTCACTTTTCTCTTTCTTGCTTTTTCTTTGTATATATCTCTCTTTTATTCTTTCTTTCTTCTCAAATTTTTACATCTTTCATTATTTAATAATCTATTTATTAATGACCCTTTTCTTTTCTATTACACTTTTTATTTTCCCCTTTTCTTTTCCCCTTTCTTTCTAATTTTCACTTTTATTTTAGCATAAATTGTGGAGAGCCATGATCCCCCAGGGCTTGTAGCAACATGGTACAAAGAAGAAGGAGGAGGAAGAAGAAATTATTTTATTCTTTCTGAATCAGATGCCAGTTTTCTTTCTCTCTTGATACACACAATTTCAATTCCTAGCCAAAAGGGATTCCACCAGCTCTTCCAACCATTTTTTATTGGTATGTCAATGTCTGATTTCTTCTCTGCTATAAAGTAAAAGATTTTTTCATCCATTATTGATGAAATAAATGCCTCTGCCACAAAAGTAAATTTTATCACACAATCCACAATGGTCAGACTGATTATGGTTTTTTGTTTTCTCTTGATTGCTTTTTTCTTTCAAGTTAGAGATTTTACCTTTTTTTTTCTTATCTATCTCTTCCCTCCCCCCCCAAAAACCCCCAAACAACAATTAAAAGTTTGTATGGGCTGAACATGTGTGTAATGACAAAGTTTCAAGGAAATGAAAAGAAAAACCTATGCTTAGAATCAGTTGACAATTTCTAGGACGTGTAATGAGGAAAGAGGTTTTAGAAAATTTAACATTCACAGGACATAATAAAAACAAGAGGGTAGCGAAAATAACCAACCTAATGAGCTTGTGTAAATTGTTGGTAGAACAGGGATTAGGAGAGATAGCAAATAGACAAAACTTACTAAAAGATAAAAAGGTGAGGAAGTTGTGGAGAGCCATAATTGCTAACGTCCTGAAAGGACATGGCACATAAAAGAAACCGCTCTACATGGCAGACATAACATTAAAACCCAGAGTTAACTGTCTTGACTTAGTATATTGCCTTTAGAGCTGCTTCTTGGCAAACAACCATTATCAGGCAAGACGCCAATCTATGTAGAGGGATTAGCTTATTTCATGGAAATGCTAAGTGGACACTCAACTCGTCATCAGTAATGGTGACTTTTGATATAAAGGAGGAAGCCTTGTTCATTGTAGGAGACAAAATGGAGAATTACCATTGCCTTAAGAAATATACCATTATCTCTATTAACATCCTTTATACATTTAAAAGAGGGCTTGGAGAATTTGGCATTCACAGGACGTATTGAAGGCAAGAGGGAGAGAGAGGAAAGCAGCAAATAACCTGCCTAATGAGCTTGTGTAAATGGTTGGCAGAGCACTGATTAGGAGAGATAGTAAAAAGACAAACATTGCTAAGAGCTACAAAGGACAGGAAGTTGTGGAGAATCATGATCACTGACATCCTGAAGGGACATTGCACATAGAAGACTGAGGTTACCTCCCTTTTATTACTCTTTTGTCTCTAAGCAAAGAAACGAAAAGCAATAATCATGTTCACTTGATTGCGAGTATGATGTGATATTTAGCCACAGCTAAGTTAAAGTAGACCCTTAGCATCCACACAATCAATACTTTAAGGCTTTGTTCATGGTAAGTAAAAGTTAACAATTTCTGTGAAAGAAGACTTATCCTTATTTATATTACTGCATTTATCTTTGTTGTTGTTTCAGCCATTAGGCTCTTCGGCTTACCCAGGTGTTTGTTGGTTTGAGTAGCATTCAGGGAATTTGGAACAAATCCCTTTATTTAATCTATGGGAATAGATTGTTCTCATTCTCATTTTACTATCCCTGTTTAGGGTATCCACTGAGTTTAAAGTCTATGCTACATAGGCCAGAGATTGATTTCATAATTTAATTACTATATTGCCAAATTCACAAATAAAGCCGTCCTGGGTAAGACGATAAACTACATCTGACAGCAAGGCCTCTGATCAGGAGGCTTTGAGGAGCGTGGAACCACCTATTAATTGCTAGTGTTCCCAGGTCCACCCTGACTAGCTATGAGCAAATAGTTATCCCCCCCCCCCCCCAAAAAAAACTAGGGGCAAAATGTGTAAAAATAGGTTTTATTACCAGCAATATATTTTTGTAAAAATTATTACTAGCAATGAATTTTTGAAGAAAATTACCAACAATACATTTTTGGAAAAATATTACCAGCAATACATTTTTGAAAAAAACAAATTTGATAAAAAAAAATATTACCATCAATAAAAATTTTGTTGGCATTAAATAACTCATTGAGGTTGATATGCTGTAAAACAAAACAAACCAAAACCACAAATAAATTCTTTAACCAATAGATAAAGTGGATGTAATTACTGCGAAACTCGGTATAGAAACAATTTTTTTTTTTTAAGCATTTCACCTCAAGCAATGTGGGAGTGCCACTAGCACATAAGGGGTTACAGAGAGTGAGAGCAAGGGTAAAGAGGGGGTGTTTGAGGAAAGGATAAAGAGAAGGACGGGGATCAAGATCAAGGCATCAGAAGATGTCGATTGACATTACATTTAAATATTTGAAGATTATAGCCACCAGTGAAGCAAGTAGAAGGAAAGGAGTTCCCATCTCTGTCCCATAATGATTGTTCCATTTACGTACACATTTCATACACTAAATGGAACAATCATTATGGGACAGATGTAGAATAATATAGTAGAATGGCTACTTTAATAATCAGATTAAATTGAAAGAGGAGAGGAAACTATTTTTTAAGCATATCACCTCAATCAAGACGGGCGTGCCACAAGCACGCAAGGGGGTTACAGAGAGTGAGAGTAAGCATAAAGAGGGGTGTTTGAGGAAAGGATAACGAGAAGGATGGGGATCAAGATCAAGGCATCAGAAGATGTCGATTGACATTACATTTGAATATAGAAGATAAAGCAGGCCTATGTTCACCATGCTATAACTTATCAACCCTTCCGGATTATCATGACACACTGTTGGTCTGGTTTAGAATGACACTTCTGAAACAAGGCTTTAAGCCAGAGGTATTTTCTTCAGGGTAGCAAATCACATGAGATCAGAAGTGGTGTTTCTCATCCCATTCAGTCTCATCTCCGCAGACAGTCTGTGTCTCTGCTGTAGTCATCTTCATCTACTTGGTGTTCTGTTTTTATGAACAAGGGATCGGGTGGGGCATGATGTGCTCTAGGTATGCCAGTGTTCCCTAAACAACCAATCAGGTCTCTCTCTGATATGGGGGAGCCTCTCCTCCCTCCTTGGAATTGTACCTGGGCCTTCTTCTTTTGGTTACCTGATCAAACCTGTCTCCTTCCTGCTTTGTGTGAGTGCTTCTCACCACCACTGCTTGAGGGGCATGGAAAGTCCTCTGCCTTCCCTGAAATTCCACCTGTGCCTTTTCCTCCTTGGTCACCTGATCAATCCCATCCCCCTAGGGTTAGTCGTGGTCTAGCCCAAAGAGCCAAATTTGAATTATTGTTCAAAATCCTCCCTTATTGTACATTTGTGTGTGGTTGTTTTTGCATCTGTGATTTATCATTTTTTATCCCCTTGTCAACCCTTTGGCCGACAAGTGCTGAATAAAGTGGGGCTGATAGTGGGGGATATTTTATATACAGACCCTCTCTCACAGCAAAATGTCTCTGGTAATTTGATTTATATAGAATTTTTGTGTTTTCAACCAGAATTTTCCTTAAGGGATCTTGTAAATCATGGACCACTAGATGTGTGTGTGTGTGTGTGTGTGTGTGTGTGTGTGTGTGTGTGTGTGTGTATATATATATATATATATATATATATATATATGCAAGACTCTTCGTTAAGACAAATTGAGTTTTCCAGTCACTCACATGTTTATCTAAAATAAATACATTTAAATTCACCTTTATCCCTGCCATGCACCAATGGCTTAGGGTAAAATCTCTGCCTGATACCAAATCAGTCAGGTTTCGATCCTGGCTTGAGGCAGTCAGATATCTAGCCACACTGATGAACTATGAAACAGCGAAACAGTCTGTCTTTGGATGACAATATATATATATATATATATATATATATATATATATATATCCTCCTGAAAAAATTATTTTGCCTGAGCTCTTCAGGGAGAAAAGTGAATTTGTAAACAGTGACTATTACTGCTGCTGATGCAAGACTCTTCGTTAAGACAAATCGGGTTCTCCAGTTACTTGCATGTTTGTCTAAAAATAAATGTCTAAATTCACCTTTATCCCTGCCATGTGCCAATGGCTTAGGGGTAAAATCTTCAACTGATACCAAATCAGTCAGGTTTCGATCCCTGCTTGAGGCAATTGGATGTCTAACAACACTGATGAGCTGTGGAACAGTCTGTCTGTGGATAACTCATATATATATATATATATATATATATATATATATATATATATATATATATATATATTATGTCTGATCAAAAAGTATCAGGGACTGGTGCTATAAAAATAAAACTACAACACATATCAATTCAGCACTTAATCTCCTTCGAAGTAGATGCAAGGATTATCATCACTATCTTTTGCACAATGCTAGAGATATCTTAAAAATTTGCTGCTTATGCAAATGTTTGAATTTTTTAATTAAAAAAACTACATACAAGGGGTCCTTCAAAAATCCAACACTTTAATCCAAGGATAAAATTAATTTAAACGCTCAGAATAGAGTTACGGTTAGTGTTTAAGAAAAAGTACATAAAGGGTGCATTGGGTAAATTGTTGCCATTTTATATTTTTAATTTCACATATGTGCATTGTTTGCTTTTGATTTTGCTGACTGCACAATACAGTAGTCAGTTGGACACTATCTGCAAGAAAAAGAGCTCCATGATACAATTTTCTGTGTCAGAAATTTGGAAATGGCATGCTTTACTGCTTGGCATTCATGTCAGAAGCTCCACTATGAACATTTTAGAATGTTTAGGTGTCAATCTGAGGACAGTTCAGAAGATTCGGAAAGAGATGGATGAGTATAATGGTGATTACAAAGGTGTTTGGAGTGATCACTAGTTATGGCAACATTATGCCTCCATTCATCTTTCCACAAGGCCTCAGACTCAACACAGAGGCCTAATTCAAATGCCTTGAGGAGGTAGTGATGCCCTGTGTCAAAAGGGTGGCTGCAGGAAGACTTTATATCTGGCAACAGGACTCTGCACCATGCCACACAAACAGGAGAACCTGTTGATGGCTGTTAGAAAATTTCTGTGATTACATCACCCCTTATATCTGGTTACGTAACTCCCCAGACTGCACGCCCGTGATTATTATGTGCAGTTGAATGGAAGACTAACAAAACTCCTTGTAACACCAAAGATGAACTGAACGTAAGGATTATGGCAGCATTCACCAACTTAAACAAGGAGACCATCCAGAAAAGTTGTAGGAAATTCTAAAGTCATCTGGAGGCTGTGGTTGAAGACAATGGTGATTTTAATGAATATATTTAATCTTTATTTCAAGATATTATTGTGCAATTTTGGTAAATAAATCTGTTAAAATGTGATGTCAGTGTTGTTTTCATTTTTGTATAACTTAGACAACAATTCATCCATCACACTGTGTGTGTGTGTGTGTGTGTGTATATATATATATATATATATATATATATATATATATATATATATAATTTTATTGTCCATCGTAAATGATCTGCTTTTGATTTTGGCATAATATTCATTTGGCAAAGTCCAAATTCAATGGACCATTCCTATTAAAATAGAATTTTTTTTTACCAGAATGAATCAAAGAAAAAGTTATCCCATGAAGCATCCATATATCAGAACTTCCCTTCACATTTTCCAACCTATAAGATTTCTCATAATCATCTGTTGATGAACTCAGAGAAATGTAAAAATTAACTTTTGAAAAACTTTATCTAAAAAATTATATATAAGCAAATAAGAAAAAATTCAACAACATTTACTCACATTTATTAAGCATTAAATTACATCACTTAGCATCCTCCATAGTTTACCTTGACTTTCACAATATGCTTGAAGAATATTTATGAGCATTATTAAATTTTTAAAACCTGTAAACCTTGGCAACGTGCTGAGCATTCATTAGAACATGAAAAAATCATCCATTATGGAATTTCTTTTTCTTCTATCTTATAATGTCATGGTCATGTGTGAATTAAAGCATGAATAATTGTTCCTTTATAGGCATTTCAATTACTGCAGTATTCATCATTGACTCTATTCAGTGCCGGCTTTAATTTTTTAACATAAATTGTTTCTAGGATCTGTAGCTTGAATTTATTATTTTCTTGGTGTAGGATAGTTGTGTTGTCGATCAGTACATTGTCAACCATTTTCATTTAAAAGCACAATGAAAAATTATGGTAATTGATAGCAACGCACAGCTTTGTATAAATACTTGTACCCTGAACAACATATAGTTTTGTACTACTTGCATCCTGAAAATGATCTTGGAAGAAGATCAAAAGTACTTGGGAAATGAAAATAAAAAGAAATTTAAACAGTTATAGCACATTTCTCTCATCCTTTAACGTCAATACAAGGAAGGTTATTTGTGAGTATGACTGGATTTTGTTAAAAATTAGCACACGTAATGTCTGTAATTTATTCAGTCAGATATGCCTAAAAAAGAATTTGCTGCCTAAATACACAAATTTTAATATATATATATATATATAGGTGTATCAAAAACACTTTTACAAAATTTGGGGACAGATTTCTCATACCAAAACAAGAACAAAATCATATATTGAATACAGACTAGGCACAAATGTATCCAAATGACAAAAGTAACCTATTCTACATGGCAATACAGCACCATCTACCATAAACTTTCATTGAACTTATTAACTAAAAAAAACAAACAAAGGGATTACAGGTACATGTTTATATCAACCTATGTCTTTGCATGAGGAACCTTCCCTACAAGTTTGTAAAAGTATCTTTTATATACCCCATATATATATATATATATATATATATATATATATATATATATATATATACACACACACATATACACACACACACACAGTGCTGTTCAATAAAAGTGACTCACCTTATCCTTTGAATTTAGCTCAACTTTTGTTTCATTGGAGAAGAGAACATTATTCCAGTCTTCTACGGTGAATTTTTTGTAATAGTGAGCCCATTCAAGTCTCTTGGCTTTGTTGGCTTTACTTATTAGCGGCTTAAACCTTCGTGTACAAGATTTGTAGCCTTGTTCTATCAGCCACCGACGGACTGTAGAAGAGGCAAGACTAACACCTTGCTCTTCGCTTAGACTGGCTGCAATTTCTTGGCTAGTTATAGTCCTATTCTTCGCAACTTCTCTCTTGATTTCGCTGCCAGTTCTATCATCAATCTTTTTCTTTCGTCCCCTTGTTTCCTTCCTAGGAGCAGCAGTGGAATCATTATGTGCCCTAAGCACTCAAGAGATAGTTGATTGTGGGGTTATAGCAATTTCTGCAATTTCTCTCATAGACTTGCCTGCTTTTGAGAGGGCAATAATAGATGCCTTATGTGGTTCTGATGCGTGTTTGTACCCTTTCATCTGGTTAGTGACTTGAGTGGCTATTTCAAGCTGTTTTTATACTGTATGAGGCTTTCAGGAATATTCTGGAATACTCTAGATTTAATTTAAGCTGTTCTAGAATTCTCTAGAATATTGTTCTGAGTGTATTGTAAAATAGTTTTCAATATTTTGTCAAAAGCTCTTTAAATTTACCAGTTTAATCATTAGAATGCGATATCTGAGTCACCTTTTTTGCGCAGAGTTTTTTCCTGATTTTCATTTATATCCAAATTTATAATTATCAATAGAATACCTTGGGGTGAATAAACTTTTTTCCTAGGTGGTTGGGAAGGGGTCTTTATATTAGTAAGATTCAAAATTATTTTAACCCCAAAAACAATAGACAAAAAATATTTTTAGTAAAAAAAATCAGGTGAGTCACTTTTATCGAACAGCACTGTGTGTGTGTGTGTGTGTATGTATATATATATATATATATATATAGTACAGGTAATAGATCTGTTATATAATCCAGGTGGATCCTAATAATATCAAATATAAATTACACAGTAAAAATACACTAAGTATGTTGATCTTATTCAGTCTCAGTGAATGTACAATCCATTCACCAGTGTTGAATAAGACCAACGTACTTAGCTTTGGTTGAAATAAATTTATATCCACATGAGGTAATTTTGAATAATGATGAAAGTGGAGTCCTTAGAAATCCATAGGTGATAATTTATTTCACGGGATGAGATGCCCATCTCTTCAGTACAAAAAAATTTGAAATTATCCCTACTATCAAGGATGGTCTTCAGTGATGCAATTGATGCACTATCGTCATTGCCAATTTTGGGTTTTGCATCATAACAGCTCAAACCCTGACCTGATTCCAAAAGGGTCAGGCTGCCTCCTTGATAGCGTTGTGCTACGCACCTTGACATTGAGATAAAAAAATTCAGAGGTGGCAAGGATTCCAAACGTTCTTATTTACATACGTCAGTCAACATCAGCCAATGAAATAAAGGCTTTTCGCCTTCCCTCCTCTTGCCCATTTCTTCAGACCAAAAATATTTGGAATTATCCCTACTAATTATCAATAATAATATATATATATATATATATTAAGAATATAATATTTTATCCATATATAAAATAAATATTTACTGGTATCTAAAGATTTATTTACTGATTGATGGTAAAATCTATCTGCATAAGTAAGATGAACGGCACTTAGTTCTGGGCAGATGCAAACAAGTGGCAGCCATTTATATTAAATTTCTTGAATTTTGGAATTTCACATTAATACCCACATTATAAGTTTGAATCTTTAAAATGGATTTTATAGCTAATTTGATGAACAAAAAGTAATGTTTAATGATTTCAGAGCTTGCAAAAAGTAAATTGATAATCAGTGACAAGTATTAGGTGTATTTAGACAGCAATTATCCATTGATAAAAGTTTAGTTAAAGATTGACTATTTTCTTAAATTTATTTTTTCTTTATTTCAAACCAATTTCCTGATTTCCAACACATATTTCTGTATAAATTGTCCAATGTCTGAACACTTTTGTCTTTCATAGTTCAATGCAATAAAAAAACGTAACAAGAAATCTGTGAAGACAATAATGCAGAAATACTACATCACAAAAACTGTGGAAATCTACTTGAAGCATTAAGGATAAAAGCAAGGAAGTCTGTCTATATTTCTGAGATGAAGTATTATGTACAGTATTTACATTAGTCGGACTATTGTCCTCATCTTTGTCGCCATATTTGTCACAACGTTTTGGCTGTTGTACGCTCCGGCCTTCTTCAAGTGGTTGGAATTTCAAACTGAACCCTTTATTTCGATCACTGGGATAGACTGTTCTAGTTCCACGTGCCGTGTTTGATGGATGTCAGTTATCAGTTATCTCCTGCTAATTTTCCCTCTGAAAGTTCTCCACTGCCTTAAGGACACATGGCACAGTGGATAATGGCGTTGGTTAGATCCAGTGACAGACCCAAAGAGTGTGAGTTCAATACCCGGTTATGGCGACAAAGATGAGGACAATAGTCCGACTAATGTAAAAACAAGGAACATCAATAAAATGTTTTCAAATTTAGAAACAAACGTATTATTATATAGTATTTCATAAAAACATGTGTAATCTCACAAATGATCATCTGAAATATTTGATTGATTTGGTTTGGTTTATGTTTTTTATGGTATATCAACACCTCAATGGGTTATTTAATGCTCACAAGACTTTTATTGCTGGTAATATATTTTTTTCACAAAAATGTATTGCTGGGAATAATTTTTTGTTTCAAAAATGTGTTACTGGCATTAAAACATATTTTTATACTTTCATAGTGATTTGACCCCTTTTGGGTGGGGTTATATATTTGCCTATAGCTGGGATCCTGACAGGTGCTACCACCACAGGTAAGGGGGAACCTGGGAACCTGGGAACACCAGCAATTGAGAGGTGGTTCTACGCTCCTCAAAACCTCCTGATCCGAGGCCTTGCTGTTGGATGTAGTCTATCATCTTACCCAGGACGCTACATATTTTTGGCAGAGGTGGGGGCTTACCCTTCTGTAGAGGTGCAGTCAGCATATTCTGAATCCCCAGCTGGCAGGGTTGGAAATATTTGAAAAACAATGAAACCAATACAGGAGAAAAAACAAAACTCTTTGTTAATGACATGAAAGTTGAAAGTATTCAGACATTGGATTTATATCTATGCTTTCATCTGAAATCAGGAAAATGGAATGAAACATAAAAAAAAAAATAAAGAAAATATCCTTAACATAGAACTTTTGTTATTCAACTGATATATATATATATATATATATATACACTCTCATTCGCTGATTGAGCACTATGGAGAAAAGGGAATTTTTAATGGCTGCTGCTTTAATCCATCACTCTTCATAAGAATTGAGTGCCATAACATCCAGGATGGCCTTTATATAGCACGTATATAAAGCATTAAAAAATTCCCTTTCTCTGCCGTGTGCTGATAGCCTAGAAGTCTCTGACTGATGTCAAATCGGTTGAGTTTCGATCCCGGCTTGAAGCAATCAGTTGTCTAGCCACACTGATGAGCTGTGATACACTGAAACAGGCTGTCTATGGATGACTATATATATATATATATATATATATACAACAATTTGTAAAAAAGTAATAGATTTTTTTATTTATTAATCGGACAGATTTTATCACTTTTAATCTTATTTTTAATGGATATTCATATTTGCATAGATGTTCCATTTATTTATTAAACTATATATTTTTTTATTTTTGCCTAACAGCTTGAATATTCAAGGAATCTAATTGAACAAAAATATATGCTCTCCATCAGGATTCAAGTTTTGGTTGATTGACAAAAGTTCTTCATGGCTGAGTTGGTATAAATATGTTAGATCTAACAACAGTTTCCCCTGCCCAGGGGGAAGCATGTTGGAATCCTGCCTGAGAGGACATTTTTTTTTAATACGATTTCTTAAATAATTAGGCTAGTACATGAAAATAAATAAATATACAGGTTAATAAATAAACAGAAAATCTACTCAAATATCAGTATCTACTAAAAATAATGTTTGAAATATATATATATATATATATATATATATATATATATATATATATATATATCTTAAGAAAGGGAAAGAACAGATGGAGTTAGAATCCACAGTTCTTAGCATTTACTTTTTAAAAAAGTGCTCAATACAACATAGAGCAAAATATTATAAAAATGTTTTTATTATAATAGTTTACAATAAAAACATTTTGCATCGCTTCACAAAAACTTTCATGTTTCAGAACTATAATTGTTCCTCTTTGGGCGATGGTAGATAACATATAAAACAAATGATATATTTTGGAAATTTGAAAACACCCTCTGACCTTATTTTTCTATTTTAGCTTAGATCTGACTTTTAATTGGTTAATCCAAATTCAATCTAATTGAGTGCCATAGCATCCAGGATGGCCATTATATAGCATGTATATAAAGCATTAAAAAATTCCCTTTCTCTGCCATGTGCTGATAGCCTAGAAGTCTCTGACTGATGTCAAACCGGTTGAGTTTCGATCCCAGCTTGAACCAATCAGATGTCTAGCTACACTGATGAGCTGGTTAATCCAGACACGCCCACAAGTATATATTTTAATTCTGACATTATACTATACCCCACTTTTTAACTTTCAAAAGAGGTAATGATTTAATTTCCCAAATAAATCATTTTTATTATATGTTATCTACCATTACCTGAAGAGGAACAAGTATAGTTCTGAAACATGACAGTTTTTGTGTAGTGATGTAAAATGTTTTTATTGTAATCTATTATAGTAAAAATATTTAATATATATATATATATATATATACATATATAATTTCTCAGAATTTAATATTTACTTCACTACGCTAAAGCCAGGTCTTTGAAATATTTTAGGTGCCCATTCTCCAAGAGAAGCAAGCACATATAAAGTTATGCATTTAAAATCAATTGCTTCTTGGATTCAAACACCAGAGACAAACTTGCCCTCAAATCATGTTTCTCTCATTTCTAAGCACGATAGAATTTGGGTCAGTAATAGCTGTCATCATACACCTTCGTAATTAATTTCTTCTTTAGATTACAAGTGAGTCTGGCAACACAGTTGCCAATCTCTTTGGAACTCAAAGAGGAAGTCTTAAAAGATTTTGATTGCTTCAATTCTGAAGAGAACAGAAGCCTTACGCTGAGATTCTACTCTGTGAGTGGGGGTACTGAAAACTTCTCAGTCTGACCAAGAAAACTTCTGCTACTTGGTTATTTGGTCAGACTTTGTTAAGTGGGTCCAGTCAAACACTTTTCAGCACCCCTTCATACTTTGTTGTTCCTGCTGAGTTTTATTTCGCCCTGGATTCCAGAGTGGAGGGTTTATTGAATAAGAACTTTGGATTTGATAAAACAGAGAAGCATGGATGTTTGTCTTTAGTGAAAGTATTTTCTGTTACTCTCTCATGTAGAAGCGAGGACCAATGCTAAGTGGTTGCATACGTAAAATCATAAAAACAAGAGCAAATAAAACATTTACGGGTAAATGCTTCTTATTGCCAGTGTTGATGTTTCAAATTATGGGCACATGGCTGAATGGTTAGAATATTGGTGTTAAGATCACGAGACCGAGATTTTTGTCAAGAAGGGTGACTTATTGATAGTATTGGATTGGGGAGCTGACATGCAGCATTATTGTAGACTACATGAAAATCATACCACATGTTGACCCAAGCTTTGTGAGGGAAATTGAACTTTGTTAGGGAAATTGAGCTTTGTGAGAGAAATTGAACTTTGTTAGGGAAATTGAGCTTTGTGAGAGAAATTGAACATTGTTAGGGAAATTGAACTTTGTTAGGGAAATTGAGCTTTGTGAGAGAAATTGAGTAGCTGAAACTATTCAGAAATTATCAATGGTTACATTAGCATAAAATTACAAGTAATCATGACAGAGTTTAAGCATAGTGGCATTGTTCAATGACTGATCATGCCAGATTATGTGCTCTCTCTCTCTGAAATTAAAAGAGGATATAGAGAATTTAACACTCACAGGACATATTGAAAACAAAAGAATTAAAAGAAAAATAGTAATCTATTTAAACCAAACCAAACTTAAACTTTGTATTTTCTTGATTTCAAACGAAAGCTTGATCATCTTTCAACATATTTCAGTGAAATTTTCACTTTCTAAAATTATAGCTTATAATTATAGTTTAGACATATAGAAAAAGAAAGTGTCAGTGTAAACTGACACCAGAAAGGCTAAAGTTGACACATAGAAATAAAGAGTTGAATAAACTTCAAAGCTTTGGGAAAAAGATGATAGGCCTACTGTGACTTGCATCAAACTATTATTAGAAATTTGACTTAGTCATGTGACACTCTGACTGAGACAACACCTTAACAATTAGGCTATAAATACTAATCAGCAGACATCATTCAAATTTAGTCATATAACCACATTCTTTCTTATCCAATTTTATTTTTATATGATATTGTTTGTTTATGCTATTACTGTAATAAATGTAATAGTTTAATTTTTTAAATGAAGCATTATTTATATGTGAACTATTGTCTCTATCTTTATTGCTATCACAATATTTTGATCGTAGAACTCTCTGGCTTTTGTCAGGTGCTTATCAATCCGGGTAACCTTTAGGGAATTTTGAACTGACTCATTGTGGTTTCACTTTTTATTGTAGTTGCTGCTGTTGTTGAAGTCTTACTGTCAAGCATTACAAGTAGAGCATCAGTGGGCAGGTTTTATTTAAGACTCCAAGTTATCTACTCGGAATTTTTCCACAAGACAATAGCCTACTTGATTAAAGTGTTGGTTCGTGAATTTGGTGACATAGTAATTGTGAGTTCAATCCCTGGGTTGGGCAGTGTGTACTTGGACTCACTGGAAACGGAGCAAGCAATAACTGGGTAGTACTAAATAAGAACTAAACAAGCTATCCCTGGCAGCAGAACAAGAACAGTCAACCCATGTAGATCAAATTAAGGGCTCAGAATATTCCTTGATAGTTACCCAGATTGACAAGCACATGATTAAGGTTGGTGTGCACAAAAGTTGACATGTTAAGATACCAGCAAAAAAGATAGGGATCATAGTCTGCATGTAAATAATGATAACTCCTCCCATAAATTCAGACAATCATTGATTAATTTTTTTACTATTTTTTTCCATCTTATTTTTGTTATTAAATAAAGAAAAGAGTACTGAACTCTTATGTAATATCCATCCTCCTATATGGCAGTGAATGCTGGACAATCTTCTCACAGATGAAGAAAAGACTTGAAGCAAGAGAAACACAGTTCTACAGAAGGATGCTGAGAATACCATGGACTGAACATGTGAACAATGATGAAGTTTTAGAGAAAACGGAAACAAAAAGGACAGTATACTTAACATCAGGAAGAGATAGTTGAAATTTCTAGAAAGCATAATAAAGAAAGTGGGTTAATAAAATTTGATATTGGACAGGCAAGAGAGAGGAATACAATGTATAACCTACCTAGAAATCTTGAGAAAATGGATGGTAGAGTTAAGGAGAGATAGCAAAAAGACAAAATTTATTAAGAGCTACAAAGGACAGGAAATTGTGGAGAGCCATGATTGCTTACATCCTGAAAGAACATAACACATAGAAGAAGAATTGTGTAGCAAAGAGGTAGTGGATGAGGATGCTGTTGGTCACCAATTTGTAGAGGAAGGAGTTATTATTTGTTATTGCTAAGATGGAAGGCTTTCAAAGAAAATGAGTTCAATATTTTCAATAGAAACAAATTCATTATTGGGGGAGGGATTTTTATTTATGTATTTTTATATAAAAAAAGCGAAAGACAAAATTATATTTATAAATTTGTAAAGATAGGAACAAAAGACATTTACAGTGCCTTGTCTTCACTCCCCTTAAACTTTTCCACATTTTGCCATGTCACAACCATAAGTATAAAGGGTATTCTTCATCAGAATCTATCACATTTATAAATCTATTTGTACATCCATTGACTATTCCTACAATATCAGCTCCTGCTATATATCTTGAGATTCTTAACAAAATCCAAAGGGTCTGTAATATTATCAGTTCTAACCTGACATCTCAACTTCAGTCACTTTCGCACTGCCAAGATGTAGCTTCCCTCAATTTTTTTCTGTAAATATTTTTTGACAGTTGTTCTACTCCACACAATTGCAATGCTCAGGTGCCATTTCTATTTCACGGCTATCAAATCAGAAAAAAAGAACAAGTATGGAATGAGATTCAAATTCATATTTTACTCCTCCATTAGTCATGACAAAATGTAAATAAACAAGAAAAATAAGATGAAAAAAAAAATAATCAAAATTAATAATAATAGTTACAACACTTCATCTCAGAAATTTGTACAACTGCAAACTATGACATCTAAGATGTAAGAAAAGCTAAACGAAATGTAACAATGATGACAGTGCTTCAACTAAAATTTACTATTTCTCACTACATCAATTACTACTTCTAAACATGTATAAACATGTATAAACTAAACATGAAACACAATGAAAGACAAGTCAAAAAATAATAATGGTAATGCTTCACCTAAGAAATTTGGACAGCTGAAGACTATTACATCTACTACTATTACATTGAATATCGCTGCCACATCTGGTCTGGTGCTTCTGTCATAAATTTAGAAATTCTTGGTTTAATTTCTTGCACTTCTCACTTGTGGAACTCCCTTCCAGCTCCATGCTTTCCAGCCAACTTTAATCTGTAAAAATTTAAATGCAATGTCAATCACTATCTACTGTCCTCCTGATTACTCTTTTCTCTTCCCACTCATTATTAATGTTTCTGTTCCTAATTCTTCCACACCCTTTAACCCCTTGTGTCTTAGTAGCTTTACTGCCTTGCATGGGGCGAAATCGATTAAAAAAAACAACAATGTTAGCTGTCCTAACTTGGCATCTCAGTCACTTTCCCGCCACCATAATGTAGCTTCACTGTACTTTCCCTATAAATATTTTCAGAGTAATTGTTCAGATGAGCTTTCCTCTTTAATACCTAAACTTTCCAAATTTAAGCACAGTACTAGATGGGCAACTAGGTCTCATCATTTTACAGTTGAAATGTCTAGCTCCAACCATAAGTTTTATGCTAAAAGTTTCTTCTTTTGCACTTCTCACTTGTGGAACTCTCTTCCATCTTCTTGCTTTCCAGTCAACTTTGATCTTGAAAAATCTTTAGTCTTCTTAAATCCTTTCTTTTATTGTTTTTCTCTCCTTAATAATGTTTTTTGTTTTTCTAATATTCTTTCATACTCAGTAACCCCTTGCATTTTAGTGGTTTTATTGCCATTCTTGGGGTGAAAAGATTAAAAAAAACTACAATGAAGTGTAAACAACATAAGTAAAATGAAAGAAAAATTTGTCTCAGAAAATAACATATAGTCTACTTGTCTATACATTAAACTGCTTAAACCAAAGGCAGTCATACCAGTATACTTAAATTTATTATTATGTAAGTAATGTTTCTGGCATTGTTTCTGGCATTGTTCATCTTCATTCCAACTTTTATCATCAACCCAGACACCTTTTCATTGGTAATCTATAAGAATTACATTACTTTTGTGATGAGGCTTTCAGTATTGATCATTACAGTAAGGCAATACATTATTTTCAATCAGGTAAAAATGTTATTCTCACCAATATCCACAAAAGCATTCACTCACACACATTATATATTAGTGGCTTGGGGAAAGAAGATGTGGCTCTTGGGGCACAATCCAATGTGTTTCAAATACTTGGATGAGTATCACCACATAATTTAGTGAATAGCAGTGCTATATCGAGTGTAGTCAGTTTCTTCTTTGTCACCAAGGCCTGTTGGTTCAGGGGTATAACGCTTGTATTGTAATGGTCCGGGTTTGATTCTCAGTAGCAGATGCACACTTCTGGTGAGTCCCAAATAGGACAAAACGGCTGTGCAGAGCTTTCTAGATTCTGTTGAGGATTCTTCTAGACTCGATGAATTACTATAAAGGATTATTCCAATCCCCCCAAATTTCTATCACACACACAGACACACACACATACACATACACACATATATATGAAAGAAGGGAAAAGAGTGGTAAAACTGATAAAAGATAGTTGCAGTAAACTTTTTAAAACATAAATAAATAAATAAAGCTCTTATTCCCAAAATGAGTGTAAGAATCCTGAGTTTCTATTCATAGAAGTAGACATCAATAAAAATAGATATTATGCAAAATATGCGGCAGGAAATATGATTTCCAAGTTTTCATGTTGAGTTTGGGATTTTTATTAATAGGTATTAAATTTACTAATATTTTAGTAATTGCAGAAAATTTAGTCATTATTAATATTATAATTAAAATTATTATTATTACTATTAATGAGTAGTGTTATAGTAGGGTACAAATATACAAAGTTCAATATACCTATTATGATACCAAGTCTGATAAAAGTATACCAGACACATACATCACAGCCAAATGTGTGTGATATGGTGACAGGTTTTGATAAAAGTTGTTCAAAATCTTGCAGAGGGATCCAGTTAGAATCGAGATGTATCTCCCAAGTTGCCTTGTCTGCTTTATCCTTCAAACTTAAAAAAACCCAACCCTTTCAATACGCACCCATGATGTTTCTTCACTACTCCTGCTCATCAACAGAGATGCATAATGCCTCAGCCCATAGGAGACAGACCCGACTGGTTAGAGTCAGGCAAATGACAAGCAAATATATGGGGGTACTGAACAGGATAATTGCTGTGAATAATCTCAATCCCCCAAGACAAAACATATACACATTAACATGTCCAGTCAATTAAGATTAGAAGTCATTAGAAACATTTATTATTATTATTATTATTTTCAAATTTTAACCCCAATGGGGTGCCAGGAAAAAAGAATATATGCAGCATACATTTCCCTATTCTAAGCATTATTATATCCAATGACGACCCCCCTAGGGGGGTGCTGGCATCCTGGACAAGCTGAACTACAGCACCATTAAAAGTATATCATTTTTTATATTTTCACAAGAAAAACTGAAAATGTAGAATAATAAGTTTATTACAATATAAAACTTAATGTAAGCTAAAGAAAGCATTCATTATCCTACCTAAAACATTTCTCTTGCCTTTAGATCTGCAAATCTTTTCATGGTACTTTCTACACCCATCTTCTTTACAAGATCATTTTCTGTTGACAAAATAGCCAAAGAATTTAATATGTCTTGAGTCATGGTCAACCAGAAGTATGTTTTTATAAGCTTTAATTTTGAAAGATCCCAAACACATGATACTGCGGCATGATGATGCCCTCGACCGTGATGGCATCCCAGGCAACTGCCCAAGTTGCCAGTGCCTTGACCTGGCTCTGGGCTAATAATCTAATAAACTTTATATATATACCCTGACGGCCCTAGGGTTGCTGACACCACTGGTAAGCTGAACTTTGGCATCCTTATAAGTACAATTTTTCAAAATTTTTACAAGCAGAAAAACTGAAAATGTACAATAATGAATTTATTACAATATACAACTTAATACAATCTAAAGAAAACATTCATTATTCTACCAAAAACATTTATTCTAGCCTTTAGATCTGCAAATGTTTTCATGGCACTTTCTACACCCATCTTTTTTACAAGATCATTTTCTGTTGACAAAATAGCCAAAGAATTTAATGCCTTGAGTCATGGTCAACCAGATGTATGTTTTTATAAGCTTTACTTTTGGAAGATCTCAAACACATGACATGGCAGCATGATGGTGCCCTAAGCCTTGATGGTGCCCTTGGTGACTACCTGAGTTGCCAGTGCCTTGAGCCAGTCATGATTATATCTGTGATATAGTAACACTTTAATTATACTCAGCCTAAACAGAATAGTTGAAAGAAAGGAATGACAAACATGCATAGTTCTCAAAGAGATGTTTTTATACCATTATAACATACACATTTATTTATAGGTGTCACTGACTTGTCACACAGGGAGACATAACATATAAATACAACAAGCAGTATGGAAGGGGCAAAATGCAAGAGGGTTTTACTTTTAATATTTACCAAAGGGAAAAGCAGGTAGGCTGGTGATGTTATCTATATACCTGGTGAAACCATGTGGTTTCCTCTTAACTGATGTGGGGATTCATGTTTTGCTTCTCCACTGCCTACATAGCCACTCAGGTTTTGCCTCTACATGTGCTAAATGGCAACTGAAGTGCATTATTCTACAAAATGATTGGCTGTCACAAAGTAAGATAATTATCCTTTTAATCCTTACAACCTTAATGCTTGGAAATCACATTTCCTGCAAACCAACATACATGGAAACAGCCACATCATGTTAAAACACCGGTTCCAGTACAATCACCAAAGTTAAGCAACATTGAACCTAGTCAGTACCTAGATGGGTGACTGCTTGGGAATACCAAGTTCTGTAAGCTTGGCTGTGTGGGTGGTGTAATGGATAATCACTCGGAGTTGTTAATTGGAGAGCTATGTTCCAATTCCTGTTATGCATAAGTACCCTTGGAAAAGACATGAATCCAACTCTTCTCCCCACAGCTATGGGTTAATTAGTAAAACTTGTATCACATTATTAACTCAAAAAAAATTCTTACAATCTAAAAATATTTTCTGGCTTTAAATAACCTGCTTCTTGATTGGGTTGATAAGCCATAAAAATTGAATGAATCAATCAATACACATGGATATTTTCCATCAGATCTGTTTGTATTAATGTCTGCTTCTAGTCATGATAACTTCTAATGTGCGAAATTAATTTTTTTTATAGTAAATATTTGTTTTTTTTTTCTTTTTTAAAATGTTCTTTGTTGACTCAATAAACCAGGGTACCTGTTTGAGTACCTATATTTAGTCTTTTAATTTTTTTTTTCTTTCAATTATTGTAGTTTTGGTACAAATATGTTCTATATCTCTGCAAAATCTATATTCATGCTTACATGTTATCTCTTTATCAGCTCTTCTGGAGAATGCAAATATGAAGATATTTGCAGACAAACATTTAGGAGACATTAACTCCTCCAAGCCTAGCTGGAAGTTTTCAGCTCAACTTAACCCAGTTACGGTTTACAAAAATAAATAAATAAAATTCCCACCCCACTGGCTCTGAAAGAATAAACAGCATAAGGCAGGGTTAATCTAAGAAACCTAATTCTACCAATTTGATAGGGGGTCTGGCTGTGTATGTTTCAAAAGACAACAAGACCGAACCCCCAACCCTGTCAAGATACCACACTGGGGACTGATGTGTGAAGGAGTAATTTGAACAAGAAAACAAAAATCCTTAGTGGGGTGAATGCTTAGTCCAAGAAATTGGGAAATTCTGACTTTTATGATGTTCAGAAGTCTTGGAAGAGGAAGGTCTTGGAGGGGAGTTACTCACATCACCTTTGTCTTTTTAAATTTTTTTACAACTGTTTTATTTTTGTTTAGTGATGTCTTGTGTGTATTGCTCATCAAATGCCAGGGTTTGTGTCACTTTTGTCAGGCTATCATGTGTTGCTTGATCTGTTTGTTTCACCTTTGCCTGTCCAGTGTTGAAAAATTCCAGGGATAAAGAAATTAGTTTGTACTAACAGACAACTGGGGAAGGAGGATGGAGATGTAAAGGGGAATAAAAAAAGGAGGAGTAAGATTTGAAGGAGAAAAATAAAATAAAGAAGAGAAAAGGAAGAAGATAAAGGAGGGAAAAGGAAGAAGAAAAAAGGAAGAAGTAAAAGTGGAAGAGAAAAGGAAGAAGATAAGGAAGAAAAAGGAAGAAGAAATTAAATGAGGGAAAATAAAAGAGAGAAAAGGAAGAAGAAAAAGTGTAAGTGAAAAGGAAGAAAATAACAAAGAGAAAAGGAAGAAGAAAAAGTGTAAGAGAAAAGGAAGGAAAAAAAGAAAATAAATGAGGAAAAAGGAAGAAAACAGTAGGGAAAAGGAAGAAATTAAAGAAGGGAAAAGAAAGAAAAAGAGTAAGAGAAAAGGAAGAAGAAAATGAAGGAGAGAAAAAGTGTAAAAGAAAAGGAAGAAGAAAATAAAGGAAAAAATGAAAATAAATGAGGGAAAAAAAGAAGAAAACAAAGTAGGGAAAAGGAAGAAATTAAAGAAGGGAAAAGAAAGAAAAAGAGTAAGAGAAAAGGAAAAAAAAATGAAGGAGAGAAAAAGAAAATAAAAGAAGGAAAAGGAAGAAAAAATAAAGAAGAGAAAAAGAAGAAAAAGTGTAAGAGAAAAGGAAGTAGAAAATAAAGTAAAGAAAAAGAAAATAAATGAGGGAAAAGAAGAAGAAAATAAAGGGAAAAGCAAGAAGAAAATAAATAAGGGAAAAGGAAGAAGAAAATAAAGGAGAGAAAAGGAAAAATAAATTAAAGGTGGGAAGAGGAAGAAGAAAAAGTGGAAGAGGAACTGAAGAAAAAATATGGAAGGAATAGAAATAAAGAATAAAAAGTTGCAAAAAGAAGAGAAAAAGGATATGCAAAAATGAAGGAAAATATTGAAATTGTAAAGAAGAAGAAAAACAATAGAAGGAAAGAAGAAATAAAAAAGAGGGTTAAAAAAATGGAGTGAATAATAAAAAGGGAGTAAAAGAGAGAAAGATAAAAGAAAAAATGATAAAAGATTTTACAATAATTGTGAGGAAGAAATATAAAAACTACTAATGATGAAGAAAAAAGAAGTGGTGAAGCAAAGAAAAAGGGACAGAAGATTTACAAAAAGAGGAGGAGGAGAATAAGATAGCGGTCGGAGGGAAGGGGGGGTTGGAGAAATGAAAAAGGAGAGAGAAAAGGGAAAGAAAAAGAGAGTGAAAATAATAGAAAGAAAAAAACCAATGAAAAATAAGAAGAAATGGCACTTTGTTTATTTTTCCCAGGAACCCTGGTGGCATTTACCAAATAAAAAAAAGTTCAGTTGGTTTTTCTAGTGGGATGCGATGACAGACATACCACTGAGTAAATAATTTTTAAATAAATAAACTAAAAAGTATTGGGGATTACTTGTACTTTTCTTTAGCACCAAGGAATTTATGAATAACATAAACTTTAATGGACCGCATCACAATGATTATCAGCATCAAGAAAACCACCACCACCACCACAATCATCACCACTACCACCATATATATATATATATATATATATATATATATATGTGTGTGTGCTATATCGATAAAACTTGGTTTTAATTTAGTAATGAAGACTGGTTTGCTTGCCTGACATTCAACATTTAGAATTTGACTTTCATTGTAATTTTTAAGAATCATTAACACATTAACATTCCAAACTTTTTTCTGACAATTGACCTCATTCTTTGTGCTGCTGATGTTTTTACCAATGTTTTGGCTGATTCATTCTACAGCCTTCTTCAGGTATATAATCCCAAAGGAAAGACAAAAAACTCTATCATATTTTTTTTTCACTAAACAAGATAGTAAAATAAAAATTCTACCTAATATAGCAACCAGACCCGATTTATTCTCACAACCTGAGACATAAAAACAATGCCATTTGCTATTACCCAAAACTCAGGGGATTTGAATTTATACATGGTGAGGTGAGATCCCTAACCCCTTCTCTTTTGAAAAAAAAATACCCTATCTATATTGATCTGAATTATCCAAGCAGCTAAAAAGGAAATATATGCTGTTTCTTTCATTTTTCTCCATTTCTTTTCTTAAGTGATTCTCCATGTCATTAATTTGGATCTCATTTGAAAGGTGATGGGATAATTACTACTATTTTCTTCTGTTTTCCAGAATAAAAGAAAATGTTGGTCTTTAAAAATTATACACCTGAGGAAGGCTGTAGAGTAAATTGACTGAAGTATTGTAGCAACAGTGAAAGCAGCACAAAGAATAAGTTCAGTAATCTGAATGACTCTTAGCCAAAAAAGTTAATATTTATAATAATAATATATTAATAATACTTTCTGTAATTTTGAGGTGGGTTCTTATTATTCCAAGAGTTGTCTAGACATTGATTTAATTGGTTGATTCTATCTATAGACTTTCTACCATTTTCTTTTGTTGGGTGGCAATGTCTGCTTTGCATTAGCCTCACAGAAACACATTCACAATTTGCCCTAAAAAATTAGACTCTTGAGGCATGCTAGAAAATAGATTTCTATTGTGTAAACAACAAAAGTAGCAAAAAATATGAGATCAATAATCCACACAATGTTCATGGAAAGGGTGAGATAGCTGTTTCCATACAGGAAACATTTGACATTCATTATCTGAACAGTTAGTGTTACTGTCAGTTGAAATTTATAAAATCTTTCTCTTAGAAGAGTTTTTCAGGAAAAAAGGCATCTCAAGGCTGTTTTCTATTACTAAGGGAGTTTCCTTCCTAACCTTTTGCTTAAGGCAGTGTGGGAAGTCAACATCTTGATTATGTCATTATTTTCTCTTTGAGTTGCATGTGCTATCCATTTTAGTTGTTGCCGCTGTTGGAAGTTTTCAAGTGATGTGGATTTTGTTATCTAATAAAGTTCTTTGTAACTCTCCAGTCTATATCTGATAAAGGATAGTCCTTTTTAAGACCTACAGGATTAATTCACTAAAAAACATTTTAATCAGTGATCTGAGAAAACAGTTGTATATAACTGATAGTTTAGACATTTCTGAATGAGTTGGATGTTATGCATGACATCCACATGAGGGCCTTGATCTTACAAAGCTACTTAAGAACATGACTTGAATTCTTAGTTTAATATTTTGATTTTGTAGCATCTTGTGGATAAAAGAATTCTTAACACATCCTATTCTATGTTTAAATTCTTTATCTCCAATACTAAATTTCTTATAAGTGATCCATACACCAAAGTGTTTAGAGTTTATTAATTCCACATTCTAAATTTTTATGATGGATTCAAGGTATGTGCCATCACTACTATCATTCCAATTCCAGATCATAGTTTCTGCTTTGGAAAGGTTTATCGTAGGTCCTATTTCCTGGAACAGTTGGTAAAGAATGTTAATTTTTTTGTTTAAGATCATTCTTATCCCAACTAAGAATACTTCAGCATAGCACTTCCGTCATCATTGGTACACAGACCTCTGGAGGTAAAACAGGAGCATTGTTTTGAAACTGACTTCTACTTATGTTTGCTTTACACCTGTGGAAGGCTGGAGAATGGAGTGTCTGAAATATATTGCTCACAAACAAAAGTAGAAGATCTGAGAAATGTTCTGACTTTTTAGTACAGGAAAATGAAGTGCTATTAATTATGCTGATAATTATAAGACAGTTGTTCCGAAAGTAATGACTCCTATTTTATTATGTTGTCCCACATCAAAAACAGATCTTGGTGGTTTAGCAGTAGAGGTCGAACCGACCAACAATAACCCACATTTGTTTTCTTTTTTTTTTACCTTGTTCCAGATGTCAGTTAAACAGAAGTTTGGCAAAATGGCTTCTGACATGAAAGTGCATACAAAGTAGAAGTGTATCATGGTATTCTTTCAGATGGAAAGATTGCACCACTTAGCATACATCCACACTTTCTGAAGATTTATGGAAACTAAACAGTGGATGTAAGTACTGTTAGTCAGTAGTGATAGTAGTACATGGGAAACGTTACATTCTATGTGTTACATGCAGATTCTGGTTCATTGATTACAAAATATATAAACAATGGTGTTGACTATGTGAAAAAATAGTGTGTTATTGCAGAAAACTTGCTTTATCTAAGAGTTAATTTTATATATATATATATATATATATATATATGCAAGTTTCATTAAAAAATTCAAAAAATTTACCAGACTCCATTAGAAATATACTAGTAGAACACACAAATATATTAATTGCTTCCACCTGTAAAAAAAAGGTTAAAATAATGGAGGCTTTGATAATAAAAAAGAAAAAGCCTACCCTCAACAATATTAACTACGAACAAAGCCACAACGTGCTAACCGTATTTGGAAATTAAAACACCACTACTGGACACTAAGACATACACATAATGCACACACTCAATTAAGCTGAAAAATCAAATCATCCTTGATATTGGCTAAAGGTATAGCCGAAAGTGCTCGGAAAAATAAAACATTTGGACAGTTCTTACACGCCCTTTGTCCAGCAAAGAAAGCTCTTGTTCATACACAAGAAAAATTAAATAAAAAACTTAACTGTAGTACCTTGTCTGTCGTTTTTAATGAAACTTGCATAAAAGAAGGATTGCTGCCTAAATATACAACTATATATATATATATATATATATATATATATATATATATATGTCACTCTGTTTGAACATTTGAGTAGCAATCTTTCTTTTATACATATTTTGTTGAATTTGACAGAAAATTTTATAAGTTTTTTATTAAGTTTTTATAATGTTCTTTTATAAGGACTAAGAGAATATAGAAAATGTCCATGAGTGCCCTTAGGAAACTTATTAGCCATTTTGAAGGGTTTGTTGTATAGAAGTAGTAATAATTCTAAGTCTTGCTGTATAGGAGTAGCAGTAACTTCATGTTGTGCTGAGTTTAAAACACTACCAACATGTTATTTACACTATTTACTCTTTTCAGACTATATTCACAATGTTTCAACCATTGTATGCTCTGGTCTTTTCAGGTGATTGGAATTTCAAACCAAAGCCTTTATTTTATCCACCAGGATAGATCGTTCTAGTTCCACATACCATGCCTCTTCTGGATATCTCAGTAACAGTTACCTCCCTTTTAACTCAACTCTGCAAGTTTTGTCCCAAAGAGTTGTGAGTTCAATACCTGGTTACAGCAGAGGTGAACAAAAACTTGGAGAGTTGAGTTAAAGGGAGATAACTGATACTGAGATATCCGGAAGAGGCATGTCATATATGAGAGAGAGAGAGAGAGAGAGAGAGAGAGAGAGAGATTTCCAACTAGTCCCCTCTTTCCAGTCTAATTCTTTCCAATTGGCAAGGTTCTGTCTGCTAAGAAAATCAGCAACAGAAGCACAGACTTTGATATGGGCTTGAACCCTGGCCTCAAGTATATAGTGGAAATTCACAGAACAGGCCAGTATGAAACATTCGAAGTAATTAACAGGATTTTGTCTAAGTTAGTGGTTAAGGTAGTTGTGTATTTCTTACCAGCACCACTTATATTTAATCCTACTCAAAATCTAAGAAATTTAATTATATTGGCAAGACTTCTCAATATAAGGAAGATTGGGGAAACCTAAACTTACCCCTCACCCAGACTTGTTGCTCACTGCAAGACAAAGTTTATTAAATATTGATGCCTTATGATCAACCTTTATTCATTTATTTTTTAAATATATATTATACGGATCATATAGATTTAATGCATTAACAGCTTCAGGAAGACTGTATAGCAGCAACTATTTTTGTCTTCCAAGAAATTTTCTATTTAGTTTTTCTGATCACAAAATGTTAGCACTACCAATGTGCCCACCAAACACAGCCATATCTATAAATTAGGCTTTGTCCTTTTGTGAACTTTGTTTAGGTTACTCCTCTCCCCGCTACTCTTTAACAATTGCAATCTCCCTTAATCTTTATATAAGTACACTTTCTTGCATATATGCATATCCAGGAAGAATAGATGTCATCTTTTGGATCCAGGGTAGAAAGAACCATAGTAAGATTTAAAAAAAAACAGTTCAGATCTGAAAAGGTTCAACAGTATTAACATAAATAAGTAATGAACTTAGTCAAAGGCTACAAGAAAAAGAACAAGAATAAATATGAATGCTTCATCTTTTATGCATGACTGTTTCTATTCTTAATTCATTTATGGAGATTTTCAACTGATCATCTATTGGCAGCCATATTGTTTGTTTGGGTCTGTATTCCCATGAAATAATTATTCTCTGATAAAAGAGAAAATTTATTCTGATAGTTGGACATAATTATTTAGTGTTGACTAATATGTTATTAGTAGATTCCATACATAAATTGTTCTCACTAGTCATTGTATATTATTTGGTTATCAACTAATCTATATTATTTCTTCTCTTTCTCTGTAGTTATCAATTTATCATAATCTCTTAATTCCTGTCTATCAATCCATTCATTATGCATGCATGTCCTCCAGGCTGTTAATTATTTATCTATATTCATTGATCTCTCTCTCTCTCTATATTGCAATATATATATATATGGAGACACGGTGGAGTAATGTATAGCGGCTAGGTTTAAGGAATCAGAGAGCCGAGTTCGAATTCCAGTTGAATCCATTACATGCTAATACACTTGAGAAAAGTATTAATCCTCTTCTTTTCCCTCCAGCTATGGGTAAATAGCAGAACAGACTGGGTTCTATAGCCTTGGATGGCAACTGGAAATTAAAAATCTGCGGAAGGTTGTTTAGGGACCATGTGGCACGTACTGCACCAGGTCTCTGCATTCAACCCTTCAAAAAGTGTGGTTGGTTCTGCACAAAGCCCTCACCACTCTAATCAAATCATATGTGCAGGTGTCTGGGATGTCGGTTCCTAGGAACTCAGCTGCTTGACCCTCATATGTTGAATATGATGGGAGTCCACCATATATATATGTGTGTGTGTGTAAATAGTCTCAGATGGAGTGTATCTGTAGAAAAGACAAAATGAGTAAATAAGACGAGAGAAAAAACTATACTTAGCCAATGTGTTTCATCATCTGATAGATTTTTGTCAAGGCAAATGTAATGATTTTATTTTGCAAGAAGTATCTATAAACAAATCTAACAATTTCGACCTAGCCGCTCAACCTCCAACGTCTTACTCTCTGGGTTGAGGTGTCTACTCGGCCTTAACCGAACTTAAGTGAGTGACCGTAGGTCCCCTGAGCATCCGTAGATCATTCAACCGGTCCACTGGTTTAATCCTGCTTCCTGCCCATGTTGTGTTTGGTTTGATCCAGAAAGCAGAAGTGATGTTCATCCATTCACGGGGTACTGAAGATGTAGACATGGCTGGAGAGTCTGTGCTAAGAAATTTAAAATGCACCAAAAAAATATATATATATCTACAGAAAGCCGGACAAACATCTATTCAATGGTTGAATTGTTAATGTCTTTTATATAGCAGAAAAGAATAGTATAGAAAAGAAACGGGTTACAGAAAAGAAAATAATTGACGTAAAAACTCATACACTGGATTCTAGACAGAAAGAGAGTGGATTGTGATTAGCTTGTTGTGAAATCA
>OZ038483.1:14559783-14727283 GCA_964036315.1 Acanthosepion esculentum
CTCTCCACAACTTCCTGTTTTTTGTGCTCTTACTAAAGTTTTTTTTTTTTTGCCGTCTCTCCTAATCCCTGTTCTGCCAACCATTAAAACAAGCTTTTACTTCTTCTTCTTCTTCCTTTACTTCTTTTTCTATCTGCATATCTATTCAAGACATGGGTGATCAACGCTCTCCACAACTTCCTGAAATATTCGTATTGGAGCTTACAAGCAGTACAGCATGCTGTTTCCAAATTTTTTAGTCAAGTTAGTTGCTAAATTAAAAATATAAAATAGCGACAATTTAACCGTCGCACCTTTTATATATATATATATATATATATATATATATATATATAAATGGCACAGGTACTCGAATCTGAGGATGCCCATCTACTAGGGCAGCTAGCTAATACCTGTTGCAGACATTTGTATTTGTTCAACACCCACAGAGCCCACCTGTGGTTTATAATGCAACTATGTTACAGTTTCTGGGAGAGTGCACATTATCTCGCATGATCAGCAGCCTGAACAAGGTTAGTCACACACAAAGCTTGAATCAACCCATAGTATGGTTTTTAGCCACTTTCCGAAGGTGCCACATACTAGGATCACCTCCTACAGACCAATAACAGCAAGAAGTCACCTTTCTGATAAATCAATCATAGTAAAATTTGAACCTAGATCTCATGGTCAGAAAGTGAAATTTCTAACCACTCAGCTATATATATATATATATATGTAAAATATGTTTAATTTAAATACTAATCTACATTGAACTGTATCACCTCACATCCATAAACTTGCCTGACTTTTCTGCTAAACCGATGAATATTGCTGTGAACCCCTTTGCCAAATATTTGGAAAAAAACAGTAACATTTTTTCTCTTGTATATAAATACTTGTTACAAAGTAAAATCCTTAAATTTGCCTTGATATAGTCCCTCAGTTTTCCTTTTGTCTTTATTCATATATATATATACATACATATACATATATATACATATATATATATATATATATATATATATATATATATTCAACATTCAACATCATCACTTGAAGTGTTGAAACAAAATGGCTATTTTTGTAGTGATTTTATAACATATTTATGTTATAATTTTTAAATAAACAATTATATATATATATATATATATATATGTGTAATAAAACATTTGCTTTATATTTCTGTGGAAACAATATTGATGCATCACACACACACACACACACACACACACACATATATATATGTATAAGTGGAGCATCAATACTGTTTCCACAGAATTATGAATCAAACATTTTATTATCAAATGCTATTTTTCTTCATCATCAATATATTTGCCAAATTATTTCACCACAAATGAACGAGAGCTTGTATCTGCATTGATAAAAATGTGTGATAATGGAGACAACGCATAGTTTATAGCTGTAATCATGGCATAATTGTCAGGAATATGTTGCATAGATCATTTTTCATAACTTTGAAACAGATAAAATAGACTATGTGGTTGGTTTAATAGAACAGTCAGGTCAAGATTTGCAATATAATCCATGGTCTTCAAATGGGTGGGGTGGCTATTGCATTATTTTAAATCTAGAAGTTTGATCCTTCAGCATTATCATCTTCATGATAATTTGTCAAATTTCCAGAAAATTCATGAGGATCACGCCTTTTCTATCCCAGAAGAGAGCCCACATAAATTTACAAGCTGATTTCTGCTTTCTGAATTTTTCTGATGGGAAATTTACAAACCAGCACTCTGTTATAGAATGTATAACCTGGCCCCCAAATGGCAGATTGCTAGTCAGAACTCTGACAGCCTGAGCTTAGTGTGGGCCGTTTGAACTGTGTGTAATTCTACAGGGATGGTTTGTCTTTGTTTAATTTTTTATATAAGATCAAAAACAGTCAAAGACACTATGGCTGCAAGAATAGATGGGGTCAAGATGTCTTACCACACCCAGATTCCGTGGTGAGATAAGTCATAACATATTGCCATCAGTCTTTTTTTTCTTTCCTTCTCATTTCCTCCAAGAAACAATGCTACAGATACCGTTCCTCATGAAATAAAGGCAGTAAAGAGAAAGTTGTCTGCCATTCATACAGTCTGTGATGTAGCATTGGGCTCTAAAGAATTGAAGCCAGACATAATATGCAACAACTTTATATATTTTTGTTTTAATTTCAGTTTGTAGGAATGATGCCATGTCTTGTCACCAGTGATGATTCAATCCATGAGAATGCCGCCTTCAATTTTGTCATGGTTTAGCAGGTCCTGAAAGATTTCAGTGGTTTTTCTGTTCTTCTGTGAACATCTGTCGGGTGAACTTGTCACAAACTTTGTGATAGTCCAAAGTTCTTCCAACTTTATTTCCATAGCATTGAAACAAAGATTTACTTCTGGTACTTGGTTGTAATCTGCTGATTCATGCAGATGAGATGATCAAGGGATTCTTTATTTAATGAAACTTAGTTTGTCGTATATAGCCGTCACTATTTCCTAACTGTGCTCACATCCACTGCTTTGTTTCTATAAATGATCAACGTACATCAATATATGTCAAGAAGGGCGATTTTCCTGCATGGTGGAATACCACTCTGTCTTCTATATACTTTAATATCATATGCCATTTTTTCACTTGCCTGCTATTTGAGTTATTGGTTGGAAGGTTCAACCTCTACTGCAATACAACCAACATCCTTGTCTGACATCATAGACTGCTGTAATAAAACAGAAGATATTATTTTTGAAGAAAACCTCATATATATATGTTATGGTCCCACTGTTATGATTCAAGGTTAGGACCAAGGAAGAACAACGCAAACACAAGAGTAGAAATAACAAAGATATATTACACAGAAGTTGTAGTTCAAGATGCTTCTCTTCGTTTTTCTGTTGCTGCTCGAATTGCATTTTCAGAAGTTCCAATATGGTTGCCTTAAAGTCTTCTATGTTTACACCGCTAATTTTGTGTAAGTATTTTTCTTTAGTGTAGACTTCAGGTCTTTGTTACCTGTTGTTCTGGAACCTTAGTACGAAAATAATTTCCTGCGTAGAATTCGTGTCTTTGTTACCACTGTAAAGTTGTTGTCCAAAAAAGTTTTTTTCTTTTATCTTCACGTAGAACTTGTTTTTTTCTCACTACCTATGTCGCCTCTGTTATAGACGACCGATAGCAAAAGATGTTTTTTTAGATTCTCCGCGTAGAACTTGTTTTTTCAATATTCGCATAAAACTTGTTTTTTCAGTATACTCTGCGTAGAACTTTGTTTCTTCAATGTCCTCGCGTAGAATTTGTTTCTTCAGTATCCTCGTCGCCATTGTTATGGTCCCATATCCTTGTCGCCACTGTTATGATTCAAGGTTAGGACCAAGGAAGAACAACACAAACACAAGAGTAGAAATAACAAAGATATATTACACAGAATAATAATACAAGATGTTGAAGGTGTTAGTATGACTGTCAGTCTGGTTTGGAGTGAACTACTATTGGCTCGACTTGTTCCGTCTCAACTCGTTCTGTCTCGACTCATTCTTACATCTCTCTTGAGAGGCGCAGTATTTATAGTGTCAGTAAGAGTTTATTGTGTTGTTATAGGTAAGATCCCATAACAATATATATACTTCCGAAAAATTTAATTCCGGTTGAGTACTCTGGAGAGAAAGCATGAATTTGTAAACAATGACGCATACTGCTAATACTGCAAAGCTCTTCCATGAATTGAGCCCTCTCGGTCACTGGCATGTTTATTCTAATGGGTATGTAGAAATTCAACTTCCTCTCTACCCGGCACTGATAGCTCAGGGATAGAATCTCTACCTGATGCCAAATCAGTGAGGTTTTGATCCCAACTTGAGGCAATCTGACGTCTAGCCACACTGATGAGCTGTGATACAGCAAAACAGTCTGTCTGTGGATGATGATGATTATATATATATATATATACACAGAATAAAATCCCAAATCACCTCATATGAGAAAAATGCTTATGTCAAAAGATGAAAATATAATTTGTAATTTGTGTGTCTTTTCAACCCTGGTATAGACCGGGGGTGGTATGACAGACATATATATTATTTGCTCTGTAATAATAAATACGTTGAGCTCTTTTTGTGGATCAGTTTTAATATTTTATATTACTAGGATCCACCTAGAATATATACCAATGGATTTGTTACTTTTACAACATACATATATATATATATATATATATATATATATATATATATATATATATATATATAAAATGGACTCTCTCATTAGTAATGTTTCTGTTTCTAATTCATCCACATTCAGTAACCCATTGTGTCTTAGTGGCTTTACTGCCTTGCATGGGGTGAACTCAATTAAAAATAACTTAGACACAGACACACATATATATATATATATATATATATATATAATATAATATAATATAATTATAAATAAAAAATAACATTTAAAATAATATATATATATATATATATATATATATATAAAATATATCTAAATATATATATAAAAATAATATTTAAAGTAATATATATATATATATATATATATATATATATACACACACACACACACACATACATGTAAAATGAGAATGAATAGTGTCCAATTCTGGTGTTCGTAACATTCAATTAAAAAGAGGGCTCAATACAAAAGTAGAGCAATACTCTTTATTTTAGGACATTACATCAAAAACATATATATATATATATATATATATAATAAATAACATTTAAAGATATATATATATATATATATATATATATATATATATATATATATGTATATATATATGACTTACTAGATTATATGTATATATGTATGTAGCTTATATATGTTCGCTGGCAATAATGATTTGGCAAGAGTGACATCAGAGACGTCAGCTTCTTTACCCAATGCCAATAACTTTAAGATGGTCTGATTCATTATGACGTCTTTTTAAGAACCGTTCTGTGCAGCAATGCATGTATGTCTGGTCTTTACAGCTGTTTTGTTGTTCGAGTTATGTGACACTGAAAATATCAAGATATTTTTACTTTTTTCACATGAAGGGGTTTACAAGGAGACATTCTGCCAACCCATGAGAGAATTTTAAGTGGGGCAAACAGCTGAAATACTTATTTCATTCTGAAAGTAGGGAATATCAGCTTATGAAAGCTTTCATAAACCGAAATGGCATGAAGCAAAGAATTACCATTAATTAAATAAAGAAAGAATATCAGATTGAAGATACAAAAAAAATCGACCATAGATTTACACTACAGGTAGTGAAAAAAAAGTTGTGTGTGCTGATTCAGTTGAAGACATAGACAAGATTTGGTTTAAGGCTGCAAGTTTCTACCAATGAATTGACTTTATGGATTAGAATTAGTATTAAATGAATTCAGTTATCTGGTAGTCCCGAGTTCAATCTTTGGGTTTGGTAACAAAAAAAATCATATAATCTGATTAGTGTAAGAAACATTATTAGTGTAACAAGCATTATTAAAAGATAGAATTAACTAATATAAGTTACCTCCCCTAGCATTGACAGCAGAATGAGGACAATCTATTCTGTCAAGTAATGGTAATATTAGCTGTTTTCTGACAAACAGACATTTGGCATTAATTAACCAAGCAGCCAAAAACTTTCTCTTTAAATAATTTTTCAAGTAAACAGGTTTTTCAGATTCAGTGGCTGTTATTGCCCTTTCTAGTAGTGATGGGGGTTTCCTTCCAAACCTTTTGTTTGAAGTAGTGTGGAATGACAACATCTTGATTATGTCATTATTTTCTCTTCAAGTTACATGTGCTATCTATTTTAGTTGTTGCTACTGTTGGTAGTCCTCAAGTGACGAGGTTTCTATTATCTGGTACAGTTCTTTGGTTGTGAATCTGTAGCACTAGTCCACAATTTTCAAAGATGGACAATCATTGCTAAGACCCTCAGTCTTTTTTGAGAGGAAGAGCAAGGAAAAAATTACGATAATATGGTAAATCAAAAAATTATTTAGAAAAAAAAGGTAAAGTAATTGGTTATTGTCTCTCCTTTTGTTTTAGTATATTTATATCTCTATCTATAAAAGGCAGGATGTGTGTGTGTAACAAATGCACGGCGGCAATTTTTCGACGGATTTGCACCAAAATTTACATGCACATGCTCCAAGTTAGTGGAAAGGCCAAGACCGACTTTGCATTTACCAACTCCCATCGATAGTGGAAATAATCGATGTTTTCATGCTTCTACGGCAGTTTTCATGTAGTTTGCGGCCATTTTCTACTGGCCAGAGTGAGAGCCTATAGCTGGCTGCAACGAATAGGCAGGAAGATTCTATTGGCTAGTGTGAGAGCCAACAGCTGACTGACATGAATGTTAACTAGCATGCTAGCATGCAAAAAAATCAATAGCTGCATTCGTCACAAGTGGGAAAATTTAAATCTGCATGGCACTTTACTCCAATTGGCTCATTCGCTTGCTTAACCTCAACATTGATTCTGATTCCGCAGAACTGGGTTCGGTGTGAAAAAGTATTTGTTGTTAACATTCTTTTTTCATTCGGTTTTTCCAGTTACGACTCCTTTTTTTAAAGCTGAACGTTTTGTGTTCATTTTGTTTAGTTCTTTTTCCGTAACAGATTTAATGTTTAGTATAGAGCCTAGAAAAAATTTGCAGTGTGAGATAGGCAAGAAGTAAGGCATGTAGCAACATCAGCATGGCAAAGGGCACTTCTTTAAAGGCAAGGAAGGGTAAAAATATTTTAAGTCAAGTGATAGCAATTGCTGTATGAATCGTACGGGCCCTGCTGCTAGTGTATTATATATTTATGTAAAGGGGTCACATTTTTTGAATTTCAGTCTTAAGGTCCTTATATTATTTATCATATTCTGTAACAAATATAGTTTTATATTATTGTGATATCTATGAAAAGGCAATATTTTGTTTTCATCTTTAATTCCTCTTAATATTATCATTATTATTATTTTAATTCAATTGAAATAAATCATTTTTACCAAAATATAAGATGGACATTCAAATTTAAAAAATTGATTAATTAATTGATGTATTTGTTTAATGGCATATCAACACCTCATGGGCCATTTTGTTCGTGTAAGGAAAAAAAATATTACCAGAAATACATTTTTTAAAAGAAATTACTAATGTTTCCAAGAAAAATAAATTTTGGCATTAAATGACCCCTAAGAAGTTGATATGCTGCTAAACAAACAAACAAGAAAACAAAGAAGATTTTAATTAGAAAATAAATTAAATACTGGCATTAAATGAACCTGAAGTAGTTGATGTACCATAAAACAAACTAAACCAATGTTCAAAATGGACAGCTCTGGAGTTTGATGGGTAGGTAGTGATAGTCTCCAGAATACTTTTGTAAATGACAAATAACTACCCTGATGGCTCTCGAGGCTTCAGATCTTAATTGATTGTACATTGTCTTGGGTACATTAAAATGGCCTGCTGTAAATATCCAACTTCAATGTACAGATTTGCTTGTCAGTTGCCTGACTTTAATCAGTTGGGTATATCCCCTAGGGGCAGATGTATGCATCAAGGCTGGGTATTGAGAAGTTCCTTTTTTGTTGTTTTTTTTTTTCCTTTTTTTAAAATTTAAAATCTGAGGCAGCCAAGGCAGCATAGGAGCTGCATCTAGATATTTGGGAACACTCACAATCAGAGACCATATAAGCTAACTGGATTATCCAACATGAAGGAAATTCTGCAAGATTATGTGCTGTTTTATTAAAACCTCTCACCATATTTGGCTGATCTGCATGTACCTGGTATACCCATATTAGATTGGATGTAATGATGGATAGATTGGATTTTTTATACGAAGTCAGTCTGAAAAGTAACAGAACTGGGTGTGGTGTGTGAGCTCTGGGCGAAAGAGGGATAAGCGGATTGTGTTATCATCTAACATGATATCTTGGGAGTATATAACTGTAAACTTAGCTTTATTCGACCATTAAATTTTTTTTTCACATGTGACACATGAGCTGTGGTCGGACAAATTGTGGCACCATAACAATGCACCTGCTCCCAAGCCCCCGAGAATCCATCAGTTCCTGGCCAAGAAGAACATCGCTCTACTGGAACAACCTCCCTATTCAATTAATCTTGCTCCATTTGACTTTTTCTTCTTGCCAAGCTCAAGGGGACTTGTTTTGAAAGTATGAAGGCCATCAAGAAAGGTGTAATGGTGGAGCTGAGGGGGGGAATCCAAGAAGAATCCTTCCAGCAGTGTATAGAAGAATGGTAGAGAAGGATAGAATAGTGCATTAGACTTAAGGAGGGTTACTTTGAAGGGGAAAGCATCTAGTTTGTTGTTTAGAATTGAAATAAATTGTTTGTAACACCAGACCGATTACTTTTCAGACAGACCTCATATTTTGAACTCTAGTGTCACTTTGCTGGTGTGCATGTCTCTCAATCAATCAATCAATCAATCAATCAATCAATCATCATCAACAACAACAACAACAACAACAAACAAACAAACACCACCATCACGTTCGTTCATGTATTTGCATGTCCCTTGGTGGTTGCTGTTGCATATCAAATGACAACAAATTCAATTAAATCTCCAGCACTTTTATCAACTTTAGCATTAATACAGACTAGAAAATTTCAGCCTTCATTGATGTTATTATTGTTACTAATATTGTTACTGGTATTGTTAATAATACTACCATAAGAGAGAGCGACATGAGAAATTTTACTCCCCCATTTATATTTTCCCATTATCCGCATTATTTTGTCTATATATTATAATAACACAGAATTTTACAGATGGAATGGAATAGCTGACAGGAAAAGGAATGACAAACATGTTTTGTTATCAGACAGACTTTTATACCACTAAGACATACATAAAACTATATCTACATATTTATATGTCTCATGCAGAGAATAATATATCATATACCTACACAGTGAGCAGAGTATAGGGAGAAACAAAAAGGAAAGTTCTTATATATAATATGGAAATTCTTCTGTGCTTCTGGAGAAGCCATGTTTAGGACTGCAGATTCAAATGGGCTAGATTCATCTACTATGTCTCAGGCAAGGACATATTCTGCAAACAGGAAACAGTGAGTCTTGGGTTTTCACAATTTGAGGATTGTGAGCTGGAGGTTCTTTTTATATCTGGGGAAGATATATTCTTAAAGGGAAATGGTGACATGTATGTGCAAGCTGTTGGGGGAGGCAGATTTAGCTTCAGCCGAGGCCCCAAGGTCCAGTCTAAAAAAAAAGCAACCACTCAATTTGGCTGCTGTAAACAAACTGAATGATTGGGTACTTTTGTCACTGTAAGAAGTGGAGTCACTAAGTGGCCATCACATGACCCATGTGAATATCTCGACCAAAGGGAGGTAATCATCTTCTCTATCCCTACACAACAAATTCATTTTGAGTTTTCTAAGCAGTAGTCTCTGAATTAAGGCCATTTCATGTTGAAGCATCAGTTCTCATTCAAGCATGAAAGTTAAGCAATGTCAAGCCTGGTTAGTACCTAGATGAGTGACCACTTGTGAATACCAAGTGCTGTAAGCTTGGATGGGTGAGTGGTGTAGTGGATAATGACTCAGAATCAGAGCAGGGTTTGAATTCTAGTCAAGTTTGTTACAGTCACTTGGGTGCAAATAGCTTAAGGAAAAGTATGAATCCATTTCTTCTCTCCCTAAATAGCAGAACAGATTGAGTCCTAGAGCCTTGGTTGGCAACCAGTCTGCCACAGAAAGAAATGGCAGCCTACTGCATGAATTTTTCTGCCAAGTCAATAATGAATTGAAACGAGTCATGCTTTCCGAATTGTGCATCACGCATAATATATAAGGAAGGAAGTAGGCGGTGTCTGACAAGTCTTGGTCGAGATCAAGTAACATCATGTTTCCTCAGTTTTCCTCTATATTCTTAGTAATGCTGTCATGTGGATGATTTCAAATTTTCCTCAGATATCCGATTCTGATTTTGTCAATAATGCTGACATCTTCATATTCCACAGATTTTTTATTTTTTCTGAAAATTAGAATCTTTTTTTTCTTTTTCAAACAATGTTTGGTTTGTGCTTACACCATTGATTTACACAATTCTCAGCAGTGATGTGCAAAGGTTTGATGATGCCAGGGCCAACTCCTTGATTGTATGCCCCTAAGACTCAAGTAGTGGGGCCTACTCCAGCCTCAGTTATCAAAATACGGATCAACATTCACACCAGCGTGTGGGACTGTAGGGCACTTGTATAATGAAGTTAACAGAGACAATTTCAAATTTCAAAAACTAAATTTTTATTTCACACTTTGATTGGATGCCCTCCCAATATAGATGCCCGGGACCATCGCACACTCTGCATGCCACCTTCTGCACACGACTTATTCTTGGTAGATCATTCCTGCCTACTCATGTCTATTTTTGTGCCTCTCCTGAACTAATTTATTTGGTTGATGATATCATGTCCTTCTTAGCATAAGAAACATTTGTTCTTCACTTGAATCTTGCCTGAAGATGTAAATGAGATTAGGGAATCTTTCTTGAAAAATACTTCTTTTTATGTTGACCTTCATTAAACATTTTCTTCTTGCAGTCATTTCAACCATCCAATTAATTCTTTATTGCCTTTTGATCACATTTGTCATACAATTCCATGCAGATTTATGCATTACTCTATTCAAGATCACATATGGACAGTTCCATCCCAGGGATTTTTTTTGGTTTTGTAGTCTATCCATACCATGGATGTGCAAGTGGCATAATGGTTATCAGCATGGAAAATGGTATAACAGGACAAATTCAAAACCTGGTTGGTACCATATTTATTCTAGTAGTAAATATATTATTATTAACAATAACAATAAAATTCCTTTTCTTGATATATTGATAAACACTAATAATAATACATTTACTACCTCCCATATAAAAAAAACTAACTAGCATAAACACACACACTCTCAACTATTTAAGTTAACTCTTCCACAAAAAAATTCTATACTGAATAAAAAAACATTAAATAAATTCTCATTAATAATGACTTTCTTAATTATATTGTTGATGAATAAATTAGACGAGCTAAAAAAAATATTAACACAAATCAAAAAGAATATAATACTTTTTCAAATAACCCTAAACATATCAAACCTCCTACACTGCAATCAAATACACTCTAACTACAAACAAGATGAAAAATCTTTTAAAAATTCATAAGTACTAATATATCCTCCATTGATCACAGTAAAAAAAAAATAAAACTAATTATATGCTGTTGCAACTTGGTAAGGGGGTCTGTAGTAACAACAACATAGGTTTGGTTTCATGCCTTCTGTTTACAGAAGAGATACTCCAGCTCTTTTATTCACACATAAACAATATGGCCAACACAATACTTCCATGTCTGAACAATAGTTAAAATGGTGCTTCCATTTCCTTAGGTCCCAGTTGCAACATCCCTACCCAATTAGTCAAAATTTAATTAATGTTTTTCACAAACCATTACTTAGGTTGTAATATACATGGATTTTTCAAAAGAAATCTGAGAAGGAGACAAGTTATCAAGGGCAAGAATTGTTCCAAATCCTGCCATAGTTATGTCATTATCAACTTCCATATCTGAGTCTTCTGTAATTCTGTCATTTGGTGATTCCTTTTCAGTAAGTTCCCTCACTAAGAGTTAGGCATTGCATCGCTTTTCTGTGGTTTCTGAAAACATGTTCTGACAGGCTTTCTGGGTTGCTGATTTTCCTCCCTCTGTAGGGTACACGATGATGTGTAGTTGATGCTGAGTGTCCCCTTCATGTGTATGTGTCTAAGTTCTCCTTGGTTGGTTAGCTCTTTCAAGGCATGTATCTGGTTCAGTTGGAATATTCACGTTAATAGGATGCACATGTCTTTTCCATACATGCCCATTCTCCAGCGATACTAGAAAAGTCAGTGGGCCAAGTTGTTAATATGTATGTTGGTTTTACAATGACAGTGCTATTGAGAAGACTTACATTTGAGATGAGCATAGTTCAATCTTACAGCATTTAAATGAACACTTATGTTCACATTCACAGTCTAGACAGATATTAGTTAAAAATACATCTACATTACACCAAAATAAGCAAAAAAAAAGCAATATAAAGATGCATAAATTTCAAGATTGGTTATTCCCAAATTTTCACTTGAGGATGAAACAGGGCTTGATACTTTAATTCAATTTAATTTTAATAGTTATAGGGTTAGGGTTAGGGTTTTTGGCACTTGTTTTTGAAACATGAGAACTCTTATGTAGCGAAGGAATCATATTTTTTCAAAAATAAATATAATTTAAGCTCTACTTCTGTATGGAGCACTGTTTTTTAAAAATAAAAACAAAAATACTAAAGAACTCTGAATTATTTACCTAACGTGTTCTTTCCTATTTTTCTATATATTTGCACACACGCACACACACACATACAAGGTAACCAAAAAAGTTCTGTCCGTTTTTAAAGGAAAAAAAGAAAATGCTTCACAGTGTGTGTAACTTATATTTAGTCATCGAAGTAATCGCCATCGGCATCCAGCACCTTCTGCCAACGTGTCTCCAGCTGTTCAATGCCCTTGCTGTAGAACTCGGGGTTTTGACCCAAAGAAGTCCGTGAGGGCTTTGCGCAAGTCTGCTTCATTGGTGAAGGATTTCCCACGAAGATAATTATCCAGGGAGTGGAAGAGATGGTAATCGGATGGTGCAAGGTCAAGTGAATAAGGTGGATGGCACAAAGTCTCCCACCCAAGTTGCTGTATGGTATCCCTGACCACTTGCGTGACATGCGACCTGGCGTTGTCATGGAGGAAAAGCACACCTTTGCGATTCACCAGTGCTGACTCCTTCTGGCGCAATGCCTATTGCACACATTTCAATTGCTGCAAGTATAGGTCTCCAGTGACCATTTAGCTCGTTGGTTGCCATTCATAATGAACCACTTGACGACCTGTCCACCAGACACAAAGCATAATCTTGCGTGGGTGCATAGGCGGTCTTGCGGTGTGAGGGACAGCATCCTGAGGAGACAACCAATGTCTGGAACGCTTGGGAGTTTCGTACAGAACCCACTTTTCATCACTGGTAAGCACTCGATTGAATAAGGATGCGGTACGGTGGCGAGAAAGCAGCAATATGCAGGCTGCCACTCGTTGTCCCTTGTGGACCTCCAACAGCGTTTGTGGAACTCACTTGCTCAGTTTGTATGTCTTACCTAGGCGGTGCAGGTGAAGTCTAACTGTTTCATTGGAAACGTTGAACTATCTTGCAAGTTCACCACACGTTAGACTACTGTCCTCTTCAATGGCCACCTTCAGGACTCCGTCATTCAAGACCTGTGGTCATCAACAGCGAGGCTCATCATGGAGAGACAAATCTCCCGACTTGAATTTTCGAAACCAACGCCTTGCAGTACGTTCATCCACAACACTATCCCCAAATGCTTGACATATGCAGCGACTTGATGCAGCTGCTGATAAGCCCACTTTGAAGTCGTAAAGCAAACAGCCTCAAACGAGATCTCTAGACACTTCCATCCTTCTCAAAGCTGTCCGGCTTATAACTGAGGACCGGGCACGGTGCATGTGTTTTTTATAACATCTGATGTTCCTACTTCCGGCTGTCCGAATTTGAAAACAATTGCTACACGCATTTCCTATATATTTCAACTTCATTCAATGACTAATCAAAAAACGGACAGAACTTTTTTGGTTACCTTGTATATACATACATACATACATATATATATATATATATATATATATATATATATATATATATATATATATATATATATACATACAGTGGGCTATGTTAATTTTTTTGCCACCCTTGATTACACCAATTTTGGCTTGTTTAATAACATCTCTTTTTTTTTTTTCAGACAATACCGTGTTAGTATCAAGCTACTCTCATCTATGAACAATAGTTGACTTATATCTTGCAATGAAAGTTTGTGGAAGTAAGGAAATTAGTGAATTTCAACAAGGGCAAATAATAGGATGGCATCAGTGTGGCAAGTCAAATAGAGAAATTGCTAGGTTTTCCAGGTTAATCATCAAACGGTTAACAATATTATCAAGAAATTTATTGAAGAAGGCCATTGTCATAAGGTACAATGTTCTGGAAGACGAAGCATCGTGTCTGAGTGAAGAAAAAGGGCACTGAATAGGGAAGTCATCAGAAACTGTCATCAGAGCATCAAAGATGTTGCCAACAACATGGAAATGTTGCCATATGAGGTCAGCAAGACTCTGAAAGAGCTAGGCTATCAAAGAATTGTAAGAAAGAAGCCATTGATTTCAGAGTTTAACAGGAACCTTCGTATGGGCAAGAGAATTCGAGAGCAAAGTTTATGAATTTTGGCAGTCTGTAATTTGGTCAGATGAAAGTAAATTCTGCCAATATTCAAATTCAAGGTTTATTATTGGAGAAATCAGAATGAGACTTGGAACATGGAATGTCTACAGGCAACCGTGAAACATGGAGGGATTGGAGTAATGGTGTGGGGTGCTGTCAGGTTTGGAGAGAAAACTGAGCTGATACTTGTTGACGAGTGGTTGAATGGTGCAAAATACTGTCAAATATTAGAGAAAGGACTGTTTGAAACCAATCAGATTGGCAAGAATGTCTACCTTTTTCAAGAAGATGGAGCGCCATATCATACAAGCAAAGTAGCAAAGGCTGGAAGGAATTGCAAGGAATCAAGTCACTGCTATCAGTAGCCCAAAATCCTGACATGAATCCAATAGAGCATGTTTGGGAGCACCTTGACAGAAGACTTTGAGAGTGTACAACCAAAATTACATCAGTGGCAACCCTTAAAGAAACATTGCTAAAAGAGTGGCAAAATATGGCTCAAACGATTGTTGATAACTTGATCAAATCCATGAAAAACCAAATACAAGCACTGAAACTAGCAAATGGAGGACCTACTCCATACTAGTTCCAGATACTGTTTGTTTATGTTGAATAGGGATTACTTAATTAAATTTTGAAATTGGATGTAGTTTATTCCTCCTGGCTAAAAGCTTTTCTAGGCAACTGTATATATATATATATATATATATATATATATATATATATATATATATATAAGAAAATGATGGTATTTTCAGCAACTCAACTCCTGAGTTTCATAGACACACCCTTTTTCGTAATTGTTCAGTCCACTCATCAGGAGGTTTCAGCATTTAATATATATATATACCCAAGGAAATATATATATATAATGGACTTTCCCATCGGTTTTGACGTATGAGAATCTGATAACTTAATTTATTCAGTTATGAAATTTTGTGCGATAATCTTAAGTGGCACTCAAGACCCGCTAGTGATATACAAAGGAGGCCACATATGGAGTAAGAGTGAGGATTGAGGGATGAGAACACTGTTAGATTGGCTGACCTTTTAGATCTTGCTCTCGCTTCTTGAAGACTATTCAGACAAGCAGATTGAAAACTGCTGAGTCCACTAAAACACATTGATCTCCATTCTACCTGCTCCAAGGCTAAGCGCTCGAGTGTGTTATGAGGTATATTGACAGCTGACAAATTGCTCTTCAGCCTGTCTTTGTATCTTAGCCATGGGCGTCCTACATTCCTGTAGCCCTGATCTAACTGGCTGTACATTAGGATCTTAACTATCCTGTCATCAGACATTCTCAAGACATGACCAGTCCACCATAACTAAGACTGTATGAGAAAAGTGTCGATTCCTCCAATATTACACCTGTTAAACAGGTCTACGTTAGATGTCCTATCTTGAAGGTTAACTCCACAGATTGCACGCAGATAGCTTTTATGGAAAAGATCCAGTTAGCGTATATGGTAACTGTATGGAGTCCATAACTCTGAGCCATACAAAAGGAAGGCAAGGACAACAGCTCTGTAAACCCGAATTTTCGTATCCAGTCGAATACCCTGCTCATTCCACAAATGATGATGAAGTTTGCCGAAAGCACTGGTAGCCTGAGCAATCCGATGCATGATTTCATCATCTAAAGTTCCACTGTAGTTGACTTTGCTACCAAGATAGGTGAAAGACTTTACATAGTTCAGGGCTGCTTCTTCTACTTTCAATGGTCTCTCTGGAAATTTGTAGACTAGTGGTTTTTGTTTCTCACCGCAGAATTGCTTCGGAGCAGGACAAGGTTGGTGCACTACTTCAATACACATATATATATATATATATATATATATATATATTGAGAGAGAGATAGATACAGACAGTGTTTACATAAGAATCAACACTGTATGGTGACTGTCAGCTTCACACCTCAATGTGATTTTAAAACCAAATATAATAAATTTTGAACATATATAGCAATTTTTTTAGAACTGATTGGTTATTTTCTTTTAATGAAGATTCACATTTTTTATGAAAAAATATAACTTAACAAACCCCCCACCAACCAATCAACCAACCAAAAACCTCAAGAATACCTCCCCTTCCAAAAAAATATAAGAAAATAATTATGAAAATATTGCATTTAAATTGTTGATCATTATTTCTTTCTTTGATTATCTTTTATTAATTATGATAATATGGGCTGTAATGAAATCTATTTTATGGTGTGTCATCCCTCTAATCTCAGACGGAATTACCTCCCTTCCCAAAACCAAAAGGATTAATCGGCTTTTGATTTTATAACTGCTGACACCAAAGTTTCATGTGCTTCCAACCGTGGAATCAGTCTCTTTGGTTTTGAAAGGCAAATGTTTCCTCAGCTTGGTTTACCAAATTTTAAAGATATTTTCCCCCCATCCTCAACACTCACAAAAACATCTTCAATAAAAATATATACTTAAAAAAAAAATGAAAAGAAAAACTCGTTTATTTGAAAAGTGAAGTGCAAAATTTAATATAAAGATAATTAAATCTGCACTTGGTTTAGGAATGTCACCAAGGCTTAAGAATCACTAACAAAAAAACAAAATAGCAGAACATTTGCTTTTTCCATATCAATAATATTTTGACTTTATGTTGAAATTAATTGCTTTCAGATTATGTCTCAGTGGTAGAGCAATGAGATGGAGGGTTTGTGTTTGATGAGGTTAGTCATTACTCTTCACTGTACATTGGTTCAATATATTAATAAGAAAAAAATCAGAATTTACCATTTACATATCTGTGTCAGTTCAGTATTTACTTGGTAGCTGGAATATTTCCTTGCAAAAGGTTGAGTCTATATTTTGTACTCAAATCCATGGATTTAAAATAGTAAGTTTTCAAAGTTGGGAGGTTACTGAAAAAATTATCACAATCTTTTTGCTCATTTTCTATCAAAAGTTTTCTTTCTATCTATCTATCTATCCTGTTCATATCTATCACACTCTGTTCATTTCTATCTATCTATCTATCTATCCATCACATTCTGTTCATATCTATCACACTCTGTTCATTTCTATCTATCTATCACATTCTGTTCATATCTATCACACTCTATTCATTTCTATCTATCTATCCATCCATCTATCTATCTATCTATCTATCTATCTATTCTGTTCATATCTATCACACTCTGTTCATTTCTATCTATCTATCACATTCTGTTCATATCTATCACACTCTATTCATTTCTATCTATCTATCTATCCATCCATCACATTCTGTTCATATCTATCACACTCTGTTCATTTCTATCTATCTATCACATTCTGTTCATATCTATCACACTCTATTCATTTCTATCTATCTATCCATCCATCTATCTATCTATCTATCTATCTATCTATCTATCACATTCTGTTCATTTCTATCTATCTATCACATTCTGTTCATATCTATCACACTCTATTCATTTCTATCTATCTATCCATCCATCCATCTATCTATCTATCTATCTATCTATCTATCACACTCTGTTCATTTCTATCTATCTATCTATCCATCCATCTATCTATCTATCTATCTATCTATCTATCACATTCTGTTCATATCTATCACACTCTGTTCATTTCTATCTATCTATCTATCTATCTATCTATCTATCTATCTATCTATCTATCTATCACATTCTGTTCATATCTATCACACTCTGTTCATTTCTATCCATCTATCTATCTATCTATCTATCTATCTATCTATCTATCTATCTATCTATCTATCTATCTATCACATTCTGTTCATATCTATCACACTCTGTTCGTTTCTATCTATCTATCTATCTATCTATCTATCTATCTATCTATCTATCTGTCTGTCTGTCTCAGTTTGTCCATTATCTATCTATCTATCTATCATTGACAAACACGGGGCCATATATATAGGCAGAGTGGAAAATGATAGGAGAGTAGGATCTATATGTGACCAAGACATGCGTTTTGGGATACTATCAACTAACTGAAAGAATTCTTGTCATCAAACTGAAAGGAAAGCCTTTTAACATATCTATCATAGTTGTATAAAGGCACTGACAGCACAAAGAGAAGAAAAAATAAAAAAGTTTTACTGTATGCTAGACAATGTCAATTCAAATCCCAAGAAATTACAACTGTTATGGGAGGCCTCACTATTTCATCCACCGGGGTAGATTGTTCTAGTTCCATGTGCCATGCCAGTTCTGGATGTCTCAGTTATCTCCCTTTAACTCAACTCTCCAAGTTTTTATTTACCACTGCAGTAGTCAGTCTATTTGGGTCAAGTCACTCTTTTATCCATTGGGCCATGAATAAAAGCATTGGTTGGATCCAGTAACTTCACTGAAAGAGTTCAGTTCAAAATTCCAATCACTTGAACAAGACCGGAGTATATAATGGCCATGCCGTGTTATGAATATGGCAAAAAATATGTGGACAACAGTCCAAAGAATGTAAATAGTGTAAATAAGGTATGTCAAAAAGAACTGTTGGTACTTCTAGGTAACAATGACATATTTAGGACGGATATTAGAATAATCCAGAACCTATACTGGGAGCAAACCACCTGCATGCGGATAGAAAAGGAATACAGTAAATATACTAAAATAGAAAGAGGGTATAAGACAAGAATTATTCAACCTATACAGTGAAATGATTTGGGGAGAACTAGAAATCTTATTAGGATTCATTATTGACAGCCATAATCTTAACAATATTGAAATAGCAAAAGATGCCTTCCAAAAGCTAAGTAAAATATTAAGAAACAGGAAAATTTCATTAGAAAGAAAGAAAAGAGTATTGAACTGTTATGTAATATCAGTTCTTCTATATGGTAGTGTATGCTGGACAATCCCTTCATAGACAAAAGAAATGTGGTTCTACAGAAAGATGCTGAGAATACAATGGATTGAACATGTGAGTAACAAGGAAGTTTTAAGAAAAATGTCAACAAAAAAGACATGACACTTATACTTTGAAACAGAAAGAGATAATTGAAATTCCTAGGGCACATAATGAAGAAAGAGGGCTTGGAGAATTTGACACTCACAGGACATATTGAAGGTAGAAAGGGAGATAGAAAAGTAGCATATAACCTATTTAATGAGTCTGTGTAAATAGTTGGAAGGACAGGCATCGATTGAATAAGGAACAAATAAGAAACATTTATAAATTTAATATGATTTTTTTTATTTACGCTTCATCAGAAATTTTTTGAAATGAGTTGTGGAAGAGTATGTTCCAGTACATTTGATTTCTGAGTTTTCATTGGTTAGATAGATCTCATGTGTCATTGTTCTGTGGAGATTTACCTCCCTTAACTGTTGAGATGTGATAACCTTATAGAAAGAATTCTGCTTTTAAAAAGGCATTGAAAGTAAAAAAAAAATAGCTAAAGAAAGCTAGCACAAGGAAAAAAAATTAAAAGCAATCTATCATCAACTTAGTCTTACTATTTAGTAATAAGGTATTCCTTCCATATGGTAAAATAAAGCATGTTTGCTTTACATGGCTTCAAATAAGAGATCATGTTACCATAACAACGGAATATCTCATTGTTAAGAAATGAAACCAGGTTGCATGACTGATAAACATTCTGTCTCATTTTGTTTTATATAAACATTATTTATTTCAACATTAATTGCAATTTAATTTTTGAAATTTAATTTCTTTAATTGCTGAAGATTAGATAAGATAAAAAGTATTTTGATAAAAAAGAAAAAAAAAGAAAAACTGATTAAAATTAAGAATAAAATAATTACAAACGATTATTTTTATAATTGAAAATTAAGTAAAACTTGTTAAAAATCTTAGCTGACATTTTAAGAATATTTATTATTATTATTATTATTATTATCATTATTATTATTATTTACATATACAAGTATTGGAATGTGCTTATAGTGTAGTGGTTATCAGTGCAGAAATTAGAATTGGCATGGTGAATTCAAGTTCTAACCAAGGTTGTTGCATTCTATTTTGCACAAATACCCTTGTAAAAGGTATGAATTCATCTATTCTCTTCCCAGCTATATGTTAAATAGCAGAGTAGGTGGTACTCTGTAGCATTGGATAGCTACTAGTCTAGGATAAAGATAACTCTAAATTTAAAACTGGTTGGGCATGTCACCAGAAACTTCAACCCATAAAAGGCTTACTTGCTACAGAAACCACAGCAGCATATTGTAGAGAATCTGTGGCTCTATAATCCAGACACAGTCAGAAGTCCTAATCTCTTATTAATTAAAGATACAATTATCAATTGTGTGTGCATCAGCATCTTATTATATAAAAGCTCATTTTGATCTGTTAGTGTTCTCTTATGTTAAAGGAAACAGAAAGAGAAGAAGTAGGTTCTGTGAATACACAAAGCACAAAATGGGCTCTAATATGTTTGTGTGTTTACTGGTGGTAGGCAACTGCTGCTGGTAATATCACTACTATTATCAATGATAATGATGTTTTCTCAATTTCATTCCTTTATTGTTTTAAAAAAAATAAAATATGAAGAGTTGTAAAACATTATCAGGAAAATAACTCTCACATTTTTTTAATTTATTCATGTGTTTGTGGAAGTTTGAGGTAAGGGGTTAAAATTTGGCCTTGTGAAAATATTTAACTCATTCACAAAAGAAGAAAACATATAAAGTGTAAAATCCAAAGCTTTTATATTCCAGAAAGTGTGGAGGTATTATACAAAAATTGCTTTCCTTTTTTATTAGTCCAGTTTCTTATGGTGATTTTCTAAATATTCCTTCGATGTAGCACAAGGTTGAAAGTATGGGGCACCCAGTGAGGACCAAATTTACTGTTCAATCATAATTGGTCTAGTGAGACTAGCTTGCTAAACATTACACCACATCAACGTGCCCCCAGTTTCCTCTTATGAAGACGGTTTTGTACAATAAGAAATAAACTAGACACAGGAAGATCTCTTAAAGTCTTTTCTTACTACTTCAACTGGGACTGTTACACCTGACTGCTACTCAGACTATCACAGAGATTTATTGCTTGATATATTGTTTTCTTATTTATTACCTGATGCACAAACATCATAGTAGTAGTAGTAGTAGATACAAAACAATCACTAACAGAAAAATGCTTGGCTCTCTTTGAACGTATATTACTTGAAGAGTATAAAAATTCTAGTAACTAAATAACTACACATAGTTAAAAACTGAAATTCTGCATATTAATAATTTAATATGTGTTTTAAGTACTGTGTAAATCTTATCCTTTGTTGTTAATTATAAGTTAATTAAATTTCATTTTAATTTGGTATTAACTAAGTAAGGATATCATATATTATTAATAATTTTCAATAAAACAAGTTTTTTATTTTATTTGAAACTGATTAAAAGAATATGTTCTAATAATATCGCTGTCATAATTTGAATCTGTTTAAATTTGTTCATTTAATTAAATCTTAAATTTATATAAATTTTTAAAGTTTTTCTTCACAAACATTACACGTCATATATATTTTAAAAAAATAATTCCGTCATTTTTTATTGGTACTCTGCTAGTCATTTGATCTTTTACAATATTTTTCTCTGAGAAAGTAATTAATTAATACACATTCCAAATGGTTTCAGTTTCTTTTCAAGCTTAAAATCCACCCGAATGAAATATTAACACAAATATGTCCAATCTAAAAAAATGTCTGTCAGTGAATCAGCAAATGTTGAAGAGCTGCTTGAATGATCTCTCTTTAAAAAATAATTTTTGATTAACTAAGAAATTAGGAGTGAAACCGCACATTTAGTATCCCTTTCCATCTTCATTTCTTTCTTGTTATTGGGGTAGAAAAGCGTCACTGGTATTAGAAGAATTTTTGTAGAGTCTCATCATTGTCCCTGTGTGTCACAGAGATACAAACACAGACAAATATGGTTAGAGAAGTATTGTTGTTGTCATTTTTATTTTAATAGAAAGAAGTATTAACTTTTATTCTTCCTCCACTGGCAACACTTTTAGCAAATTTAAAAGATTTCTTGCTAATTTCAAGACACGGTGGGGGGGGATCATTATTATTTAAATAAAGAAAATTGTTTATTTCTCATTGCAATCGATTGGTTTTTGTCATTTTTCTACATATAAAATATATGAATTTTATTTTATTCTCTTTTTGAACAATTTTTAACAAAATGATTTTTTAAAAAAATGACATCCCTTTATTAAATATTTACTCAAAACCTGATCTGAATGTTTTTTTCTTCTGGTTTTTTAATTTTAATGATTTGATATTTGAATAAACATTCAGATATATACTAACAAAACAAATCAAAAAATTTTCTTTCTTTATCCATAAGATAATTTCATATTACAAGGAAAAAAATTTGATGAATAACTTTTTTAGTAAGAGTTGTTAAGAAATCAATCACAAAATCACAAAAATATAGAAGCATTAAAATGAATACAAATTCCTGTCTGAATTTCTGTGATGAGATGTTATCATTATTTACATTATTTACACTTGGACTAATATCCTCATCTTTGTTGTTATTATCCTTTGATTGCCTTCTGTCTGAATTTCTGGGATGAGATGTTATTATTTACATTATTTACACTTTTGGCTTGTGCAGAAAACACTGAAGCCATTTCATATAAAACCAGCTTGTGTGTTTGTAGTGTCTGAAATAAAAGGGAAGATTAAGAGGCAAACTATAAAATTATTAACAATACATTTTGCCGAGAGTGTCTATTGTTGTTGGTTTCCTCAGGTTATAATGAAAGAAAGACAAAACAGTGTGTGATAGAAAATGCCTTAGGATCTCTGAGGATAAGTAGTAATCATAAATAAAATTAAACTAGATAACTCATTGCCTCCAATGACCAGACTCATGAGAGTGTCTGTCTGCCTGTTTGTTGGTTTGTTAGTTTGCTTTTTTATACACTACAGTTCAAAAGTTTGAAGTTTACCCAGAACTAGCATTGGATGAACTTGACAGAAGAGGAAAAAAAAAAAATGAAAAAGAGCTCTTAGAGTCATTGAAAAAAGAATGGAATCAGTTATCAAGCTTATACTTTAATAAACTTTTGCAAGAAATTGTTGCAATAATCAAGGTTAATGTACGATATTTAATCATAAAATGCATTTTTTCTTTTAGCCATAATAAAATTTCTAATAAAAAAATCATGTCTCACTTTTTTTAACCAAGTATAATAATTTTCTGTTATTTAAAGTACAAAACAACTACTTTTTGGGACCAATTTAAAAAATTGCCAGGTGTGTCCTCAAACTTTTGTATATATATAAAGGTGTTTGGTGTCATTGGATTTTAGATCAGTTCACTGAAACTAGAGAGTGTTTTTATTATTATTATTATTATTATATATATATGTGTGTGTGTGTGTGTGTGTGTGTGTGTGTGTGTGTGTGTATACATACATACATACATACACACCCTCTCTTTTTCCAGACCTATACCACAGTATTTCTGTTAAAAAGTTCTATTTTCATTCCATCTGACCAAAGTACATTTTCCCAAAATTCTGCAGGTTTGATACAATGCTTGTTTGCAAAATCCAGTCTATCAAGAATTTTGTCCTTGAAAAGATGTCATATCGATGAAGTGAACAACTAATTGTATCCATGCTCACTTTTACTCCACTTACTTCTAGTCCTCCCTGAAGTTCTTTAAGCGTAACTCAGGGCTCTTTGCCAACGTTTCTCACCAATAATCTTGCCATACGTTCCGTTACCTTTCTAGGACGACCAGAGCTTTTTTGGAATGAATGGAATGACACGTCTTCCAATGATGAACCATTGTACGAACTGAACTCAGTGGCTCATTTAACTGACTAGATATCTTCCCATAACCAAGTCCATTTGTATGAAGGTCAACAATACGTTTACGGAGGTCTTGATCAATTATTTTGCTTTTCCCCATTTTGTCAATGTTTAAAGCCCGATAGCTTACAATTTTTGTGATCATGGTAAGCTTTCTGTTCTCTCAGACACTCAAGGTCAGCATGGCAAACATGGTGGCAGCTCTTCCAATTTGTCTGTTGACCTTAGTGTCTAGGTAAAGCATATTTCAAATGGTGGAGCTGAGGTATGTGAATCCATGATATATGTGTGCAAATAGACATTTAGAAAAAAGGGTCTATAATGTAGACATGTGGCTAGTAACAAGTTTTAGAGTAGGAGAACTCTGAACTCAAAGATGGTCAGGTGTGAGGCTAGCAACTCCACTCTGTAAAAATGTATTTGTTAGGGAAACAGAAACAGCACTTAATTTAATGAGGCCGTGGCTCTATACTCCAGCAGGGTTAAACAATACTGGTAATGACATAAAACAAAATGTCTATTGAAAATCCACTAATAAAAATGATCTCAAATATAATAACTATCTTGCTTGGTGGCTATTGTAGCATGTAGGGGTTTCCTTACTTTGCTCAATTCAGCAGTAGCAACAATGGAAGCCATAACAATGATGATTGAGACCTACTATTTTGCACTCTCTCTTTCAACCATAAATAAAAGCTGTTAAACAGTTATTTCAAGCCTTGGGTTTGTTCATTCACATCTATGCACTGCCAAGCACACACACACACACACACACATACCTGGGAAAATCCATACACATAACATTCTATTCGCACCATATCACATCAATATTTACATGAAGAGAAATTGCTTGAAAATACTTTTAAACTCATTCAATATCTAAATTATTTCATATATAATGCTCATCATAATTCACATTGGATTCACAGAAAAGCAAATAATAAAATAATCTTGATAAAACTAGACACATAATTATATCCACAAATTCAACAGTAGCTACAACTGAAAACAATTTATCTAAATTCTAAATATAATTTTTTGATATAAAATATGTTACAACTATCTCAAAAACAGTAAGAGATTTATTTAACACTAGCAGCATGGCCCGGTGTTGCCCGTGCTTGATTCAAAAATCGTATGACTCATACAGCAATCTCTATCACTTGACTTAAAATATTTTTGCCCTTCCTTGCCTTTAAAGGAGTGCCCTTTGATGTGCTGATGTTGCTACATGCCTTACTTCTTGCCTATCTCACACTGCAAATTTTTTCTAAACTCTATACTAAACATTAAATCTGTTACGAAAAAAGAAATAAACAAAATGAACACAAAACGATCAGCTTTACAAAAGGAGTTGTAACTGGAAAAACCGAATGAAAAAAGAATGTTAACAACAAATACTTTTTCACACTCAACCCAGTTCTGCGGAATCAGAATCAATGTTGAGTTTAAGCAAGCGATTGAGCCAATTGGAGTAAAGTGCCATGCAGATTTAAATTTTTTCCACTTGTGACGAATGCAGCTATCGATTTTTTTTGCATGCTAGCATGGTAGTTAACATTCATGTCAGTCAGCTGTTGGCTCTCACACTGGCCAATAGAATCTTCCTGCCTATTCGTGGCAGCCAGCTATAGGCTCTCACTCTGGCCAGTAGAAACATGAAAAACTACATGAAAACTTCCATAGAAGCATGAAAAAATCTATTTCCACTCTCGATGGGAGTTGGGAAATGCAAAGTCAGTCTTGGTTTTCCCGCTAACTTGGAGCAAGTGCATGTAAATTTTGGTGCAAACCCGTCGAAAATTGCGGCCGTGCATTCGTTACACACACTGCCTTTTATAGATAGAGATAAAAACAAAAGCAGGAATCTGAGCAGGAATTTACAGTATAAACTGTAAAAAATGTCCAAAAAAAAACACAAGTGAAACATTTAGGAATTTAAGTAAAAGAATCAATGAACCCAAAAGAGACGATTTACAAAACAACACACTTAGTGCATTAGTTGTTCATCTTAAGTCTATAATTTTGACTTAAAGAAAACAGTTTTAATTAAAGTAATTTATTAAGTCAAAATTGAATAGAGAATGAACTAATTTAAAAGACTTCCATGATAAATTTATATCCAGGTTCATACAGAACGTCACCGTTTTTAACAAATCTACAATATATGAACACAAGGCCGAATAGTTAGAATGTTCGTTTCTGACCATGAGACCCAGGTTTCGAATCTCACCACGGTTGATTTGTCAAAAAAGTGACTTCCTGATGTTATCAGACTGGAGGGGTCAATCCCAGTGCGCAGCAACTTTGAAAAGTCCCTGAAAACCAAACCACAGGTTGACCCATGCCTTTTAAGTGAAATTGGGTAGACAGAACCCTTGGGAGCTGTCGGTGATTGTGTTAGCACAAAGTCACAAGTCATCGTGACTGAGGGTTTGAGCGTGCTGGCCTTGTTCAGACTGTTGATCAAGCTAGATAATGTGCTCTCTCCCAGAAACTGTAACTAAGGCCCACTCAGCCTAGTTGCAGTGCAAACCACAGGTTGGCTCTGTGGGTGTTGAACAGACACAAATCTGTTTGAGTAGGCATCTGCAGTGGGGATTAGCTAGCTGCCATACTAGACTAGCACCCTCCGATTCAAGTAACTGCGCCATTTTTTTTTTTTTTACTTACAATGTGAGATAGTTAAAAGCGACAGTGCTAAAAACAAAAATAGAAACAGTAGAAAGCTGAATGAGATCAGCTATGTTGTGAATCTAGATATTATTGGATGCCATAAATTTAAAATTTAGATTTAAAGTTTAGCATCCCTGGATTTTGAGCATTTCTCTCAGTAACTAACAATTGTCGTATCTTGTTCTATCTACCTATATATTTATAATTCTGTCACTAAAAAACATTATTTAATCTGAAGAAGTCCTTTCAAATGTTGAAACGCATAACAGAATTTTTTTCCATTTCATCACTTAATTACCCATGATAGATTTTTTTCCATTTCATCACTCAATTACCCATGATAGATTTGTTTAAATGTCTTGCTGTTTTAAAAAGAAAAGATATATATCTTCAATTGTCAATTAGGATTGTAAAATTCTGAAAAATTAGTTGAACAAGGAGAAACTGTCTTAAGAAGTAATGAAGATAATATGTCAAAATTTACCAGGATTTCTTCAAGTCGATGAAAATAGAAATATATTTAATCTTGGAAACTAGTTGCAAATATGCTGTGGAATTTTGAGGGCATATCATTCATAATGAGGTTAAAAAGTGTTAGAATATTTTGACATGATAACCTTAAAAACTTCATAAACACAAAAAAAAAAGAAAAAGAAAATTAGCTTTATTATAAATGTTGGCTGTTCATAAAGAGTCATGAAATAAATGGAAATTCTTGTTGATGGTAATATTTAGGGTCTCTCAGTGCTTTAGGGGACCTTTTTTCACCTTTGAACTTTACAGATAGCTTTGTTGATTTCCCATAAAACAAGGTTCTCTAAAAGTATTCCAAATCTACAAAACATATCTTAATTTGTCATAACTGACAACAGACATAACAGCATTGATTTCATTACTTGATGAAGATTTATTAAGAGGCTCTCTTAAGTTTTTGCTTTCCACAAATTTGAATGAACATCATTAAAGCCTTTTTTGTAGAGAATGTATACAACCAGAACCTCATAGCTTAGCAATAGACAGTTTGAGTTCGGTTGCCTAAAAATCTTTGCTACTAATTTTTTTGTTATCTACACTATTTACCTGTAGACTATTGTCCTTATCTTTGTTGCTGTTATCACAATGTTTAGCCACTGTGCCATCTGGCTTTCATCAGGTTTTTGTTGAACTGGACAACCTATAGGGAATTCTGAATTCAACCTTTTATTTAATCTACAGGGATAGAGTATTCTCATTCCATTGACTAAGTCTGGGGATATATCATCTAGTTCTTATTTTTAGTGTGGCTGAATTATTACTTGCCTTGTTTCTACTGAGTCCAAGTATACACTGCCAAGCCTAGGGATTGAACTCACAATTACTATGTCACCAAATTCATGAATTCTTTAAACCACTAAGCTATTATGATAACAACAACAATAAAGGTGAGGACAATAGTCTGCATGTAAATAGTGCAAAAAATTATGATAACTCCTCATCTCAGAAATTCAGACAGTAATTTTTATATATACATACAAATATATACATATATACATACATAATATATATATATAAAAATGCTGATGAATTATTGAACCAATGGAATGAACTTATCTTCAAGTGTAGACACAAGAACAGATTTAAAATTCCCTAATAACATTAATTTCAGAGAATTTGCACTTGAAGTGTGGATTTTGTTTTATATTGGTACTAACTTGTATACGTACATGCATTCACGTTTTTGTATATAATTATTTGTGTGATTTTCTTGCCTACATCAGTTATTTTTATTTTTATATTATCTTTATTATATCATTGTTATTATTATTTTTTATCCTTCTCTGTATATATATGTATATGTATGTATGTGTGTATATGTATATATATATATATATGTGTGTGTGTGTGTGTGTTTTAAGTTTTTAAAGTTCCTTAAAACTTTTCTTTATCTCTTAATTTTATTTAATTAATTTATTTAATTATTTTATTAATTAATAATTTTTTATGTATATTTTTATGTATATTTTTTATATTTATATTTTTATTTTTATTTAACTTACTTTACATTATTGATGTCAAATATTTTTATTATTATTATCAGTTTGAAATTGTGATGATTATAATGTGATGATGATGTTTGTTTTGTTGTCAAAAATGACATGGCAATTCAATGTATCTACTTTAAATCTGATCATTCCTCTTCCTCACCCTGTATTTCAACTTGTTCAATCCTTAAAGAAAAAATAATTTCTAGGTAACCCGATTGACTCATGTTTAATTCTTCTTCCTTTCTTTTCTTTTCCTCCTTCTCTCTCTCTCTCTCCTTCCCTCTCTTCCCTTTTCCTCTCTTTCTCTCTCTCACCCCCAAATTTGTAAAACCTTATATTGAAATTTTTCTTTTTCTTTCTTCCTCTTTTATATTAAAACCTTTTCCTTTTCTTTTTTTCTTTTTTCTCTCCCTTTTCCTTTCGTCCGGATAAATTGATTCCATTTATTAAGAAAACGTTGGTCTGAAGAGTGGAATATATAATCTTCTTGCACGAATATCACCTACAGAATGTTCTGTTTGTATATTTTAGGCTAAAAGTAACTACTGAGGACATTACTGGAAAGTTCTAGAATATTTCACTTGAATAATCTAGAGTATTAAGGCAATTTAAAAGTCTTAAAATCTGAAATTTGCATTGAATGAATACTTTTTTCACCCGTTAAAATGGATTCATGGGATTTATTTCATTAAATCAAATTTTTTTCTGTTTTCTAGGCATATTTAGTTATTATGCATCTGTGTACAATTAATTATATGAAAAGTATGTTTATTCATTAGTTGGAAATATAATAAATTAAAAATTTGTATGTGTATAAATATTTGTTTCCCTCCACTGTGTGTTTGTGTATATATATATATATATATATATATATATATATATATATATATATATATATATACACACAAGTTTAGGATTGATATATACGGAGTGAATTCCAATAACCAACAATTACTATTCTTTAAAGAGTGCTCAATACAGAGTAGAGCAGATATAATTATTTATTTGAATATTACAACATAAATATGTTATAAAATCACGACAATAGACATTTTGTTTCAACACTTCTGGTGTCTTGTCAAGTGATAATATAGAATATATATATATCATCACTTGACAAGACACCAGAAGTGTTGAAAGAAAATGGTTATTTTTGTCATGATTTTATAACATATTTATGTTGTAATATTCAAATAAATAATTATACATATATATAATATATATATATACACACACATACACACACATATATATATATTCATATCATTTAGAGTTCATAAAATGCACACACACACATACTTATATATATATATATATATATATATTCATATATATATATATATTCATATCATTTAGAGTTCATAAAACGCAATAAAAAAATAAATGCACATCTATACATTCAGCATCGGCAACATGTCCATAAATATTTATGCCAAAAAGTGTCCTATATTCTTCAATAGGAAAAATGTTGTTCTTCTCCATGACAATGAAATGCCATATACAGTAGAAATAATACAGGAAAAATATTTGGAACTCATTTGATCTGTTCTCCCCCAACACACCATATTCAACTCTGACATTTGCACCAACCAATTCTCAGTTTAAATGATTTGATGGGAAGAACATTTTCTAATGAAAACCAGATTCACGTTGTTGTCAAAAAACTTTTCACATCAAAATCTCTGGAATTTTTGCTGAAAAGGTCTCAATTATTTGCCTGATAAGTAGCAACAAGTCATTTCAATTAATGGTGAATATGTAAATGAATAAAAGGTAATTGGACTTTATTTAAAGTAAAGAGTAAAGTTGATAAATAAAAACAGAATTTCTTAATTACATTATATTATTACATGTTTTATTACATGTTATATTATTTTATATTATTATTACATGTTACATATTACATGTATTACATGTTATATTACATATAACATATTACATGTTATATTATGTTTTATTACATGTTTTATTACATGTTATTATATTACATGTAGACTATTGTCCTCATTTTTGTTGTTGTTATCACAACATTTTATATGGGACAATAGCCTAGAGGATTAAAGTGTTGGCTCATGAATTTGGTGACCTAGTAATTCTGAGTTCAGTCCCAGGGCTGGGCAGTATGTAATTACACTCAGTAGAAGCCAGGTGAGCAATAACTAAGCAGTACTAGATAAGAACAAGAGAAGGTTTTCCAAAACATGATGAACATGGAATGAAAACAATCTATTAAATAAAGGGTTTTAATTCAACATTTCCTGATGAAGGTCAGAGGGTACAATGGTTGAAACATTCCGGTTATAACAATATGAAAACAACAATAGTCTGAATATAAATGATGATAACTCATTCCAGAAATTCAGACTGAAAAACAAAAATCATTTATGACTGCTGGAGAAATGTTCTTTAAACATTGTTCGTCACCACTCTTGGGTTGCCATAAACCCAAGTTTTAGTCTGTGGCTTTTGGCTGTCATCCCTTCCATTGTGTGTGTCCATGTGGGTGCATATGTGTGTATACACGTGTAGAATAAATTGACCTCCCAAATTGTTTTTGAGCCTCAAAAAGAAGTATAATTCTATTTTTATATCTATAAGGAGATTCAAAATCTAATTTCACATAGAGGTGTAAACTTTTTGAATAAAAGCTTTTCATTGGTTATGTTATAATCTTCCTAAAACCAGATCTTCTTCTGATTCATGTTACACAAATTTACACCACTGGCCAGATGTGAATGCTCTGAAACCCAAGACTGAACTAATAATTTCGTCAAGTGTGCATTGGCTCCACACATAACTTTCGTTTTGCTTGCACACTCAAAGAAAAATACAATCCAGAATTTCCATCCAATAGCACCCACCCTTGCCTAAAGAATCAGAATAAAATAAAAATTGGAGCTGATCTAAGCCTAAGAAAAGGACATAAAAATAACCATCAAAGGGACAGTCAGGATTCACAACGCTTGTTGGAACGCAACCCCCAATCTCCAAAGACAACTCGCCAGAGGTTGTCGCCACAGTAAGTCACAACTCACCCTAACCTCTCCTACTGTCTGCCTCTGCAGACGACTTTATGATTCCACTTATCTCTTTCTTTCAACGAGAGACATTTACACCAATTTACTATTTGTTGTATTTCTGTTAATTTAATTATTTATTTCTTAGACCTCCATTGTTTCTTCTTCGTTTTGTCACCATACACTTAATATAACAGAAAATAAATTTCATACTAGCTTGAGAAAATCTTTTTCCCAAATTTGCAGGAGTAGTGAAGGGAGTTATTATTGTTATTTTATAAATGGTTAAAAAATAACATGTGATAAGGTCTACAACTATGTCCATAAGTATTTTGGTGGTATTTGCCCTTGTAATTATTGTTTATCCAACAAACATTCTGATGGGATTTTATTACTTGAAAAACATATAGACGATTTAATTCAACCTAATATTTTTATTTATAATCAGCCAAATGCTTAGTAGTGAAGGAGTTTTGGGTAATTTGCAGTTCAGGACCTGTGCTCAGTTTGTAATAAAAATTTCCCAAATAGTTACATTTAGTTGTAATGTACATGCTTAATTTGAAAATAACAAAGAAGTTTTGGTAATATCTACTGTTTTGGAGTTATCGATACTAAAAGTTTGGACTCATTTGCATTGCGGTTACAGCTCAGCAGCCATTATTGGCATTGTTTGTATACATTTGTCATTGATCAGCCATGCATGGAAGCTTCATTTGTCTTGATTATTGTGCATGCAATGCACAAACATTGTTTGAAATTTTAAAAGAGCATGATTATTTATGAAATACAATTTTTATTTATTTTGGAACATGATTATTTACAAAAAAAATAAATAAACAAATAAACAAATGTACCAAATAAAAATTCAATAAAAATAAAAAAAAGAAAGGATATAATGTTAACAAGAACAAATTTAAGGCTCAAATTTTATTTTTATTAAATTTTGAAGTTTTACAAAGCATGATTATTAAGTAGCTTAAAATAAGATTTCATTAGTATTACAATTTGATTTATTATTTATTTATAATCAGCATCCATCTACACACTCAGAGATGGTCCAGGAAGGAAAGTCCACCAGCTTGGGGAGATGATCAGTGACTATGGGGTCACTAGGTTTGGACTGAAGGAAATGAAAGGTAATTCCTTAGCTCCAGTGCAGATAAGTCAGCTGCGAAGACCCATCTGGTCACTGAGGGAAGAGATGTGAAGGTTACGAGCAGCAATCCATGATGATGAGCAGAGGGCAGCGGAAATCAAGCCAATCCTGGAAGACATAAGGAAGCACTTTAGCAAGTTAAGTAGAGCAGAACAGCTTGCCAAAAAGAGGCAGAAGGCTGCAAGGGCCCGGAAGTCATTCATGGAAAGTCCTTTCTGCTTCACAAAGCAGTTATTTAGGGAGAGGACTAGCGGAGCATTGAGTATTGAGTGCTGAGCAGGAGGAGCTGGAGAGACACCTTATGAGCATGTACTCTGATGCCAGTAGGGAGTTCCCAGTGGAGGTGATGCCTGGCACCCCGGAAGTAGCTTTTGATAAGTCTCCAATGAATTGGAAGGAGGTCCAAGGAGTTATACAGAAGTCGAGAGCGTGTTCTACAGGTGGTCCTAATGGTGTGACATGTGCTGTCTACAAGACGTGTCCTGGGCTGCTAAGATGTTTGTAGAGGCTTCTTGTGAAGATTTGGGAAGTTGGTGTCAAGCTGATGGTATGTATATATTGAAGGAGGAGAATTTGTTGACACTTAGTCAATTTCACCTAATTTCTCTCATGAACACTGAGGGGAAAGGTGTTCTTTAAGGTGTTTTGCCAGGAGTCTGATAGGCTACCTGCTTGGGAATAAGTATATAAATACTAGTCTTCAAAGGGCAGGAGTCCTGGTGTTTCCAAGGTGCTTAGAGCATATGTCAATGATTTAGGTAAAAATCCGCGAGGCTGAGACTGCAAGGAAGAATATTCATGTCATCTGACTGGATCTTGCTAATGTGGCCACTAACTATATATGAGGTGACACTGTCTTGAGTTGAGATAATTGAAAGGAAAATCAGTAAATGTGTATAGAAGTGGCTTGATGTTGCGAGAATTCTGTCATCAGTCACTTTGTATGGTAGCTCAGGAGGGGGCTTCAGTTACCTGTTACTTCTTTGGTGAAGGAGTACAAGATGGCAAAGGTGAAATTTCAGTCCATGCTGTGTGAATCTAAAGATGCTGTAATCTGGGTGAAGACAAGAAGAAAGTGGAAAGTGTCAGATGTGATGTCAGCAGTGGAGGGGATGATAAAGCAGGCAGAAGTTCAGGTTGTTACAAGGGAAGGACGTGCTGGATTTGGTCTAGTTGAGAGGGAGTTTTTCTGGTCAGAGGCCAGTGGACAGGAGCAACGTAAGTTACAGGAAAAGGGAGTTCGGAAGCTCGAGAAGGAGAGAAGATTGGTGCAGACTATCCAACAAGCTCAGGAGGGTCGATGGCACAACTAGAAGGGTATTGAGGGTGTTCATGTTTAGATCAGTTAGTCTGATTGGTGGCATCTCAGTGCAGGACATTTGAGGTTCCTCATACAAGCAGCATATGATGTGGCGGCATCACTGGCAAATTTGAAGAGATGGGGAATGCAGATGTCAGCCTGCACCACATACTGTCATCCTGCCTGAAGGCACAACAGGATGGCTGGTAAACCTTTAGACATAACTTGGTTCTGGAGGTTGTGGCAGCAGCTTCAAGAAGTATACCCTCAACCTGTGAAGGATTGCCTTCCTGAAGCAAGGTGTAACTGACACAAGGCAGAAGACCAGGTCGGAGGACTCAAGGAAGTGGAGAGTGTTAGTTGATGCTACACTGCCAATGGAGATTATTGTGTCTGGACTGAGGCCAGATCTAGTGTTAATTGATAGCGAGAAGCAACATCTGTTGCTTGACGAACTGACGGTGGCATGGAAAGAAGGGATTGAAGAGGCTCATGAAAGACAGCTGCTTCAGTATGAGGAACTGGTGGCTGAAGTTCATGAGAGGGGATGCAGCTGCACCCTGGTGCTGTTTGAGGTTGGCTGTAGAGGATTTCCTGCTGCTTCCTTAGATTCCTCAAGTGTGCTGGTATCCAAAAGCCAAATAAGGTAATGAAGATTTGTGGCAAGAAAGTGGTGGAAGGCAGTGCATGGATTACTCATAAATTCATATCAAGTAGCGTTTAACTAACAACATAAACTGGTTGCAACATAACATCATCCAGCTGTTGCGGGCCCACCATAGAGAGATACTGAGCTTAATGGGCCAAAACTTTGCTGAAGCCCAGCACTCAGCTGAAGATTGCAGCTGATCTGGAGCAGTATATGTGTTTAATTTGTTTTATTATAAAAAAACAACCTTTCAAAATAACTTAAACAAATTTACCTAAAACCCTAACCTCCTACCCCAAACCCTAACCTTTGTGCAGAACCCTTGCACAGTAAATGAGATGAGTAAGATCAGTAAAAAGCCCGTTAACAAAGTAAGCTTCTGCACATAGCTGTTCTGCAACAAATATATGCAAACAACACCAGTAATGGCTGCCGTGCTGTAGCTGTGAATGAGTCCAAACTTTTAGTGTCAATAACTCCAAAATGGTAGATTTTATCAAAATTTCTTTGTTATTTTTTAATTAAGCATGTATGTTTACATCTAAATGTAATTATTCAGGAAATTTCTATTATAAACTGAGTGTGGGTCCTGAACTGCAAATTGCCCAGAATTTTTCACAATATACATATTATTTTATATTCACAATATTATTTTCAACAATTCAATCATTTGCCTTATTTAAATGAAATTAATACAAATGCACACACAAGAATCCAAAGCAAAAAAACCCCCAAAAACCAAGGAACATCCAGAAAAAAAAACCTAAAATGTCTGTTTGGAATTTCCCATAATGCATCATACCAAATGGATCACCAACAAATCATTATGGCTATAAATGAGCTGATCTAAATATGAAAAAAATAAAAATCATTGAATAATGGCTATTCATGCTAAAAAATATTTTATAATATAAATCCATTTTACGGGGGCCAAATTCTGAGTAGGTAGCGTGTAAATGAAATGATTTATGAAGGATACAGTTTGTGATCAATGTCTTTGCAAGAATTTTTCTTTTAATTTATGATTACTTGTGATTGCTTTTTTTAAAAAATTTAATTGCATTTTGTCTAGGCATGGGGGGTACATTAACACCCCCCCATGAAATCTGCTAACTGTAATACAGATATAGGGGTAGGGACAGGCTAAAGCCCCTGCATTTTCTACTTTCTATCTAGGCATTTGGGTGGGAGGTTACCCACTGCACTTCTGCTAGCTGCTTTATCTAAGAATGTAAAATGTCTCTTTTTATCTTTTATAGGTTCTTTTAACTGCTTTACTCATATGTTTGGTTAATGGGAATTATCAAAATAGCTGTCTTATTGTGAAGTAATGGTTAACAAGCTAGACTTTCAGATGAACCTCACTAGATGCTCAAAACCTGTGGCCTTATGCCAAGACTGAGCTCAGTTTAACAAATATCTTAGTGATTTAAATATAAAACACATTGGAAACTATCATTTAACTAAAGCCAATATTCTAACTGTCTTGCAAAGAACAGAAAAACACCCATTGTCTGAATTTCTGTTTGTATGAAAAAAATTAAACAGAAAAACTTGGAATCTAATTCTATTTTTACAAAAATGAAAAAGTATTGAAAAAGTTTAACTGAACGTTACTTTCTATAGTTTTCACAAAATTAGAGAAAAAATTGAGAAATCTGTCGACTAATTCCTTTGTTACCAACTTAAATTCTAACATTGTTCAAAGACAAAAAATATTATTTGTAAAAAGAAAGAAAATAAAGATGTTTTATAATGTGTCTACAATAAAATTATCAACTGCTTTTAGCAATTTGTTGAAATTACCATTACATCTGAATGCATTAATATTGGTCTGGCTTCATTTTTTCTTTTTTTCTTTTTGTTTAGGAAAACTTTGGTTGCTTTGTTTACAAATAAAATCAATTCATTTTTGTCTGAAATAGTTGAGTGGATCACGAATCAACTAGTGCAGCATTGGTTCATGTATTTGGTATCATAGCAATTATGAGCTCAATCCCTGGGATAGGTAGTTCATTTCAGTAAAAATGGGGCAGGCAATAACTGAGCATCACTAAAAATCGATATCCCTAGAAACGGACAGTAGAACGAGAGCAATTGACTTCCATAGATTAAATAAACATCTCAGTTTGGTGATGTGAACGTTTGAAATATTGTGGTATTGCCTTTCTATAAATATTTTCATGGAAATTGCTCTGATGAGCTTTCCTCTTTGGTATCTAGACTATATGAATTTAAGCCATAATATACCTTCCCTCTGCCTTTTCTATAAATATTTTCAGAGTAATATTTCTCATGAGCTTTCCTTTTATGGTGCCTCAATTTTACAAACTTAAGTGCAGTACTGGATCTCATCCTTTTTTAAGTCGGTAGATGTAACCATAAGTTCTATTCTGATAGTTTCTTCTCCGGCATTTTTCACTTTAGAACTTTCTTTTGGCTTCTTGCTTTCCTGTCAACAACAATCTTCAAAAATGTACTTGCAATGTTAATTCTCATTATCTGTCTGTTCTTTTATCATCCTCTCTTTGTTTCTTCACTGTAAGTAATCCCTTGCATCTTAGTGTCATTTATTGCTTTGCTTAGAATGAAAGAATTAAAAAAAAAATGGGGATATTAGTCCAAATATAAAAAATACAAATAAGAATAAATTCTTTTTATTTACACTATTTTCATTCAGACTAAAATAAATTCATATTTGCGCTGATATATAAGAATTAGTTAATTGCATAAAAAGCCAATAAAATTTGGAATGAGTAAAGATTAATATAAGAATTATTTTTTTAATAAAACATATAAATTAAATATGAAATACTAATTAAGAAAATTAGAATGTTGCTGATATGGTTTCTTTTTCAAAGAAACTCTGCTAAAATGAAGTCAAATGGTTTATAAAGAAAATGAATATTAAAATAATATGTAAAGAGTTCAAAAGACGAGGCTCGAAATTGATGTTAGAAAAACCTGCCAAAATGAAGCCGGATGGTTTAAACATTCAGTAGTAAAATTTTATAAAATGATACTTAGCTTTGATGTTCATTATTTACATTATTCGGATTATTGTCCTCATCTTTGTCGCCATGTTTATCACAACGTTTCGGCCGTTGTATGCTCCGATCTTCTTCAGGTGGTTAGAATGTCGAACTGAACCCTTTATCTCGCTCACTAGGGTAGACTGTTCCAGTTCCACGTGCCATGTTTAATGGATGTCAGTTATCAGTTATCTCCTGTTAATTTTTCCCTCTGAAAGTTCTCCACTGCCTTAACCGGGTATTGAACTCACACTCTTTGGGTCCTGTCCTTGAGGACACATGGCACAGTCTACCTCAGTGAGCGAAATAAAGGGTTCAGTTCGACATTCCAACACCTGAAGAAGGCTGGAGTGTACAACAGCCAAAACATTGTAATAAATATGATGACAAAGATGAGTCCGAATAATGTAAATAATGTACATAATACCTCATCTCAGAAATATAGACAGCTTTGATGTTCTAAAAAACAATGCAATTTAAATTTTGTGGATAATGATTCTCATGTTTTTGAACAAAGGATATAAAAAGTATATGCCCTCTGATGTGTTGGTTTTTGATAACAGAGGAAATTTTGACTACAAACTCAGAAAAGATTGATGTGCTAAGGCATGTAAAGCTTGCTGCTGCAAAAGGTAAACGGCTGTTATCTGGGATGAGAAAGAATATTACAACAGTTGTTGCTGCTGCTATTGAAGAAGAAGTAAAAGAGGGAGAAGGCAGAAAGAACTCTTAAAAAATAATGAGAATTCTCTTTACAAAGAATGTCTTTTCCTCAAACAGAGTTCTTTATCTCCTTCAAATGTCTTTTCTAAACCTATGAGAGTATTATCTCATATTTGTGAACACCTGTTATAAAATTTTGAATATTTGTCTAAAGGACCCAGAGAAGCACCATCACCTGAGGTAGACCTTCCCTTTCTCAACGCTTTTGACTTTCAACCTTTGAACTATCAAACTTTTCAAAGTAAATTTCTTTTGTTGCTAAGAAATTGATTTATAAGAATTGTTGCTCCAAAAGAAATTTGTTAATGTTCCTTTGTTGTTAAGGCAAATATTTGTTTTTCATGGACTGTCGTTGTTTAATAGAAAACAAATTTGTATTTTGAAGAACTGTTAATCTGTCTAGATAGTTTGAGGTGCACAAGGAACATTTTTGCAAGGCCTTCATTGTATTTTCTAGTTTGCATAGCATTGTAAAAATAATTTTTTGTCATTTTAATACATGGTCATTTCTTTACAAATTTAACTTTGAGCAAGAGATTTGTCTTTTCTGCTAACACCTTTAAAAGTACTTATAAAATTAGGTGGAAGATATTTGAAATTACACTATCCAACCCCCTTTTTTCTATACATAAGACATTACTTCTTCAAAAATTAAACATTTTTAACAGGAAAATATAGATGGAAGAAACTCTACAAAATATAAAAATTTAAAATATGTTTCCCATTATTAGTTGTTTCTGGTTTCAGGGAGAATTTGAACCAATATCTCATCTTTTGTCAGGCTCCTTCTCCCTTTGTCTTTGCCGATTAAACTAAAGTCTATAACCTTTTTGAGCTCTTGAAATTCTGGACCATCTATTTGCTCTAACAAGATGCAATTTAAAGTTAAAAACATAATCAATGCAAAAATTAATATATATTTCACTCCATAATATACCAGGTAGCCACTGAAAAACTGAAGGGTTTGAAAAAGTTATAATTTGTTTATTTTCAATCTTTTTTATCTTATTTTTTGGCAGGTTATAGAGCATCCCTTGGAGATTAAAATGGCTATGTATGATATCCAGCAATAAGCAAATCTCATTGAGTTTTTCTATTCCAGTGAAAGATCAATTATTCAAACTCAGAGAAAATATCGGGAACGTTTTAATGTCAGAGTATCTCTTTGCGTTAATATGATTCGGAATCTAATTGCCTGGTTTGAAAGAATTGGATCAGTTGGTTATCTTCCAGGAAGTGGTCCCATGCACACTGTGTGCACTATACATGTTTCAAATTTCATTCTGTTGTCACACACACACACACACACATATGTTTCAAACAATATATGGACACTGTGTGCACTATACATGTTTCAAATTTCATTCTGTTGTCACACACACACACACACACACACATGTTTCAAACAATATATGGACACTGTGTGCACTATACATGTTTCAAATTTCATTCTGTTGTCACACACACACACACATATGTTTCAAACAATATATGCACACTGTGTGCACTATACATGTTTCAAATTTCATTCTGTTGTCACACACACACACACACACACACACACACACACATGTTTCAAACAATATATGGACACTGTGTGCACTATACATGTTTCAAATTTCATTCTGTTGTCACACACATGCACACACACAAATATATATGTTTCAAACAATAAAAATATATTGAAAAATTAAAAATTAAATTTTTCAGACACACTGTGTTGTATATTAATATTTTTTTTGGTTTTATTATTTCAATTAGCCATCAACAGTAGAAAAAAAATTCCTGCCTCTTAGTAGCAGTGACCTATAGGAATAAATGACTTTCTGAAGAAAATGAACTTTATCTGTAGTTTTCATTTGTTTTCTCATTGTTAATTTTGGTCAGCCCTTGTGTTGGCCTCTTTTAAGTTGTTTTTAAGATAAAGGCTGTGGAGATTCATGTAAGTCAGAATTCCCTTGGTCATTTTGACAGTTTTATTGGTTGCTGGGAAGGGGATGTACATGTGTTAAGTGTATGTTGTCTTTTAGTTCTTTGGGCGTGTGTATGATGTGTATAAATGTATATATTAGTATGGGTCTGTGTATGTGTGAAACCTCAACACCTCTACAAACATGTCTGTCTTGTGTAGGTGAGAAATGTTTGTAGGGCTTGATTTACAGGGTTATATATTAATTCTACCTATGTTGTTAAATTTGTGGTTAAGCCCATCTGGACAAAGTGTTTTGAGGCACAAAATCCATTTGTCTTCATGTTCCTCTAGAATTTTTCTAATGTTATCTTTTCTGTACTATTCTATTTTTTCAATTATAGTGAATTTGGCATGGCTTTAAAACATGTTTTTCTAGGCAGAAATGTTGTTCTATAGGTAATAATCTTTCATGGGGATCCAACTTAATCAGATTCCTATAATTATTAATTCTGCAGTGAGATGGCCATTCAGATTTTCCCTCATATTGTTTCTGGCATAGTGTGCATTCTAGGATGTAAATTATGTTATGATTTCTACAGTTAGAGTCGTGGTAGATTTTGAAAGTAGATTTAGTGACTGAGCTAGTGAACGAATTGGTGTGTCTAATGTGGTTACAGCATAAGCTTCTTTTGTTATATATTTGGTAGAATCCTGTTTTTATTTTTGGTCTATTATGAATTACCTTATTATCTGAAATTTGGTTACTACCTACAATTTCCTTAAGGTTCTTAGGCCTACGATATGATAGAAGGCCAGGTTCCTCAAAGAACATTTTAAGGTCTGGTTTGAGATGTAGTATTTCCCAGTGACTTTTGATTATCTGAGATAGTGGAGGAAGAGTAGCATTGAAAGTAGTTACTACTGGGATGCATCTGAATTTATTTTTTTAATTTTGTACATTAGAGTGTCTTTATATATATATATATATATATATATATATATATATATATATATATATATATAAATGTTTTGTTAAACAAGACTGACAAGGTAATTTTGTTAAGTATTTTGTTATATTTTTCTTGTATGCAAATAAGTTTTTTCTTTTGGGAACTTAACAAATGTACAAAACTATCAAAATATGTTGTTGGTTCCACATGCACTTGGCTAAACTATTAGCCATTTTCAAGAATTTTCATAACTGTTTTACTACCTCAGCAATAGTCACATTAAAAAGCTGCTACATCCATGGTCACCCTTGACAAGAGCCAGTCATTATCTATGCTCCGTCTACCCCATCTACAAGTATTTTGCCTATGTATTTAACCTGATACATATTTGTGTTGGCAATTATTCTTGATGCGTGTAATTCTTATTTTAATTCTGATGATTACATTTTAATACATCCAGTTGTGAGAAAAACTGGAAGTTTTCCTTTCTTTTCCAAGTGCTTTTGTTGGCTGCTTACATTAACTTTTTAAGTGGAATTTGCATGAGTGGGCAGAGGAATTGTTTGAAAAAAAAAAAGTAACAAAAACTGGGTTATCATATTGCCTGCTCAATAATGACTTCACTTGAATGACAGACCAAAACAAACACAATAAGTGCACTTTTGTGGTGGTTAGAAAAAATCTTATAATTTCTGGACAATAAATTTTAAAAAATAACCATGTTTTGTTATTTTTTATAAAAAGATGAAATCATAAAACTCAGATTTTATAAAATATAAAATTTACATGGTGCTATAACCAGATAGTACTCATTTCTGTGCACCATGGTGCTATAGCCAGATAGTACTCGTTTCTGTGCACCTTCGCCAACCATGGTGCTATAGCCAGATAGTACTCGTTTCTGTGCACCTTCGCCAACCATGGTGCTATAGCCAGATAGTACTCGTTTCTGTGCACCTTCGCCAACCATGGTGCTATAGCCAGATAGTACTCGTTTCTGTGCACCTTCGCCAACCATGGTGCTATAGCCAGATAGTACTCGTTTCTGTGCCCCTTCGCCAATCATGGTGCTATAGCCACTACTACTCAGTTATGCAATCAAATGTAAAAAAAAAAGTCTACAGAGTGTAATTTATTTTAATATAATACATTTTTTTCCCAGAATTTATATTTAGTCATTTTTTGTCTTTTGTAAGACTCAAGCTTTATCTAAGATTCTTTCAGACATGCATGTTCCTTACCCTTCCATGCAAATGTTCAGGGAGGTGTGTGAACAAAACAATAGACAATTCACTCCCCTCCACAGTGTTTTGAACAGGAGAAGTTTATCTCTTGTTTCCTGCTTGGGTTTCCAGTGCCATCTAAAGTCTTTTCATTCTCTTTCACTCCCAGTCTTAGTAGCATTATTGCCTTGCTTGGAGTGAATTGATTTTAAAAAACTCACTACTCAATCTGAAATTCTCTTCTAAGACATAATGAATTGGCCTTTGTGTAACAGTCCCTGAAGGGACCGATATATATGTTAGCAGGCTTAGAGACCTTGCTACTTAGTAGTAGTGGGATATCAGTATTAATAGAGTTACGATCATGAGGATAATATTTTTATGTTCCATAAAATATAAAAATAGACATTTATCACATATATACATAAATATGTTTAAATATAAATTCTGTGAGTCAAAATATGGTAATTGTTTTTGTTTCCATATCAGTCTTGACCAATCACAACCTTTCTTACCCCCAATAAAAGAACACTACTTTGGACGACTGGGGACTCTTTATGAATGAAGACAGTAGTTATGTGTTTATGATGCAGATTTTTTTACCCTCCCGTTTGATTTACCCCCACCCCAGCATTTTTGACTTTGGACTTGCGAGACTCATTCATGACCCTTAGAATTATGACCCCATATTTTTTACTATTTTATATCTGAACCTCCCTATTGCTGTTTTCACCCACAGCAACTTAATTATAAGATGCATCAATGAAACAATCACTTATCCGCAAAAGGATAAATCCAAAATGAATGACAAAATAGTAATTTTAAAAAATTTTAATACTGAATATGTAAAATCTTCATAAAGTAAGAATCACTAAGTTGGGTAAGATATAAGACCCATGCTGTATGATGCAAATAATAAAACTGCATTCATTTGATGACACAGGTTTATACAATATTTGTACACATATACACAGAAACAGACTATATATAGTTCTGAGTTTTAGTAGACACACACTCACAGACAAACATTGAGCTTTATATATTAGATAATAACTATCATGTTTAATACGATCATCATTGAACTGAATACAGTTCTTTCTATCTATCATGATTCTTGTTTGTACTTCAAAAATAGAATCAAGTTTGTTGGTTCCAATTCTCCTAAGAATTGGTATTTATCCATGACAAGGTCAATGGTTAAAAGGTAAACTTGGGTCATTGGTTAAAATTTACCAAGCCTCCACCTATACATGATTGAGCAGAAAGCTTGTCTTAGCTGGTCATGTCCATGGAACAGATACTACACTTTGACCATAGTCTTAATCCTCCTAGGAACAACTTCAAAATACATTTCCCTCCAAAATTTATAGGCAGAAGCAGACAAATACATCTTGGGATTTCTTCCTAGCCAATAAAATAGCCTGGTTCTCAGTTTCATCTGACTCAGACCCGGTCTTGAAGTCAGAGCACTATGTTCGTTTATCCAAATTTGCTTTTGTAAGTCAACCCCAATTGAACTTTTTGCCTTATTACTGCTAATTTCCCTTGCATCTATTGTTTGCTTACTTTATATTATTTTTTGGCCTGTTCTTTTCTTTTTCTTGTTTATTGTAAACTTTGCCAATTCTGTTTGTTGGGCAGTTCTGCCATTTATTTACACTTAACCATGGCCCCTCACTCTACACTGTTTGTACTTTGTTGAACAGGGAGGAAGTATCGTCTATATCACTAAATACCAAGTGAGATAGCTCAAATGTTTGTGTCATGACATCACATATATGTGACATCCCCGAATCCTCTCCTGCTATTTGCTGGTGACATATTCAGATAGTTTATTTTGTTTTGGCAACACTATAGGGTCATTTACATCCCTTGACGAAGCTGGATTTAATAAAGAAGCATATAGAGAATTGTCTAATTCAAGTATAATGACATTTTCTGTTTTCAAAATGTTTTTTTGTTCTTCTTTAAGAGAATTTTCTTTTATTTAATATTCTAATTTATTTAATTTAAAATGGTGAAAAACAAGTATCAATTGACGCCAGAGCAATTAGAGAAAGAGAAATGGTAAGATTGGTATTCGATTAAATGCAGATGAAATTCATGACCTTTTATTTGCTTACTTCAGATCATTTTCAGGTAATGTGTAAACTCCTTGGCATTCACAAGGAGAAAGAAAGATCATCTGTAAAAAAAAAAGAGAAAAAAAATCATTGTTTTCTATTTAAAATATGGAGAATCCTACTTTAAGATGAGAATTCAATTAAAATCATTTCACAAAATATCTTTAATTCCTCAAAACAAGGTTAAATTTAAGATAGAAATTGTCCAATCAGATAAAAATTTAGACAATTTACTAGCATCTTAATGTTGTTATTTATTTTAAAAGCCTGCAAGTCCAGCTTGTTAACCATCACCCCATAAGACAATCTGTATTTTCTTAATGTTAATTAGAAGAAAATTAAAAATACATTCAAGTTCCATGAATAACTCATTTTAAACAAATTCCAGGTGAATTAAATTATGCATTCTCTCCTTAAGTGCCAGATAGTCAATCATGGCTCTCCACAGCTTCATTTTCTTTAATGTTTGTAAATTGTGTATGACCATGTGTGTTATTGGGAAAGTGTCATTTTCTGTTGCCATCTCTACAGTTTGGGATTCAGAATTGTCCTTCTCCTAGACTGGTTGCCAAGAAACGCTTTCTTTTCTTAGTTGGTTTAGTTTAGTCTGCTCTGCCATTTAACATTTAGCTTGATAGGAAAGGGAGAAATATGTTCATGCCTTTCCCAAGGGCATTAACACAAAATTTGAACAGCTTGTTGAGTGCATTTTTTTACACTCTTAACTTTTAGAGCACCTTCTTTTATGTGCTGTATCCCTTTAGGAAGCATGCAGCTATGACTCTCCACCACTTCCTCTCCTTTTCCTGGCCTTTGTAGCTCTAAGCAGTGTTTGTTCCCTTAGTATCCCTCCCAGTTTTTATTCTACCATTCCATTTACATAAACTTGTTTGATATGTTACTCACCAATATCCCTTCAGTATGCCTTGTGAGTGTCAAATTCTCTTGGTCCTCTTTCCTCATTATGTGTTCTAGATATTTCAACTCTTTCTGATCCTAAAAACAAGTGTCCTTTTTCCCATTTTCCTTAAAACTTCCTCATTGCTCACATTTACTGTCCATAGTATTCTCAGCATTCTTCTGTAGAACCACATTTCTGTTGCCTCAAGCCTTTTTGATTTTTTTACACCAAGAGCCATTCAACATATTTCAGAGTAAGAGGCACAGTTTATGCAGATATCTGTGGAAGTATTTTCATTATTCTACATTTTATATTCCTTGAAATTCCAAGATGAAGTATTTTCATTATAAACAGTGAGTTAGTGTGAACTCTCCTGGTTGATAATTACTATTGAGTATTGCGTTAAATCCTCATTGGGTACCCTATACTCACTGGTGCTCAAAGTTGGGAACAAGCTGAAGAGGATATGTCATCCATAGCCACAAATTTTCAGTCTCTTAGCTGTCTTGATTATAATCTCCTAGATGACTATAAAACACAATAACATAACCAATCATCAACCTCACAATAACAAAGACTTGTTGAAAGCTGTTTTCATGAAGATGATGGTCTATATGAACAATTATCTGAGCATGCAGCTCTTTCCAAGGCCTTGCCAAGTATGCCCTCAAGGTGGAGGAATGTTTTACTTGTTGAATAACTTTTTCCTGTTTTTATAAGTGAGAATGTTTTTGAATATGTACTGATATTTTTTCTGTCGAATATCTTAGTGTTTCTTCAAATTATAAATCGTTAATTTGTTCTCAGTTAATTAGCACACCTATACATGCACATGAAAATGAGTTCACCATCCAAAATAAATATTTAATTAACAAAAACTGTTTTGTATTTTACTCAAATATTTATTTTTATTTAGGTAATCTAAGAGGTACAGTGGAGTAATGGATAGTGGCTCAGATTGTGGAATTAGAGAACTAAGTTCAAATTACAGTCAAATTCATTACATTGACTTACGTGCTAATACTCCTGGGAAAGATATGAATTCAGCTCTTCTCTCACCAGCTATGAGTAAAATAGCAGGACAGACTGGCTCCTATAGCCTTGAGTGACAACCACTCTAGGAAAAGGATAGCTCTGAATTTAAAACCTCCAATTATGTGTTAAATAGCCTCATCAACTTACAAGCATGGGGAGTAAGGCCACACCCTTGAAGACATGGTCAACCAAGGAGAGGTTTCTCTAACAAGTGAGAATACTCTGGATTTAGATCTGGTGTGCTCCCCGCAGACCTCCGAAGAATGTAATCTAATTTTTAATTAATCATTAATTACTTGCAAGTAAGTTATGAATCTCTTCATGTCTTCATCGAATAGGACAGACAGTCGATGATGTTCATTTCTTTGTTGCCTCCCAGGAATGGCTTTTTTTTTTCCAGATTCTCTTTTGTGGTGTTAATTCAGATCATAGTAGAATTTTTCTTTTTTTTATGCCAAACAGTTTATTAAGAAAATCCAAAGATGAAAATAAAAACATAATTCTGTAGTCGAAGAATGCATAGGGATCAAAAAAGATAAAATATTCTTCTTAATATCGTCAGTAAATACAGTCAACTTAGATTGCATCTTTGAAGTTTTTTTATCTTTCTTTTCTTTCACTCCATCCTCTATGTTATTCTACTTCTTTTATTTTTCTCTTCCACTCCTTCATTGTTGTTCTATTTTTTCTACCTCATATTTTCTTCCACTCTTTGACCTTCATCTTTTTATTTTTCTCTTCCATTCCTTTGTTCTTCTTCTCCGTCTTTTATTTTTCTCTTTTGCTTCTTTTCCTTTGTCCTTCTACTCCTTCCTCTTTTATTTTGCTTTTCCACTCATTCTCCTTTGTTCTTCTACTTCTTCCTCTTTCAATTTTCTCTTCCATTTCTTCCCCTTTGTTCTTCTTCTACTTCTTCCTCTTTCAATTTTCTCTTCCATTTCTTCCCCTTTGTTCTTCTTCTACTTCTTCCTCTTTTATTTTTCTCTTCCATTCTTTCTCCTTTCTTCTTGTACTTCTTCCTCTTTTATTTGTCACTTCCACTTGTTCTCCTTTGTTCTTCTTCCACTTCTTCTTCTTTTATTTTTCTCACACTCCTCTTTTGTTGTTTTTCTACTTCTTCCATTTCTTCTCCTTTGTTCTTCTACTTCACCCTCTTTTATTTTTCTCTTCCACTCCTCCTCCTTTGTTCTCCTACTTCTTCCTTTTTAAATTTTTCTTTTCCACTTGCTCTCCTTTGTTCTTCATTTACTTTTTCCTCTTTTATTTTTCTCTTCCACTCCTTCTCCGTTATTCTTTTTCTATTTCTTCCTCTTTAAGTTTTTCTCAGTTATATTCTTCTTTCCTCCCTCTTTACTCCTTTTTTTCCTGTTCCTCTTCCTCTTCCTCTTCCTCTTCCTCTTCCTCTTCCTCTTCCTCTTCCTCTTCCTCTTCCTCTTCCTACCTTCCATTCACATAAAGTCCAGGCCCTCTTATCCCTAATATTCTTCACAATAACAAAGCCAAATACAATGGTTATGGGGGACATTTTAGTTTGTTTCTCTCGAAAGAAATGTTGTCAGGGAGTAATGGATAATGTCTGGATGAAAAACAGCAGAGGGGACAGAGAACAAAGGGCTGAGGGTGGGAGTGAGATATTATCAGCTGTCTTTTTATAATTTATGATTCGGACATGTTTCCATGCTATCAAAGATTTATATGAGCAAAGTCTCCAAAGAGAAACAATGCAACCATGATTAAGGATTAGATTTAATGATATGTGTGTGTGTGTGTGTGTGTGTGTGTGTGTGTGTGTGTGTGTGTGTGTGTGTGTGTCCAAGTATATACATACATCTAAAAATATTTGTGTGTGAATGATCATGGTTCTATCTCAGATGTTTGTGCATAGCCATTCCATAAATAGATTGATAGTTTTTTTTATAGATATAATTTATTTAAGTAAATGCTCTGTTTTTAATTAAACAGTATTAATTACATTTACCAGCCTGAATATTCAAGAAATTTTGTATAAAATACGTGGTTTCTGACAGGAACTGAACCTGTAACCTTTATGGAAACCGTCTGACATGCTGTTAAAAATTCAGCCACAAAGAAGCGCCTGGTTAAGACAGTCCTTTATAAACAATAATTTGTATTTTGCTAACCAGACAGTTCTCAGTGGCTGAATGGTTAGCAGCATGCCAGATCAAATGATGGTTCCCATCAGAGTCACAGATTCAATTCCTGTTGGAGAGCACATATTTTAGACAAAATTTCTTGAACATTTAAGCTTACTAATATAACAAGATTAATAATAAATTGTATTTAGATAGTTTATATTAAGAAAGAATATATTAAAAAAAATACACACACACACACACACACACACACATATATATATATATATATATGACGATAAACTACATCTGCCAACAAGCCTTCTGATCAGGAGGTTTTTAAGGAGTGTGGAACCACCTTTTAATTGCTGTTGTTCTCAGATTCACCTTGAACCTAGGTGGTAGCACCTGTTAGGGTCCCAGCTATGGGTAAATTGTGAACCCTCCCCCAAACTGGGGTCAAAACTCCATGAAAGTATATAAAAAATACTTTTCTACATGTGTGTACTCCATTGGGGTAGATGTGGGCTCCTTAGCCACAGTGACAGCAACCTGTCTAGGAGAGGAAAAACTCTGAAGCAAAACCTGGGAGTCTGGTCTGGACTGATTGTCTCATCTTATGTGCCAGGGGATATTCCGTACCTTACCCAGAAAGTGCATTGCGTGCTGTTCAAGCGCAACTCACTATAAATAAACACATGCACCTCTTGAGTTTGTATTCTGTCTTGATGCAATTCTACAAACAAAAATTATCACCTCGATGCAAACATACCAACTTTTCAAGTCTATTGGCAACATATGTTTTGGCAACGCGTACAGGTCTAACAGACTAGAAGTATGTAGTCCAAACTATGCAGAGTGGCGACTTTCAACTTATCTTAACATCATTTCAAATGTCTAATCAAGGTGAAAGGCATGACTTAGTGGAATTAAGGGTGTCGAAGCTGCCTGGTATTTTAATTTATGGTTAGTAAAAGAGTGCCTATGGGTATAAAATCTCTGTTTCCATTCCTTTACAGAAATTCCAATGTAAACATTATACTTTTTCATATTTTCTTTGGATGAAGTGGTTGCTTGATATGTAAATCTGGTAGGTTTGCATTTTCCCTCTACTGCACTATTTTCTCTTTATATTTATTTGATCATTTTGATCAAAAATTTAATAATATTCATGATCAAAATTTTAAATCTCCTAATCCATTAAGGCTGTAGAAGTATCACATGTACAGCGATGGTGATGGTGGTGATGGTGATAGTGGTGAGGTGGTGGTGGTAGTAGTACAGTGTAACCCGGATATAAGAAACCCTGATATAAGAGAGATTTTATCTGGTCCCAAATTAGAGCCTGTGTTAATAAAACAAAATAGACCAAACCCGGATATAAGAGAAACCTGGATATAAGATACTTTTTCTCCGGTCCCGACAACTCTCTTATATCCGGGTTACACTGTATGTGTTTCTAAGGTATGATGGTCAGTCAGTCCAAGCTGGAAGTGACAATGAAATTTTGGTTCCTGTAAGTTCTGGAGAATTACTAACAAAATTCTTAACAAAAGTAAATCATCTATTCTTACTTTTATTAATGACTCTCATGCCATTAGGTTGGTGCAAAAATAATGTTGTTTTTTGACGTTCAACTTCATGTGAGAAAACGACATTATTTTTGCACCAACCTAATATTTCATTTTCATTGTCCAAGGCTCTAAGCATTTTGCAATGAACCTTGCATCAAACTCCACATGAGATAATCAGGATCATCCCCTACCTGATTTGTAACCTCACACTATCTTTGTTCTGAAAGGTTCCAGACTCATCAAAATCTTAGACTCTATGATGGCTACTTGTCCAGATAAAATCTCTGATGTTGTAACCTTAAATCCAGATTTATCTTCAGTCTTTGGTAAAGTTGTTTAACTGCTGCCTGAAAGAGAAATGTTTCCCAAGTTTCAAGAATATTGGTGAGCATTCATCTCCATCAGCCTCCTTAGTGTCATCTCTTTGTGTCTATTATCAACAATGACATTGTCGATCACAAGAAACAACTTCCTGGGTGACAAGCAGGTATGAGTTTCATATCTCTAGGTTCACTGCTGATGTGTTAACTGTCATTACAAACAGAATCAGTAAAGCACTTGATAGTAACTTCATCATGATCATGACTACCTTAGATATCTCAATGTTTTTTGATAAGGTATGGCATTGGGAGGGAGGCACGGTAGAGTAATGGATAGCGTCTCGGTTTGATGATTCGGATTTTCAGTTGAATCCATTACATTCACTTATGTGTTAATACCCTTGGGAAAGGCATGAACCCTCTTCTTCTCCCACCAGCTATGGGTAAATAACAGGACAGACAGGGTTCTATAGACTTGGATGGCAACTGGTCTACCACAGAAAGAAACAGCAACCTACTGTGGGGAAAATCTGCCTCGTCAGTCATGTATCGAAAGATACATGATCACCTCAGTGTGTATCTTGCATGGTACATAAGTAACTGATGGCAATGGGGTTTGCTGCACAAAATCTCTGGCTATGGCATCTCTGAAAGAGTTTAAAAAGCCATCAAGTCCTTTCTCTCTGGTAGGTCCATGATGGACTTTGTGAATAACCAGTCTTCTGAAGCCCTAAACTCTTTCTGCATTTTATTAACAATCTGCCTGTGAATATTTGGGGGTAATCTATGCAGATGATACCACAGTTTATGGATGCAGTTTCAAAAACCAAGACAATCAGAGCCTTGCAGGAAATCTCTCCTCCGATAAAAGAAAAAAACTGGTTTGTAACATTCACAACTGAGACTAACAGACAGATTCACAGAAATCCTAATGAAAAACCTGCTTTCATTAAAGAGGTAATTCAAGCCATTTATTTTCAACTAAAGCAACCATTCATAAATAAAAATAATTATAGTCTGGGAACACTCATTCTTGGATGCATATAAAACAACAACAAAAAAACAAGTGATAACATGCTATTACTTGTTTTTTTTTGTTTTCCAAAAATACTGACACATTCTACTTCTTAAATTACAATTAATTTTCTTTTCTGACTCACATCTGACGATAACTTAAGCAAAACAACACAACATGAATTTTGGCCATTTGTTTTTTACACATAAACCAAACCTTGGTTTGGTTTGGTTTACTTTGCTTTGCTTTGTGGTATATCAACCTCAATGGGTTATTTAATGCCAAACAGATTTTCATTATTGATAATATTTTTTTCTTCCAAAAATATATTGCTGGTAATATTTTTACTTAAAAAATGTACTGCTGGTAATAATGTATTGCTGGTAATAATGTACTGCTGGTAATAATTTTTTCCTTCAAAAATTCATTGTCAGTAATAATTTTTTTACAAAATTGTATTGTTGGTATTAAAACCTATTTTTACACTTTCATTGTGTTTTGATCCCAGTTTGGGGAGGGGGTCCACTATTTGCCCATAACTGGGACCCTAACAAGTGCTACCACACCGGGTCAGGGTGGAACTGGGAACACCAGCAATTAAAAGGTTATTCTATTCTCCTCAAAACCTCCTGATCAGAGGCCTTGCTGTTGGATGTAGTTTATCATCTTTTATCCAGGACAGGAAAACAAAGCTCATTTGCAAGAGGATATTCATATGTAAGAAACAAATTTCATGAAATTTAATCATTTGTTTTTAACAATACATGTTTAAAAGAAGACTTTTTGCTCAAATATATAAAAAATGTGTGTGTGTGTGTGTGTGCGATAGTGTATGCAACAATGTGTATGTATATGTTCTAAAATCAAAACCCTTTAAATTCTCTTTAAGCCTGGATACGTTCAAATCATAAAACACACCCTTCCTGGTCACAGACTTTTTCCTGTCTGCAATGTTTATATTTAATCTTCTTATCTTTCTATTTCACTTGGCATTTCCTTCTTAACAAAGAAGTGCAAAAGAAATTTTAAAAAAGGATAATTTCAGTACAAATTTTAAAATCCAACCCAGCGGAAATCCTTATCTCAGATAGGGTTCGTTTGCCATCAGCTAAAGTTGTAAAAAATATCAACTTTTTGCTGAAATTTAAATTCAAACTTCTTAATTTTTCTTTGTATATTACGATTGTTTTTCTTATATCCTTTTTTTTTTTGTTTTAGGTATTGGAATTTTTCCCTGTTTGTCTTATTTAGGAAAAAAAAAAAAATGTTTTTTTACACAATATTTTATTTATCCAAAAAGTGAAGAGTCTCTCCTTCAACTGTTATCTTTGACCAAGTTATTTTTTGCAAGGTCTCCTTCTTCCACTTCAGTAGCTGCTATTTTGTTTTGTCTTTACTAAAGTGTTTGGAAGTAGTTTCAATGTCTAAAGAGTTTCCATTTTAATAGTTCTAAACATTTCCAGTTAAAAATAAACTAAGTTAAAAAAAATTATGAACTCAAAATAGAATAAATATACTCTTGGGACAGATTTTTTTCTTCATTAATATACAAATACATATTCCAGTAACATGAGTGTTAGAACGGTTTGTGAAGGAGATTTTATAATAACTAACAATACCAGCCCTCAAAAACTCCAAATACACTACTACATCAATGTCATCTACAAATTATCTTTTCCACTGTTGAATTGTATTCTATTTAATGCACAATAATCAAATTTATATGTTGTATATACAACTAATACTCTATCCTGAGAGCTAACCTTACAGATAGAGTGTAGTTTTCATTCACATCATAAAACATATATCTCTTGGTAATAAGATCTCCATCATCATAAAACTCATTCTTGTAAAAACATATACATAATATTTAATATTACATGTGACATAAAAAAAACAAATATGAGAAGCTCTGACTATAAAATTGACCAACCTCAACAAAAACGAAAACAAAATTTCAGTCAAGGAACTGCAGTTTTAAATATATTCAACAAATAAGTATACATTTAGTCAATGAATAACAACCCTGATCAGCCATCTGTCTGTGACATCACTGTAAGTATAATGACCAATACTGAATTTTTTAATTATCTTAATCTGGAAAGATGACATATGTACATAAGTCTAGATCTTGGAAATGCCCAGAAGTAAGGTTGAAAGCACTTAATCACAAATATTCAGACTGTGCCTATACTTGATTGGCTCCAGCATACACTTTCTTGTATGCAAATGAGAAAAGTTAATAAGTAAAAACAAAAACAGTGATTGTAATTTTTAAAGAAACATAATGAGAAACTGCTGACTAAATACATATTATATACACTCATACAGGTTCATATATAAGCAACTAATGGTGTTTTTAATTTAACATTATTTCTTATTACTATAAATATAATATTTAGTGGGGAGAAGTGTTTAAGTAGATGTCACTAACATTTATAGTTACAATAAATAAATAAGTCCATTGTTTAAAAATTATTGTTTATATTTCCAACACAAAAATAAAGTTAGCAGACGTAGACATTGAAAGATCCCAACATGAGATTTGCATTTCTTAAATTGGGTAATTAAGTCTTACTTTGCTATCATGGCTTCCTGTAGTTTAATGGTAAAGCACATTTGTCTTGAAAAAGATTTCCCAGATTCAATTTCTACTTTTGTAGAAGGAACTTGTAATACAGACTGTTCTCCCAATCCTACTAGGTACACAGCATCATCTATTTTGGATGTGGTTAGCAGTGGTACATTTCATTTACACAAAGACCTTTTTAATTCCACATTATTGAAACAAACTATTTTTCATTACCTGAGATCATGGGTACAGTGATACCTTGATTTAGGTTTTTTGAGTTATTTTTGAAGATATATCATTTTTTCTCAAATATTATATGAAAAATAAAACTCGTCTTAGGTCGTTTTACTTGAGTTTACGTCGACTGTTAAAAATATAAGAAATGTCAAAACGTTAAAATAACAATAAACACATATAAAATCATATTAAAATAAATTTAAAAATATATTTTATATATATATATATATATATATCAATTTTTTAATTAATTTTTATTGTTCAATATATATATATATATATATATATATATATATATATATATATATATTACGTGAATCATTCATACAAAAAGCAGATAATGAAGTTAATGATATAAATGATTCACGTAATGTAAATTGAACCTGCACCACATAACTGATATGTATATATATATATATATATATATATATATATATATATAGCATAAAATCATAAAAAACAAAAAATAGCAAAATAAAGTATGTTCAGCAGATGTTTTTATTTCAAATTCCTGTCAACAGGTGGCACTCACACACTGTTTTCTGCTCCAGCATCAATTTTTAATTCAAACTTGTTTACATGATGATTTAGAATAAAAAAAGTCCCAGTGCAAGTGCTAATGCTAAGTGTAAGTCTATATTACTGGAAGATAAGGTGTAGATTAATTATTTTATTCAGAATACTGTGCATACATATCATAATTACTGTAATAAGTAATGGTGTGTAGCTTATTTGTGGTTTATAGTGTGGTTATTTCGACTTATTTTTAGAGTCATGACCTCTGGAACCAATTAACGACATAGAATGAGGTATACCTGTTTTTTTGTTTCAGAGAAACTCAGATAGAAATGTAGTTCATTAAATCTTTTCTATTAAATCATGAGGCAACCAAATATCATAGTGATTCACATATTGAAATTTTTGCAAATGATTTACAATGCTTGTCTGAGATATGTAGAGTACATCTATGATGTTTAATTTCATGTGACTTAGATTATTCTTAAATAAGCATTTTGATTTGGTCATTATCAATGACTAGACCTGTCAGAATGTTTAGACTTCCAGATCAAAATTTCCATTTCTGAACATAGTAAACCACTCATGAACAATACTCTCAGCTATGGCACCATCTCTATAAATAGCACATATCTTTTTTGCTGTCATGTCTTTCAGTATCACCAATGCTTCATCATGTCTTTCAGGATCACCATTGCCTCATCATGTCTTTCAGGATCGCCATTGCCTCATCATGTCTTTCAGGATCGCCATTGCCTCATCATGTCTTTCAGGATCACCATTGCCTCATCATATCTTTCCGGATCACCATTGCCTCATCATGTCTTTCAGCATCACAATTGCCTCATCATGTCTTTCAGCATCACAATTGCCTCATCATATCTTTCAGGATTGCCATTGCCTCATCATATCTTTCAGGATCACCATTGCCTCATCATATCTTTCAGGATCACCATTGCCTCATCATATCTTTCAGGATCACCATTGCCTCATCATATCTTTCAGGATCGCCATTGCCTCATCATTTCTTTCAGGATCAACATTTATCTTGATCCTGTCTCAGTCTGAAATCTCATGTTGATCTTAACTTTGGGTAAAAAGTCAGATGTCATAATGAGCCCAAACTGTCGTGCAGGAAGCACTGTCATACCGGCATGATACTGTGGATATGAATAGACAAGTGCACTGTCATGATGAATTATGGTCACAAAGTACACAAGCTTGCTCAATGGCATCTCATTGTCATAATTGTAGGCCATCTTTTGAGATGAAGCTAAGTCATTCCCTTCATGGATGGGTTCTTGTGTGGGAACAGTATGCTTTTCTGCAAGTAGGACATCTGAAAAAGACCTTGAATGGTAGCAGAGGATAGATTCTGCGTATGATGTCTTCGATAACGTCATACTGACTGTAGGACCAACCATTCATATATAGCTCTATGTAGAGACATCGCCAACTCTCCCAATCACCAGTCAACATTTCTACTTGGCTAAGTCAGATATTAGAGCTCTTCAAGAAGGCCATGATGTGGTTTCTGTATCACTTATACTGACCACTGACAGGCCTTTCACCTGATTCTAATTCACTGAAAAAATCACATCATGGGAGTCAGTTTTCAGGCATGCAGATGACATGACCAAACCAATGTAGTTGTCGACTGACAAGCATGTGTTCAACCACTCGACTGAGTAAACTCCAAAGAGAGTATCTGTTCATGTCTGTACAGTAAGATCCCCTTTATGGCTTCACTATCAGCTCTCGAGATATTTCAAATGGCTTCATATTTTCTGGACATACTTTGTATGTCTGTATTTTCCTTTTTAAGAATATTATTTGTTGAAGTAATGAATTAATCTCAGATTTGCAGCATTATTCCTAAAACCTGCAAATTTTCAAAAACTCTAGACTGTAAACACTTTGCCTACTTTTGTATCTTTCCAGAAAAAGAATAACAACCATTCCTAAATCCTAAATCCTTACTTTCTTTTTAGGATAAAGCTCCACTTCATGTGGAAAAGAATTCTTTAAGAACTAATATTTGTGTTTTCCTGATATAAATGTACCCACAGATATGCTAAACCCCTTACTTTCTCAATAAGGATGTCAGTTGTATTCACACAATCACTGAAGAACTCTTTTCTTTCTTTTTCTTATTCTGGATGGCCAATCTCTGACTAATGCCTGGTGCTTGTTGAAAATATTCCCACAATATCTTTTTGTTGCTTTTCCAGTACAGCTTTTACAAAGTGATTAGTTCTCAGTTATTGATGTGTACAATGTCTATAATCACCTATTTCTTTTTCTTCTTGTTTGCTCATTTTCATTTGCTTTGTAAGTATATGAGGAGGTGCTGTAAAAGTCTTAAACAACCTTATATATGGCCGCGTTGGTCTAAGGCATGTCAGATCTAACGACAGGTTATCTCAGGGGATGTAGGTTCGAATCCTGCCAGAGGACGCATATTTTTTTCTAACAAGGTTTCTCAAATATTTAGGCTGGTTGATATAAATAAATATACTGTTTAATAAATAAATAAAAATAAAGCATCTACTCAAATATGAGTATCCATTTAAAAATAATGTGTAAACAAATAAATTAATACATATATATATATATATATATATATATATATATATATATATCCAACTATCAGAATGGTGTTGACAGAATAAAATTCCAATAACCAAAAAACATTATTCTTAAAAGAGTGCTCAATACAGAGTAGATCAAATATTATTTATTAAAAAATTATAATATAAATATGTCATAGCATCACTCCAAAAATACCCATTTTGTTTCAACACTTCTGGTGTCTTCTCAAGTGATATGTTATAACATGTTTATGTTATAATTTTTGAATAAATATATATATATATATATATATATATATATATGAAGAAATATAGTCTCAAAGTGTGCTATATCTATGGGATAAAGTGCTCAATATCAGAGATAGAGTGTGTGTAAATATAAAAGTGAACATAGAAGTCAACGAAGTCTGTTTCATGCTAGATGCAATCGTCAGTTGCCTGACGATTGCATCTAGCATGAAACAGACTGTCACCTCTAAGTGTTGACTTCTATGTTCACTTTTATATATATATATATATATATATATATATATATATCATTATTATTTTAAATTCTGTAAGGGATACACTTGTTTGAATAGACATCCCTGTTTTTAAACAATGTAAATTTATGTCTACCAGCCTGTACATTCCAGAATCTTTATATTGTTGTTTGTAAGTAAATATTAAGAAATTGTAATAATCTTCATTTACCACCAACTGATGAGATGTGATGATATGCATCGAAACATGAGTGCATATATGTAGCGTTTTTTTTACATTTGTTTTAATGTAATATCCTATAATAAAGTATATATATATATATATATATATATATATATATATATATTGGCTGACATAATTATTTTAATATATCTTGCTTTATAGTATTTACATTAGTCGGACTATTGTCCTCATCTTTGTCGCCATATTTGTCACAACGTTTCGGCTGTTGTATGCTCCGGCCTTCTTCAGGTGGTTGGAATTTCGAACTGAACCCTTTATTTCGATCACTCTTCTAGTTCCATGTGCCATGTTTGATGGATGTCAGTTATCAGTTATCTCCTGCTAATTTTCCCTCTGAAAGTTCTCCACTGCCTTAACCGGGTATTGAACTCACACTCTTTGGGTCTGTCACTGGATCTAACCAACGCCTTTATCGACTGTGCCATGTGTCCTTGAGGCCGAAACGTTGTGACAAATATGGTGACAAAGATGAGGACAATAGTCCGACTAATGTAAATACTGTACATAATACCTCATCTCAGAAATATAGATAGATCTTGCTCTATATCCCATGTTCTTTCAGGATGGAGGTAATCATGGTTCTCCACATCTTCTATATTTTGTTGCTCTAAGTAACTCTTAGTGCTTTACCATCCTTCTTTCTTTTCATTCTGCCATCCATTTACTAAAATTCATTAAGTAGGTGATCATGGCTCTCCACATCATCTTCTGTTGCTCTAATTTACTTTTGATACTTTACCATCCATTCAGTAAAACTTGTGAATCAATCTTAATTGCACTCTCTGACCATAGTTCAATTAGCACTCATTTAAACACACACTGCAACATACTCATAGAAAATACAACTATGATAGTGGCTATTATAGTTGTATTTTCATCCACAAATAAAAAAAGGCTATAAATAATGGAAAACATTAATAATAATAAAGAAAAAGCCAACACTCAATAGCATTATGAACATGGCCACAATGTGCTGACCGTGTTTGGAAAATAAAAACATTCCATCACTCTAGATAGATATATGAAAAAATCTACACATTCAGTTAAAAATAAAAATAAAAAACATTCTTTAGAACATTAGGACAAATTTTACACACACTTTATGTCCAGAAAAGAAAAAAATTACAAACTCAAGAAAAATTGAATAATATACTAAAGGTGTGCCTTGTCAGTAATTTTTAATGAAACTTGTATAAAAAGGGATTTCTACCCAAATACACAATTATATATATATATGTGTGTTGTGTGTGCGTGAATTATTTTCAGGTAGAGTATATCTGTAAAGGAACAAAATAAATAAAAAGACAAGAGGAAAAATTATTTTTATCCAAGGCATTTCATCCTCTGAGGGACTTTATCAAGGTAAATGTAAGGATTATTTTGTTGCACGTGTTTATATACAAGATCAAGGATTTCATTGATTTATCAAGGCTTTTGAATTTGAGAACATTCATGAATATTCATTGGGTCAGTCAAAACATGCAGGGGACACAAAGTGCCATAATTCAAAGTCTGGTAAGACAAAAACGAGCAAGTAATATTCAAGAAATATTTTTTTTTATATACAAATGAATATCATTTTAATTGTGATCAGATTGTTCTGGTTTGGGATGGATGTATATGCTGCACATCTTCAAAAACATGAAGTCATGAATTTAACCATTTTCTTTTGATTTTTTAACATTTTTATGATCTTGTATATTGGCTTGGGGAAGTAGTGATTCTTTTAGGAAAGGTGAGATTGGAAAGAAACTGGGTGTAGATTTATATTGTGATAAGATTCAATAGCTGCACTCTTGAGAATTTTTCTTCTTAGTAAATTACTTTCATTTTTGATAAGTGTGGGATTTTTTAGATAAAAATTGTGGTTGAATTTATTTCTGTGTGTAATAAATTGTTATGTATAAGGTCCTTTTTGCATTCATAGATATGTTTTTTAAATTTCTGCATGTTTCCCCAATGTATTGTGAAGAACAGTTTTGGAAATTTATTTTATATATGCCTGCTTCAGAATTCACATGTCATTGAAGCCTTGATAAACCAATGACATCCTTGCTCTTGTATATATACATGTGCAACAAAATAAATCCTTATATTTGCCTTGATAAAGTGCCTCAGAGGACAAAACGTGGTGGTTAAGAATAGCTTTTCTTCTAATCTTTTCATTCACATATATATATATGTATATATATATATTATAGTTAAACAATTTGGAGCCATCCTCTGGATTTAATAATCAGTAGGTTTCATGCTTTCTTTAGTCTAATTAACTCAAAGTAGGATACTGAAACATTTTAACCCATTAGCATCCAAAATTTTAAAGAAGGAGTTGCCTAAAATTTAAAATCTGTCAGCCCTAAGATTATCGTTAAGATTACCAACATGGTATAGTAGGTAAAAAGAACTGAAACTTTAAGGAAACTTTACACACTAATAGATCAATTTAATTACTATTATTATTATTATTGTTGAATATATGATAAGAACCTTCATGAAAAGAAAGTCCCTCTGGCCTGAACTGACCTAGTAAATTAGTTTTGAAAAAGCATGCAAACTTCAAGACATACAGCTATGTCAGGTTGAAACACCATTTTCCATACAATCACTGAAGTTAAGCAGCTCAAGTAGATAGATGGGTGTTGTAAGCTTAGATGTGTGGGTGGTGTAATGGATAATGGCTCAGTCAGTCAGTTATGTGCCATGCGTGATACATGCTTAGGCGATCATGTATCTTTCGATATATGACTGACGAGGCAGATTTTTTTTTCCCACAGTAGGTTGCCATTTCTTTCTGCAGTAGACCAGTTGCCATTTCTTTTTGCAGTAGACCAGTTGCCATCCAAGGCTATAGAACCTGGTTTGTCCTGCTATTATACCTATAGCTGGTAGGAGAAGAAGAGGATTCATACCTTTCCCCAGGGTATTATCATGTAAGTGAATATAATGGATCCAACTGGAATTCTAACTCAGCTGTCCGATTCCTCAATCCAAGCCGCTATCCACTGTGCCTCCACTGTGCCTCCACTGATAATGGCTTGGAATTGTTAATTAGAAAGCCAAGTTTCAATTCCATTTTAATTCATTATGTCCACTTACATGCAAAATACCCTTGAGAAAAGTATGAAACCATCTCAAGCTATGGTTAATCAGTAAGACTTGTTTCATTAAACCATTATTATCTAAAACAAAATTCTTATTATCTAAAAGAAATATTTTTCTAGCTTTAAATAACCTGCAAAGCCATAGAAAGCATATCAATCAATCAATTAAAAGAAAACTTCAATTTTTAGGGGATTCTTCAAAATCCAGAGATGGCCCCCAATTTTTTGGCCTATAGTGTATATACATAAGTATATCACAGATATATATGGCATCCTTACTGAGTAGAGAGATAAATTGAATTTTAATTAATTTTTTTTACTACTTTTTCAAAACACAAGCATTGTCATATATATATATATATATATATATATATATATATATATATATATATATATATATATATATAAAAAAGTGGACATGGAAGTCAGCACTTAGAGGCGACAGTCTGTTTCATGCTAGTGCAATCGTCAGGCGATTGCACTTCCATGTCCACTTTTATATTTACACACGCTCTATCTCTGATATTGAGCACTTTATCCCATACTTTAAGACTATATTTCTTCAAACAGTTCACACAGCCACTGCACTGACAATCTCAAATATAATATATTCTTAGATCTAAAACACATTGTTTACCGCAAAATAGCTGTGGTGTCTATTTTACTGGGTCCGGTAAAATATGCAATTCGTTGTTTAAACGTTATTTTTTTTATCTTGTTGAATGTTCTTATTTGTTATTTATTCTCTATATAAATATTCCTTTTTTTCATATTTTTTCCTTCCTTTTTTAAAGAATATTCAAAAGATGACTTCAATTATGCCTATTTTTAGCAAATGCTTTTCAACCAAAATTTATATACAGTTTTATTTACCTTTTCATGGGTTTCTTTTAACGTCATCAATTGTCTTAAATAGCTGCAATCCTGGACGTATTCCAGTTCACCATCCTATGTACTTACGATGTCTTTTGAATTCTTACAATTTATCATTGTTTTTGTTTCAAATCTTCCTTGACAATTTTCCTTCTTCAGTTCGTATGTCATTGTAAATCAATTGATGATTTTAATTATAATAATAATAACACTTATGTATATATATATATATATATATATATATATATATATATATATATAATCCTTAGATGTCTGTAATCAAATCTAACACTCATGTCATCAAAAATGAAGAAAATGGCTATAAACAAAAAATTCTGGGGAATCGTGTTAGTGACCAATGATCCAACCATGCAGCAGATAGGACCGTGTTACATGGTATCAATTGTACTCACATAGTGACCTGACATAAAACTTAATAAACTCCACAAGACGAAAATCCTCCTATCCAACTGACAAGACAACTTTATCAATCATTTGGAACACAACCTCACTGATGAATTCAAAGGCTTCCTCAACTTTGGATTTAACAATTACAAACAAATTTGAACAATTTAAGAAAAAGACTAAAGTAGAAATTCAATGACAGTCAAAGCAACAACAACAACAACAACAAACTGAAGCGCAATTTACACTACATCTCAAATCTACAAGACTTGTTTAAGACTGAAGACATCAAAAAAACATATCTCACCACAATGCTGTCATAACTAGAAATATAAAAATAGTTGCTAAGGAACTTCATAGTAACACAGATATAATTAGATACATGATGCTAAATTGCTACGGCAACATTGCCAAATTAAAAATAAAATTCATAAATTAAAACACTGCCAACCAAACTAGACTGCTTTCTATTAATTATCTGAGAGACCTCTTTCTGCCTTCTCTCAGCATGGCTGATGCTAACCTTCAGGAAAGTGACTCATTGCACCTTCTCAGGCTAATGTTCTCAGCTGACATGAAGTGGAAAGACTATATTGAATCCATTGCTAGGTCAGCTACTAAGAAAGTTGGTTCACTGTGTTGTGCTAGACAATTTTTCTCTTCACAATCTATCTTGCATATCTATAAGTTTACCATTTGTCCATGCTTAGAATATTGCTGCTGCACATGATCATGTGCTCCTGCTGTATATCTAGAGATCCTTGATAAAATCCAAAGAAGAATCAGCAATATTATTGGCCCTTTTCTGGCATCTGAGCTTCAGTCACTTTCCCAGCACTACAAGGTTAGCTCCCTGTGCCTTTTCTATAAATAATTTCATGGTAATTGTTCCGATGAGCTCTTTGCTATGGTACCTAGACTTTATGAATTTAAGTACAGTATGAGACTGGCAATGAGGTCTCATCAATTTACAGTTGATGAGACCTCATTACATTTTTATTGGTTTGAATTTTGTTTGACTACTTGTGGGGTGGCAGGTCTCCTGCAGTGCATTAGTCAATCTGTTGCCTCCACCCCTCTGAGCCATTTTTATGCACCTGACCCAGCCAGCATCCAATCATCACCCAGCACCAGCCAATAAAAATGGCCACAAGTGACACAACCACTTCCATCAGCTGCCCAATTCACCGTCCATCCAAAGCTCATTGATTCGCCGTCTCCACACTCCCTTGCAAAACATACACGTGACTCTGGCTCTTTTGGGTCGCCGAGGTAAGTCACCACAACACCTGTTTGCATAATTATTACAAGCTAAACAGGAAGTGGCAAAAAATGCTGAATTCTAAAATGTATATAAATTAAAAATGGATAAGCAAAGGAAAAATAATAGTGGTGTTGTACCAATGGTAACAGAACATTATAAGTAAAACCTTCATTTTATTTATCTCTTCACATACTACTTTCTTTCATATACATTTTAATTTCTTTGTGTGGAACAAATTACAATGAATATATGTATTGCATTTGCATATGATATACTTGTATAACTCACTGTTGCATATAAGATTTTTTCAGGTATAACATTTTAGGATTCATTTCTTTGGGTTATTTTTGTCATTTTTTCTGTCATATTAAGGTGTAAGTCTATCAAGGGTATATTAATGCCTATAGTGGACCTTGGAGAGTGGGGAAGACCAAGATTTCTCTTTCTTTTCAAACATCAAAAGCTAGACAATTGCAAACTGATAGTTGGTGATGGAAAAGGTTTCAAATAATGGAGTCCAAAGCCATCTTGTTAAGCGGTTTAAAACTCTTAACAAGATGGCTATCAACCATTTTCTTCCACCAGTCTAGCAACAAGGGAAAAGAAAAAAAATGGAAAGAAGTACAATAAAAGTCAAAGAAGATGATGAATGAAGAGAAAAAGGAAAAGAATAATGGCAGATGGTCAGGAAAGAAGGTTAAGACATTAAAGAAAAGAACAGAAGAAAAAGAAATAAAGAAATTGGAGAAAAATAAAAGAAAGGAAAGAAAAAAAATGAAAAATGCAGAAAAAGAAAATGGAAAAGAAGAAAAACAGGAAAAAACAGGAAATATGGAAAATGAAAAATAAAAATAAAAGAAGGATTAGAAAAATGAGGATATAGAAGAAGAAAAAACAGAAAAAATTAGAAAAAGAAGAAAAACAAGTAAAAACAAGTAAAAGAAAAAACAAGAAGAAAAAACAAGAAAAAGAAGGAAAAACAAGAAAAAAGAAAAAAGAAAAATCAAAAAAAAGAAGAAAAAACAAGAAAAATAAGGAAGAAAAATAAAAAAACAAGAAACAAAAAAGAAAAAAAAAATAGAAACGAAAAAAAGAGGAAAAAGAAAAAAGAAATGAAAATGAAGAAAGAAAAGAGAGAATGAATAAATGTGAGAGAGGAGAAAGAAAGAAGAGGAAAATGAGAGAGAAGAAATGAAAGGAGGAAAGATAGAAGAAATTAAAGTGGGGAAAGAAAAAAGAGGAAAAAGAGAAAAGTAAAAAATAGCAGAAATGAAAAAAGAAAATATAGAAAAAGAAAGGAATAGCAGCAAAAAAAATGAGATTCACTGAATAAGTTTGCAGCTTAATATTTACTTTTTATGTGAAATTTTGATTATTAGAAAAAAGACAAATCTGAAAATAGACTTTATGCTCTTACAAAAACCTGATTTAGTAACACTCTACCTTGAGTTGTTCTTAAACCTTTTATTGAATTAACAATTGTAACAAAATGAAAAAGACAATAGAATTATTGATGTACATGCATTGAAGAAAATTAACAGATGATAAGTAAAAGAAAAAATTTGAAGAAAAAGAAAAGAAAAATGAAATTTTTATGAAAAGGGATTTACTTTGTATTCTCTTGGTCCAGCTGTAGTTGTTAATCTCACATATCATATTCTTCCCCTCCCCTTACTGCTTGGGCACTTATATAGTCTTAGCTATGCTAATTAGGCAGTCATTTACATATCACTACACAAAAAAAGAAATAAAACTGAAAAAAACAATAATGAAAAATGGAGGAAAAAGAAAAAAATGGAGAAAAAAAAAGAAGAAAAATGAGAAGAAAAAGAAAAATGAAAAAGAAATAAAAATGGAAAAAAACAAAAAGAAAACTGAATGGAAAAGGCAAAGAATGAAAATAGAAGAAAAAGTAAAAAGAAAGAAAAAGAAATAATAAAATAAGAGGAATGAAAAAAATGAAGGAAAAAGGCAAGAAAATTCAAGAAGAAAGCAAAGATGAAAATATAAGAAAAGTAAGAAAAAAAGGATAAGAGGAAGAAAAAGAACAAAAGGTTTTGGCAATTTCTTTCTTCCATGCTCTCTTTCTCTTAACTTTTATTTTGCCATTCAATTTGATTCAATTTAATCAAATTAGAAAAACAATAATAAAAATGAAAAATGTAAAGTAATGAAGGCGGATTTATTTTTCCTCAGCCTCATCTACTTTTTTTCCTTGGAATTATTTCCAAAATGAAATCAAATTTCTCATTCAACAATCTAAATCATTTAAAAAATGAAACATGGAAATTATGGTCTGCCTTTTTTTTTTTTCTATTTATTTAAAAAATTCATGAGACTTTCTCAAAATATTAATAATCCTTGTTTGTTTTGTATCATTATTTTTTCCCTCCTTAAAAATATTATTTGAATAATTTATTAAAATAATTATTATTGAAATATGAAAGTGGAAAAAAATATAACTTAATACATCAAAGAAAGAAAGAGCCTCATTAATTTTGTAAAGAAACTTATATTAACTTTAGATCCAGAAAGGGTATAATTCAAGGTTCCAAAATGTATGTGATAGGCCAACAGTAATTGTCAGATAAAGATTACTGTTGGAAAACACAACAATTATTCACCAGTAAACTGAGACAATATCCTATTAAAATTTAATATTTATATAATTAATTAAGCCAACTATGGATTTAGATGATAATTGTTATGTGATCTTTAGTAACAATGCATAGAAGTATTGTAATTAGAATGAATATCTAGGGATGTCCACATGATATGAAAATATAACTGAATTTTTAAAATGTCAGTTATTTGATAGAAGTGAAAGAAGAAGAAAAGATTAAAGGGAAAAAAGTGAGGAGAAAAGAAAGAGAAGAGAGAAAATAAAGAGGAGCAATAAGAAAAGAAAGAAAAGAGAGAATAAATGAAAGAAGAGAAAGAAGAATCAGGAAAAAGAAGAGAAAAATGAGAGAGGATAAAAAAAGAAAAGAAATGAAAAAGGAAAGAAAGAAGAGGATAAAGAAAAGAGGAATAGATGAAATAAGAGAAAGCAAAAATTGGAGAAAGAAGAGAGGGAGAAAGAAAAGAGAAAAAAGAAATGAAAATGAAGAAAGAAAAGAGAATGAATAAACGTGAGAGAGGAGAAAGAAAGAAGAGGAAAATGAGAGAGAAGAAATGAAAGGAGAAAAGATAGAAGTAATTAAAGTGGGGAAAGAAAAAAGAGGAAAGTGAAAGATGCATATAAATGAAAACAAATAAGAGAGAAATGTAATGAAAGAGAAGAGATGAAAGAAGAAGAAGAAGAAATGAAAAAGGGGAAAAAAGAGAATAAAGAAAAGAAATAAAGAAAAAAAGAGATGATGAAAAAAAGGAAGAAAGAAGGAATGTGATAATGGAAGTTAAAGAAAAGAAGGAAAAAGTTTTCAAACAGCAAAGAAAAGACAAAATCATTAAAGAAAACAAAGAAAAATTAAAAAAGAAAATATTGGATGAAGAAAAGAGAACTGGACCAAAGAAAAATAATGAAATATAAGAAAATAAGTGAAGAAAATAATAAATAAAAAATTAATAAAATAACTGAAAAAGAAATTATTAAAAAATAAAAGAATAAGGAAAAAGATTAAAAGAAAAAACGAAAAGATAAGAATGAAATGACATGAAAAATAAGAAAAAAATGAAAGGGAATAGGAAGATGAGAGAAAATAGAAAAGAAGAGGAGAATAAAGGAAAAAAAAGAAAAAAAGAATTTGAATAGGGTAAAGAGAAAAAAGAAAAATGAAGATGATGAAAAAGAGAAGAAGAAAAAGAAAAATGGAGAAAAAATAAACAAAAGGAAAATGAAGAATAATGATTATAGTGAAGAATTTAAAATAAAAGGTATGATTATAAAAAGGAAGAAAAACAGAAAAGAAAAAGAAAGGGGAAGAGAATAAGAAACTTTCTTACAAATGAAAAATACAGCAGGAAAAAAAAGAGTGTGGAACAGAATCTTTCCAAAGAATTGTAAAAAAAAATGGAGAGAAGATGACTGATGACATTTTTTTTATTTCAACATTCTCTCTTGATAAGCAAATTCTATTATATATAAATTTTATTATATTTATTAGAGTAAACAAGAAGTTTGTTCTAAATTTTAATAATGAGTAGCTAAGATAGGAGCTTAAATAGAGAGACCTTATTCTACCTACACTTGGAGGATACAAGGTCGTAAGATAAAAGGAAGAGAAGATAACTTTCAAGAGAAGAAATTTCTAGAAAAAATAATTGAAGCCAGGAAGAGATTCTTCAGAGACAAAAAGAATGAAAAAATATTATAAGAAAATAACAAAACAAAAACGGAATAATGAAACCTGAAAGAAAACCTTAAATGAGAAGAAATAACAATAAAATGAAGTTGAAAATATAAAAGAAGGAAATGAAAAAGAAGAATAAAATAAAATATGTATTATCTGTCTCTTGTGAAAATTTTATTTTCCAATATTTGAAGAAATCCAATCCTAAAAGAGGTGGAAGCAAAAATAATGTAGTCCAGTGACAATTCAAATACACCAATTTTGTCAATTATCTTAGCATCATTTGGATGTGGATGCACAGGAAATTAATTGTAAAAACAATTTAAATTTTGAATTTTTCTGCTTAAAGTGGATTATGGCTGATATTGAATTTAATTAATGAAAAGACTGATCACTAGGCAGTGGAGAAAGGAAAAAAGGAATATCTACTGAGAGGTGAATCCATCATTGCTCGAGAGAAAGGAACTTGGCTATCCATCGAAACACAACAAAGGATTCACCCAGGGTTTTCGATTTCACGCTAACAGCACAAAGCCTTTCTACTGATTAATGATGACATAATTGCAAATAGCAAGAGCCCAGGCATAACAAACCTTAAGGGCTTCTTCGACAACAGAGGGAAAAAAATGTTTTGAGACAGAAAGGAAAAAGGGCAGGAAGAAAAGAAAGATTATGAGAAGTCAGAATTAAGAGCTGGGAAAAAAAGAACAAGAAATATGAAGGTTGAGAAATCTGTGAAACAAGAGCTTTATGTCAAAGGTCACATTTCCTGCTTATAATTATTTGTGTGTATTTGTGTCATATTACCAGGTATCTGTTTCTTCTTGCTGAGTCTTTTTCCTCGCCATAATCAGCAGCAATGCATTTCGCACTACCAATCACTTACTCTTTCTGCTTCATCTACTTTTTTTTTAGAGTTTAGATCTCTGCATTCTATTCTGCTCAATTCATTGTCTGTCTGTTGGCCTGTCTGCTCATGTGACAAAAATGTCAAAGTTGAAATACGTGAGACATTTGTTGTTTCTATGAGATATAAAGAATAAAATAAGAACAAAAAACTGAAGGAAATATTTATTTGGGAAGGGGTTGGTATCATATCTGAATTCCTTTCTGGACGACAGAAAATTTACACCAAAATTTTTCAACCATTTTTTGCTTTCATTTCTTTGTTTGCAACTTTGTCTGCCATTTTGTTTTATTCAGGAATTTTTTTTTCATTGTCTTTTCTACTTTATGACTGTAGAAACAAACGTCTGTCTTCTTTAATTCCTGCCTTTTTGTTTTTGGCCAATTTTTTATTGTTTATTCCTTTCTGTTATTTTATAAATCAAAATCAGCCATCTTATCTTCTATACCTTTCTTTTTTATCCTATCTACTTCATCTATTCCATTTTTCATTCCTACATTAAAAATATAACCTCAGGCAACTTTCTTCTTATATTATTGAAGCTAAAGCTCACTCCAGACCTCAAACGAAACTTGTATTTTCATTCCATCACTAAAGAAGCTGGAAGAATAATTAGATCCTTTGATCACTCCAGAAAATACCAGAAACTCCTGCTTCCATGCTCTATCTTTACAAAAGTCAGATCAGACTAAGAATGGAGTATTGTTGTCATGGGCAGATGCAACTTAGTCTTTGCTGTTTAGTATGCAGCCTTGTAGGTGATGAACTATTTTCCAACCTGCAACCTTTGTTCTACTAACAAAACATTGTTAGCTTTTCACTACTCTACCATAATGACTATGGCAAATGTTCTTATGATTTATATTCCTTAGTCCAGATCTTCACAGCTAGGACCCATGATGCCATGTTCATGGTGAAAAATTGACCCCCATTCCCTTTCATTTAGACAGCATTTACCCCAGAAATGTTACTATGGAACAGACTCCTTCAAGGATGTTTCCATAACCATTACAATGTTAAATATATAAAACATTAGTTGCATTATTTACATTATTTAGACTGTTATCCTCATCTTCATTGCAATGTTCACAACATTTCAGCTGTTGTACACTCCAGCCTTGTTCAGGTGATTGGAATTTTGAACCGAACCCTTTATTTCATCCACCAGGGTAGATTGTTCTAGTTCCAAATGTCATGTGTCTTCCAGATATCTCAGTTATTTCCCTTTAGCTCAAGTTTTTGATCTAGAAATTTTTGGTCTGAAAATCTACTTTGAATTGAAAAATAATGAATGCAATAAAACTATGACATTATTTAATTAGAAAAGCTTTTAATTGCTTTGTAAATAAGTTATATTAAGGACATTATTGTCTGAAGGAATAACATTTTTCTGATGAATAATGAATTTTTACACAAATTTTTTCATTTTTTTAAAAATTTTAATTATAATAATTTATAATAGTTTAAAATTGTGTAAAATTCTGTATTGGACTATTTTCTGGATGTGATATAATAATTAAATGGAACCGAAATTTATGAATCCAAAATTGAAAAGATTAATAAACATAGTTGCAATATTCTATTTTTAAAATTATTTTTTATTTTTTTTACTTAATTTGTTCCCTTTTTTCATCTATGAAAGGCTAAACATGACATTAAGAAAAGGTCATGTGATCTAAGGGTTTTGTCTCTTTACAGAGAAATTAATTTAAGAAAATTTTATACTATTTTAATTTTTTTTTATTTTTGCATAAAACATCTTCAAAAGGTAAATAAAAGTCAATAAATTATTAGATAATTGTGGAAAATTTGTAAAAATTACTAGGTAGTTAAAAACCAAAAAAATGCATTCAGATTTTGTAAATTTTATGTCAATTCTAGTCAGCCATACTAGCTGTCATCGCTTCATCACTCAATCGTCCATCAATCATCTCTTCAGATAACATAGCTGATCAATAACAAATGTTTGTATATTACTTTTTTATGCTCTAAGTAAGTAATATTTATTTCAAATAAGATTAATTTAACTTTAAATTTTCTAAATTTACTCAAATAACATGTCAGAAATATATATATATTTTTTGGAAGAGTTTTAAAATCGATAAATTTGTTTTGTTTACAAATTTCTTAAGATTAAGAAAATGGCCTCTTTTAAGAAAATTTTAATAAATCGAAATTAAATTTGACATATATAATTTTTATCTGAAATACAACCAGAATATTTTACTTACTGGAAATAATAAATTTAATCCTTTAGCTTTCAATTAAAGCTAAAATTAAATCTTCAAGAATGATTTTTCATTTCTTAAAATTCATCTTAAACCTTAGGTATTGAAAATTTATGCTGAAAAAGTGGAAGTATCTAAAATTTTGTCTTGAAAATTTGAGATGATATTAGAACTAGTGTAAATAAAATAAGCAGCTGAAGATGAAAAAACAATACTCCTCAGATATTAATAATAGCTGACAGTGCTATGTAATAAAGTAACTACAATATTTATATTAAAACTATATATATTAAGCTTAGGAGGCACAGTGGAGTAATGGATAGCAGCTCAGACTGAAGAATTGGAGAGCCAAGTTTGAATTCCAGTCAAATCCATTCACTTATGGGAAAGGTATGAATCCTCTTCTTCTCCCTCCAGCTATGGGTAAATTGCAGGACAGAACAGGTTCTATAGCCTTGGATGGCAAATGGTCTACCACAGAAAGAAATAGCAACCTACTGCAGGAAACAATTTGCCTTGTCAGTCATGTAATGAAAGTTACATGGTCACCTAAGCATGTATCACGTATGGCACATAACAGACTGATATTAAGCTTAGCTTTAGCACAAGGTCATGTATAGAGCACCCTGTGTGAATCAAAATCATTAGTAATGGTCTCTGAAATAAAGTTGCCACTTTTTAAGTCATAGTGAGTTTGCCCAACACATGAATCCTATTAGTGATAACTGTATTTAAAAACAAAATATCTATCTTTGCAACAAAGGCAAAGTATTCTTCCTGAAAGCAGTAAATGTTATGCTTCTAAAATTGGTAATAATCTCTTGTTATAAATTTCATCATCCTGGTTATTCAATGTCAGTTGCTTGAAATCCAGAAGACATGCATCAGATAAGAATCAACATCATCTTCCCAGAATTCCTTGCATAAATCAGACAATACTTCAATTTTTTATTCTCTTGTCTTGCGGTCCACCTCGTCCATCATATCCCACACCACCCAATTTCCATTCTTTTTCCTTCCCTTTTCTACTTCCTGTCACAGAGAAGTGACAAAGGGATGTGAATGAATTCTTCCAAGCGTGTGGCATCGTGTCTGCTGTATGCAAAGCTGGAAAATACTTGTGTCTGTGAGATAAAATAAATGGAGTGAATGATGGTGAGGTTTAAATCTAAATGTCTCCCTCTCATTGGACTGGCATGACAGCAAATGTCAAAAAGGTACAAGAACATTGAATAATATTACTTAATTTCGATTTATCATTGTGACATTATGTCACAGACTTTAATGAATCCTGGGACAGCATCCTTACATCATCAATATCAGAGCTAACATATTATTGGGTAATATTGTTCAGCAAAGAAAACTATTTAATATTTTCAGTAGTATTAATCTCTAGTAAATTCCAGTAATAATTAATATAACACCTTAATATTATAGTGTATATATACAGTGTAACCCGGATATAAGAGACCCGGATATAAGACAGATTTTCTCTGGTCCCAAATTAGAGCCTGTGTTAATGTATATATAATAGACCAAACCCGGACATAAGAGAAACCCGGATATAAGAGACTTAGTATCCGGTCCCGACAACTCTCTTATATCCGGGTTACACTGTATATATATATATATATATATGAAGAAATATAGTCTTAAAGTGTGCTATATTTATGGGATAAAGTGTTCAATATCAGAGATAGAGCATGTGTAAATATAAAAGTGAACATAGAAGTCAACACTTAGAGGTGACAGTCTGTTTCAGGCTAGATGCAATCATCGGGCCACACCCGATTATTACATCTAGCATGAAACAGACTGTCGCCTCTAAGTGTTGACTTCTATGTTCACTTTTATATTTATATATATATATATATATATATATATATTTATATATATATATATATATATATATATATATATATATTTTTAATGATATTTTTATTTAAAAATATTTTACATTGTGACATGGGAATTTCTATGTTTCAGGACTCAAAGGTCTTTATCCCATCATCAGGCAATGTTTATTAACTTTTGATGAAAATGATATAGTTTTGAAAAACAGAAAACAATACATTTGCTTATTAAAGATTCAAGAAGGAGAGAGGATGTGTAGAGATTGTTAGAGATACACATATCTCTCAAATTATTTCTTCATAACAATAAATGTATATTCTTAACTGGAAGTATGAAGTCTTGTTGTAATATGACAGGCCCCCGAGACATGTATGAATAATACAACTTCCCCCAACATATAACCTATATTTTTAACTTTACTGCATTAGCTTTGACCTGTCTTTTGATTAGTCAAAAGAGACACACCTGTAATATTTTAAAATCTAGATCCCCCTCCTTCTTATATCTTTAATAAGAAAACATTGTTTTCTGTTTTTCAAAAGTAAATCATTTTCATCAAAAGTTAACAAACATTGCCTGATGACAGGATAAAAAAAAACTTTAAGTCCCGAAACATAAAAAATTTCCATGTCACAATGTAAAATATTTTTAAATAAAAATATTATATTCCATATTGTATTGAGCACTTTTTAAAAAAAGTAAATGCTAAAGAACTGTGGATTTTAAATCTTTTTGATCTTCTTTTCACTTGGATATATATATATATATATATATATATATATATATATATATATATATATATATATATATATTTGAATTGGACAGAGTCCGACAATTTATTTATAGACATTTTTTATATGTTTAACGTTCTTTTTATAGATACAAGTATTTAAGTAAATGCTCTGTTTTTATAATAAACAGTATTAAAGTATTCTCGGGCATTCAGGCCGGTAAATGTTATTTAATACTGTTTATTATAAAACAGAGCATTTGCTTAAATACTTGTATCTATAAAAAGAACGTTAAACATAATATATATAAATGTCTTTAAATAAATTGTCGGACTTTGTCCAATTCTAAAATATATGACGTCATTTGTTTACATTTGATACGCTAGAGCAGATATGAATAGAAGAGATTCATGGAAGATTTAAGTTTAAAGATAGTAAAATCGACCTTGCTAACCAGACGCTGCTCTGTGGCCGAAAGGTTAAGGCACATCACGCGAAATGATGGTTCCGTATAGGATACAGGTTCGATTTCTGTCGGAGAGCAAAAATTTTCTATGAAAATTTCTCGGGCATTCAGGCCGGTAAATGTTATTTAATACTGTTTATTATAAAACAGAGCATTTGCTTAAATACTTGTATCTATAAAAAGAACGTTAAACATATCAAATATATATATATATATATATATATATATATATATATATATATATATATTAATAAATATACATATTATCTCTCAATGATAACGTGATTTGGAGTTTCATGCCCAACATAATCTTCTGATGCTGAGTACAGACTGAAGATTGCATTGTGCATGAAACTCCTAGTCATGCTATTGGCAAAAGATATGTATATTTATTAATATATACTTAATAGCTCTGTTGTGGTAACACCAACTTTATATGTGCGATGTATGATAATTATATTCATATATATATATATATGAAGAAATATAATTTTGCTATATTTATGCGATAAATTGCTCAATATCAGAGATAGACCGTATGTACGTATAAAAGTGAACATTGAAGTCAACACTTGGTCTTATCATTTTGTGGTTTGTCAAATCATATCATTTAGAGAGTGGTCTTATTATGAGGTTTGTCATATCATTTAGGATTTGGTCTTATCATTTTGAAGTTTGTCATATCATTTAGTCTTTGGTTTTATCCTTATGAAGTTTGTCATAACATTTAGGGTTTGGTCTTATCATTATCAGGTTTGTCATATCATTTATGGTGTGGTCTTATCATTATCAGGTTTGTCATATTTAGACTTTGGTTTTATCTTTATGAGGTTTGTCATATCATTTAGGGTTTGGTCTTATTATCCCTTTTGTCATAGAATTTGATTTTAAAAAAGATGAAGATTGTAGGCATCTGTTTATCTCACAAGATATAGGTAGTCAAAATTCAGTCTTTGGTGGTAAATACTGGAGTGACATCTCCAGGGAGCATGCCTGGATTATAGTATATGGAGGCTGTGTGCTGCCCAGACTACATGCCCCCTTCTCGGTTGTACCAGCAAGATTCAAAGGAATACAGGGTATTTCTTTTGGGATTAGCTTGTCTGCAGGAGTTCCCAGTAAGTTGTCTATAGTCAAATGCTTTTGGGGCTCCTCTCTAGGTTTTCTGTCTGGATTTACTTACATCACCTTTTCCATGTTTGCATATGGCTGCACAGCAATGGAGGTTTAAAATCAGAGTTTTCCTTCTCCTACATGAACTGGCTTCATGGGTTGTTAACCTGACGCAGCTAGTTGAGATGCTAATTGCCTGCCTTTACCTATTCCCTGGCTTGGGGCTGGACTTAATTGTCAAAGGATATTTGAGATCCATGCCACAGAAGCATTTTATAGACAGTGGGAGTTGACCCTACTATCATCCCTGGCTATGACAACCTTTGGAACATCTGTAATGTATGTATATAGATATTATATACCTTGTGTGTTTTAGAAGCTTCCTCAAAATTTATTTCTTTTGTACAATTATCCTAAAGATCTTTTGTCTTATTTTTACATTCTGTTTTCCCTTACATTTAGTTATAGTTACCAAATTTGCATTTTTTACTCTCGTTAATTTTTCATCAATTGATAGTTTAGGTGTTAGTACTGGCAAAAAAGTAGTATAAATTATTTTATTATATGTTATAAATAATGACTTCATAATCCCTGAGTATTTTAGGCTTAAATCCTGATTTATATTTTCATTTTTTACTTTCTGCTATTTTTTCAAAAATTAACGAACTTTTCAATATATTTGTGTTTGTATAACTATTTTATAATTTGTTGTGCTTTTTAGTGTTTTTATTTACTTAATGTTTTTAAGATGAGGTATTATGATTACTTGTATTATTTACATTATTCAAACTGTTATCCTCATCTTCATTGCCATATTCACATCGTTTCAGTCATTGTACACTCTGGCCTTCTTCAGGTGATTGGAATTTTGAACCAAACCCTTTTTTCATCCACTGGGGTAAGTTGTTCTAGTTCCACGTGCCATGTCTCTTGGAGAGTGAAAGGGAAATAACTGAGACATATATATATATATATATAAGAACATGTTCCAACACAGAGAAATTGAAATTATTGCAAGCAGTATGTAAAAAGATAAATATAAATAAAATCTTACTTGTAATGTTTCAAGGGGAAACATAATTAGCCTGAGTGATAACTTCTTTTATATTCTTCATTTGGAATGCATATCTTTTGCTCATTGTGGATATAACATTTTGTCTCCATTATGATGGAAACAGCTACTGAGTTATCATCAACTTGGTGTTGCGTTCTCTGTTGATCCTGGATCCCCACGCTACTACATAAAACAGTATCAACAAAAAGGACCATTTCTTTTTGTTATTCATTTTATTAAGAGAGGTAGCTTTGATTCTAAGAGGCAGTAGGAGAAATGCTGTCACAGGAACGCATGTCACCCGTTGGCTCAGAATTCCTCCACATGTGGTCTTAGCTGCTGGTTGCTAACCTGAGTGTGGGAGGAGTATTGATGCTTCAGAATTCTCAAGACCCTCTATTGAATTCATACTGTTTTGGACTTATATTCAAAACTCAGACAAAGGCAATCCATCACTGTCAGAATCCCACATCCATGAGGCACTCCAGCCAATTGCTAAACATTCTGGCCCTGGCCTTTGCATTCTGTAACACCAGGCTGTCATCATGTGACCTTCAAGATGTTAGTAAACTCATCCTATAAGAAGGGAAATAATTGCCTTCTGCCTCCATACAAGTTAAATAGAAATGCACACTGAATTCTCTGGACATGTATGACAGTCAATCTTGGTGAAGAACTACTCAAAATTTAGAAGGTAATGGGAAACTACTTCAATATCTTTCCCAAGAAGTCATGGCAATTCACAAAAATCAGCAGAAAATCTCACTCACTCACATCCTGAAAAAATGTGTTATTAAAAAAATCAAGTATCTATGAATATCTTTCAACATGTATATAACATAGGAGGCGTGGTTAGCAACTTGGTTTGAGAAATCGGCGAGCTGAGTTCAAATTCCAATCAATTTCATTACATTCACTTACATGCTAATACCATTTGAAAAGGTATAAATCCATCTCTTCTCCCCTCAGCTATGGGTAAAATAACAGAACAGACTAGGTCCTGTAGCCTTCAGTGGCAACCAGACTAGGGGAAGGAAACTCTGAATACAAACTGCCTGCTGCCTTGTAGGTCCTACCTCTTTAGGCAAAGAAGATATCTTCACAAACAAAAATGCACCAAAAAAATGAAGGAATTTTTTCTGCAGTGTGCAATACTGACAAGTTGAAATTCTTTAAAATTTTTATTATTGTTGGTCCAAGGTATTTTAAACAGGTAAATCATTAAGTGATAAATGACTTGTATATATTGTATACAACCGTCAGTAATAGCACATTGATAAGAAAAACACCTTTCAGTCTACAAACGATTACTTCGTCTCCAAGTCTTAATTTTAATGGAAAAAATATGCCTGAGGATGAATAAAGGATTATTCGAAAGTACTCGCATTTAAAAAAATATAAACTGGAAACAACTTATAACAGTTTTATTAGTGAGGATCACATCATTCTATGGATTAACAGTATTTTAATGCATACATTATATTCTACTAGCGATGTGATAGCGCCAATAATCGCATTAATATTGCTGATTGATTCTATGAGTGAGTATTTCTTTGTATATAAAATACATGCTGCCTAATGTTTTATGTTTATATACATATATATATATATATATATATATATATATATATATATATATATATGCTAATAGCCTTTTGAAATGTATGAATCCATCTCTGCTTCAATCAGCTATGGGTAAAATAGCAGAATGCATCTAGGTCCTATAATCGGGTGGCCAGCAGTCTAAGCGAAGGAGACTCTGAATTCAAAGCTACTTGCTGCTTTGTAGGTCCTGCCTCTTTAGGCAAAGACTAGTAGAAGGTATCTTCAAAAACAAATCCACCTCATGAGAGGAGGAATGGATAACATCAACATCTCTGGTGCAAAAGGAACTGGCAAGCCATACTATTAGTCTGCCTTGAATCACAACTGTGAGATGGAGGGGAGTGGTGACCACAGTGGCGCATAATTCGCTAACTTAATAAAATGAATGAAATGATGTACATAATGTTCAATATATATTTGATGAATTAGAAGATTTGGAGTTTCATTCCATAATGCAGCAAATAGGGAAAGTCAGTTTGAAAGCGAGTTGTTTTTGAACAATGTAAAATTTGGGGTTTACGTAGACTGAGATCAATTGCTTATTAGCCACATTGTAATAAAAAGAAACACAGGAAAATAGACAAGTGGATTAATGCACTGGTTTATGAATTTGGTGACATAGTAATTATAAGTTCAATCCCTGGACCGGACAGTGTGTAATTGGATTGGTGCAAACAGGGTGACCAATAACTGAGCCGTATTAAAAATAAGACCATGAGTAGTGGATTTTTATTTATTCTTTTTTATTATAATATTATACAGTTTTTAATTTCTCTTTATTAAAATAGACATTTTATTTATTCATTTATTATAATTGTTTATAAGCCATATACTAAAAAAAATCTTTTTAGTATTAAATAACCAACACAGTTGATATGCTGTTAAAACAGATCACTCAAAACAATTGCTGTATGTGTTAACTGCAGCTTTGCTCTCAGCGCCAGAGTGTATTTGTGTCTGGATTTAGCTTATTTATTGTCAACTGATGACTTCCAACCATCACCAGAACTATCTTAGAGATTCAGATCATCAGAAGTGAATTTTCAGAACCCACTCCGAAAATGACTCTAGCCTCGAACAACTGTTGATGTTGTGTTTGACTTTGGCAATATAATGGTCAAGTTAGAACTCACAGAGCATAATAATATTAAATCCTTTTTATTCAGATTTGCTTCAGTAATGATGAGAAAATAGTAAAAAAAAACCCTAAAAGCAATCAAAAGATTTAAAAAAAAACAAAAGGGGAAACTTGTAGCTTTAAAATAATATTTACAGAGAAGGGAACACAAGGAAAAAAATGATCAAGCTAATACAACATAAAATCAGCTATTTATTTCATTCCCTCTTAAAATAAACATTTTCTTGGGTCTCAGAGTGCAATGTATTAGTCATTGGTTTCAATTTAATCATAATATTTGCCGCTTACTTTATGGTCAATGAATTTACAACATAGCATTCTATAAAATGCATGGTTTCCAATAAACTGAACATTGCAAATTAAAAAGAAAATCTTGTAAAAACAATGAATTATGATAACATAAGAAATTTGGACAACTTTACATTACTACAAGTATTACTATGTGTCATGTCCCTTCAAGACATGGGCAATCATGGTTCTCCACAATGCCCTATCCTTTTTAACTCTTAGCAAAGTTTTTCTTTCAACTATCCCTTGTAATCCATGTTCTGTCAACCATTTACACAAGCTTGTTAGGGAGATTATTCTCTATTTATCTATGACCTTGTTTTCGAATTCTCCAGTCCTTCTTTCTTCATTATGTATCCTAGAAATTTTAACTTTTGTCTCTTTCTGAGTATAAGCTTCCTTTTCATTTGCATTTTCCTCAAAATTTTCTAATTGCTCTTATACTCCATCCATGGTATTCTCATCATCCTTCTGTAGAACCATATCTCTGTTGATTTAAATCACCTTTTCATCTGTGAGGAAGTTGTCCAGTATTTACTGGCATACAGAAGGATTGATATTACAAAGCCATTTAGCACTCTTTTCTAAGATGTAAAAAAATAATAAAAAATTAGTAATAATAATAATGTTTGCTGTGAGAAAATCTGATAATTTAAGACTATTATACCTTCTACTAATATGTGTAAAACAAAAAATATGACTTGGAGAATGAATAACTATGTTTAGCATAAGACATTTCAAAAATTTATACTCCTACCACTACTACTATTAGATGGTATAATAAATAGTAAGAAAAAAAGATGTACAAAAAATAGTTGAAAATTAATATCTTTAAAAAATACTGATGACTTAAGAGAATCATATCTTCTGCCATGTGTAAAGAAAACAATATAACATGGAGAAAACTGAATAAATAAGAATAAAGCTACATGAATAAAATTGAACTTTATTTGCTGATAAGTCTCTATATCCAAATCAGTAAGGCATTGCCAGGCAGGTTTAGTCTCTTTCTTCTAATCAGAGTAATTAGTCTTCTTATCAAGTTTTTTACCTATGTCAATGGCTCTCTACAGTTCAAGTGGTCAAGCACTGTCTACATCAATCAGAGGTTGCCAGTGATATGATACAAAAGTTCAAGTTCATTTGGAGGCTATTTCTTTACTTCCAATCTAAGGCATTTTCAGACAGGTTCAAAGAGGGAAAAAGGCTGTGAGTTCAAATCTTCAGGGGCAATTTCTATCACTGATTGTAGAAGTTAAAATGATCTGAGTGTTGCAAGGAAAAATTAAAAGCACAAATCTAATAATGACAATACTTTATCTAAGAAATTCAGACAAGACTATTGTGTCTACTGCTACTATATAGTAAGTAAACAATACATCGCTGAGTAAATTAAATAACGAAAACTAAATAGATTTAGTTGTATAGTTCCAAACAAATCCTTGCATACATCATAACTATACAACTATGCTATTTATTCCAGTTCAAAGTAATTCATTCAAGTGTCAGAAGTGGCATTCCTGTTACCTCACTGATATAGTCATCTAATCTCTAAGTTAGGTTGCCATGTGGCTTTTGCCAGAGAAAATTTCTTTGTAGAATCTATATACAAAGTTTCATTTTCCTCTTCTGATTATATGGCCAAACTAGTAAGATTCTTCCTACAAAACCAGCAAAATTATGTCGATCTTCACATCTATCCTTTTACTTATGGCAATAATTTTGATTCAGTCTGATATCTTTCCTAGTTGTGATCTCATATCTAGCCTTTTTCTTTATGGCAGCCATTCTGATTCAGTCTCTGATATTTTTCCTTGTCATGGCTTCACAGCTAATCTTTTCCTTATGGCAGCCAATTTGATTCAGTCTCATATATTTTTCCTAGTCATGGCTTCAAATCTAGCTTTTTTCCTTCAGACAATGATTTTATTTCAGTCTCTGATATTTTTTATAGTCATGGCTTCACAGCTAACCTTTTTCTTATGTCAGCCAATTTGATTCAGTCTCTGATATTTTTCCTAGTTCTGGCTTCACATCTAGCTTTTTTCTTATGGCAGCCAATTTGATTCAGTCTCTGATATTTTTCCTAGTCCTGGCTTCACATCTAGCCTTTTTCTTATGGCAGCCAATTTAATTCAGTCTCTGATAATTTTCCTAGTCCTGGCTTCACATCTAGCCTTTTTCTTATGGCAGCCAGTTTAATTCAGTCTGTGATATTTTTCCTAGTCCTGGCTCCACATCTAGCCTTTTTCTTATGTCAGCCAATTTGATTCAGTCTTTGATATTTTTCATAGTCAATGCTTCACTCTAGCCTTTTCCTTATAGCAGATATTTTGACTCAATGACATTTTTATCCTGCAATTCAGTTTCTTTAGTAAGACATTATCCCTACCAAGCTTGTTCCCAGTGTTATATGATATGTGATACTAAGTGCAAGTTCAAGTCAATTTCTTTACTTTCAATTATCAATAGGAGAATGTAAAACAATTTGTGTGTTGCTATAAAAAGCAATAAAAAATGATAAAAAGAAAAGCTTGTGAGATTTTAATAAAGATATAATTTTGTTAAGTGTCTTTCATATTCTGCAACTAAGAAAGGATATCCCAAGTGATTGGGGGACATTCTATTATGTCAATGCCTGGAATGCACTTAAAAACATATCCACTTAGATATTTTTTTTCTCAAAATAAAAAAAATAAAAGTCACCACCAAATCGGTTGATTACTTTCCTACAGTTATTATTATTATTGATTATTGGGTGCGGTGAGTGTGATGAGTCAGTGGAGAGCATTGGTACATTTGTCCATGGTCCCCTGACCCTAAGTAATGAGCCCAGGAGGAAACAAGTTTATCTGTAGGTAACTTGGAAAAGATTAATTTGAAAGATTAGCAATAAATACAGGCAGAAATTATCAACATTTATAATGGTTTAAAGCAAAATAAATTCTCCAATCAAAAAACAATCAATTTTGTAAATTGAGTCTCGCTTCCAATTTGATTTCACTCAAAACAGAGAAATTCTTTCTACTTATTTCGATTGTAACATTAATTTATCAATTCATTCATTTATTATGTTTATTTATTATTTTCATAATCTTTAATTAACAAGGATCTTTTTAATTATTATAATTCTCTTCATTTGTTTTCTATTTATAAATGCCACTTACTGGGAGCTTAATGAAAGGCAAGGATTTAAGTACATTTTCAAAACCTTAAAAATTCAAGAGTGTGGCTCACTATCAAAGGTTTTGTGGTATTCTGTTTAAGCTGTTCTAAGATTTCTGCTTTTTTTCCTGCAATTTTCCAAGATCATTTTATTTATTAGTAGTTGATCTTTGTAACCATATGAACCTCTTCAACATTCTATCTGTTCCAAGGGAAGAATGTTGTTTTCATCAAGAAAAATGTAAATGCAGTTCATCAGGACAGATATAATCAATTTATATGTGGTAGACAGACATGTTATTGGCCTGTAATTTTTTGGATCATGTGTTTCACCTGTTTTTGGATCTGTAATACCTTCAGTGATCCATTCTGGAATTTCATTGAGGTTATTAATTAACATTGATAAAGTTTGTGAATTGATGACAGATGATCAAGCCAAAAGTTGTGTATCTTGTCGTTTTTCTTTTTTAAGCATTTCACCCCAAGCAAGGCAGGTGTGCTACTAGCACGCAAGGGTAATAGAGAGTGAAAGCAAGAGTAAAAAGTTTGAGGAAAGGATAAAGGGAAGGACGAGGATCAAGATCATGGCATTAGAAGATGTTGATTGACATGACATTTGAAGATTATAGTTATCAGGGAAGCAAGTAAGGGGAAGGGAGTTCCACTGTTGGGAAGTGTGAGAGAAGAAGCTGTTAGAATAGAAGAGGTGGTTACATTTAACTGTTTCAACAGTGAAAGGGTTAGACCGAGATGCCAATCTAGTGACATGCTTAAATTCATGCAGTTGGGTCAGTTGCTATGAAAATACTAGTAGAAAAGACAGAGGGAAGCTACATCATGTCTGTGAGAAAGTGACTTTAGACAAGATGCCAGGTCAGGACCTATCACATTGCATATCTGTCTTTGGATTTTTTTCAAGAACCTCAAGATGAACAGCAGGGTCACAAGACCATATATGGCAACAATATTCAAATTTTCCTGGGGATTTCTATTTTGGGGATTTTGTTAAAGCTTGCCTAACATTATTTTTGGTTATATATTATTATTATTATTATCTTTTGCTTTCCACTTAGTGCAGTCCATCTCTTTACAGAGTCATTACACAAAACTTGGAGTGAGGCAAAGTAGTAAATATATGCATTCTTTTTGCACAAATTCTGATGTTAAATGATACTTAACATGTGCATTATTTATCTTTTCTTTACTTGATAAGACTCTCCTGATGAGTGGCACCACACAGTCCTAGCTTTTGAATCTCATATAAACTGATCTTGTTAATGTTCTGATCAGTACCTTTTCTGATGTATCCAGGGTTCCAATTATTATAAGTAATGTCTGGCCACTTTTATCCAAGTATGCCAATCCCTATTGCAGATGCCTGCTCAAGCACATTTTTGTTTGTTCAACACCCACCTGTGGTTTATACTGTAACTATGCTGAGCAGACTGTAGCTACAGTTTTTGGGAAAGAGTGCAATATGCAGTGCAATCAACATTCTGAACAAGGCCATTACGCTCAAACCCTTGATCATGATGACTTGCAACTTTATGCTAGCTCAACCATCGACTGCTCAAAAATAATTCTGTCTAACCAGTTTACCCTTATGGCTTGAGTCAACCTGTTGCGTTTTCTTTTTAAGACATTTTCCAAAGGTGCTACAGTCCATAGTGTGATTTGAACACAGGTCTCATGGTCAGAAAGCAAATGTTCAAAACAACAAAGGTTTCATATTTTTCAAGTTCAATTTCAAGATCCTTTTATATTTACTTATCCTGTCATGTTCTTTAACAGATTTTTATCTGATGGCATTGAGAAGACATTTTTTTTTTTTTTGCAGTCTTTGATCACAATTTCTGGTCTATTCTGCTTTTTCATTAATGTCTTTTCTTTGCTCAAATTCCAAAATTTTCTTAATTCTTCTTCCACTGAGACATTTTCTCATAATTATTTTCCAATTTAATGGTAGAACATTTTTGGACTTTATTTGAAGACTTTATTTATTCTGTCTGGAAAAAATTATCCACTTTTTAAATCTTCTCACATATTGTCCTTTTAGTTGAATGTACATATATGGCAGTGAATGCTGGACACTTTCCTCCAAGTTAAAGAAAAGATTTGAGCCAATATAGAAGTTCTTCTACAGAAGGATGCTGATAATACTATGGACTCCAGATATGAGTACCAAGAAACTTTCAGGGAAAATGGAAACAAAATGGGCTCTTATACTTAGAATCAAGAGGGACATTTGAAATTTCCAGGGTACATAATAGGAAAGAGGGCTTGGAGAATATGACACTTACAGGGCATACTGAAGGCACGAAGAGAATGGCAAACAGTAAATAACCAATATAATGGGCTTGTGTAAAAGATTGGCAGAACAAGGATTATGAGAGATAGCAAAAAGATAAAAATTAATAAGAGGTACAAAGGACAGGAAATTGTGGAGAGCCAGAAGGGTTTTTTTTTCCCACATTCCAGTTTTATTCCATCTTATTATTGTTCCTTCTAATCCCAACACTCTGGCTCTATACACTCTTCATTATTACTATTATTTTATTACTAGTTTTATTCCATCTTACTATTGTTGCATTTTATCCCAACACTCTGGCTCTATACACTCTTCATTATTACTATTATTTTATTACTAGTTTTATTCCATCTTATTATTGTTGCATTTTATCCCAACACTCTGGCTCTATACACTCTTCATTATTACTATTATTTTATTAGTAGTTTTATTACATCCTATCATTGTCCCTTTTTACACCAACACTCTGGCTCTATACACTCTTCATTATTACTATTATTTTATTACTAGTTTTATTCCATCTTATTATTGTTGCATTTTATCCCAACACTCTGGCTCTATACACTCTTCATTATTACTATTATTTTATTACTAGTTTTATTCCATCTTATTATTGTTGCATTTTATGCCAACACTCTGGCTCTATACACTCTTCATTATTACTATTATTTTATTACTAGTTTTATTCCATCTTATTATTGTTGCATTTTATCCCAACACTCTGGCTCTATACACTCTTCATTATTACTATTATTTTATTACTAGTTTTATTCCATCTTATTATTGTTGCATTTTATCCCAACACTCTGGCTCTATACACTCTTCATTATTACTATTATTTTATTACTAGTTTTATTCCATCTTATTATTGTTGCATTTTATCCCAACACTCTGGCTCTATACACTCTTCATTATTACTATTATTTTATTACTAGTTTTATTCCATCTTATTATTGTTGCATTTTATCCCAACACTCTGGCTCTATACACTCTTCATTATTACTATTATTTTATTACTAGTTTTATTCCATCTTATTATTGTTGCATTTTATGCCAACACTCTGGCTCTATACACTCTTCATTATTACTATTATTTTATTACTAGTTTTATTCCATCTTATTATTGTTGCATTTTATCCCAACACTCTGGCTCTATACACTCTTCATTATTACTATTATTTTATTACTAGTTTTATTCCATCTTATTATTGTTGCATTTTATCCCAACACTCTGGCTCTATACACTCTTCCTTATTACTATTATTTTATTACTAGTTTTATTCCATCTTATTATTGTTGCATTTTATCCCAACACTCTGGCTCTATACACTCTTCATTATTACTATTATTTTATTACTAGTTTTATTCCATCTTATTATTGTTGCATTTTATCCCAACACTCTGGCTCTATACACTCTTCATTATTACTATTATTTTATTACTAGTTTTATTCCATCTTATTATTGTTGCATTTTATCCCAACACTCTGGCTCTATACACTCTTCATTATTACTATTATTTTATTACTAGTTTTATTCCATCTTATTATTGTTGCATTTTATCCCAACACTCTGGCTCTATACACTCTTCATTATTACTATTATTTTATTACTAGTTTTATTCCATCTTATTATTGTTGCATTTTATCCCAACACTCTGGCTCTATACACTCTTCATTATTACTATTATTTTATTACTAGTTTTATTCCATCTTATTATTGTTGCATTTTATCCCAACACTCTGGCTCTATACACTCTTCATTATTACTATTATTTTATTACTAGTTTTATTCCATCTTATTATTGTTGCATTTTATCCCAACACTCTGGCTCTATACACTCTTCATTATTACTATTATTTTATTACTAGTTTTATTCCATCTTATTATTGTTGCATTTTATGCCAACACTCTGGCTCTATACACTCTTCATTATTACTATTATTTTATTACTAGTTTTATTCCATCTTATTATTGTTGCATTTTATCCCAACACTCTGGCTCTATACACTCTTCATTATTACTATTATTTTATTACTAGTTTTATTCCATCTTATTATTGTTGCATTTTATCCCAACACTCTGGCTCTATACACTCTTCATTATTACTATTATTTTATTACTAGTTTTATTCCATCTTATTATTGTTGCATTTTATCCCAACACTCTGGCTCTATACACTCTTCATTATTACTATTATTTTATTACTAGTTTTATTCCATCTTATTATTGTTGCATTTTATCCCAACACTCTGGCTCTATACACTCTTCATTATTACTATTATTTTATTACTAGTTTTATTCCATCTTATTATTGTTGCATTTTATGCCAACACTCTGGCTCTATACACTCTTCATTATTACTATTATTTTATTACTAGTTTTATTCCATCTTATTATTGTTGCATTTTATCCCAACACTCTGGCTCTATACACTCTTCATTATTACTATTATTTTATTACTAGTTTTATTCCATCTTATTATTGTTGCATTTTATCCCAACACACTGGCTCTATACACTCTTCCTTATTACTATTATTTTATTACTAGTTTTATTCCATCTTATTATTGTTGCATTTTATCCCAACACTCTGGCTCTATACACTCTTCATTATTACTATTATTTTATTACTAGTTTTATTCCATCTTATTATTGTTGCATTTTATCCCAACACTCTGGCTCTATACACTCTTCCTTATTACTATTATTTTATTACTAGTTTTATTCCATCTTATTATTGTTGCATTTTATCCCAACACTCTGGCTCTATACACTCTTCATTATTACTATTATTTTATTACTAGTTTTATTCCATCTTATTATTGTTGCATTTTATCCCAACACTCTGGCTCTATACACTCTTCATTATTACTATTATTTTATTACTAGTTTTATTCCATCTTATTATTGTTGCATTTTATCCCAACACTCTGGCTCTATACACTCTTCATTATTACTATTATTTTATTACTAGTTTTATTCCATCTTATTATTGTTGCATTTTATCCCAACACTCTGGCTCTATACACTCTTCATTATTACTATTATTTTATTACTAGTTTTATTCCATCTTATTATTGTTGCATTTTATCCCAACACTCTGGCTCTATACACTCTTCATTATTACTATTATTTTATTACTAGTTTTATTCCATCTTATTATTGTTGCATTTTATCCCAACACTCTGGCTCTATACACTCTTCATTATTACTATTATTTTATTACTAGTTTTATTCCATCTTATTATTGTTGCATTTTATCCCAACACTCTGGCTCTATACACTCTTCATTATTACTATTATTTTATTACTAGTTTTATTCCATCTTATTATTGTTGCATTTTATGCCAACACTCTGGCTCTATACACTCTTCATTATTACTATTATTTTATTACTAGTTTTATTCCATCTTATTATTGTTGCATTTTATCCCAACACTCTGGCTCTATACACTCTTCATTATTACTATTATTTTATTACTAGTTTTATTCCATCTTATTATTGTTGCATTTTATCCCAACACTCTGGCTCTATACACTCTTCCTTATTACTATTATTTTATTACTAGTTTTATTCCATCTTATTATTGTTGCATTTTATCCCAACACTCTGGCTCTATACACTCTTCATTATTACTATTATTTTATTACTAGTTTTATTCCATCTTATTATTGTTGCATTTTATCCCAACACTCTGGCTCTATACACTCTTCATTATTACTATTATTTTATTACTAGTTTTATTCCATCTTATTATTGTTGCATTTTATCCCAACACTCTGGCTCTATACACTCTTCATTATTACTATTATTTTATTACTAGTTTTATTCCATCTTATTATTGTTGCATTTTATGCCAACACTCTGGCTCTATACACTCTTCATTATTACTATTATTTTATTACTAGTTTTATTCCATCTTATTATTGTTGCATTTTATGCCAACACTCTGGCTCTATACACTCTTCATTATTACTATTATTTTATTACTAGTTTTATTCCATCTTATTATTGTTGCATTTTATCCCAACACTCTGGCTCTATACACTCTTCATTATTACTATTATTTTATTACTAGTTTTATTCCATCTTATTATTGTTGCATTTTATCCCAACACTCTGCTTCTATACACTCTTCATTATTACTATTATTTTATTACTAGTTTTATTCCATCTTATTATTGTTGCATTTTATCCCAACACTCTGGCTCTATACACTTTTCATTATTACTATTATTTTATTACTAGTTTTATTCCATCTTATTATTGTTGCATTTTATCCCAACACTCTGGCTCTATACACTCTTCATTATTACTATTATTTTATTACTAGTTTTATTCCATCTTATTATTGTTGCATTTTATCCCAACACTCTGGCTCTATACACTCTTCATTATTACTATTATTTTATTACTAGTTTTATTCCATCTTATTATTGTTGCATTTTATGCCAACACTCTGGCTCTATACACTCTTCATTATTACTATTATTTTATTACTAGTTTTATTCCATCTTATTATTGTTGCATTTTATGCCAACACTCTGGCTCTATACACTCTTCATTATTACTATTATTTTATTACTAGTTTTATTCCATCTTATTATTGTTGCATTTTATCCCAACACTCTGGCTCTATACACTCTTCATTATTACTATTATTTTATTACTAGTTTTATTCCATCTTATTATTGTTGCATTTTATCCCAACACTCTGCTTCTATACACTCTTCATTATTACTATTATTTTATTACTAGTTTTATTCCATCTTATTATTGTTGCATTTTATCCCAACACTCTGGCTCTATACACTCTTCATTATTACTATTATTTTATTACTAGTTTTATTCCATCTTATTATTGTTGCATTTTATCCCAACACTCTGGCTCTATACACTCTTCATTATTACTATTATTTTATTACTAGTTTTATTCCATCTTATTATTGTTGCATTTTATGCCAACACTCTGGCTCTATACACTCTTCATTATTACTATTATTTTATTACTAGTTTTATTCCATCTTATTATTGTTGCATTTTATCCCAACACTCTGGCTCTATACACTCTTCATTATTACTATTATTTTATTACTAGTTTTATTCCATCTTATTATTGTTGCATTTTACCCCAACACTCTGGCTCTATACACTCTTCATTATTACTATTATTTTATTACTAGTTTTATTCCATCTTATTATTGTTGCATTTTATCCCAACACTCTGGCTCTATACACTCTTCATTATTACTATTATTTTATTACTAGTTTTATTCCATCTTATTATTGTTGCATTTTATCCCAACACTCTGGCTCTATACACTCTTCATTATTACTATTATTTTATTACTAGTTTTATTCCATCTTATTATTGTTGCATTTTATCCCAACACTCTGGCTCTATACACTCTTCATTATTACTATTATTTTATTACTAGTTTTATTCCATCTTATTATTGTTGCATTTTATCCCAACACTCTGGCTCTATACACTTTTCATTATTACTATTATTTTATTACTAGTTTTATTCCATCTTATTATTGTTGCATTTTATCCCAACACTCTGGCTCTATACACTCTTCATTATTACTATTATTTTATTACTAGTTTTATTCCATCTTATTATTGTTGCATTTTATCCCAACACTCTGGCTCTATACACTCTTCATTATTACTATTATTTTATTACTAGTTTTATTCCATCTTATTATTGTTGCATTTTATCCCAACACTCTGGCTCTATACACTCTTCATTATTACTATTATTTTATTACTAGTTTTATTCCATCTTATTATTGTTGCATTTTATCCCAACACTCTGGCTCTATACACTCTTCATTATTACTATTATTTTATTACTAGTTTTATTCCATCTTATTATTGTTGCATTTTATCCCAACACTCTGGCTCTATACACTCTTCATTATTACTATTATTTTATTACTAGTTTTATTCCATCTTATTATTGTTGCATTTTATCCCAACACTCTGGCTCTATACACTCTTCATTATTACTATTATTTTATTACTAGTTTTATTCCATCTTATTATTGTTGCATTTTACCCCAACACTCTGGCTCTATACACTCTTCATTATTACTATTATTTTATTACTAGTTTTATTCCATCTTATTATTGTTGCATTTTATCCCAACACTCTGGCTCTATACACTCTTCATTATTACTATTATTTTATTACTAGTTTTATTCCATCTTATTATTGTTGCATTTTATCCCAACACTCTGGCTCTATACACTCTTCATTATTACTATTATTTTATTACTAGTTTTATTCCATCTTATTATTGTTGCATTTTATCCCAACACTCTGGCTCTATACACTCTTCATTATTACTATTATTTTATTACTAGTTTTATTCCATCTTATTATTGTTGCATTTTATCCCAACACTCTGGCTCTATACACTCTTCATTATTACTATTATTTTATTACTAGTTTTATTCCATCTTATTACTGTTGGTTTTTATCCCAACACTCTGGCTCTATACACTCTTCATTATTACTATTATTTTATTACTAGTTTTATTCCATCTTATTATTGTTGCATTTTACCCCAACACTCTGGCTCTATACACTCTTCATTATTACTATTATTTTATTACTAGTTTTATTCCATCTTATTATTGTTGCATTTTACCCCAACACTCTGGCTCTATACACTCTTCATTATTACTATTATTTTATTACTAGTTTTATTCCATCTTATTATTGTTGCATTTTATCCCAACACTCTGGCTCTATACACTCTTCATTATTACTATTATTTTATTACTAGTTTTATTCCATCTTATTATTGTTGCATTTTATCCCAACACTCTGGCTCTATACACTCTTCATTATTACTATTATTTTATTACTAGTTTTATTCCATCTTATTATTGTTGCATTTTATCCCAACACTCTGGCTCTATACACTCTTCATTATTACTATTATTTTATTACTAGTTTTATTCCATCTTATTATTGTTGCATTTTACCCCAACACTCTGGCTCTATACACTCTTCATTATTACTATTATTTTATTACTAGTTTTATTCCATCTTATTATTGTTGCATTTTATCCCAACACTCTGGCTCTATACACTCTTCATTATTACTATTATTTTATTACTAGTTTTATTCCATCTTATTATTGTTGCATTTTATCCCAACACTCTGGCTCTATACACTCTTCATTATTACTATTATTTTATTACTAGTTTTATTCCATCTTATTATTGTTGCATTTTATCCCAACACTCTGGCTCTATACACTCTTCATTATTACTATTATTTTATTACTAGTTTTATTCCATCTTATTATTGTTGCATTTTACCCCAACACTCTGGCTCTATACACTCTTCATTATTACTATTATTTTATTACTAGTTTTATTCCATCTTATTATTGTTGCATTTTACCCCAACACTCTGGCTCTATACACTCTTCATTATTACTATTATTTTATTACTAGTTTTATTCCATCTTATTATTGTTGCATTTTATCCCAACACTCTGGCTCTATACACTCTTCATTATTACTATTATTTTATTACTAGTTTTATTCCATCTTATTATTGTTGCATTTTATCCCAACACTCTGGCTCTATACACTCTTCATTATTACTATTATTTTATTACTAGTTTTATTCCATCTTATTATTGTTGCATTTTATCCCAACACTCTGGCTCTATACACTCTTCATTATTACTATTATTTTATTACTAGTTTTATTCCATCTTATTACTGTTGGTTTTTATCCCAACACTCTGAATCAATATGCTCATTAGTGTTACTTTTGTTCATTTTATTACTAATTTTACTTCATATTATTGCTGGGTTTTTTTCACAACATTATTATAATTAAAACTCAAAGTCAGATAATTAATATTAATAAAGAGGGTAATGACCTAGAGCATTTGTATAAAATATGAATAATAATTTAAATTAAAATTATTAAGAAAATAATATTTATTAGTATATATGAAAATATTAGTAAAAACAAAAATTTGGAAAATAATATTTTTTTTAAATATGTGGATGAAAATAAATTCTATCTTCTTAATAGCATAGAATTTTTGTATCTATATTTATTAGATAACACAATTTTTGCCATTGTTTCTTTGTATAATAGTATATTTGGGATCACAGAATGCATATTTTTTTCCCATGTTATCCCTAACATAACTTGTCTGATTGCATAGTGTTTATGCAGAATGTGTAGATGATTATCAAACAATAAAAAAGAACCATCACCGTGTTGTCAAACAGTCCTTTGTTCTGATTGGCTAAACCAGGATGTCATTCACCGATAGTCAATCAGGGCTCTCTTCCACAAGCCTGCCTTTTGCATTAGCCTGTCTACTCCTTTGCAGACCAAATTTATCGCTTGAAAGAAGCAAAATGAGGGACTTCGCCAGCAGAGCATGTCAAATTATGGGCCTTTCTAACCAATGATGCTTATCTGTTATTACAACTGAGAAAATTTAAATGTTTGATGAAGGCTATGTTGTACGTGATTATTTTATTTGATTCGAATAAAATGATCTCAGTCCTGACAGATCAACTCATTTTTGTTCTTATTTTCATGTTTTTTGGGTGTTTCGCTTGAGAATATTCAAAATAATTTTTTATTGGAGAGAAAGGACAGATTTGATCTCTTCACACTTGATCAAAAATCCAAAATTCTGAATGAATTTATATAACCTAATTTAAAACAAATATGATGAGGTTTTTAACTGATTTATATATTCTTTTCACAAAAGCAGTTTATTTTTTTATTGACAAAACCTGGATACTTTATTTCAGAATGGAATAAAACAGGAGTTTACATTATATTTAATAGAACTGAAGTTCTCATGTTTAAAAATGGTATATTCTGACACAAAGCCACAATATTGTGACAATCAGTGAAAATCAAAATTACCATACTTGTGACTTTTATGAAGATATCTTGCAAAAAAACTGTTCCACAATGTGGTAATAAAATAAGCATATCCCATTCTCCCTCTCTATTCTAACCATTCACCACAATATAAGAAATGTTTTTCAACACTAAAGCTGAATTAGTCAAATAAAGCTTCAATTTAGAGCTATTGCTATATTACACACAATAAAGTATGTATTGAGGTTAGTTTATTCTGGCACAAGAACACAATCAAGGGTCACACAGTAAGAATTAAATGTTACTAGTTAATTATCTTGCTAACTATTGTGTTATGGTATTAATTCCTAAAGGTTATTTAAAGATTGTATTACAATTCCTTATTATACTTGATATAGCACAAGAAAACAATAATGGGTCACAGAGAAAGAACTGATTTTTATGCTCTTGTAAGCTGGTCTCAAAGGTAAAAAAGGGTTTCCTTTTTGATTTAACAATATTATAGATATAATTACTTGATTATATTTATTTATAACTAATCAAACGGGCAAAAGAACAAATAGATTTAAGAAAAGAGATTATGATTGAGTTGTGATAATTTATTAGCATTAAATTTACAAATCATAGTATACAATTATCAGCATTAATAAATGCCATATTACATGCCAAATTTATTACCACAGCAAAAGTGAAAAAATCTCTTACTCCCTGATGGAGTTGCTTTCCCTGTTATTTATTTTCTTAAACACAGAAATTAATAACAACCAGCCTAGAGCTTCATCTAGGCCAGTTGTTATTAATTTAAAAACTTTTTAAGAAAATAAAAAATAGGATAGCAACTCAAACACATGAAATGTAAATAATGTTAAGTGTAATATATCATTGTATTAAGCTCATATCTATCAAACAGATTTAAGTTTGTTTCAGCTTAATGGGTGACAATAATATCACATGTAAGATAAATAATATCATGTTGTGGTCACAACTATAATGGGAGAGAGATATCGAAGAAAGGTTTATTCTCCCACTCTCATTTTCCCCATTATGGGCATTATTAGGGTTAGGGCATTATCATATCCATGATATAATAACACTGCATTATTTTTATTAAATAAAATTTGCATCATGGTCACCATTATAATAGAAGAGAAATATAGAAGAAAGGTTTATATTCCCATTTCAATTTCCCCCATTATGAGTATTATCATATCCATGATATAATAGCACTGTATTTCATAGACAAAATTGAATGGCTGAAAGGAAAAGGAACTTTTATAGCACTAAGACATACACAAAACTATATATGCATATATATGTATTTCACATGAAGAATAGTATATCACATATATCTACACAGTGAGCAGTGTGTAAGGAGAAACAAAAATAAAGGTCTTACATATGATATAGAGATACTCCTGCATCTGTAGAAGCCATATTTAGGACTCCAGATTCAAATGGGGTGGATTCAACTACTATGTCTCAGGCAAGGACATATTTCATGAATGGGAAACAGCAAGTTTTGAGTTTTTCCAAATTGAGGACTGTGTCAGAGTTTCTATCTATATCTGGGAAAGATATATTCCAAAATGGAAACAGCACTATGGACTTGTAAACTATATCTTTTGCTAGAGGAGGCAGATTTAGCCTCAGCCAGCATCACTTAGTCCAGGCTAAAAAAAACAGCTGCTCGGTTTGGCTTCTGTAAACAAACTGAAATTGACTACTGCTTCTGTTACTGTATGGAGTGATGTCATTAAATGACAATCATGTGACCCATGTGACTTATCCTCACCAAACGGAGATAATCACCTTCTGTATCCCTACAAACCCCATTGTTTTCATCTGAGGAAATATTGTTCAATTTTTGTAGGCTTTTTTTTTGGAGTGAACTAAACTCATTTTGATTCTGTCTATATTTCTGAGGTATTATGTACAGTATTTACATTAGTCGGACTATTGTCCTCATCTTTGTCGCCATATTTGTCACAATGTTTCGGCCTTCTTCAGGTGGTTGGAATTTCGAACCGAACCCTTTATTTCGATCACTGGGGTAGACTGTTCTAGTTCCACGAGCCATGTTTGATGGATGTCAGTTATCAGTTATCTCCTGCTAATTTTCCCTCTGAAAGTTCTCCACTGCCTGAACCGGGTATTGAACCCACACTCTTTGGGTCTTGTCACTGGATCTAACCAACGCCTTTATCCACTGTGCCATGTGTCCTTGAATTTCTGTGTATTATAAACCTAATTTTTCAGCAACCATTTTTTACCAGTACTCATATTGCAATTTTGCTGTTATCATTGCATGATTTTTTACAAGATCTCATATTGCAACTTTTTTTGTTATCATTGCTGTTCTCTGGCACTCCTTATTACTGGTTCCCATATTGTATTTATTTCTATGCTTGGCCGACTCAGGAGATTTTTGTGGCCTAGCATATGTGCTGATTCCTTAAGTTTACGAATTTTCCAATGGTGTTCCCTGTCTATGATCTCAACCTGATCCCACAGGGAATGGTGATCTCCCTTCTCTCTCCATATGTGGTCAGCCACGCCTGATTTTTCTACTTCCCCTTGCGTTACAGCTTTCTGGTGTTCTTGAAGCCTTACCTTGAGGGGGTGGCCTGTTTCTCCTTTATATTCCTTTCCGCAGCTGCACGGGATAGCGTACACACAGTCTTTAGTCCTGTTCTCCTCTATGGGGGGGTCTCACTCGAGAGGCTTAACTTTAAAATTTAAATTTCTGGCTTCCAATGTGTCCAGATGTAACAGGGAGAGTTTGGGAACCACACACAAACACACAGACATACATTTTTTTTATTGAAATTGGAGTAGATTTGAACAGCAAAATTATATCAGAACAATTTTGTTTATCTGATAGGAATCTGATCTAGCCCATTTGGAATTGGGTCAGTAGGAAGAAAATGGAAGATGATCGAGATAATTTTTATTGGTTAAAATTTGAAATAGAGCTTACTAAAGCTATGAGGAACTTTGAAATTCACATGATTTTGGGTTGAAGGTAGCACTCGTGATAATTGTGTGTGGGCCAAGGGTCTATTTATGATCAGCCAGGTTTATCTATAGAAACGCGCACAGAAATCTGTTGACAGAGTTGTTGGTTCGTCGAGCTGGGTAGGGAGAGGTCAGAGACTGGAAGTGATGTTAGAGATTGGAACCAAACGCCCACTAACATTTTGTTGATATAAGTACGAAGAAGCGAATTACTCCTCCAACAATCTAGGACTGCTACTGCTACTATTATTACTACCACTGGAAACGGAAACGTCGACCAAGCTACAATAATCAAAAGGTTGACTTTGGGCTCATCTGTCGTCGAGTGCAGTCGAGCTGGGTGGAGAGATATCGAAGACTGGAAGTGACATCAAGGATTGGAACAAAACTCCCACTAACATGTACTGTTGATATAAGTACTGCTGCTCCGGCTACCACAAAGATTACTACTACTGTTACTACTGCCGAGGAGGAACGCAACTATAAACTTTAAGCTGTGCACAGAAATCTTTATCTCTCCATCGCAAGAGTCGTATATCATTCTGAGACGATTTCACAACCCACTCTCTGTCTAGAATCCAGTGTATGAGTTTTTACGTCAATTATTTTCTTTTCTGTAACCCGTTTCTTTTCTATACTATTCTTTTCTGCTATATAAAAGACATTAACAATTCAACCATTGAATAGTTGTTTGTCTGGCTTTCTGCAGATATATATATATTTTTTTGGTGCATTCTAAATTTCTTAGCACAGACTCTCCAGCTGTGTCTACTTCATTATTTGTTGTTGATTTTACTATTATTACATTTATTTGCGTTGATGTGTGCATTTGTAGTTTGTTAATCTGTTTATTATTTTCTTAATTTGTTTATTTATTTGTTTAGCTATTTTATTTTTTGTTGTTACTCATCATATTTGTTTAGTTTAAAGTATTGGCTTTGTTACTTTATCTGCTTTGTATATAGTACATATATTTGAATTTTTGGCGGCATTTTACAACGTATTCATTTTTAGATGTTAATTTTTAAGTAACGTAATAAAAATTTGTTTTCATGTCCACAGTTTAGGATGAGTTCTGATCATTTATTTAGTTATTTGTGTTGGTCTGGGAAGATGATTATAGTTATTTTCTCCTCTAGACATAGTTTACATTTTTAGGATTTAATGTTGTAGGCTGGTGCTGTTTTCCCTATTTTCCATGATATTTTTCGTGTAATTTGCTTTTTGTCTTTAATTTCCCATAAATGTTTAGAAAGCATTGTGCTGTTTAGATATTTATTATTTGTAAAGGATGTTTTGTATACATAGTTTCTCTGTTTCCAAGGTTCTTCAGTTACATGTGTATTTTTTTCCCGTTATCTATTGATTTTACAGTGGCTTGGTATATTGCATTGTTTTGCAAGAAATTGACATTTAAGTGACATTCATTCTTTGCTCTGCAGTTATAGGTGGGCTACATTTGTGCGGGTGGTTTGTTGATTATATTTCTGTTGTGCTTTTTTATTATTTATGTCATGTTCTCACTACAAATTTAGCTGATTTTTACTTTGTTTCTGTTGAATATCTTGTGGAGAATGCTTGGTGAGGGGAAGTGTTTGAGTATGTTTGTGTATTCCATATATATATATATATATTTTATACACACACATATATATATATACATACATACATATATATATATGTATATATATATGAAATAACTGTGTTCAGTTATCAGTTTATCTCATCCTACTGAAATCTATTAATGTCTTTCCCTATCTTTCTCAGTCTTGTCATAACTCTCACAGTTTGTGCATCCATCTGCCTGTCAATCAGTCTGTTATCATATTCTGTTCATGTCGCTTTTATCTAGTTAGCTACATTCCAATCCATCTGTGAATATACCTGTTGGTTAAGGGGATAGCAAATTTGGATTGCCTGATTCTAGTTAGTGTTCAACCTCAATGTCTGTTGCTTTTGTAAAAAAATGCTTATCATGTTTCAAGAACTTCTCAGCCATTCTTTAACCCCAAAAAACAAGAAAAAATATGGAAGATAAGCTTGACTGTTTGTAACTGATGGCAGATAATCATCTTTAAGGCAAAAGCTCATTCTTTTTCCCAAATAACAGTTTGAAACCTAAGCATGGATTATGTGTTAGACATAATACTTTTCCATTTATCAGATGGAAGCTATCTGAAACCCATTACTCCAGAAATATCTGTTATTTCATTTGTAGAAACACACTGTTACTTCTGTTGAAATGTTTTAAGCATGTCAGATCTGGTCTTGCCAATATAAAAACATCTTGAGATTTTTGATAGCAAGAAACAAGTTGGCTTATCTATTTTTCAATGACATAATCTTCAAGGAAAACGAATGGTAATAATTTATGACAAATCATGGGCAAGAAGAACATCTTATAAGATTTGACCCAGACAACTGATCACAGAGCCTGAAAAATGGCTTGCTTTTTCAAAATATTAATTTTAATGAACAAAGAATGTGATTTAACTGAAAAGGTTTCAATAGAGAAAAAGAATAACAAGAAAATAAATATCATTTTCCTCTCTTTCTTTCAAACTCTCTCCCATTCTTTCTCTTGCTCTCATATTCACTCTGTCTCACTTTCACTTTCCTCTCAGTTTCCTCTCTTTCTCTCACACTCTATCCCATTATTTCTCTTGCTCTCATATTCACTTTCTATCACTTTCACTCACATTTTCCTCTCTTTATCTCACACTCTCTCCCATTCTTTCTCTTGCTCTCATATTCACTCACTCTCTCTTGCTTTTACTTACATGCCACCTTCTCTTTCTCTCTGGCATACAGAATGCAACATTTTTAGTTGGAATCAAAAGGACTTCAATGACATGGTGTCTTGGTTTAATCAGATCGAATTTGGTGAATGGATGTGTTTTCTGGTACCAGTATTATGTGTGGGTTTGTAATGTGAGTAGAGGTCGCACTTTGAACAGGTAAGTTGTTTTGATATTCTCAGATGAAATATGTTAATTACTCTACATATTTTGATTATTAATTTACCTATTTCTTTTTGTTGTTGCTTTTAATCTTTAACTTATCTATTCTTCATTAAAGGAAATTATGAACACAAGTTAATTTTGATTATTTTTTCATCTTTCTTCCATTGGCTAATTTATTTTTCATCCATGAAGTGCAGCTGCAGGAATTTGTAATACAGAAGCAGCAAGGGATAGGATTCATATTTGCTTCACAGGAACTTGTCTTTCATGGAAAATGTTTTAACCAACTAGCTTACCAAAAGTGTGGAAGTGCCACAATGACATGATAGTTAGAAAGCTCATCTTACAAGCCAATTTTCTGATAGGTTGATTTCAATCTTCATCAATCTGCTTCCAAATATTGTGGTTTGGGGCAAGCTTAAAAAATAACAGTTTTTAAGATAATGTTTCTAATACTTCAAATATTATTTTTTCTGTTGATTCTATTCTGTACAGTGTTGTTAAATGGCAAATACATGTTTTATTTCTGCTCTATTCGTCTTTGACAAATTAAAGAGTATTAATTACACATTAGAAATTAATGAATGAAAACAAAGTTTTTGTGGGATTGGCAATAATTTAAATCATAAGCATCTGTTACTAATTGCTTTAAGGGGAGTGGAAAGCTTCAAGAGGAGAGGAAAGCTTCAAGAGGACAGGAAAGCTTCAAAGGAAGAGGAAAACTTCAAGGGAAAAGGAAAGCTTCAAGGAGGGAGGAAAGCTTCAAGAGGAGAGGAAAGCTCAAAGGGGAGAGGAAAGCTTCAAGGGGTGAGGAAAGCTTCAAGGGCAGAGGAAAGCTTCAAGAGGAGAGGAAAGCTTCAAGGGCAGAGGAAAGCTTCAAGTCAAAAGGAAAGCTATGAGGGGAGAGGAAAGCTTCAAGAGGAGAGGAAAGCTTCAAGGGAAGATGAAAGCTTCAAGGGGAGAGGAAAGCTTCAAGGGGTGCAGAAAACTTCAGGGGAGAGGAAAGCTTCAAGGGGAGAGGAAAGCTTCAAGGGGTGAGGAAAGCTCAAAGGAGAGAGGAAAGCTTAGTGGGGAGAGGAAAGCTTCAAGTCAAAAGGAAAGCTATGAGGGGAGAGGAAAGCTTCAAGAGGAGAGGAAAGCTTCAAGGTTGAGGAAAGCTTTAAGGAGAGAGGAAAGCTTCAAGGGGTAAGGAACAGTTCATGGGGAGAGGAAAGCTTCAAGGGTAGAGGAAAGCGACAAGAGGAGAGGAAAGCCTCAAGGGGTGAGGAAAGCTTCAAGGGGAGGGGAAAGCTTCAAGGGGAGAGCAAAGCTTCGATGGGTGAGGAACATTGAAAGGAAACCTTAGTGTGGAAAGGAAAGCTTCAAGGAGAAAGGAAAGCTTCAAGGAGAGTGGAATAATTCAAGAGGAGTGGAATACTTCAGTGTGCTGGGACAGCTACAAGGATACGGGATCTGCACCCCTTGTAGCTATAAGGGGTGTGGAAAGCTTCAAGCGGTAGGAGGGCTGCCACTTTTCCATGGTACTGCAAAATATATATTTAGTATATATGTGTATTCTAAACTTGTTATACAAGCACTAGCTGTTGTTTTGTAAAGCAACTAAAGATGGGGTTATATAAGCTGATTGTATAGCACCATTATTCTTTATTTAGTATATGTGCGATGACCTGCTGATTCAATGGTGAGGGTAAGAGGAAAATAACTGTTTGTCACCATTCACCTTCAATTGATTCCCATGATTCAATGTATTATGTTGGTTTCTAATATTAGCATGACCATAAATCTGGATACTCTTTGAATAAAACCAATCTCACTCTTCAAATTCAAAAAGTTTCATATCAGCTCTTAAAATCTCTTTTTTTTCTTCACACATAAAAGAAAAATGTGAATAATATATCACACAAAGACGAATGAAAATTTCAAAGAAAAATGTAAAATTGGTGAAAAATAAAAAATAAAATATTAAAAGGAAGAATTTTCTTGAAAACCAAAATTTACAAAGTTAGAAAAAATTATTTTTGGTCAAAATGGGTGATTTGTTTCATTAGTTTAGCTTAGTATGACACAAGGCCAAAATAATAGGGCATATAGTATCCAAATCCAGTAGAGAATTTGTCTACAAGAAAAGCTTACTAATTAGTTTCACTAATTGTTTTCACTAAGTATAACCTAGTCTGGTAAAAGGGCATAATAAGTGAGCATCTAAATTACTACATTTACCTTGTGAAGCAAGCTTACCAGCCACTTACAGTTCTTAAGATTAGTTTATCTGGTATAAAGCAGTATTAGCAAAGCTCTATATTAGTAAATTAGTCTACAAGGCAAGTTTTCCAACCATCATGAAAAGTAGGTGCTATGTTATTTTCTAATCATAACATAGTCTGACACAAGGCTATAAATGTAGACCACTCTGTAGAGATCAAACTGCGTTAGAGTATTAGTCTGTGAGACAAGCTGGCTGATCATTCTATGATAGGTGTCTAGGTAAATGGAAGAATGTTTTACTCAGATTAACCTGATTTTTTTAGACATTTATTCCTTTTTTTGTCAACGCTGGTCACATGATATTCGCTAAAAGAGCATGAGGCCATTTTTGTTGATGGATATCTTGAGTCAGTCTTTGGAATAAGAACATAATTCGTGTTCAGCCCAAACTATTTCCCTTGTGAATTCCTTTCACTTCATTCCAAGTTTAAATGGAGACAGGACAAGATATTTTCATTTTGGTATAAGAGCTTTTTTTTTTCTCGCCAAAAAGCCTCCTGCCGTTTTTTTCTCACCAAAAAGCCCTCCTGCCGGGTAAAAATCCCTAGTTCTATCTTTGGGGAAATCTCAACTAAAATGAAAAGGACTTGATATGGTGGGTGGGGGGGTGTTATCTAACTGTTTTTCTTTTGAAGAATCACACAGCATTTTAACTTGAATAAATCAAAGAGAAAAATAATAATACATTGTGAAAGGGGAATACAGAGAAAGACAGAAACGAAGGTGAGGGTAATAGGGTTGAGAGAGAGAGAAACGAAGGTGAGGATAATAGTGTTAAGAGAGAGAGTGAGAGAGAAACGAAGGTGAGGGTAATAGTGTTAAGAGAGAGAGTGAGAGAGAAACGAAGGTGAGGGTAATAGTGTTAAGAGAGAGAGAGAGAGAGAAACGAAGGTGAGGGTAATAGTGTTAAGAGAGAGAGTGAGAGAAACGAAGGTGAGGGTAATAGTGTTAAGAGAGAGAGAGAGAAACGAAGGTGAGGGTAATAGGATTGAGAGAGAGAGAGAGAGAGAAACGAAGGTGAGGGTAATAGTGTTAAGAGAGAGAGAGAGAAACGAAGGTGAGGGTAATAGTGTTAAGAGAGAGAGAGAGAGAGAGAAACGAAGGTGAGGGTAATAGTGTTAAGAGAGAGAGTGAGAGAGAAACGAAGGTGAGGGTAATAGTGTTAAGAGAGAGAGTGAGAGAGAAACGAAGGTGAGGGTAATAGTGTTAAGAGAGAGAGAGAGAGAGAGAGAAACGAAGGTGAGGGTAATAGTGTTAAGAGAGAGATTGAGAGAGAAACGAAGGTGAGGGTAATAGTGTTAAGAGAGAGAGAGAGAGAAACGAAGGTGAGGGTAATAGTGTTAAGAGAGAGAGTGAGAGAGAAACGAAGGTGAGGGTAATAGTGTTAAGAGAGAGAGAGAGAGAAACGAAAGTGAGGGTAATAGTGTTAAGAGAGAGAGAGAAACGAAGGTGAGAGAAATAGGGTTGAGAGAGAGAGAGTGAGAGAAACGAAGGTGAGGGTAATAGTGTTAAGAGAGAGAGAGAGAGAGAAACGAAGGTGAGGGTAATAATGTTAAGAGAGAGAGAGAGAGAGAGAAACGAAGGTGAGGGTAATAATGTTAAGAGAGAGAGAGAGAGAGAAACGAAGGTGAGGGTAATAGTGTTAAGAGAGAGAGAGAGAAACGAAGGTGAGGGTAATAGTGTTAAGAGAGAGAGAGAGAGAGAAACGATGGTGAGGGTAATAGTGTTAAGAGAGAGAGAGAGAGAAAAACGAAGGTGAGGGTAATAGTGTTAAGAGAGAGAGAGAGAGAGAAACGAAGGTGAGGGTAATAGTGTTAAGAGAGAGAGAAACGAAGGTGGGGGTAATAGTGTTAAGAGAGAGAGTGAGAGAAATGAAGGTGAGGGTAATAGTGTTAAGAGAGAGAGAGAGAAACGAAGGTGAGGGTAATAGGGTTGAGAGAGAGAGAGAGAAACGAAGGTGAGGGTAATAGTGTTAAGAGAGAGAGTGAGAGGGAAACGAAGGTGAGGGTAATAGTGTTAAGAGAGAGAGAGAGAGAAACGAAGGTGAGGGTAATAGTGTTAAGAGAGAGAGAGAGAGAGAAACGAAGGTGAGGGTAATATTGTTAAGAGAGACAGAGAGAGAAACGAAGGTGAGGGTAATAGTGTTAAGAGAGAGAGAGAGAAACGAAGGTGAGGGTAATAGTGTTAAGAGAGAGAGAGAGAGAGAAACGTAGGTGAGGGTAATAGTGTTAAGAGAGAGAGAGAGAGAAACGAAGGTGAGGGTAATAGTGTTAAGAGAGAGAGTGAGAGAGAAACGAAGGTGAGGGTAATAGTGTTAAGAGAGAGAGAGAGATAAACGAAGGTGAGGGTAATAGTGCTAAGAGAGAGAGAGAGAGAGAGAAACGAAGGTGAGGGTAATAGTGTTAAGAGAGAGAGAGAGAGAAACGAAGGTGAGGGTAATAGTGTTAAGAGAGAGAGTGAGAGAAACGAAGGTGAGGGTAATAGTGTTAAGAGAGAGAGTGAGAGAAACGAAGGTGAGGGTAATAGAGTTAAGAGAGAGAGTGAGAGAGAAACGAAGGTGAGGGTAATAGTGTTAAGAGAGAGAGTGAGAGAAACGAAGGTGAGGGTAATAGTGTTAAGAGAGAGAGAAAGAGAGAAACGAAGGTGAGGGTAATAGTGTTAAGAGAGAGAGAGAGAGAGAGAGAGAGAGAGAGAAACGTAGGTGAGGGTAATAGTGTTAAGAGAGAGAGTGAGAGAAACGAAGGTGAGGGTAATAGTGTTAAGAGAGAGAGTGAGAGAAAGGAAGGTGAGGGTAATAGTGTTGAGAGAGAGAGAGAGAGAAACGAAGGTGAGGGTAATAGTGTTAAGAGAGAGAGAAAGAGAGAAACGAAGGTGAGGGTAATAGTGTTAAGAGAGAGAGAGAGAGAGAGAGAGAGAGAAACGAAGGTGAGGGTAATAGTGTTAAGAGAGAGAGTGAGAGAAACGAAGGTGAGGGTAATAGTGTTAAGAGAGAGAGTGAGAGAAACGAAGGTGAGGGTAATAGTGTTAAGAGAGAGAGAGAGAGAAACGAAGGTGAGGGTAATAGTGTTAAGAGAGAGAGTGAGAGAGAAACGAAGGTGAGGGTAATAGTGTTAAGAGAGAGAGTGAGAGAGAAACGAAGGTGAGGGTAATAGTGTTAAGAGAGAGAGTGAGAGAAACGAAGGTGAGGGTAATAATGTTAAGAGAGAGAGAGAGAAACGAAGGTGAGGGTAATAGTGTTAAGAGAGAGAGAGAAACGAAGGTGAGGGTAATAGTGTTAAGAGAGAGAGAGAGAGAAACGAATGTGAGGGTAATAGTGTTAAGAGAGAGAGAGAGAAACGAAGGTGAGGGTAATAGTGTTAAGAGAGAGAGTGAGAGAGAAACGAAGGTGAGGGTAATAGTGTTAAGAGAGAGAGAGTGAGATAAACGAAGGTGAGGGTAATAGTGCTAAGAGAGAGAGAGAGAGAGAAACGAAGCTGAGGGTAATAGTGTTAAGAGAGAGAGAGTGAGATAAACGAAGGTGAGGGTAATAGTGTTAAGAGAGAGAGTGAGAGAAATGAAGGTGAGGGTAATAGTGTTAAGAGAGAGAGAGAGAAACGAAGGTGAGGGTAATAGGGTTGAGAGAGAGAGAGAGAGAGAAACGAAGGTGAGGGTAATAGTGTTAAGAGAGAGAGTGAGAGGGAAACGAAGGTGAGGGTAATAGTGTTAAGAGAGAGAGAGAGAGAAACGAAGGTGAGGGTAATAGTGTTAAGAGAGAGAGAGAGAGAGAGAAACGAAGGTGAGGGTAATAGTGTTAAGAGAGAGAGAGAGAAACGAAGGTGAGGGTAATAGGGTTGAGAGAGAGAGAGAGAGAAACGAAGGTGAGGGTAATAGTGTAAAGAGAGAGAGTGAGAGAGAAACGAAGGTGAGGGTAATAGTGTTAAGAGAGAGAGAGAGAAACGAAGGTGAGGGTAATAGTGTTAAGAGAGAGAGAGAGAGAAACGAAGGTGAGGGTAATAGTGTTAAGAGAGAGAGTGAGAGGGAAACGAAGGTGAGGGTAATAGTGTTAAGAGAGAGAGAGAGAAACGAAGGTGAGGGTAATAGTGTTAAGAGAGAGAGAGAGAGAGAAACGAAGGTGAGGGTAATAGTGTTAAGAGAGAGAGAGAAAAACGAAGGTGAGGGTAATAGTGTTAAGAGAGAGAGAGAGAGAGAGAAAGAGAAACGAAGGTGAGGGTAATAGTGTTAAGAGAGAGAGAGAGAAAAACGAAGGTGAGGGTAATAGTGTTAAGAGAGAGAGAGAGAAACGAAGGTGAGGGTAATAGTGTTAAGAGAGCGAGAGAGAGAGAAAGAGAAACGAAGGTGAGGGTAATAGTGTTAAGAGAGAGAGAGAGAAACGAAGGTGAGGGTAATAGTGTTAAGAGAGAGAGAGAGAGAGAGAAACGAAGGTGAGGGTAATAGTGTTAAGAGAGGGAGAGAGAAAAACGAAGGTGAGGGTAATAGTGTTAAGAGAGAGAGAGAGAAACGAAGGTGAGGGTAATAGTGTTAAGAGAGAGAGAGAGAGAGAAACGAAGGTGAGGGTAATAGTGTTAAGAGAGAGAGAGAGAAACGAAGGTGAGGGTAATAGGGTTGAGAGAGAGAGAGAGAGAGAAACGAAGGTGAGGGTAATAGTGTAAAGAGAGAGAGTGAGAGAGAAACGAAGGTGAGGGTAATAGTGTTAAGAGAGAGAGAGAGAAACGAAGGTGAGGGTAATAGTGTTAAGAGAGAGAGAGAGAGAGAAACGAAGCTGTGCGTAATAGTGTTAAGAGAGAGAGTGAGAGAAACGAAGGTGAGGGTAATAGTGTTAAGAGAGAGAGTGAGAGAGAAACGAAGGTGAGGGTAATAGTGTTAAGAGAGAGAGAGAAACGAAGGTGAGGGTAATAGTGTTAAGAGAGAGAGAGAGAGAAACGAATGTGAGGGTAATAGTGTTAAGAGAGAGAGAGAGAGAGAAACGAAGGTGAGGGTAATAGTATTAAGAGAGAGAGTGAGAGAGAAACGAAGGTGAGGGTAATAGTGTTAAGAGAGAGAGTGAGAGAGAAACGAAGGTGAGGGTAATAGTGTTAAGAGAGAGAGATATAGAAATGAAGGTGAGGGTAATAGTGAGAGAGATAATCAAAAACAAGAAAAGAAAAGGAGAAAGAAAATGAAAGGAAAAGAGAAAGACAAAAATCAGAAGAGAAAGAAAGGAAAAAGAATAATGAAAGGTAGAAAAAAAAGAATCAAAGATAAGGAGAGATCAAAAAGGAGAAGTAAAAAGAATGAGAGAGAGTGCAATAAAGAAAGACTAGTGGAGAAAGCGAGGGAAAGAAAAAGAAATGGAAATAGAGAAAGACGAATTGAATGGTAAGAGGAAAGAAAGAGCGAGAGATGAATGAAAAACTGGTGGAGAAAGTGAGAGAAAGAAAAGAAGAAGATGAAAACAGAGAGAAATAGAATAAGACAGATTGAATGATAAGAGAAAGAGAGAGAGAGAAATAAAGAAAACAAACACTGGTGAAAGAGAGGGAAATACAGAGAAAGAGAGACTAAAACAAAGTGAAGAATAAAAAGAAAGAAAAATGTAGAAAAACAGGGAGATAGAGAAAGAGAGACTAAAACAAAGTGAAGAATAAAAAGAAAGAAAAATGTAGAAAAACAGGGAGATAGAGAAAGAGAGACTAAAACAAACGAAAAAGTGAAATATAGAAAGTAAGCAAAAGAAGAAAATAAAGAATTGTGACTGAGAAAGAAAAGGGAAATAAAAGAGTCGGGAATAGATCAAAGAAAGAAACCATTCTAATGTTGTTTTATTTCCTTTAACTATCATTGCATTCCTGTTTGTTTCACTAGCAACACAAGCTATTGATGAAAATAACGAAAAGGCAAAAAAAAAAGAAAGAATTTCCTTTAGGGTGTTTAAGAAATAAATCAGTCAAAAAATAAAAAGTATATATTTTAAACTAAAAAGATCTGTATAGCGTTATGGCTATTTGACTGATTGAATGACTTAACAATAAATAAATCACTTTATAGATGGCATTTTTTGTCTTTCACAACAAAATTATTAAAAAAATTATTTGCTCTTTTGAAAAAGAAGAGGAAACAACACATCTGTTTAAAACAGGAAATAAAAATCTAAATTAACCCACTGGTTCTTGAACTTTTCCAAACCAAGGCATCCAGAGTAAATAAGGTCATTTTTAAGGAGACCTAAGTCAGGAAATGTTAAACAATTGCATTTATTCTAACATGGTTAGCTTAGTAAAAAAAATAAATAAGTAGATAATGATCAAATTTGAGTTAAGCTAATGTAAGTAAAAAAAAACAAAAAAAAACAATAACAAATATTTTTCAAATATACTCTGTACAGATGTATAAGTCGAGAAATATATGACCAAAAAAAAACTGATGATAAAATGGTGGGTAGGCTTATATTCAAGGTCAATATTTTGCCGATTTTCATCAACTTCAACACATTATTTACATTATTCAGACTATTGTCCTCATCTTTGTCGACATATTTATTACAACATTTAGGCTGTTGGACACTCCGGCCTTTTTCAGGTGGTTGGAATGTCAAACTCACTGGATTGACTGTTCTAGTTCCATGTGCCATGTTGATGGATGTCAGTTATCAGTTATCTCCTGTTAATTTCCCTCTGAAAGTTCTCCACTGCTTTAACTGGATATTGAACTTACACTCTTTGGGTCTTGTCACTGAATCTAACCAACGACTTTATCCACTGTGCCTTGTGTTCTTGAGGACATCTGTCTATAAATTTCTGGGTATTATAAACCTAATGTCTTCAGCATCCATATTTTTACCAGTGCTCATATTGCAATTTTTTTGCTGTTATCATACATGTTTTTACCACAGCTCATATTGCAATTATTGTTGTTATTATCGCTTTTCTTTGGCACTCCTTATTACTGGTTCCCATATTGTATTCATTTCTATGCTTGGTCGACTCAGGAGATTTTTGTGGCCTAGCATATGTGCTGATTTCTTAAGTTTACGAATTTTCCAATGGTATTCCTTGTCTATGATCTCAACCTGATCCCACAGAGGGCGGTGATCTCCCTTCTCTCTCCATATGTGGTCAGCCACGCCTGATTTTTCCACTTCCCCTTATGTTACAGCTTTCTGGTGTTCAAGAAGCCTTACCTTAAGGGGGTGGCCTGTCTCCCCTTTATATTTCTTTCCGCAGCTGCACGGGATAGCGTACACACAGTCTTTAGTCATGTTCTCCTCTATGGGGGGGGTCTTACTCAGGAGAGATATCTGCGAAGTGTCGTCAAGCTTTTGAAGGTTGTCCTGATGTTATATGGACCGCAGATCCTTTGTATTTTCTCTGATAACCCCTTCCCATAAGGCAGGCAGACTGTTTTCTGAGTGTTGTTGTCCTCCTCTTGTACCCGCGTATTCTTCATCTAATGTCTCTGGGTCGCCACTTATGACTTTTGCTCGGTGTTGTAAGCAGCGAACGATCCCTTTCTTTACGCTGTATGAATGGTGGGAGTTGAAATTGAGGTACTGTTCGGTGAATGTCGGTTTACAGTATATGGATGTCTTGAAACCATGCTCTGTTCGAGATATTAGTACATCCAGGAATGGGAGTGTGTTGTTTCTCTTTTTCTCCATTGTGAACTGTATTGAAGGTCTTACTGAGTTCACATGGTCCAGTACAACCTGAACATCTTCCTGGTGTGGCCAGAGTATGAAGGTGTCATCTACTTACCTTAACCATATAGTTGGCTTTAGAAATATAGATTCTAATGCCCTTTCCTCAAAGTATTCCATGTATATATTCACCATTGCTGGTGATAATTGCAAGTCCATTATTAAGCCCTCATCCTGTCGATATATGTGTGATCCCATTCCAAAGTGTGTTGTTTGTGTACAGAAAGTCAACATCTCCATCAGATTATCTATTGGAATACTGGTCCGTTCTTCTAGGGATGAGTCAGAGGCCAATCTGTCTCTGACTACTGAGAGTGCCTCCTCCGTAGGTACCTTGGTGTACAAACTTACCACGTCCAAGCTCACCATCTGGTTGGATAGGATGAGAGCATCTTTGATTATTTCCACAAAGTGGGTGGAGTTTCGGACATTCGAAGGAGATCTTCTGATCAATGGGTCAATTATATCTACAAAGCAGTGACTCAGAGGGTGGCACACAGAGCCTTGGCAACTAACAATCGGCCTGAGCAGAATACCGTCTTTGTGATTCTTAGGGAGACTGTATATGTGAGGTAGCTTGGTGTAATGCTGCGATAATTGCCTGTACGTCTTAGGTGCGAAGTGATCCTTGTTCTTGATTAGTATCTGTGACAGTTTGCGTTCCGTTTTCATTGTAGGATCCTTTTTTACTTTGCTATAGCTAAAGAAATTGCTAAAATATGTGGAGTGATTGCTTTTTACAATGAAACACTGTTTTACTTGGATTTTAGAAGAATTTTACAGTATATTTTTAATACTCAGTCTTTATATACAGTTTCATTTCTCTCAACATGTGAGTGGTCAGTTCTCTAATTTTAAATTGAAAATGTTTTGTTTTTAATCATCCTGTTAGTTTTATTATATGTTAGTTTTACATATTAAAGCTATTCTTTCACACACGCTTTTGTTTTCCTATTATATAATATATGGCTATGAAGTTCACTATATAAAGCTTTAATAACTTAAACTGGATCTACTCATATCTTAAAATGTTTCCTACATGTAGATCCTGTTCTTTAAGATACGCTTGCATTCAATTTTTGTGCTAAATAAAATCCTGTTATATTCAGAAGATGGTACTAATGGTTCTGATTGGCTCTTGTCACCCCTACCTAAAAGTAATGAGAACAATAGAACTAGTAATTTCACTTTCATTGCCGCTGTCACACATCAAGAAGGTCTGGATAAACGCCATCAAAATGATGAGGCGCAATGTCCAGTGTGATATTTTTTCGAAGCTGTGCTTTGTTGATTGTTGCAAAGGCTCTCTGAATGGTGTCCTTCAAGTGATAGGTATTCTGATATCGTTCATTTGAAACTCTCTCCTTGACAATACCCCCACCTCCACAGAGCATTGAAATAGAAAATTATATTATGCATGAGGTGACAAGACTTTCGGACCACCCTGTATATAACTCATATCTATGCCAAGAAATGTGTGACAAAAAAATTGATGAGGATAAAATGATGGCTAGGTTTATATTCATATTTAGCTGATTTTCAATATCTATGTAAAAAAAAGAACTAAAACATTTATAATGATCACTTTACAATGAAACCCTGTTTTGCATAGATTTTAGAAGTATTTTAAGGAATATTTTTTGTCCTTACAGTATTTATATTTCCATTTTAAGGCTTGCATTTCATTTCATTCGTATGTTGAATAAAATCCTGTTACACTTGGAAGATGATGCTATTATTGCCTGCTAAAAGGAAGTAGACAAAAATGACACTTACCATAAATTGCAGTGTACAAAGTCAAGTTTTCAAGCTTAAAATATCTTTCCAAAACTAGGACTCAACTTATATGGTGGATATAAAATGCACACCTTTACCACTAATTTGTCAACAAGTGAGACAGTACTTCTAACAATTACTGTACTGTACAATGAGAGGAGGCACGGTGAAGTAATGGATAGTGGCCCGGATTGAGGAATCAGAGAGCTGAGTTCGAATTCCAGTCGAATCCATTACATTCACTTACGTGCCAATACCGTTGGGAAAGATATAAATCCTCTTCTTAGCTATGGGTAAATATCAGGACAGACCGGGTTCTATAGCCTTGGATGGCAACTGGTTTATCACAGAAAGAAATAGCAACCTACTGCGGGGAAAAAAATCTATCCCATCAGTCATGTATCGAAAGATGGCACATGACTGATTGACAACACTTGCCTTATCTCCAGCAGGCTGCCACAAATATCCCACAAAAACTTATGTTGGGTGAAGATATTTGGCATATTAACACAGAAATTAATATAAAATAATAAAATAGTAACACAAATTGAGTATCTGTCTATATTTCTCAGATGAAGTATTATGTACACTATTTACATTATTCGAACTATTGTTCTCATCTTTGTTTCCATATTTATGACAACATTTTGGCCGTTGTACGCTCCAGCCTTCTTCAGGTGGTTGGAATGTTGAACTGAACCCTTTATTTCGCTCACTGGGATAGACTGTTCTAGTTCCACATGCCATGTCTAATGGATGTCAGTTATCAGTTATCTCCTGTTAATTCCCCTCTCCAAGTTCTCCACTGCCTTAACCAGGTATTGAACTCAAACTCTTTGGGTCCTGTCACTGGATCTAACTAACGCCTTTATCCACTGTGCCATGTGTCCTTGACCGAAGCGTACAACGGCCAAAATGTTTAATAAATATGGCAACAAAGATGTGGACAATAGTCCGAATAATGTAAATAGTGTACAAATTATTAGTATTCTATTAACACTACAGCACACATTGTGTCCAACAGCCAAACACTGATCGAAGTGCCGTTTAACTCAGGTAGCCATTTCGACAACTAAGTGTGGCATGCGTGTCATCTGTGCAATTTCATGATAGTAATAACAGTTTAATGACACATAATGGCAGTTTATTAAATATGGAGAGTTGGGGGTTGGTCTATATGGCAGGTCTAACTCAGAATTTTCAGCTAAAAATCTTGTGGTCGATTTGTATGCTAGGTTGACTTGTATGCCGCAATTTACAGTAAAATCATTTTAGATAACAAAATATTAAAACTTCATAAAACTCTTCTCCAATGGTGGGTATTTACAAAACCCCCGCACCATTTGAACATAGTGTGTTGATTAGCTGCTTTGGCTTATCTACTGGTTTTTGACTTTTACCCTTTTCAATTGTTTGGTGGGGTAGGGTGTGGTTGGCTTATATACAGCAATTTGAACTGCTTCAACTAAATCTAACCTTTGTATCTTCTGGAAAAGGTTTGTTTAGCAGATATTGATATTGTTAAATTGAACGTTGGATGTTGAAAAAACCTAAATAAATGAAGGTCCAGTTCTTACATTTTTACATGCACTGTAAATCAAGCATGTATTCCCTTTAACAGGCTAACCATAAGATGTCATCATTTGTAACAGGTTAATAGAATAGCAATAGCTGAAATTCTCATTACCCAAAAATAATGGGGTTTGATCTCTTATAGGGATACATCTGCAATCAGATTTTAGTCAATTGCCTATAAGTTTACATAAGACTGGATTCAAATTTTCAAATGTTCTGTGACACAACTGAGAGCTAATGAGAGAGCCTCAAGGTATTGTTACGCACACTTTAGCAACCACTACCTAAACTATGTTAATATGCCAAATATGTTTACCAAACACAACTTTTAGTAGGATATATTTGTGGCAGTCTGCTCGAGATAGGGTAAGTGTTATACAGTAATTGTGAGGAGTGCTCCTCCACTTGTTTACAACTTGGTGGTAAAGGTTTACATTTTATACCTGCCATATAAGTTGAGTCCTATTTTTTGAAAAATATTTTAAGCTTGAAAACTCAACTTGTACACTGCAATAGTCATTTTGAAGAATTTATTAGTTAAATCTACATTAATCACGGTCAGTCAGGAATTAATCAAAAAGAAAGATTTTTACTTTTAAACATTAATTAATAACTATTTTGAAACAGAGTAGAAACAAGATTGAGAATTTAGTTTTGAAAAGCAATTATGTCTAAATTTTAAGTTATATTTCTATCTGAAAAGAAACAAAAACTTTAGTTAAATAAAAATTAGCAGAAACAAACATGAGTTATGTTCAACATTAGTCATATTTGTTTTACAAATTTAAAAATTTTCAAAAAAATAAGGCTCACTATAGTACTTTGCATTAATTTAGTACTTTAGAGTAATTTGGTATTTACTCAACCCCCCACAAAGTTGCATTATGACAAAAGGGCATTCTAATGTGGGGAGCCTGAATGCACACACCCGGGCTAGGAACAAAAATTCCCAAGTCCCTGCAACTGTCAGTTGTGCTGGCCTTGGTGCAAATACCGAGCCCTCTCTCTAGTAAAATGAGAAACAATGGCTTGGGCAGCTGTAGCCCACGGCCAGCATCTCTCAGTATAATTTTCCTCAGTTGTGAATCTGTGCTTTGATGGAGATGCCCCTGAGCACATTCTACCCAAAGACAGAGAGGCAACTGAGAGATGATAAATAATTGTGTTGTGAACAACTCAAAAGTAATTTGTATTTACTCAACACCCCACAGGTCAGGTTGTGACACAAAGTCAGTTTAATGTGGGGATCCCAAGCATGTATACCCAGGCTAGAAACAAATATTGCCGGATCCCTGCAACCGTCAGTTGTGCTGGCCTTGGGACAAGCACTGATCACTCTCTCTGGTGCAGCTCTCAGTATAATTTTCCTCATTTGCAACTCTGTCCTTTGACAGAAAAAGCAAGCAGGTGAAGCCTGTTAGTTTATTATATTTATACATATTTATTTTTATTATTCATTAGTTTCTACTATTTATCCTTTAAGCAGTTGTAATAATAATAATAATAATTATTATTATTATTATATTTGACAACAATCTATTTACTTTGACATCCAGGGTCTCCCCAAAAATGTCCCTTAGCTTGTCACCTCTGACACAAGCTATGAAAACAACTCCATGTATAGTTGTTCTAAGGTTATCATCAGTGAGGAGTTCACTCAAGTAACTACAGTGATTTTTGACCAGCTGAAGGGACTGCACAAGGGACTGAACTACTGGCAGTATATCCAGTGCAGTGATGACATTGCATCTCTGGGTGGAGACACTCAGGGCCTCCCCCACAAACGGAATCAATGACTACATGACTGTGACCAAGTTGAGCCTTTAATTTGGAGGATATTGTCTGTGGTTTGACCTGGAGAGGGATGGGTTCCAACAGGTCTACTTTACCCAAAACACACTACACATGAAAGAAAACTTGCTAAGATGTGTAGAGGGAACTGGCCTGGTGGTCATCAGTGAAGCGATCCTACAGCCACGTCCATCATCATCATCATCATCATTATTATTATTATTATTATTATTATCATCATCATCATCATCATCATCATCATCTTGTTGTTGTTGTAGTAGTAGTAGTAGTAGTAAAGTTGCTAATTTGCTAATTATTCGGCATTACTAACATGTACCTTGCTAAAAATTAGTATAAAACTAACATATTTGCCTCCAGTCAATACTAAAAGCTGCATAATTTGTAAGCCTTTACTTAGGATAGTGCCTTTGATCTTAACTCATTTAAACTTTTTGCGGCTTCTGTGATTAGTGAAGATTCTTTCTTCCATGAAAAATAAATACAAAAGCTGTTTGTATGTTTAACCCTGCAGACTTCCCTGTGGAGTACAAGGCCACAGCTTCACCACATTAGGAACACAGCTTCATTATACCAAGTAATGCCGCTGATGATTTCTATAGCAAGTAGGTTTTACAAGGTCAAGTTGCTAGCTCCACTCCCAACATGTTTTGAATTCAGAGTTGTCTTTTTCCTAGACTGGTTGCTAACCAAATCTCGAGGGACAAGTTTATGCTGTCATTAACCCATAGACAAGTGGAGAAATGATGCTTTCTGATGGGTATTTGTGCAAAAGTGAATGCAACAGCTTCAGCTGGAATTTGAACTCGGCACACCAATCCATTTCTGTGATGGTAACCGCTACACTATGAACATATTAAAAATAAAATGATAGATACAAATAAATTAAGATAGATTATGTCATATTTGTATTATGCAAGTCAATGATTTCACAATAAAATTGATATTAACTGATCAATATTGATAAACTTTTCAGGATATACTTCAATTTCTATCAGCAATATATCATGCAAGTCTAACTTATAATATCCAACCATATTAAAAAAATATTGATAATAACATGTGTTGAAGATGCCAAACTTAAATTTTTGATTATGAATAAACCCAAAAGATATAGGCCACAGAAACAAATTTTATTAGCACAATATCCTATATGAGTCTGTCATGTGCCATGCGTGATACACGCTTAGGCAATCAGGTATCTTTCAATACATGACTGACGAGGCAGATTTTTTCCTGCAGTAGGTTTCCATTTTTTTCTGTGGTAGACCAGTTGCCATCCAAGGCTATAGAACCTGGTCTGTCCTGCTATTTACCCATAGCTGGGGGAGGAGAAGAAGAGGATTTATACCTTTCCCAAGGGTATTAGCACGTAAATGAATGTAATGGATTCGACTGGAATTTGAACTCGGCTCTCCAATTCCTCAATCTGAGCCACTATCCATTACTCCACCATGCCTCCCCCATATACACAAATAAATTATTATTTTACATCTCGATATGGGCACATTGATATCCTATAATCTTTATCATTCTATCAATCATTGAGTTTAATAAATTTTTTGATGTTTTGACTTCAACATTACATGCAGATTTTATTGCTTCCCAGACATCTTCTTTGCTTAAAAATTATTTTTCATTCTCATTTTATGACTGACCACAACTGAATTAATACCCAAAGAGACTTCAAACCATTCTATTAATTTGGTGTCTTTGAAACTTTTTGGAAAAGATGAGCAATAATTAGCTTTTTCAGAATACAAAGAGCATTGACTTGCATCAATGTACTTATTATTCTTGCTTGTGTCTTGTACAACTCAAAAATAACTTTGCAAAGAACTTGCAATACTACTTAATACTTCATTAAGTTTGAATGGACTTAAAATTTTACTGCCTTCAATACTGGCCCCAAAATATTACTTCATCTTGCACATTGTTTTCTAAGTCATGTCAGTTGACCATTTCCACAAAGCTTCTGATCTCTAAGCTGGTCTTCAAGTTCAACCAATGTAGCTTTACATTCATCATCAAAATCTTCTATTTAGAAAAAAATTCTATCTTAATACCTTCATTAAATTTGAATAGACCTAACATTTTACTGCCTTCAATAAAGTATACAAACCAACATCAGTAGATCTATGTTTGGCATCATCTATATCTGAGTCTGGAATACCTTAGAGTTGACCTACCTTACCAGGTGTGAGCTGAAAATTCTCATTATCTGCATTATTTTCTTATGGCTCTTTAGCCTCTGCCAGTCTGGTAAGTGACTTCTGAATTAGCTCTATATTCTCATTTTGAGTCGATATTATAGCTGCTTCCTCATAAACATCCCACCCAACAACTTGCACTGAAGGCAGTGAAATTGTAAGTCCATTCAAAGTTAATGAAGGTATTAAGAAAATTTACTTTACTTCCTACATAGTTTTCTAAGTCATGTTAGCTGACCATTTCCACAAAAGATTTTAATCTGATCAACAAGTTCAACCATCACTGAAATTTTCTACTGATGAAAAAATCTTCATGTAGTTCTTTACCCAACTTAAGAAATTTGGTATGCTTGGTTAAAGGTTGTAATTTGGTGGCCATTATGTTTTTAACCAATGTTCTGCATCTTTTCACTTTGTTTACATTTACAACACCAACTTTTCTTGCTTATTAGCCTTTTCATTTTTCTTTTTGTGATATTCATAAAATCAGTTTTTTTTTTTTTATCCCTGTCGGACCAATGATTTATCATTTTTTCTTGTTCTTTAAATTCTGTTCAACTTTTTCATAAATTCCATCATTGTATCTTGTTTCTCTTTGGAGATTATATCTTTCTTATGACCCATGGCTATTTTTATATATCTGAAATTAAAATAAAAATATCAACAGCAATGCTGTTATATTCATTTTTGGATTGATGAACAACCCTCACATAGCATAAAAAATCTTACAGCAGCAAATTAGTTGTAAATATTTCTGATAAAAACAGAGATTAAAAACAGAAGTTCACATGATATAAATATATCTTGAAAATGTTCAAAAAATAAGTTACTTAATACAAATTTTTATTGTGGAAACATTGAGTTGCATTATAAAGGACATCATAGTATAGTAATTCTCGGAGGGATCAATTTGTGACTTAATAACAATAGAAAATTGATCCCCAAATTTACATCCCTCAGAAACTGATATTTATATTTAAGATTAATATATCTTGAAAATTTTTACCAGCATCAGTTTGTTAATACCAATTTTAGAGAAAGCATTGATTTGTATAATAGGAACAAATTAAGATATTTTGTTCTTAACAATCCTTATTTTGTCAAGAATTAATATTTCGTGCAAAAAAGCAATTTTTAACTAATTTTCTAAATGAAAACTTTTCATTGAATCAGACAATCCAAATTAGCAAATCATATTTGCAATTATATTTTAATCAAACTCAGATGCATATTATTCATATAAATAATAAAAGACCAATGAAATTTGTTTTTAAGAAATTGTCAAAAACATATTTTAATAATCTAAAGCTAAAAGAAAATCCTATTGTTTTAAATAAAGATTTTGCCATTTAAGAATTTATGTGTCTTTGATGAAAAGATACCATTCTCTTTTGTTTCCAAGAACTTTACAAAAACCAATCCCTGTTATGAAAGCTATTTTTTCCTCTCATGACAGATTTTGTAACCTAATCAGTTATCATATTGTCTATGAATTTGAAGTTTTAGCCTCATCTGAAGTTAATTCTCTATTCCAATTTCTTGCCAGTCTGATTTTACAGCAGAAGAATGGAACAGCTGTAGAAAATGGGATAGAAAACAATCAAATAAGGAAATTATGTAATAATCAAATTACTTTGTCTCAGAATCACAAAATCCTAAATTATCAACATTTTTCTTAAAGACAATTTTGAGAATACCATGGACAGGGCATTTAACAAATGAGGAAGTTTTAATGAGAATAGAATTTAAAAAGAATCTATTGATGATAATCAGAAAAAGACTGTAGAAATTTTGTGGATATATAATGAGGAAAGAAGACATTAAGAATTTAACACACACAGTACAAAGTATCTGTCAATAGCAATCTAAAAGAGACTGCAAAATTATTTTTAGATGCCTAATGGGGAAAGAAGACTTTGAGAATTTAACACTCACATGGTACACATTGAAAACAAAAAAAAGCAGGCGAAAACAGTTTATAATCTAACTAGCAATTTGGAAATGGATGGAGGAACAAGTACCATAAAAAGAAAGCAGATGTCTTGAAGAAGACAGTATTGTTGAGGGTAACAAAACATAGGAAACTGTGAAGAGCCATCACTGCCCACATCCTGATGGCACATGTTTTAAAAGTTTATACAAAAAACCACAAACACTAGCCTTGAAACATCACAGCTGAACCTGCAACACAAACCTTAATTGTTACATTGTGTGCGAAACCATGACATTAGAACTAATATGGACCGAACCTTAAGTCACAGCAAGATGCCTGACTGTTGTGAATTGCACTGTTGTGTGTTGAAGCATGAACTCAGTTTTAAAACAAACTGTAGTTATAAATCCACCAAATGAGTGCATTTGTCTCTCTAGAAAATCCCCAAGCAAATTGAGAAACTTTATCTTTCGCTTGGCTTAAGTATAACAAAGTCATATGACAGATGCTGATTGTTGGCTATTTCCACCACCTGTGATCATAAATGCATGTTGATCACAACAGTGTGTTCCTTGTTATAGCACATAACAATGTTCTTATATCTTTTCAACCATTTTTGATTAATTCTTGCATTTTATAATTTCCTAGCTAAAAGTTGGTTGTCCACAGCCAAATACTTCTTGTAACAAGCTCAACTGCCAGCCTTAATAGAGATCAAAATTGTTTACAAAATTTTGTTGGGGATGAATTATTTTCCACATTACACTCCATTTCCTAGAGATAGAACATTGTAAGCCTGTTGCTACTCTATTGCTATTCCCATGGCAAATGTTCAGATGAGTACTCCATTCTGTAGTTCTACTAATTCAGAAATTTAGAACTAAGACATGTCATGCTATTTCCACAGAGTCAGATCATCATTTGGAATATGGAGAAAATCCTCCATATTCCAAATATAAGAAAAAGTTTATAGACAACCAGAACTGTTACTCTGTGGAACAGACTCCTATGTTGGTACTGAGCTGAGAACACTTTAATCTTGACCTCTTCAGGTCAGGGTTCAGTCGCTATCTTCCTCCTTGTCCTCATAATCACACTTCCAACTATGTTCTCTTACAGTCATATCACATAACTCATAATAACAATTTTAACAGTTATTCTCTACCTTGAACGGCCCTTGAGCCTTGTCTTGGATGATATTTAGGATTAAAATACATATATCTATTCAAAAGATCTTCTTGCATTGTTTTGGAGAGGACACATTTGAAAAACTAATAATTAATGGATCTCTAGGTAACAGATATGGGTGTGCGGCCAAGTGGTTAAAACATTCACTTTCTAACCATAAAACCCTGGTTTGACTCTCACCATGGTTGATTTGTCAGGAAGGAGACTTCCTGATGTTATCAGACTGGATTGAGGTCAATCCCAGCATGCGGCATCTTTCGAAAGTGCCTGAAAACCATACTACAGGTTAACCCAAGCCTTGTGAGTGAAATTGCGTAGACGAAACTCTTGCGGGTCGTCAATAGCTGTGCTAGCACTAAGCCATAAGTCATCACTGCCGAGGGCTTGAGTGTGCTGGCCTTGTCAAAATTGTTGATCACGCTAGATAACATGCTCTCTCTCAGCAACTGTAACTAAGGTCTGCTCAGAATAGTTGCAGTAGAAAACACAGGTGGGCTCTGTAGGTGTTGAGCAAACACAAATGTGCCTGAACGAGCGTCTGCAATAGTGATTGGCTAGTCACCCTATTAGATGAGTATCCTCAAATACAAGTGGCCAGCTATTGTTATTAGGTAATAAATATACTGATTCGAAATTTTCCAACATTTTTTCACAAAACCTTTTATTCATAGAAATTCATAGCATCATTGTTCAGTCATCAAAGAATTTTCCTTGGTTTTTGTCTAATTTTATGACACCTTTCAGGTAAATTCTACATTACATTATTTTCATTCAGTCTATTTTCAGTGTCTTTGTTATTATCACAACATTTAAGCCATTATTTTCTATCCTTCAGCAAATGTTTATCAATTCAGGTAAACTTCAGGTAATAATGAACTGAACCCTTTATTAAAATTTCCACTTTTCTTGCTTTTAGAAGAATGTTTTTGGCTGACACATTCTTTGGTCTTCCTGTATTGTCTGAAGTTCTGAGATCAAGACTTTTTATCATTCCAGGTATTATTTAGACTATAATCCCCACCTTTGTTTATAGTAGAATGTTTTCGGCTGATACAGTCTTTGGTCTTCCTGTTTTGTCAGAATTTCTGAGATCAAGACCTTTCATTATTCGATGTAATGTTTAGACTATAATCTTCCTTTATTTGTTTTAATACAGTGTTTTGGCTGATATATATTTCAAACAATCGGCTGAAAATTATATTAAAAATATAATTGTTGAAGATCCCAGGGTTAAAATTAAATGGAATTGAGATAAATTCAGAATTGCATAACGTTTCTCTCTCTCCATTTTTTAAGTGCCGTGTCTCAAAGACATGGCTCTTTATGGTTCTTTCCATGTTTTTTTTTTTGTTTAATATTTTGAAACTTTCCAACACTATGATTCCTTTTGGTGGAGAAAATGTGATGTTTTCCAATCGTCTTCTTCATGGTTTTGAGTTTGGAACTTTCTCCAAGACTGGCTGCCAATCAAATCTAGAGAATCCAGTCTACTATTTAACATGTGGTTTGATCGAAAAAAAGATTCATGTCTTTCCTGATAGTATTAGTGTGAAGTAAAATACACACTGCCCTGGGGTGAATTTAAAATCAGCTTGCTGATTCCATTTTACTTAGTGTTAAACTTTCTTCCAAATATACTTTTATTTATTTTTAAATTGCCATCTTTCTTCAGGACATATGTGATCTTGGCTCTCCACAGATTCCTTTTTCTTTTTATCTGTGAATTGCCAGGACATCTTGGGAAAGACAATTCAGTGTTTTCTTTTTGACTTTTTCACAGTTTTTAATTCTGAGTTGTCCTTCTCCTAGACTGGTTGCCAACCAAAGCTAAATATCCTAATCTACCTTGCTATTTAAGCTGTGACTGGAAGCAGAGATGGGATGGGTTCCTGTATTTCTCAGACATTAGTGCATAGACAATGCATCAAATTTTGATAGGATTTGAACTTGGCCTGCCATTCCTACTTTCTGCAAAAATAACTATTACACTATCTGCATATATTAATTACCAGTACTTTGCATTCATGCACTTAAAAAAGGTATAAATCCATTTTTACCTATGCTCTGAACAAATTCCTAATATATTGATGAAATATCTAACAATTAGCCTATCTTAATGATTGACAGAAAAGGAAATGAGTGAGAGAGCACTTGAGCAAATCAATCTTTACCTTTGGGGCAAGATGCTGTTACCACTTTAGTTGACCTTGACAAGGGTTAATCAATAGAATGAGCAAATACATGGGAAAAAACTTCTTCTTTAAGTATTTTGCCTTCACAAGCATTAACAGCAAAAAACTATGACTCTCATATTCAAATTTATATGGGCAAAACCAGCTCTTTTAATTACCTAATCACCACCACAATCACTGCCAACAAAAAGCTATTACCTCCATAGTCAACCTTGACAGGGTTCAATTCATTCATCCAAACAACTGTCAGAATTATACCCTCTTGTCTTTGTACAGAGGTAGTATTCAATAAGTGGTCATTGGAGAATAGCAGATGTCGTAAGTAAAAACTTCACCTACTTTGGTGCCAAATTTAGAAAAGGGAAGAATTGAGCAAATGTTAACATCCTTTTCGCTATCAAAATAAATCATGTGATGGAACCACATGAAAAAGATGGAGGTCTGCTCTTCCTGAGAGAATTTATTTTTCTTTCCCAATTTTTTCCTCTTTCATTTCCTTTGATGCTCTCAAAGTATTCCTCAATTTGTTTCATTCTTATTCACCTTTTATTTTTCGCTTCTTTCTAAACTCAAGATTTAGCGACTCTTTAATAGAATATTATTGGATGCCAATTACATCTCAGCTGGGGGAAAATTGAGTAAACATGCAAATCCATGGCAACACAGACTTATTTATTATTCTTTTTCTATTTTTTGGGCTTATTCCTGTATTTAAAAAAAACCCAGTGTGTGTTGCTTTGTAATGCACAAAACAGACAGATAGATAGATAGATAGATAGATAGATAGATAGATAGATAGATAGATAGATATTGAACAGAGTGAGATAGATAAATAGTGAACAGTGATAGATAGATAGATAGATAGATAGATAGATAGATAGATATTGAACAATGTGATAGATAGATAGATATTGAACAATGTGATAGATAGATAGATAGATAGATAGATATTGAACAGAGTGAGATAGAAAAATAGTGAACAGTGATAGATAGATAGATATTGAACAATGTGATAGATAGATAGATAGATAGATAGATAGATAGATAGATATTGAACAATGTGATAGATAGATATTGAACAGAATGTCATTGATAGATAGATATTGAACAGAATGTAATAGAGAGATAGATATTGAAAAGAATGTGATAGATAGATAGATAAAGAAAGAATGGAATATGCATTGACTCTGATAGATATGACTAGATTAAGATATTAATGGTCATAACTAAAAATTAGGCGTGAAAGATTCTGCTTGAAAAACTAAAACTAAAATAAAAATAGATACGAAAACCTGAGATGGCCTATCATGATGCATCACCAATTCCTAGTCTTTCCAACTATATACCATTTTGAATTCTGTTTAGATTGTAAGAAAATATATGATATTTATATTTACATATGAAGCATAAATGCCATGAATTTCTACCCACAATTGAAATTATTTGTTTTCTTAATGAAAGCCATTTAATGTCCTAAAGTTTTTTCTCTCATTTTATTCTTGTGATTAGATGACTGTGGCTTCATCTTAGTCTTTCCTTATCTTTACTGTCACTCCATCTGCAAATAAATTTCTTCCACCCTTTCTCAAATTTCATGGCTGTTGCCATGTGTAAAGCTCAGCTTCTTGATTTCATTCAAGTTGGTGGTCTGCTGACTCATATGAATCACTGACCACCATTCACAGCCATTTCTCTTAAGATGCCTGATTGCAGTGTTCAATTCATGGGTTGCAAAGCTCAAATTCCTTTTCCTGGAATCATTTTCCCCATTTATTTTGGACAAGATTAATATATTCCTATTTTTCTCTTAAGAATAATTGATTATTAGCTTGACTTTATGAAATATATTAATTTTTTTATACTAAATTAATCTTGGTTATTTGAGTTAACCAACTACTAAAATAATCCAAAGAAGGCATTCTAATCTTATTGGACCAGAACTTAGCATCTCCACTTCAATCACTCTCCAACCTTTATCATCTGGCTTCTCCCTGTCTTTTCTATAAATATTTTCATGATATTTGTTTTAATAAGCTCTCCTCTTTGGTACCTCAACCACATGAATTTAAGCATACTACAAGATTGGCAACTAAGTCTCATCATTTTACTGTTGAATTAGCTAGATGTCACCATAAGTTCTATTCTAATAGTTACTTTTCTCACACTTCTAGCTTGTGGAATTCTTCCAGTTTCTTGATCTCTTAAATCTTCAAAAATTTAAGTGCAATGTCAGCTGCCATCTTCTGTCTTCTGGATTTTTAACATTTTTTTTTCTATTTTTTTTATTCTTCTTTCTCCTCACTAAAGTCTTCTTATTCTCTTTCACTCTCAGTAACCCCTTGTGTCTTAGTAGCATTATCACCTTGCTTGAGGTGAAATGATTAAAAAAAAATCCCACATGGGTAAATTGTCATCTAAATTATGCAAAAATGAAAATAATACTGACATCTCATTTTAACAGATATATTTACCAACATTACACAAAAATATCTTGAAATACTAAAGAGTAGATTTATTCAATAAAATCACCGTTGGCTTCATTCACGGCTTCCAGATGACTTTGAAATCTCCTGTAACTCTTCTGGATGGTATCCTTGAATAAGTTGGTGAATACTGCCATAATAATTGCCTTCAGTTCATGTTTGGTATTACAAGGAGTTTTTTGGTCTCTTGCTCAACTGTGCCCTACACATAAGTCTAGGTGGCCAGATGTAAAGGGTAATGTGGTCACAGAAATTGTCTGACAGCCATGAGTGGATTCTCTTGCTTCTTTGGCATGGTGCAGAGTCCTGTTGCCAATCATAGGGTCTTCTAGCAGCCACACTCTTGTCCCAGGGCAGAACTCCCTCCACAAGGCAGTTGATGTAGGCCTACATGTTGAATCTGAGGCCCTGTGGGAAGATGAATTGAGCCATAATGTCACCATCACTAGCATTCACTCCAAACACCTTCGTAATCACCACTAGACTTATCCATTTCTTTTCAAATCTTCTGTGCTGTCCTCAGATTGACACGCAGACACTCTGAAATGTTCATATTGGAGCTTCCAGCACCAATGCGAAGCAGTACAGAATTCCATTTCTAAATTTCTGATGGAGTGAATTGCATCATGGTGCTCTTTTTCTCACAGACGGTGCCCAACTGACCCTACTATACTGTGCAGTTGACAAAATCCAAAACAAACAACATGTATGAACAAAATTAAAAATATAAAATGGCGACAATTTATCCATTGCACCCTGTACTTATTATTTCAATATTTTGTTTATCATTTTTTGATGGCACAATTATTATATAAATTGGAAACTTTTACTTTCAAAAGTTTCATTTCTATGTAGCATTTGGTTTCAAAGTTTTAAAATAATCTCAATGTAAAAAGTAAAATTAACCAGTTAGGGAAACATTTAAGTAAATGGTGTATAGGCAATAGTTTCTGCAGAATATTCCATACATATACAAAGAAAGAAAAGTGAAATAATGTCTTACTTAATAGTTGACTTGGTCATACATTGCCTTAGTGACTAGGCCATAAAGAGAGCAAATAGAAGACTAAAGTAGATATAAAGTTTCTCTAATGATTTGGTACCAACTGGTGCTTTTGATACAACATATTTCTTACCCTATGACATAGGAACAAATGATAGCTAAGTCATGGACAGATAATTAAGTTTTGTAAATATAAATTGATAGATAAGTTGAGACTTAAAAAAATGGTTTCCAGTCACATTTTATTTATCTAACTCAAAAACATTATCACTGTATGGTTAAGGTAATACTTAAGTATGATATATGAAATGAAAGTGGGCATATAAATTGCAATGAAGATCACAAATAAATAAGGAATATTATGATGATAATTTAATATATTATTATTGGGTGTTCCTTGCTTCAGAATCAGGGGTGGTTAGTCTGTTAATATACTGCAGGCTCCTCCTTTCTTGGTTGATGGTGGTTACCTAAAGAAGACCAGGAGCACAATGGCAGAAACATTGTGATAATAACAACAAAGAGGGGGATATTAGTCTGATTTTAAATAACACAAATATTAACTCAAACACCTCATCACTTTAAGGTTCAGTTGATTCTTAAGTATGAATTTGGGAATTAAAGTGTATATGCATTATTCTTTGTTGCTAAACAGAAGCAGAGGTGGTCATTTGTTTTCTCTTTAGAATATTTTCTAAAACTCAGATTATTAATGATAAAAGAAACGGCTAAAATACATTAGCCGTTTCTTTATAAGGAAACATTTGGTATTCGTTAACCTAGCAGCTAGTGCTGCTTTTGGTTGAAATTTATAAAATTGTTCTCTTAGAGCAATTTTCCAGGAAAAATATAGTTGGTATGATTTTTTCCAGTATTTATAGGAGTTTCCATGCTAACCTTTTATTTGAAGTAGTTTGGAATGTCAAGATCTTGATTATGTCATTATTTTCTCTTTGAGTGAGATTTGATATCCATTTTATTTGTTCTGTTGAAATTCCTCAAGTGATGTGGTTTCTGTTTTTTGGTACAGCTCTTTGTGATTCTGTAACGCTTGTCAATAGGGTTTGTAGAAGTATGGTCTTTGCCAAGGACCCACAGGCTTCACTCACTCAAAGTCATTTTTAATAATTGATCTGAGAAAATTATTTTTAGGGATGGCTTGTTTCACTTTTTTATTCTTTGACACAACTGCAAGTAATTGAATATACACTGTTCGATATCATTTCCTTCTCCATATTAGGTTTGGGTTGACAGAAACATTATCATAAGGTTGACCGGATTGTGAATATAGTCCTTTTGAATCCATTTCAACATGCCCTTGATGTAAGATGGCAGTTTTTTGATCTCTCTTTTCAAGTGTCACTACCTGCAAAAGGTGAGGCTATGCTTGTAATTGCTACTCTGAAGAATATATTTTATTCTTCTCATCACCTTTTTGTATGTAGTTTGGTGACCATTTATGACTTTTTAAGGAGAAGTATGCATAAATGTCTAAAGGCAATCAATAGACAAGTTGCAACACAAGTTAAGCAAAAAAAGTATTTATTATGGATATTAATTTGTTAATACTTTTAAAAACAGAATGAAGAATAAAAAAGAAAGATTATGAAGGAAAAAAAAGCAAAGAGTTTGAAGAAAAAGGAAAATTACGAAGAAATAGTAAAGATTATGAAGAAGAGAAAGGAAAAATTCTGAAGAATAAGAAAGAATTCTGAAGAACAGGCAAAATTATGAAGAAAATCTGAACTTTTAAGAAGAAATGAGAAGGGAAAGAATATGAAGAAGAAAATGAAAAGATTGTGAAGAAAAAAGAAAAATCATGAAGAAGATAAAAAAGCATATGAAGAAGAAAGAGGAAAAATGATGAAAACAGGAGAAATTATGAAGAAAGAAAAGAGATTATGAATGCGAGAAAGGAAAAAGTATGAGGAAGAGTAAAAATTACAAGAAAAAAGAAAAATTTTGAAGAATAAAAGGAAAGATTATGAAGAAAGGAAAGGAAAATGTATGAAGGAGAAGAGAGATTATGAAGAAAAAAGAAATATTAACTATTATCTGAACGCTGACTAAATATGTTCTTTATTATTACTATTATTATATTACTAGGTTTATCTTCTTATTGTTGCTTTATGTTGCACACTCTGGATCAAATATACTCTTGTCTCATTAAAGTAAACTGTGAAATCAAAGTCCATCTTTTTCAAAGTTATTGATATTGTTGTTGGCAGTAAAAGATTGGCAGAGAGTTTTGGATTTTTCCATGATTGAAAATGTTAACATGCTTACAGTCTCTTTGGCTAGAATTAGAAGTATTTTTTTTATCTTATCAATATCTTTTTTGTTCTAACTTTAATCTGCAATCTTCAGTGTTACTTGAACATCGAGTAACATTGAACAATTCCTACTTTTCTAAGTAGAACTATGTTTCTGCCAACTTGACCCAAGTCAGGTGAGTAACCTGAAGAAAATACATATATGTATTTATACATATCATAATGAAATAAAACTTCAAATCTTCTAAAAGTAAGTAGATCTGTAGTTAGCATAATGGTTATCTACAGGAAAAATGGGAGGGCAGTTCATTTTCCAGCTGAGACAGTTTCTGCTTACTTATTACTAGATTGTTTGATAGAAAGGAATGAATTTAATTCTTCTCCACCTCCCCAGCCATCATTAAAAATATAGGCCAGACTGTGCACACTCTAGGCATAGGTGGGCAACTATTCTTGGAGAAGAATAACTCTAAATTCAACACTTTGGTAAATGAAACAGGGAGTCATTGCACTATCTTTCCCATGAACAGACATGACAATTTACAATTTAAAATGGAAAGGAAGAAGAGGTAGTAAGAATTTCTGGGACACATAATGAAGAAAGAGAGTTTGGAGAATTTAACACTCACAGGACATACTGGAGGTAGGAATGATAGAAGGAAACAGCAAGTAATTGGATGAATGGCTGTCAGAATGGGGAAAAAGGGGGCTGATAAAAGTCTAACATTGCTTAGAGATACAAGGGATAGGAAGTTGTAGAGAAACATGATCACCCACATCCTGAGGAGAAACATGAAAGAAAATTGGATGAATGGTGTGTCACTACAAAATTGGAATGGTAATTCAAATTCCTGCTGAAACAGTTTGTATCCACTTCTCTCTCTTGTCCATGAGAAAGTCTTGAATCTAACCTTTTTTCCAATCGAGGTAAAAAAAATTGTAGTGGGGATTAAACTCTCTAGCCTTGTTAGGGTAAGCATTCTTGAAGAAAGACAACTCTAATTTCAAAACCTTGGTGAATGCAGCAGGAAATCATTCTTCTATCTTTGCTGGAAATTTACAATTTATGGATTGAAAAGACATTTGTGGAGAATCGCACCATTACTATCCATGTCCTAAAGGTTTTCAGAATAAGTATGAAGGCAATGAATAAAAATCTTTTTGTTTTAGCTTTCATAATTTCAGCCATCATTTTATGAGTCATTATTAATTTTAACTTGACTTTAACTTTGTTACATAATCCAAAGAGATCCTTACTTTGTATCTGCATGACTTCTTGTCTGAAACAATTCTTTCAAATTTATAAGTGGCATTCTGTTTTTCGGGTTTTCTTCACCCTGACAAAGCCCAAGAGCCACTCAAGTTAGATGGTTATAGAGTAAGAGGTACAGGTTATGTGGACAGGCGGAGAAGATAACAGTTAACCCTTGACTTGAAGAGGTTAAGATTGTAGAGATCAAGAAAGGATCCACTTGGGAGTTAATTCAACAATACCATGCTTTGTGGGAAGAAGCTGGGTTAGGGTTAAAGTGGAACTTACATTTCACCAACAGAATACAAAAGAGTGAGGGTGATTCACTACAATGTGTGTGGCATGGTGGGTCTTAGTCATGAAGGTTAGAAATATTGGGACTAAGAAATGTAGTTCTTCTGAACACTTTCCATAGAAACAGTGATAAAGCAGTGAGAGATTTGCAATATTTCATCTGTGAGAGAGGGGTAGTAGGGTGGAAAATAATTTGTCACCCACAAGGATGCAAAGATGCTTTTGGACGTTATTGAAATTGGAAAGTGAAGACTGGGTGGATCCTGTCCATATATGGCAGCAGTATTCAATTTTGGTCTAATCTGGCTATTTGAGAAGGTACCGGACAGCAAGAGGAGTCAGGTACTTACTGGAGTGGTACGTGGAACTGACCATTTTTGCAGTATCCTTAGCGATGGATCATATGTATGAGTTCTACTTGAGGACTGGGTTGAGTCTGTCCCAATAGGTGCTTATGGCAGCCATTTTGATTCAGTCTCTGATACATTTCCTAGTCTTAGCTTCACATCAAGCCTTTTTCTTATGGCAGCCATTTTGATTCAGTCTCTGATACTTTTCCTAGTCTTAGCTTCACATCTAGCCTTTTTCTTATGTCAGCCATTTTGATACTATATTTCCCAGTCATGACTTCCAATCTAGCCTTTTCCTAATAGAAATCGGATTCTGTCCCTGATATTTTTCCCAACCGTTGCTCTGAAGTTGTTTTGAAAGACTCAGAACTTTGCATATCCTCTTTTTCCAGTATCAATTTCACAAGCTTAAATTACTAGAAGAGCCTGGTCTTGATGTAGTATGGAATGTCTTTTCTGTTCCTAATCTTTTCCTTTTATCTTCCAAAAGCATTTCAGGCATGTGTTATTCTTTGCTTTATATCATCAGATGGAACTGAGAAAACTGATGCTAGAAAGTTTTCAACATTTTATACAGCTCTACCATTTGTCATAATGTTATCTTTTTTGCTTGTCATTCTTTGGCTTTTGTCTGAGTTTCCTTCAGACATTTTCAAAGACATCTTAAAAACATGTTTAATTTATGTCATCCATCTGACAATTGAGAATTCTGATAATCATATCCTTTTATAACGTGACAATAGTCACTAAGAATTTAGTCTTGTTCTCCAATCTTTGAGCAACATGGTACACTTAGATTTTTTCCTCACTCAGTGTAAGGGACCACCCACTTTGTTTGCCCCCATGACACTTATAGTTTTGAAACATTAACAAATTTGTAATCATTTTCTTTCTTTGTCTTAATTTTGCTTTCTTTTTGTTTTTGAAGACTTTTACTTTCTTTAATGTGTTTTTAATTCTCAGTTTTTGATAGATTTAAATCCATTCCACTTAATATTTTATGTGCATTCCTGTGGGGACGTACACCAGAAATTCCTTTCCTTCAGAAGATTTCTCAAGTATCAAGGTGTTGCCGTAGGGTTTAAATTACATTTTGATTGATGAATCAACCAAGAAACAATCGCGCGCACACACACACGCACACACACACACACATGCACACGCACACACACACACACATACATACATACAGTGCTGCACAAAAGTAAGTGAACAACCTAAGATAATATTTTTAAAAATTGTCCCCTTTTTCCAGATAATCAACAAATCCTGATTAAACTATATATTCATTAAGAAAAAACATTATTAAAGCAATTACAACCATTTTGAAAGCTTTTTATCAAGATGGAATGAAAATATTAATTAAAAATTAAGATGTGCAAATGTAAGTGAACCCGTACAAATAATATATTTGGTGACTCTTCCTTTTCAGGTCACAATGTCGACCAGTTTTCCAGTTTCTGAAAGTAGTGAGCCTCAATTTTTTACCATTTTTCTTTTCAAAACTTCCACAAGTGTTTAAAATCACCTGGGTTTCTAGCATGCATTTGCATTCTTTCATTTAAGTACAGATTTTCAATTGGGTTTAGATCAAGACTTTGACTAGGCCATTCCAATACTTGAAATTTCTTTTTTCAAATCCATTTTCTTGTGGATTTGCTTTGATACATCAGATCATTGCCTTGCTAGAAGATCCAGTCCCAACCTAAATTCATCTTTCATTCAAAATTGCTTGGTATCTTGCAGAGACCATTGTTCCATTAATGCATACTGTTCCAGCTGCAGTAAAGCACTCCCAAATTCTAATGCTGTCACCGCCATGTTTAATTGTAAGTACCAAATTTTTCTCTTCAAAAGCCGTAGTAAGAGACCCCAATTATCCCACCTGTTGTTCTTCCCCAAAAGCTCTAGTTTGGTCTCATCCAACTATAAAAATATTTGTAGCTTATTAATATGAGCTTTGACATAGTTGAGTTGAGATTGTTTATGCTTTTTCATAAGCAGTGGCTTTTTTTTGAAGACATTCTGCCATGAAGTCTCGCATTGTTCAGATTTTGTTGCACTATAGACGTATACACACCGATTCCAACATTGGCCAGGAAGCATTGAAGAATCACAGCAGGATTTGCCAAACTAGGCATCTACTTCCTCTTGCTGTTATTTTTCATGACTGGCCACTTCATGAATGTGATGATGTCATACCAAAGGCCTTCCCTTTATGAATAATTTGTCACACAGTGGAGAAGTGCACTCCAAATTGCAAATGGACACATGTCATTTTGATTTTTACATGGGCACAAAAACTATTTGCACTGGCAATCATGTAAAACAAAAATACAGAGTGTAAATGCAAGGGTTCACTTACTTTTGCACATCTTAATTTTAAATTTTGAATTGATTTTTTTTATTCCAGCTAAATGAAGATCTTTGAAAATGATTGCAATTAATTTAATATTGGTTTACTGAATGAATATATAGTTTAATTAAGATTTGTTGATTATCTGGAAAAAAGAGACAATTTTTTAAAGAATTATCTTAGGAGTTCACTTACTTTTACAAAGCACTGTATATATATATATATATATATATATATATGCATGAATATGCATGCATATATACATACACATACTATGGGGTGCTTAAAAGTTCTTAGTCTAACCCAATTTCCACAAACAGTATTCTGGTCATTGAAATACTGATTTCAGGAAGTGTACTTTTCTTTCTCTCCTGTGTAAATATATATATATATATATATATATATATATATATATATATAGAGAGTTGTCCATCTGCTAGACTAGTTTCCAGCCAAGGCTGTAGGATGGTCTGTTCTGCTATTTAACCATAGTGCAGAATAAAAAAAATAAGACCAAAGTTACTTAAGCTTCAACCTCAAATCAAAGGATCTTCAAACCTTTGATCAAGGGTGCAACTTAAGTAGTTCTGGTTTTATCTTTTATTCTTCATTTTTCTTGCTATTTTATATATATATATATATATATATATATATATATATATATATATATATATATATATATATATATATATATATATATATATGGGGAAATTGTATGACAAAGCAGAAGAAGTTTCTTGTGCCACGTTTTGCCCTTCAGTACTTCATCAGACTAAATTTGTTTTGTTGGTAGACTGATGAAGTCCTGAAGGATGAAATGCGACACAAGTAAACTTTTTCCACATTGTCATATAATTTCCCCAATACTGTTCTTGATATATAAAAATATATATTACTATCTTATATATATATATATATATATATATATATATATATATATATACACACAACATTCTGAACTCAAGGAATGATAACATATTTTGTCAAAGACCCCAAAAATTAACAGATTTTAAGTTTAACTGAAAAATAAAAATTTATTAAAAGTAATATAATAATTTAATATAATTTGCAATAATTATTTATTTTATTTAATTTATTATGATTTTTATATTTGAACTTATATATGTATTGTTTTTTATTATTTCTTTCAACTTTTTCCATGGTTACCAAGTTTTTCTGCACAGTATTTACATTAGTCGGACTATTGTCCTCATCTTTGTCGCCATATTTGTCACAACGTTTTGGCCGTTGTACGCTCCGGCCTTCTTCAGGTGGTTGGAATTTCGAACCGAACCCTTTATTTCGATCACTGGGGTAGACTGTTCTAGTTCCACGAGCCATGTTTGATGGATGTCAGTTATCAGTTATCTCCTGGTAATTTTCCCTCTGAAAGTTCTCCACTGCCTGAACCGGGTATTGAACTCACACTCTTTGGGTCTGTCACTGGATCTAACCAACGCCTTTATCCACTGTACCATGTGTCCTTGAAGTTTTTCTGTATTAGCATTTATTTGTTTTTATACAACTAACCTAAAGATCATTTGTCTTATTTGTGATAGAGAGAGAGTCTGGGAAACACACACACACACACACATATATTTTTTTTTATTTGAATAGCAAAATTAAATCAGAGCATTTTGTTTACTAATGGGGAAATTTGATCTAGGGCAGTAGTTGTACCCATTGAATCTGGGTCATCAGAAGACAATGAAAATGGTCGAAATAATTTTTATCAATTAAAAATTGAAATAGAGCTGAGTAAGCTAGAAGGAACTTTGGAATTCACATGATTTTAGTTGAAGCAGCCAAAACCCTGTGATAATCGTGTGCGAAGTAGTATGGCCGAGGGTCAGTTATAAACAGCCGGGTTTTTCTATATAAACGCATAGTTATGCTGAAAAAGACAGACTGGAGAAAATTCTTGAAGAGAGAAGAGAGAATTGGCCTGGGCAAGCGTTGGGAGGAGGAACGTCACTATAACTTTAAGCCCCGCATTGAAATCTTTATCCCTCCATCGCAAGAGTCATATATCATTCTGAGATGATTTAACATCAAATTAATCACAACACTCTCTCTCTCTGTGTCTAGAATCCAGTGTATGAGTTTTTACGTTAAATACATTTCTTTTCTGTAACCCGTTTCTTTTCTCTACTATTCTTTTCTGCTATATAAAAGGCATTAACAATTCAACCATTGAATAGTTGTTTGTCCGGCTTTCTGCAGATATTGATTTTTTTTTGCGGCATTCTAAATTTCTTAGTGCAGACTCCCCAGCAGTGTCTACATCTTCAGTCGACCGTGAATGGACGGACATCACTTCTGCTTTCTGGATCAAACAAATCACAACATGGGCAGGAGGCAGGATTAAACCAGTAGACCAGTCGAATAATCTATGGATGCTCAGGGGAACTATGGCCACTCCCTTAAGTTCGGTTAGGACCAAGTAGACCCCTCAACCCAGTGAGTAAGATGTCGGAGGTTGTGGGGCTGGGGCGAAAGTGTTAAAATTTTTACTTTCACTTTTTGATCATCTAAAATTTAATTTAATTTAATTTAATTTATCAACTTTACATTTTCTACTCTTGTTCATTTTTTATCAATTGATAGTTTAGGTGTTTTTTTTTTTAATCATTTTACCCCCACACAAGGCAATAAAGCCACTAGGATGCAAGGGATTACTGAGTGTTAGAGAATATGAGAAAAACTACTATTAAGGAGAGAAGATAATAAGAGAACAAAAATTAAGGAGACAGAAGATAACAGTTGACAATGCATTTAAATTTTTGAAGATCAAATTTAACAGGAAAGCAAGAAGGCAGAAGAGATTTCCCCAAGCAAGAAGTGCAATAGAAGAAACTGTTAGTATAGAACTTCCAGATGTATTTAGTCATTTCAACTGTAGAAGGATGGAACTTAGCTGCCAATCTCGTACATTCATTTAAATTCATAAAGTCTAGGTACCATAATGGAAAGTTCACCAGAACAATTAGTTTTAAAATATTTATAGAAAAGGCACAAGAAAGTTACATTATGATGGTGAGAAATTGTCAAACACAACATAGTGAACCAACTTTCTTAGTTGTAGACTTAATTCATTCAATATACTCTTTCCACTTCATATTTTGTGTTTATGTAAGCAGTTGGCTCCCTGTGCCGCGCCAGGAAATTTTTCGCACCGGAGTTGATCCTTCAAATCTACAAATCAACCATTCACCCTTGCATGGAGTATTGCTGCCATATATGGTCCGGTGCCCCTTCTGTTTGTCTCAAGGTTCTTGTTAAGATCCAGAGACGGATATGCAATGTAATTGGCCCCGATCTGGTATCTTGTCTGCAGTCGCTCTCTCACAGATGTGCCGTCGCCTCCCTCTGTCTTTTTTACAAATACTTTCATGGTAACTGCTCCAATGAGCTGCTTTCGCTTGTTCCCAGACTTCATGAATTTAAACGTTCTACTAGGCTGGCATCTCGCTCACACCTATTCACTGTTGAAACTGTTAATTGTAGCCATCTCTTCTACGCTTCATGTCTCACACCTCTCGCCTGTGGAACTCCCTCCCCTTTTCCTGTTTCCCTGATAGCTATAATCTCCAACTATTGAAATGTAATGTCAATCGACATCTCCAGATGCCTTGATCTATCCCCTATCCTTCTCTTCATCCTTTCCTCTACCACTCCTATTTGGACTCACTCCATTTCTCTGTAACCCCTTGTGTGCTAGTGGCTAAACCGCCTTGTTTGGGGTGAAACGCTTAAAAAAAAAGTGTTTTTGACTAATTTCAGTGTTCCCCAATTTCAAGTCAATCAAGGTGACATCAATTATAACAGTCAAATTGAATTTATACATGTATTTTAATTTTTTTATGCACCCTTCAATATATGATCCCTTATGGAGAAAGATACCTAATTTAAGATTTAAGATAGATATATATATATATATATATATATATATATATATGTGTGTGTGTGTGTAATTTGGCAGCAACTTTTCTTTTAAACATGTAGTATTGAATGTTAAAGACAACATAGTCTTGCATATTTTCTTTTGAATTTTCTCATATTCTCTAATGAGACTTTTATTTGAAAATGATTTTGAAATAAGTATTGTCCGTATGATGACCTAGCGCTTTCGAACATCATTGTTCATCTTCAGGGTCAATATTTTTAGTCAAAATTTTTTAAACAAACATTTGCCAATTATCTTGTAGCATAATCATGTTGCTACTTTTTTACAAACTAAATAAACATTAAAATCCTATGTTGTCTTTAACATTCAATACTACATGTTTATATATATATATATATATATATATATATTTATAAAAATATGACAAACTGGAAAGGTTTTTTTGTGACACATTTCATCCGTTAGGATTTCATTGGACTGGGCTTTATTGACGTTGTCATGTCACAAAATGAGGGACACAGATAGTTTCAAAATACTTTTGGAAAGAATATTTTTGAGAGAATATTTTTTTTCTCAATCTATCAAAAATCATCTGTATTCTTTTTCCTTTTCTAATTCTCTCCATCACCTTTGTCCCTGACTATCCCACACTGTGACAATATAAAATCTACCAAGAATGGTGACATATTGTAAGAGCCTGGATGCAAATTTATTGTGGATGAACTAGTGACCAAGGCACCCATTTCCAGACATTTTTGTCACTCCACTGAGAGGGGATCCCATTGGTAATCCAAACTTTTGTTTGTAAAAATTATTATTTTATTACTTCTTACCTTTTTTAGTTCTTACCTTCACGGTTAAGACCCACCATACCCTGTACATTCTAGCAAACCATCCTCATTTCCTTTGTATTTCACTAGTAAGATTAAGTTCCACTCAAGCAGCTTCTTATCACAAATTGCTGATCTGTGGAACTAACTCCCAAGAAGATGCTTCCTTGATCAGTACAGTCTTAACCTGTTCAAGTCGAGAGTTAACCTTTATCTTCCGCACATATCCACATAATCTATGCATCTTATTCTGTAAATCTCTACCTTGAGTGGTCTCTGGTCCTTGTACAGGGTGAACGTCAATATAAAAAATTAAAAAGTCAAACCCTACCAGCCTGATTATTGTGTGTAATAGTGTATATAAAATGGGGAGTCATGGCCTGTCAAATGAAGACTTAACTTTATTATATAAAATATAATGTTCTCCCATTTTGGTATTGAGCACTTTTGTCTCTGTGTGGCATTTTAATATATTCCTTCAGGAGCTATTTTTGTGTTATATATATATATATATATATATATATATATATATATATATATATATATATATTCATGTTTCATTAAAAATGACAGACAAGGTACTACAGTTAAGCTTTTTATTTAATTTTTCTTGTGTTCGAACAAAAGCTTTCTTTTCTGGACGAAGGGTTTGTAAGAATTGTCCAAATGTTTTATATTTCTGAGCGCTTTTGGCTATACCTTCAGCCATTATCAAGGATGATTCGATTTTTCAGCTTAATTGAATGTGTGTGTTAAAAAACAACCCTGACATCGTCATCAGATGAGCTGATAAAGCTTACACATATGTAATTCTGGATAAAGCCAATTACCACCAAAAATTAAAAAATATTGTTGATGATCGAACTAAACTCACCAAACTGAAAAGAAATCTCACTGAGAATTTAAAAAGTTCCATCAACAAACTAATAACAGCTCACAGCACAGAAGTCAGTTCCCTGAAAATTCAAAAAATAGTTGGAGATTACCAACCGGGATATTTATATGGAAATATAAAAACCTATAAACCAGGATACCAGCTACGACCAATTATTTCCTATCTACAAGCTATCAAAAGTCTTGAACGACATCATCACTCCATACCTACCTACCAATTACAGCATCACATCCACCCACGAATTCCTGCAAATTTTAAAAATTACAAAAAAAACAAACCAAGGTATAATAGCATCACTTGATGTCGAAAACTTATTTACAAACGTCCCCATCGACCAAACTATTGACCTTATCCTCAATTCTGTATATACTAATAATTCTATCCCTCCGCCATCCATCAAACCATCCATACTAAAAAAATTACTACACGAATGCACAACCAAAGTTCCATTCTATGACCATAATGGCAACATTTACACCCAAACTATTGGCGTTAGTATGGGAAATCCACTTGGTCCATGCTTTTCCAACTATTACATGTCCCACGTAGGAAATACGATATTTATTCAGGTCTGTAAACCGAAAATATATGTTCGCTACGTAGATTCTATTTTTATTTTAGCAAATAACATTAAAGAAATACACACTTAAGACCACATTTGAGAAAAACTCCATCCTTAACTTTACCTATGAACTTAGCCAAAAAAAACAAACTTCCATTCTTAGATGTCCTTGTTGAATACAGCAATAACACTTTCATTACATCATTATACAAAAAACCCACCAGCAAAAACTCATGCCACCTTAACTTTAAAAGCGAATGTCCACTTAGGTACAAAATAGCAGTAATAAAAAACTTTCTGAAAAGAGCACACCAGAATTCATCCTCTCGACCACTCTTCCATAAAGAACTTAATAATGTTAAACAGACACTAATCAACAACGGCTTCCCTAACCACCTTATAGACCACCAAATTAGACTATTTATCCCCAAAGTAAGTAGTAACGATAGTGAACACACAGTCAAAAATCACATACACATTTATTACAAAAACCAAATGCATATTAATTACAAACAAGATGAATCCTCACTAAGACATATTATAAAGAAATACACTACACCAATTGACCCAAATAAAAAAATCAAATTACTTATCTATTATAAAAAATTTAAGACAGCAAACGTTATCCTCAAAAATAACAACACACCAGCTTAATCAAGATTACAAAGAACGAACATTATCTATGAGTTCAAATGCCCCTTAAGGAACTGTGTTCCTGATCAAACCAGATTCATAAATAATTACATCAATTACACAACTACATGCTTATCCAGACGTCTTATGTCGCACCTGTCTGATCATAGCTCCATTAGAACCCATTTAAACACACACACAAATTTACAAGACTCCATTAGAAACATACTAGTAGAAAACACAAATATATTAACTGTATCCACCTGTAAAAAAAAGATTAAAAATAATGGAAGCTTTAATAAAAAAAAGAAAAGAAAAAACCAACTCTTAACAATATTAACTATGAACAAGGCCACAATGTGCTAACCGTATTCGGAAAATAAAAACATCCCTACCACACACTAAGACATACATATAACACACACACTCAATTAAGCTGAAAAATCGAATCATCCTTGATAATGGTTAAAGGTATAGCCGAAAGTGCTCGGAAATATAAAACATTTGGACAGTTCTTACACACCCTTTGTCCAGAAAAGAAAGCTCTTGTTTGAACACAAGAAAAATTAAATAAACCGTAGTTTTTAATGAAACATGTATAAATTAAGGATTGCTGCCTAAATACACAATATATATATATATATATATATATATATATATATATATATATATATATATATAATAAAAAGACTTAAACACTAATATTCCATGGTCATAATTTATTCCATTGGAATCGCAAAAACGATCCAATTCATCAGACCTACAGATTCAAAATGAAAACGGAAAAACGACTCCGGGAGAAATTGGTGAGAGTATGTGTGAGAGTGTGGGGGGACCCGTGATCTATATAGATGGGTAATAGACGAGAGAGACGGGGCGGACTTTAGGCGGAGAGGGCACTAAAATTTAACTGAGGGAAGATTTAAAAAGGGATTTCAGTGATAAAAGGGTGCGTATTTTCAAAGATATACCGGAAGAGTGTACATTTCTTGGTGACACTCACACCCCTTAGGCGATACAATCTTATGCTCCCGCCCAGACCCCTACAACGCATACGTACACACACTAATAAGATAAAGGGAGAGTTTAGATAATCTAACCTTAGAAGGGATTTTAGAATTCCCTAAGGTTAAGTAGGGACGGCGTTTTGAAACGTATTGTCTAGCCGTTTCAAGTAATAAACTAACAATCTCTGCCTCCATAAATTTATCGGACTGGCCAAATGATTCTCGGGCGGCCTGTTTTCATCCCGCCCCCATCCCAAACGAGACCGTTTGACCAACACAAGGAATTTTGGGGAAATCCCGCTGACAAGATAAAGGCTGATGAAAACTTGTAGACAAAATTCCATTTTCTCTCTTCGTACCTACGGTTGATTATACATACCTGCGTACATTTACACCCATATACCGCTATATGATTACATATATATATAGATATTCTGAAATATGCACACACACATAAATACATCTGCATATATATCTCTCTACCTACGTATCCACACGTTCATACATGTAGGTGTACACACGCGCACGCGCACACACACACACACACACATATATATTCTTGTTCTTACCTACATACACCCATATATACATATATCTATGCGTATGCTTTTGTATACACGTCTACACACACACAGATGCGTACGCCCACATGAACGCACATATCCATTTCTATATTTAACCCGAATCAAAGGTCAATTAAAACATATATAATATTTTAAAACCGCTGGATGAGTAGCGTGTATTTATTTCTAATTTTAGAATGTATACCTAGGTATCTAACTATTATAATTCTATCTGATTTTGCAAATCAGTTATTAGGGGAACGTTTATCCACCCAACCCCTCATACACATTAATGAAATGTGCATGAAAGAAGGATTGCTGCCTAAATACACAAATATACATATATATATATATTACTAATGTTATATATATATATATATATATATATATATATATATATATTACTAATGTTCACTTAATACAAGACCTAAGAGCCACTCAAGGTAGAGGGTTACTGTGTGGAGGTATATTAGCATAGGAAAGGACAAGTGTTAGGACTATAGAGCTTTAGAAGGAACTGGAAACCCAATCATAATCGGGAAACAAGGGGAACTTTCTAGCTTTTCTTGAAAAAGACCAATCATGGTCAAAACATAGAATTTTAGCAAGTTACTTCATAAATTTCTCCCAGACCTCAAATGACTTATTAAACCCCAGGAGAAAAACACTTACCAGATATACCCTACATCTTCCATTTAATAAATCATTTAAACAAAGCATTGCTGTTGAAATATATTTGAAATAAATGTGTACACTTGTGTGTCTCCATGTATGCACACTGGAAATTGCTAATCAAATAAAATTACATTCTTTCTTCCCACACTATTTTCAGTATTCTTCATATTCATCATCCTGAAGTGTAGCCTCACCAAACAACATTTCAGTGGCATGGAAAAGCTGAAGAAGCGTGTGACAAATATTTGGGTCCCCTAAATGACACTTGATCTGTTTTGCAGTCTGGCGGCCTCCAATGTCTCACTGGATTGAAGACATAATCAAGAATAATGACTACAGCCATAAATACTGAATAATTTCAGATGTGAAGTCTTTTGGTTTAAATGTAATAAATACTCCAGTTCATTGTTTCAGTAAATTCTCTTTGTTTTGGGGCTCACTGGGGATTTTAGTTAATGTTCAAAAGCATTTCCATGCACTAAATATATAATAAATCTTATTATATTCAATATGAAATCCTTTTCTCTTCAGTCATACAAAATGAAAGCTTGGATTTTAACAGAGAAAAGAAAATAACATAGTTTAAGCAAAAAGAAAAAATGTATATGCACTTTATTTTTCATTACAGGAAATGAAGATATTTCAGAAATATGTTTTTATTATGTTAATCTTAAAGTGATTTTTTATTATTCAGAAATGTATTATTTTTATTAGGAATAAATTTTGATGACACCTTTAAACCACATATGTCAGAAATGTGATTTATTATGCTATTCTTAAAAATATTTTGTTATTATTCAGAAATCTGTTGTCATTATGTCACCTTAAAACTTCAAGGTTTATTGAAGAGACTGAATTAATTTTTCTATGTTGATCATCATTGTAGATGTTCACTTTTTCATTGAAGATCATTTTGTACTTTTTTCTTTCCTAAGTCAAATTTATTAAATTGCAATTGTCAGCAATTCCAAATGATTTTTTTTTCATCAAAATAGTAATTATGTTTTGGGTGCCAAAAAGAAGTTGAAAAAATTGTTCTCGTTTTTGTTGAAATTTTTCGTTCAAAGTTTTCATCAGTTTATTTTCTGGCCTTCTTCAAGTGTTACTTTGAAAACGGCAGATGTTTGAAAAACTAAAAGAAATAAAAACAACAAAGCTGAAGACAACAGTCTGAGAAATACAAGGAATTATGTAACCAAATAATTCTAAAGTGACCCACCATTGGGATGTGACACAGACAACATGGTCATGAACTCTGAACCCATCGTTTCCTAAAGGCAAATAAAGATTGAGTACAAACTTTCTTTTGTATGGAATCCATGCAGATGTTGTAAAGGGAATAAAGTTGTCAGATTTTTCCAATCTCATTAATATTCATAAAAGTCACATGACTGACTTTTCCCAATCTCATGAATATTCATAAAAGTCACATGACTGGGTGATAAGAACCTTGGAGATTTTAATATATGCTTTGTCTGGCAATAATGGCAGACATTAATAATTTATAATGCCTTCACTTTTGATTCCTCTTTCTGGGCATCAAGTCATTTAAAGTAAATTACTTTTAAGGAGAGACATTATATTCCACTCTGTTCAAGGGAGCCATTGTCCAAATGATGTATGACTGTTTACAGGCAACCAACATGCCTTGTTTTGGTCAAGGAACATAAAAGAAAAGAAAGAATGTCCTGATACTTTCTAACAGAAGTGAGCAAAGTCTCCATTATGATTAACCAATTAATTATTCCTAGTCTGACATCCGAACAGCTATGGACATTAATAATATAAGGTCTTTAATTCCAGAAAAGACTTTTCCATTCTTTACAGTTTGACCTGATATATGATTCAGCCACAGAAACTTAATGGCCAGAAAAGACTCAAAATCTACAAACGTACCATTCTCTTCATAACCAATTCATCTGCAGAATTGCAGACATTAAACAAAATACAAATCTACATATTTCTGATCCTTTCCCCTGGTTTTTTGATATCTTACTTTAATACCTAATAGTAGTGGTAGTAATAATTTAATTACTTCTTTATTCAAACTTTACTCTTATTTCTTCTTTTATATGCTGTGTTCCTTCAGAATATAGGGGATTACAGCTCCTCACAACTTCCTATCCTTTGCAACTATTGCATATCTTTTAATTATCTCTTTGTTCTGCCATCCATTTATACAAGTTTGTAGCTTAATTAATGTTTCCCTCTACTCCACTTACTTTTAATATGTTCTGTGAGTGTTAAATTTTCCAAGCCCTCTTTCCTCATTATGTGTCCCAGAAATTTCAACTATTTTTTCTCATTCTAAGCACAAATATTCATTTTGTTCACATTTTTCTTAAAACTTCCTTGTTCACCACATGTTCGATCCATGGTATTCTCAGCATTGTTCTATAAAGCCACATCTTTACTGTCCTGAGATTCCTCTGCATGTGATGAAATTGTCCAGCATTCACAGCCATATAGGAAAATTGATATTATATCCAGTTCAGCACACTTTTCTTTGTTTCCAATGAGATTTTCATGTTTCAAAATATTTTGTTTAGCCTTTGGAAGGCATCATTTGCTTATTCCAAAGCATCTTTGGATATCTGTATCATATATCACACCATCTGTTAAAACACTTGCCAGATATTTAAATTATATTAAATTTCTGTATTCATTCGATTTTGACATCTCCAATACAGTAAAAAATCACAAAAACGAATTCTTAGAATCAGAAAGACAATTGAAATTTCTGGGACACATAATGAGGAAAGAGGGTCTGAAGAATTTGACACTCACGGAAAAAAATTGATGGCAAGAGGGGCAAAGGAAAACAGCAAGTAACGTATCTAAAAAGCTTGTGTAAATGGATGACAGAACAAAGACTGGGAGGGAGAGTAAGAAGACAAACATTATTTAGATCTACAAAAAATAGGAAGTTGTGGGGAGTCATGATTTTCCATGTCCTGAATGGACATGGTGCATGAATGAAGAAGAATCTTAAGAGTAGAATTTGATGATTTAATCACAAAATTTTGCAATATTTGAGCAAAGATTTGTTTGAACAAATTCCAGCAACCAGCCTGTGAGTTACACATTGCAAATCTGGAAGAAAGAAATTGGCAGAAGCCAGGAATTAATGCAAGCATGACTGACTAAATAACAGTTATTGTTATTATGTGCCATTCCCTTTCAGGATGTGGGTGATCATGGCTCTCCACAACTTCCTATCCTGTATAGATCTAAGCAATGTTTGTTCCCTTACTACCTCTCCCAGTCCCTGTTCTGTCATCTATTTACACAAGCTTGTTAGGTAGTTTCCTTTATATTTCTCTTTACCCCTTAATATCTCATAAGTGTCAAGCCTTTTTTGTTCATTACGTGTCCCAGAAATTTTGTCAGCCTCTTCCTAATTCTCTTACTACTTATACCAGTCCCTGTTCTGTCATCTATTTTCAAAAATAACGGATAAAACTATAAAAATCAAAACAAAAGAACGGACGAAAGTTATAACTGTTAGATAACGATAAAAAATAAAAAAAAATTAATAAAAGATAATATACTACGTTACTTAAAAATCGAAAGCCAAAAAGAGAAAATATACAGTGTAACAAATAACAACAAGTATAATAAATTGATCTAAATACATCCAAATATATAAATAAACTAACAACCGATAACGATAAACTAGCCGTTTAGAAAAAACAAATAAAGATAATCAACCCAAATAGATAAATTAAAAACTGTTCCAACCAAAATAATAGTAAGAACAAACCACAACATCCCACCACAAAATTCAACAAATAGATTTAATCAATGACAAATAAACAAATATATAAGATAAAAAATAAAAATGAAAACCGACTTCCGGTAAATGGCTGCCATAATAGACTACCAACAATAAGCTATATAAACAAATTTTTACTACGTTAATAAAAAACACTGATCAAAATAAAAAATAAATAAATTGATATATAAGATAAAAATAAAAATAAAATTTAAAAAAAAAAAAAAAAAACAAGCAAAATAATTTGACATAAATAAATAAACAAATAAGCGACTTCCGGTAAAAGTAACCGCCAAAATAGACTACCCATAATGCACCACTGACCCATATATATAAATAGCCGAGAAAAATAACAGCACTAGTTGCCTGACGATTGCACTAGCATGAAACAGACTGTCGCCTCTAAGTGCTGACTTCCATGTCCACTTTTATATATATATATATATATATATAGATATATATATATATATTATTATTATTACTTAAATGTTATTTTTAGTGGATACTCATATTTAAGCATGTAATTTATTTATTTATTAAAAAGCATGAATATTTGAGAAATCTTATTAAAGGAAATTTGTGCAGGATTTGAACCTGCATTCCACTGACAACAACAGAACACAGGAAACTATGGAGAACCATGATCAACTACGTCTGGTAAGGACATAGCACATAAAATATTGAACAGGATCCATTACATGAATAATGAAAATGTATTTGCTAATAATTTTACTATAGAAATGCATTGTAAGTGTTTTTAATATAAACATATATTGAAAATGAAGAAGGAAATTATTTTAAATGTTAAGGAATTAATGTGAACATTGATATAATAATTCTTTTGTTCTCTTTCTAAAGCTGGATAGGTGTATATCCCTGAATTTTGATCTTGCTTGCTGTAGTTATTATGAGACTAAAGACTAAGAAGAACAAAATGAGTGTGTGCTTTAACAAATAATATAATAATTAGAAAGGAAGAAAGACAGAAAAAGAAAGAAAGAACGAGAAAGAGAGAGAAAGAAAGAATAGAAAAAAGAACAAAAATAATGAATAGAGAGAAAGAAAGAGAGAATAGAAAGAAAGGACTAGAAAGAAAAAGAACCAATATCGAGAAGAAATGAATAGGAAGAAGAAAATAGAATGAATAAACAGAAAGAAAGAGAAGGATCAGAGAGAAATAAAGTGAGAATAGAAAGAAAGAAAAGAATCATGATATTGAGAAGCAGAAGAGAACAAAGAAATAGAAAGAGGAGGGTGACAGAAAGGAAAATAGATATTTGTTATGAGAAATGAAGAAAGAATTCATCAAATATTTTTCTCTTATTTTGTCATTCTCCATTCAAAGAAAATGTTAAAAAATGTTTATATTTCTAATCAAAGGAAATGCAAAAGGGCTTCATAATTTGTCTCTCTAGACTCCTGCTTTCTAAAAGCCCCCATTAAGATTATATCAGGGTCTCCACTTCTAGAATAAAGGACAGACCAAACCATTTACAAAATAAAGTCAATTTGGTCTCCTTTATTTAAAAAACATTCACAACCCTTTCCATTACACATTTTTGTCGCCATTACTGATGTTAAGGATAAGGAAAGAGGTTTGTATGTTTGCTAAAGAGAAAGGATTCGACATTTTACCCATAAAAGTCAACAGAGAATATTTCATAGACATGGTAACTATTTCATATTTTATGATTTAATGCAATGATTTTATTATTGTTGTTCAGAATTCATTTTTATTTCTTCCTTGGTTCCTAAAAATAAAATAAAAAATCCCTTTTTTTTAAAAACATTGTCGGTAAGAGATATTATTGAATTGTGCCAGGTAATGATACTTAGTAAATTTTCTGCATAAAAAGTACTTATCTGATTACAACAAAACAGATCAAGTGTAGCATAAAAGGAATATTTTTGCACACAATGTCAAATAAAAATAAGTTTAATTTTTTTTTTACTTATCTCTTGATTCTAAATGAAAAATATCAGCACTTTGACCTTGCTGGATGGCTGAAGCTGCTGCATTTTTCGTATAAACAAGCAGGGTTCAAGCCCTGGTAAAAATGTGCCTTGAAAGCTTCTTTTCAAAACAGACAAATCCTCCTGACTTGAATGTTTCCAAGCTCTGATATACAACCAACATACACTATCTTTTCTTTTACGTGCTATGTCCCTTCAAGACGTAAACGATCATGGCTCTCCACTTCTCCCTATCCCATGTAGTTTTCAATATGTTTTGTCCTTTTGCTATTTCTCTGCCTGTGAGTATCACATTCTCCAAGCCTTCTTTTCTCATTACATGTCCCAGAAATTTCAGCTGCCTCTTCCTGATGTTAAGTATAAGCTTCCTCCATGTTTGAATCTTCTCCAAAGCCTCATCATTGCTCACATGTTCGATCCATGGTATCCTTAGCAACCTTCTGTAGATCCATACCTCCGTTGCCTCGAGTCTGTTCTTCATCTTTGGGGAGACTGTCCAACAGTCCAACATTCGCTACCATGAAGGAGGACAGATATCACATAGCAGTTCAGTACTCTTTTCTTTGTTGCCAACAAAATCTTCCTGGCTCGTAATACTCTGCTTAGCTTTTGGAATGTGTCTTTGGCTATCCCAATAGGTCTTCGGATCGCAGCATTGCACTTACTGTCCCCTGTCAGAACATTTCCCAGCAAAATTTTATCTAATAATGGGTATCCTTTAGATGTGATTAGGTCAGTTATCAATAAGAAAATATCAGATTTTTCTGAAACTAAAACTAGTATAGTTAATAAATGCCCAATTTATTTTTGTTTGCCTTGGCTCGGCACAGTAAGTGAGAGATTTGCCAAACAAATTAGCTCTGTAGTAGAGCATTGTTATTTCCCTTCCAGTGTGCATATTGGGTTTTCTACTAAATCTGTTTTGATGTCTACTCAAAAGGATGTTCTACCTCCCACCATATTAATACTGTTATTTATCATTTTAAATGTAGTTACAGTGCCGACTACATAAGTAGAACAACCCAATGTTTAGATGCTAGAACATAGCAACATATACCTAGAAAAATCAGAAGGGAACATTCCAACTAAAGGATGTTCTGAACAACACATATGGTTCCACCATCATGAAGCATCTTATTAAAAATCCAAATTATGCTGCTAACTTTACCATCATTGTGCTTGCTCTATATTGTACGTATAGACAGAAGGACACGCCTGGCAGAGAAAACAACACGAGTGTTAGCGGTAAAGCAACAATGTCGAACTGCGGTAGAAACCTGCTTAGCAAACCTATCACTGATACAACCTAGCCAAGGAAGGCATAGGTACACAAGACATCTTTTTACTATAGCAGGTTTCACTTTGTTAAATTCAGCAATTTTATTCTTAATAATTGATTGAACAATGCTTAATGGGTAGGCATTGTTGCAGAGAGTAGAGATAATAAACCTGAGTTCATCATCTAACTTGATGTCCAAACAGATCATGAGAGCCCTAGGCGTAAGGGTCTTAAATTAATTTTGCGTTTCCTGGGACAAAAAGAATCCCAACGGATATACAAACCAGTAAACGTTGGTTAACGGTAAACAGAAGTAATAAAACCTGACGTAGATCTGCTGACGAGTACATCGAGAAAGGGAAGAGATGAATCAACCTCCTTTACCTGTGTAAATTTCAAGGCTGAATGCATATTGTTAAGGGACACAAGAAATTGGTCCGCTTTAATCTCATTATCGAAAAGACAAAAGGTGTCATCAATGTAAAGGAAATAAACGTCAGGTTAATCAGATTTTAGTAGTGCACTCTCTTCCTGGAATCCAACAAAGATATTTGCTAAGATGGGCCCCAGAGGGGAACCCATCGAAACACCATCAATCTGCCTGTACATGATGCCGTCGAAACTGAACTCAACTGACATTGTGGCAAATTTCATCAGTTCAACAAACATCTTCTGGAATAACAGGCAGAGACAATTGACTATGATATAGGGCGTCAGCACATATATCGATAGTCTCAGCAGTGGATTGCAAGTAAATAAACTGGCAATATCATATGAACATATAAATTTATCCATAGGCGAATAACACTGCATAAAACGGGAGAATTCAAATGAATCTTTAATACAAGCAGAGTTATACTGCTCCAAAACCAGTTGCAGTATAGTGGAAATCCATTTAGCCACACCGTGTTGAGAAGACCCTATGATAGATAGAATAGGTCTCAATGGTGTGCCAACTTTATGAGTTTTGGGTAAGCCATAGAGACGAGGACAAATGGAGCCTGAGGGCCTAATCAAATTTGAAATATCAGTGGGAAATTTTCCACTTTTTACCCACTTAACCAGACGTTTTTGGAACTTGGCCTCAATAGATAATGTAGAATCAAATTTATCTATTGGGCCTAACCGGACAAATTTAGAGGAATCTCCAAGAATTGTCATCAACTTGTTAACATAATCCTGATAGTCAAGGATAACGACGCCAGTACCTTTGTTGGGTTTCGTAATTACTAAAGATTTATTATTATAAAGCGTTTTAATTACCTGAAATTGCTCCTCGTTCCACTTCAATTCATTATGTGAAACAGGAGTACCTGCGCAACAATGTGCTATGTTATTATTCAACTTTGCCTTGAGGTCGCTGACCTTGCTAGCAGATTCGGGTTGGAGTTTAGCTAGATGCGCAAACAAAACCTCAAACTCCAAATACACCTCCTTTCACTTAATATGTGAGGGAGGATTACAAAAATCCAGTCTGTGCGAGAGGATCGATAGTTCAAGCTCAGACAACTGGTATGAAGACAGATTCAAGATATTTTGACCAATACTAGGATTAGCAGAACACCCAAATATATATATATATATATAGTATTACACACACACACACACACACATATATATATATGTATGTATGTATGTATGTTTGTATGTATGTGTTTCTGTGTATGTGTGTGTGCATGTGTCTGTGTGGCCAAGTGGTTAGAATGTTTGCTTTCTGACCATGAGACCCAGGTTCGAACCTCACCATGGTCAGTTTGTCAGGATGGTGACTTCTTGATGTTATCAGTCTGGAGGAGATGAGCCCATCACTTTTGGAAAGTGCCTGAAAGCCATACCACGGGTTGAACCAAGATTTGTGAGTGAAATTAGGTAAACAGAACCCTTGGAGGCTGTTGATGGCTGTGCTATCATGAAATCACAAGTCATCATATGCAAGGGTTTGAGCATGCTGGCTTTGTTCAGATTGTTTATCACACTAGATAACACGCGTATCTCCCAGGAACTGTAACTAAGGATTGCTTAGCATAGTTGCAGTATAAACTACAGGTCGGCTCTGTGGGTATTGAACAAACACAAATCTGCCTGAGCAGGCGTCTGCAATAGGGATTGGCTAGGTTTCCTAGTAGATGGGTATCCTCAAATATGAATGGCCAGCCATTAACATTAATGATATATATAAGAGTAGGTACTGAAGTCAGAAGAGAAGGCATTTGGGTGGTAACCGTCTGTTTCATGCTTAAATGCAATCTTTAATCCTGACGATTGCATTCAATCAAACAGACTGTTGCCACTTGGTGTTGACCTCTTCTTGAAGTAAACACATTTCTGTCTTGGCCAATTTAATATGGCATTTTAAATTTTCTAGCAGAATAAAAAGGAAGGCTTTTCTTTGTACAGAGTGTTCAATATAAAATTTACAAATTTATTTAAACTAGAATTTGAATTGAAAAAAAATATTAAAAAAGCATTATTTCTTCAATCAAAACCTTCCCCTCTTGGCCTTTATTCGTTTTTTTCTATCTTGGAAGCAAATCATCAATTTCTTTCCTAAAGACTTCTTCATTCAAAGAACTGACAAATTCATTGGAGGCTTCTTCGGTTTGATCATGATCAGAGAACTTCTTGCCCGTAAGGAAACAATCAAGATACAAGGAAAATAATAGTTTGTAGGGGAGAGAGGTTTCAATAGGGCAGGGTGCAGCAAAGTCTTGATTTTCAACTTTAGTAACATCATTTTGCAACATCAGTAAAATCATTATCAACAGCAAAATCTCATTTTTTTCATTCAGACGAATATTGTCATCTTTGTTGTACTGATCATTTCTAATAAATTCTCTTTTCTTCCTCATGTTGGTTAAAGTTTTGAGAAGAGAAAAAAGATAATCCTCTACTTGCAGCAGATTCTGCAGCTCATGTGAGAAGAATTTCAGAGATTGTGTATTTTTAGGGTAAGATACATAAAATGTTTTTCTTTTCTTATCATGTCACCATCTCTAGATAGATTGCCAGCTCTTTAACACACCAACCAGTTTTGAATTCAAACTTGCTCTCTTCTAGACCAAGTTCCGACCAAAGTTAGAGGCCCTGGTCTGCCATGCTATTTAACCCATGACTGGGGGTAGAAGAGATGCATTTCATACTTTTTCTAAAGGCATTTGTGTGAAAGGAGGTGTAAGAAACTTGATAGAATCGTCCATATTTTCTACTCACCCCCGAGATAAAATACACTCTTCCATCAGAATCAGTTTTAACCAACCAACACCTCACATTGCAAATCTCGACTTTTTATTGGTTGAGACAACACCAAAATGTGTAACAATTATCGAAAACCTATTTTTGTGCCCAGTTCCCTGGAGCCTACTTTGGATTCCAAAAACAAATAAAAAGGACCATTTTGACCCAATTCACCAGTCAGTTACTTGGCTTCAGAGAGATGCCACACGAATCCACACGCGTGTCACTATTTTGACTTAAGAAACATTTCGCGCGTCAACTGCTGACTCAAACACCAACAGTATTCTCTCAAAATTCACTTACAACTTTCTAAGAAAAGTGTTCTTACACACTACTAAGATAGAAATTGTATTTAACAAAAGATAAATACAGAATAATCCAAGGTAAACAACTCTAGAAAATTAAGGCATTTATACTCTACTTTATTCACGCACACAAACTAAACAAATTTCTGTATAAGTAATATTTTCCATTTTACTCTATTTGACCAGTTCTTTAACACATGAACAATTTTGAACTGTAAATCAATAAGACACCCAATTTATACATGGTCAATTCTTGCATTATCAAACCACAAGTTTTCTAATTGTATATTAATTGTACATAAATGTCTGTTTTTATTGAAACCTAAATTACCGTTGTTTCTTATTCTATTGCCTTGTGATTGATTCGTTTTGAATGCCTATATTCTATATTGTTGTGGATTAATATGGTGAACATGCCCATAAACTAACCATCTTAATATTAAAACCTTCTGATAACAAATTCAAACTCATAGCAACCCCCCCCCCCCCAGCAAACTCAAACGGAATATGAACTCAGCTTGTTGAATTCTCTTTCTGAGCCACAAAAACTTTGCATCACTCAGCCTACTCTCAATCCAAATTTAATTCCTCACAAATTCTGGCTTTTCTCAAATTACTATTTACACTATTTATATTCAGTCTATTATCCTCATCTTTGTTGTTGGTATTACGTTTCAGCCTGACCCGATCCACTAGGCTACTGTCCCAGCAGACAATGGCCTAGTTGATAAAAGCATTGTTTTGTGAATTTGGTAACAGTGGTTGTGAGTGCAATCCCTGGGTCAGGCAGTGTGTACTTTAGTCAGTGGAAACTGGCAAGCAATAATTGAACAGTACAAAATAAAAATAAGATCTAGACAATATCCCTAGACATGAGCAGTGGAATGAGAAAAGTCTACACCAGTACATTAAATAAAAGGTTGTTCAGAATTCCCTGTAGGTTACCCAGAACAATAAACCTGACGATGGTGAGAGAGCACAATGGCCAAAAGTAGTGATAACAACAACAAAGATGATGACAATAGTCTATATATAAATAGTGTAAATAATGATAACTCCTCATCCCAGAAATTCATATAAAATTATTGTTGAAAATAAAGAGATTTCAGACCCCAGATGAGATTAAGGAGAATATGACTAGACAGCTGATGGCAGTCCCAGAAGAAGACTTTTGTGGACTTGTTTTTGCAAAGTGGAAGGAAAACTAGGATAAGTGCATGAAGTCCCAAAAGGAATATTTTGAAGAGGATTGATGCACCATTGGCTTAGGTAGGCTATTTTTCTTGTTAATATGAAATGACCGAGCTTGGGTGGTTATTTACAAGAAGTAAATTAACACTGCAAGTTCTAGTTAAATGAAAACAGTAGAACCATTTTAGAGAGGAACCACTATCTAACAGAGTACCTTGTTGATACAAGTAAACATCCCATTTAGGCTTTTGAATTTGATGCAACCTTTTTCTCATTGTATATGAGTAAATACCGTATTTCCTATATGTTTAATATATTTATGTTAATATATTTCACATTTAAATGTAATATAATTATATTTCTATGTTAGGGAAAATGACAAGTATCACTTCTGTAAAGAAACTAAATCCCAGATCAGTGAAAATGTTCAAGTGTGTTTTCTTTGCAATAAATTCCATCAGGATTACCTCCCCTTTATATATTTTTGCTGTTATTGTTCCAAGGTATGACGAAAGAAAAGCCTAAGTTTAAAAAGAGAAGTCCTTCAAGAGCCTCAATGAAAGAAGTTCCAGAAAATAACCGCAGGAGTTACACTACCAGATGAGCGAGATGAAATTTATATCTCTGCTGAAAACAAACAAACAAACAAGTGAAAAGAAGAAAATGTCTTGATTTTTATTTCGGTTTTATTACAAAAAAAAAAAGGAGTAAAAACATTAAGTTTAGGAAGAGAAAGGAAAATAAAAAAAAACAAATGATCTGCTCTACAAACAAACTACATATGTTTACAGGCATAAATGTCCAGAATTTCACAGCATTGAACTAAGATGTTGAAACGCATCAACTGATCACTTCCAGGGCATCAGTAACTTAATGTAAGCTCATATGCTGAAGGTGGGAAAACATTGCTTGCACTTGAAATGAGGAAGAAAATACTTTCTGTGGGTGGCCGAGAGCTGAAATTCTACTCAACAAATTAACAAAAATGCTGCAAAATTTTTACTCTTGTTTCAAACGCTAGATTAAACACTTGCATTAAAGATGACTATGCAACAGAAAAACAAAAGAAAATAATATAATTTTGAAAAAAAAAAAAAATATTTATGTGAATTATGGAGGATTTGTTGAAGGTTATCTTATGACAACATCTGTTCCCAACATATAGTGGTATATTTGGTTTGGGTGTATCTTGGCCTTGTGTAATTATTTAAGAAAAATTCCCAAAGTGATGAATAAGACAAAATAAATCTTTATATACACAATATAGTAATATAGAAGGATAAGGTGAAAGTTGAATTTTCAAGAGTTCAAGGGTAAAAGTCCTAGGGGAATACAAGACAGAGAGAGAGAGAGAGTTAAGGAAAGAGAGAAAGTGAGAGAGCAAGAGAGAAAGTGTCTGGGAGGAAGCAAATATATATGTATATATGTATCCTAACGTATACGAATATGTATGTATGTATCAAAATATAGTGGTGGGCTACTTAAGAGGTGGTGAACGAAATGGTATAGCCATTTCAGGTGGCCCTGTTTATGTTATAATGACTGCAGTGTCAGACAATGGACAAAATTAATTCATTGATTTTGATTTAGTTTGATTTTCAATCTTGTTATATACATATCCAGAGATCTACTTCAAAAGTTCCATTCTGCTTCTCATAGGCTCATATCCTTGCTGTGAAAGCTTTCTTCTTGATTGGTTGAAATATGGCTTTGTGGCTCAGTGATTGTGAATATACAGCTATTTTGAAAGATAGTGAAATTTTGATCTCCTTGTTATTATTTATTTATTTTTGTCTATTTATTTTTCTATCACTACAGTATATATATATATATATATATATATATATATATATATATATATATATATATATATATATATATATATAAGTGAACATTGAAGTCAACACTTAGAGGTGACAGGCTGTTTCATGCTAGATGCAATCGTCAGGCCTGACAATTGCGTCTAGCTTGAAACAGCCTGTTGCCTCTAAATATTGACTTCAAAATTCACTTTTATATTTACACATGCTCTATCTCTGATATTGAGCACTTTATTCCATAAATATAGCACACCTTAAGAGTATATATATATATATATCCAGGTAAAATGAGAACAAATGGAGTATAATTCCACTGTATGTAACTCTTAATTTAAAAGAGTGCTCAGTACAGAGTACAGGTAAATATTATTTATTTTAGGATATTAAAACAAAAATATATTAAAAATCATTACACAATTGCAATCATGTTTCAACACCATAAATGTTTCTCCTTGGGGCTTATTTTACCCAGTTCAGTTTTAGTCGGGTTTATTAGACAAAATATATAAAGATGAATTTCCAAATAATCCTTCTTTTCATCTAATAAACTCAACTAAAATGGAACTGGGTAAAATACGCCAAGAAGAAGCCATATTGAAAAAATTATGTGACTCATTAAGAATTGCAAGAGTGCATTTCTTGGTTCCAAAAATCACAAATAAAAAAAATATGTATTTATAAAATATAACACTAAAAACTTTTATCAATCAATCTATAAAAAAAGTCTGCATGAGGTTTTGCACTTTGCCAAAGGCTATGTAAACATAACACCTGATCAAATGGAAATAATTTTACATTGCCGCAAATCAATTTTATTCCACAATGAAGTAACCTGGGTTAAGAAATCAAAAAAAGACAGCTGTATTACAATGTTCATTTGATGGAGCTGGGGTTTTGGAGTTAATAGGTCTACATATAGTGATTTTCTAAGTGTAGCTTAGATGTGGCACTACATAAAGTAGGGGCACCCAATGAGGATCAAACTCACTACTCAGTCATAGTTATTCTAGAGAGACAAGCTTGTGAAACATTACACCATCTCAAGGTGCATAAGGTCTACATATATTATATGAAATTAACAACCATAGTCTGTATAGGGATGACAGTCTGATGATAGCACCAAACAACAGAAGAAAAAAATGACATTATTAGAAAAGCACTTTTCAAACTCTTCAAAAGCCTCAGTTTTGAAATAGAAATTGAAATGAATAAAAACGTTGTCAACTATCTGGACATAGAATTAAATCTTCAAGCTGGCAGTGTCACCCCATACATGAAACCCAATGCAAAATTAAAATACGTGAATATTAGATCTAACCACCCTGCAAATATAATAAAGCACATCCCTAAAGGAATAGAGTCTAGATTATCCAGAAACTCTTCTAGTAAAATAATTTTTGAGGATAAAAAGAAAGAATATGAGAACTTAAATTTAAACCTCAGAATTTAAACCTCAAATTAAACAGCATATGAAAAACAAATTGAGGAAAAGAAAATATATCATTTGGTTAAATCCTTCTTTTAACTTAGAGGTAAAATCTAAAATAGTAGGGAAATTATTTTTCAAGTGACTTACTAAACACTTCACAAAAAATTCAGAATTACATAAGATATTCAATAAAAACGCAGTTAACTTAAGCTACAGCTGCACTAGTAATTTAGAAATAAATAGACAAATCCCCAGAAATTTAAAAAATAACACACAGCAAAATATAATTAACATTAGTAATTTATGCAACTGTAGAAATAAGAATAGATTAAAAGGAGCTTATAAAACAGAAGCAATAATCTGTAAATCAAAAGTAACAGATATTAATAGGATGTACTGAAGGTACTTTCAAACATAGCTGGTACAATCATTGGTCATCATTTAAGCTAGTAAATCTTAGGTACTTAAAGGAATTCATTTTTCCTTATGTTTTCGATGTTTAACAATTGTCTTTTGTGTGTAGTAGTAATCCAAATTTTCTTGGACAAGTTCAAGAAAATTTGGATTCCTTTAAATAATAGGTGGAAATAACTACTCTTCACCTGATGAAGGTTGCAAGACCTGAAATACATGCAGCAAAAATATGGAAAATAAAGCATAATATATATTTAAAAAGTCCACATTATAACCAAAAAACATTTGCAGCTTCTCTCTTTTCTTTAAAATATACAGTTTTACCTTGTTGGAACAACTATAACCCTTATATATATATATATATATATATATATATATAAAGGAAAAAGACAATAAGGAGTTATTGAGTGAAGGAAATTGAGTAAATGGTTGAAGAAAAACACCAATAAAAAGGACAGGATTTAAGGAAACAAAAGATGATTATTGACATTGCATTTAAATTTTTGAAGATTGTAGTTAACAGAAAATTAAGAAGTCAGAAGAGAGTTTCACGTGCAAAAAGTGTGAGAGAAGACACTGTTAACATTGATCTTATAGTTATATCTGTCAATTTAAACAGTAAAATGATGAGACCTAACTGCCAATCTAGTTAGTCAAGCATCAAACATGATAAATGCTTGGGTAATCAGGTCCCTTTTGATTCATTAGTGACTAGTCAGAAGATTTCCCACAGTATGTTGCTGTTTCTGTCTGTGATTAGCTGATTACTAACCAAGGCTATAGGGCCCAGTTTGTCCTGCTCTTCTGTCTCATAGCTGGAGGGCAAGATAGATTCATACCTTTCAACCCAGGGTATTTAAGTTCAGTGCCAAAAGTAGGACCAGTCAGCTGAATTCAAATTCTGGCGTTATACATTACATTCACTTTCACATCAATGCTCTTGGAAAATGCATGGATTCATCTCTTCTTCCTTCAGCTATGGGTTAAATAGCAGTGTAGACTAAGATCTCTAGCCTTGAGTTGCAATCAGTCTAAGCAAAGTAAAACCCTGAAATTTAAACTATGGAGGAGGCAATGGGAAAATACTCCACTATCTTTCCCAAGAAGGCATGGCAATTCACAGATAATAAAGAAAAGAAATCTGTGGAGACACGATTGTCTACATCCTGAAGAGACATGGGATTTTTGTTTTAAATCTTTATTCAATTATACTATCAAATGAAGTTGAGTTTATTGTTAAGCAGAACTCTCGTCAGCGTAGCCTAGCTTTTTGGGGTTTTTTTCAAAACACAAGCTGTTTTTTGTGTTTTATAACAATGGCTGTTTTGAAATTTGTTTAGCAATGTGTCACAGCACAATTATTGTCACTAGGAATTACATGGATGAATTTTCATCTGACAAAACTACCTTGAAAATCATACAGAACTACCATATTTAATATCATATAAAACTAACATTTTTCTCAATGAAAGACTAAAAAATATCTCTTCATTCTCATATGTGACATTGACTTATGCATCTGGTTGGATAATGTTTACTCAAATGCCATAGATGATCAGTTTTTATATCAAGATTAAATCCATAATGCTGTAATATTATTTACACAAATATCATCATCATCATCATTATTATTATTTCCTTTGATTTCTGTTGTATACACATTTCCTTCCAGGTCCCAACCAGAGACCTATGGTCAGAAATGGCATCAAGACATTTTCCAATGATCATTTAAAAACACAAAAAAAACCCTTAAATCACACACATTTTCTATAGATAGAGCACTTTATAATGTGTGAGCTGTACTTCTGAGTACAATTTTTTGTATTTCTTTAAGGCATGGGCTACCAGGAATCCCTCTAATGAGTCTATTGGAGCCTTTTCCAATGAATCCAAGGGCTCCAACTACAATGGGAATTATTGATGCCCTCATGTGAACACATTTTTGAGATTTTCACATTAAAATCTTTGCATTTTGATAGTTTTTTTTTTAAGATCTTCAAAGCCAAATTACAATCTGCAGGGAGTACCATGTCAATAAGAAAGCACATTCTATTTTTGTGGTCTTTGATCATGATGTCTGGGTGATTAGCTTTGATTACTTCTGTCTGTGTGTATTGTAAAGTCCCATAAAATTGTTACGGGTCCTATCTCTATAACTGGGTCAGGGTGATATTCATACCAGTTTCTTACAGTTTTCTTCCCATAAAAGTTGCAAATTTTCCAGTGCAGATATTGGCCTATTCTATCATGCTGACTTTTATATTCAGTCGGTGCTAACACTGTAAAACCTGATACGAGATGTTCAACTGTTTCTGGATATTTATCACAGAATCTGCATTTCAGGTCAACACAGTTTTTCAGTATGTGTGCTTAGTAATTTCTACTTAGCAAGTATTGGTCCTTTACAGCAAGAATAAAACCTTCAGTTTCAGCTTTTAACCCTACACTATGTAACCACTGACGGGTTTGTCTACATCAGCTTGTTTGGTGTGGATAGAGTATTTTCTGCATTTGGTACATTGCATTTACTTTTGCTTTCTTTTTTAGGTTCTTTGCCATTGTTGTAGGTGTGTTAAGGTTTATTTGAACTTCTTCATCCAATTGAAATTCCCTTTTGAATTTGTTGGCTTCCTTTATTACCGAATAAAGTTTCTTATTTCTTTCATGTTCTTTGACGCAGGTCATCATCAAGTCTTCTGTAGATTCAAGGTATCTTTGAAGACCAATTCTTGTGGTGTTGTAAGACAGTTCTAGTTGAACTAATCCTCTGCCTCCTTCAGATCTGGACACATACAATCAATATCAGCCTTAGGATGATCCATGCAGTGGCAAATGAGAATCTTTCAATTTTTGACATCTATTCACTTAATGTCAGCTATGGTCCAGTTAAGGATGTTGAAACTGTATTGCATTACATAAACAGCCAAAGTGTTTATGGCTGATATTGTTTTGTGAATTCAAGTCAGAACTTAACACCAGTTGCACACACCAAAACTATTCTTTTCTTACTTTCTCCTTCATTTGGATATGGTGTATTCCATCTCCTTCAATGGTTCTTATGTATTTATAGGCTTCTTCTTATTCCAGTTCCCTAATTTTTGGGACAAAATCTAGAATCTATTGAGTATCTTTTTGTAATTCTCTCTTTCTTGAATGTTACTTTTGCACATTAATCTAATCCAAAATCCATACCAAGGTCATCACAGAACCATTTTATAGAATTCAGGATACTGATCATTGTTGTCTTTTGCAAAGAGTTTGATATAATCCATGTAGAATAAGGGATTAAACATTATCTTTTTTCATTTATATCCATAGTTATAACTGTTTAGTTCCTACAAAAGGGGAATTAAGGACAGACAGAACAGAAATGGCAACAGGGATTCCTTATTGGATATTCAAATAATTGGCAGTACCTTTGGGATGATTTAGGTATAATATGCTTTTCTACAGTTCCATGCTATATTTAAGGAAATTTACTATTACTGAGAAGACTTTGTACATTTCCAAACCCTTAAGGATCCAACAGTGTGGCACACTATCAAAGGCTTTATGGTAATTTATCCAAGATGTGCTGAGATTTTTATTTTTTCCTGCAATTTTCCAGGATCATTTATTATTATTATTATTATTATTATTATTATTATTATTATCATCGTCATTTTATTTCCTTTGATTTCTGGTGTGTATTCATCTCTTTCAGGGTCTCGCCCAGAGACTTAAGGTCAGAATGGTATCATGACATTTTCCACTGAGTAATTTAAAAACACACACACACACACACACATACACTTTATATAAATAATGCACTTTGTAAGGTGTGAGCTATATTGGTGAGAACAATTTTTTGCATTTCTTTAAGGCATGAGCTACCAGGAATCCCTTCAATGAGTCTATCGGAATCTTTTCCAATCAATCCGAGAGCTCCAACTACAACATGATGTTCTCATGTGCCACATTTTTGAGATTTCACTATCAAGGTCCTTGTATTTTGATAGCTTTTTGAAGATCTTCAGAGATACATGCAGTTGGCAAGGACTATCATATCAATAAGGAGGCAATTTTTTTGTTTGTGGTCTCTAATAACAATGTCTGGGTAATTAGCTTTGATTGTTCTGTCTGTGTGTATTGTGTAGTCCCCTAAAATTGTTACAGGTCCTATTATTATTATTATTATTATTATTATTATTATTATTATTATTATGAAGGTAAGTCAAAAAAGTAATGCAATTTGTTTTATTATGTAAGAAATAAGGTGCACAATCAAACATAATATATAGCTATACATCACAGATTCACATCTCTACTTCTCAACATAGACACCACTTCTATCAATGGTAGTCTTCCACCTACAAATGAGGGTGTGTATCCTAACTTTGTAAGATTTGGCTGGCTGCTGATGTAGCCAATTCTTTATAGCAGTTTTCAGTTCTTCATCACCTCCATAATATTTGCCCCTCAGCGCCTCTTTCATTGGACCAAAAAGATGGAAGTCTGAGGATGAATGTTTACAGGAGTTTTTCCTTCAGTAACAAAGAATTATTGCTCTTTGCTTCTGATGGAATTCCAGTGGGACAGTCATTTCCATATCAGCTCATTCAGTTATATATCTGATGAAAAAAAAAACAAGATTAGATAAATAAAGATCAAGAGCGTATGTGCCTTTACAAATTTTGAATAAACGCAATGACACAAATTGTGTTACTTTTTGACTCACACTCATATTATTGTTAGTAGTATTTTAATTAAAAAATGAATTTTCATAAAAATTAAAATTAAAACTGAACATTCTACATCAAAATTAAGCAGTAACCATTTCTAATCTCAATGTATGTCACTGTTTTTTTATGTCATACATGCTAAACTTAAATTATTATCTTTAAATGTAAACATCTTTTAGTTTTTGAAAGGAATTTGAATTTCAAGTGATAACAGTGATTAACACTGATGGTGATTATTGTAACTGCATGTCATGTGTTACTTTTTTCTTAAAGCCCACCCCACTTGACTTGGGAGTGGTGTTTTATATGCAATCAAATATGTGACAACTGTTACTGATTAAAACTAATACCAAGTATTGTATTATAATTCTGCTTCCTCCACTTCTTAAATAGTAATTTTGACCATGTGTTACACCCTTTAATAGTTTACCTGTCCCCTGCCCACAAATTTGTGGTATAGCAGTACTAAACAGTCAATCCCTAACCCTTTTGTTTACTTCCAGCTAACCTCACTGCTGGGTAAAATTATGTCTCTCTCTCTATATATATATAATATATGTATGTATGTATGTATGTATGTTTGTCTGTATGTTTTGGTAGAAGTAAAGATATAGAAACACGTCTTGTGGTGAGTACTAATTTCATGCCCTGCTATTATCGGAAATAAATGATGGACCATTCAATTTTGATTGTTAAAGAAAGACAGAAAGGAAAGTCACTGGTTATAGTGAGAAAAGAAAAGAGACAAATATAATAATAAGAAAGAATGAAAGAAAGAGGTGACAGAGGTGGGAATAATATTCTTATGCATTTCAAGTCTGCTTCAGTGAAACAGCAAATATTGTCAATTCTGAATCCTTTCAGCTGTATCCTCTTCTTTAAATACATTTGCCAGTAGATTGCAAATTGACACACACATGCAAAAATTTTACGCATACTTTTTGATTAGAATTCACATTCTTATAAGAAGCTGATGACCAACAGTTTTAATGTCTGTGCACTGATGTTTAAGAAACTGGATTTTGTACAAAGAACAGAAATTACAACAACAGAAAATTCATAAATGCTTTCATTTGAGCAGAAGATGACATTTATACCATCACCTTTAACCTGACAGTGAAAAGGTCGAATTTAAACATTAGGTATCTAGTTACTGTTACCCTCAATATTTCTTAATTATATAAGAAAAAAAAAAAAAAAAAAAATATATATATATATATGTATATATATATATATATATATAAAAGAAACCTCATAATAATGACTTAACTAATGCACTAGTCATACATAGAAATAAATTCAACCACAATTTTGATTTTATAAATGCTATACTCATAAAAAAAAGAAAATAATTCACTCAGAAGGAAAATCCTCAAGAGTGCCACCATTAAACATTATCCAAATATTAATCTATGCCCAGGTTTTTTCCCAATACCACCTTTCCTAAAAGAATCACTACTCTCCCAAGCCAACGTACACAACAAATACATCAAGAAATCAAATGAAAATGGTTGAATCCATGAACACAACAATACAAACAATATTTCTCCACATGAAAATATTCTCTTCAAACATAAAATACTTGTACATTATTTACATTATTCGGATTATTGTCCTCATCTTTGTCGTCATATCTTTGTCGTCATATTTATTACAACGTTTTGGCTGTTGTACACTCCGGCCTCCACTGCCTTAACCGGGTATTGAACTCACACTCTTTGGGTCCTGTCACTGGATCTAACCAACACCTTTATCCACATGGCAAAACGTTTTATGATTGGATGATACCAAACTAGAGATTTTGGAAGGAATGATAGGCAGTATGTCTGGCAAGCTCCTAATAAGGCTTTTGAAGGGAAGAATTTGGGGCCAACAGTTAAACATGGCCTTCGCAGCATTATGATCTGTGGGTGTTTTGCTGCAGCTGGAACAGACACGGCACATACAGAAGTCAAGACTCCATTGTCAAATGCAGTTTTATGTCATACCCAAGAAAATATAACATAAAGGAAAACAAAGGTATTCAACAGAAATATCAGTACATTTTTGAAAAAAAAAATTGTTACTTAATATAACTGCCCTCAGCTTCAAGAACAGTCTTGATTTAACCTTGGAAGTGATTACATGTCTGGATTCATGTTGACCATCACATCATTTACAATGACAGTCAATGAATCCTTGATATTGTGTGACTACTGTTTAGTCTCTCTATTGCAATGCTCCAGATGCAATAATCTTAGGGAGATTCAAAGCAGGAGTGCTTGGAAACCATATTTTGCAGGTGGGGGTGACAGGATGGTAAAAACTCTGAACCAGCCTCTCCAGGATCATGTGGGTTATATGGGAATGAGCAGACCAGCACCTCAATGTAGGCAGTGGCATTGACCCTGATTCTCTGCAGGAATAAGTAGAGTGACAGAACATGCACTCAACCTGCAAGACCATTACAAGTAAGGTGAACTTTGTGTGCGTCACCTTAGTATTCATGCTGACACACTGGTCATTCTTTCTGTTCACCTGGTCACTTTCAAGAATCTTGCTATCAACAAGTCATTTTGACTAGCAGGTAGGAGCTTGTGGCAAATATTTAACCTTTTCACCAGACATGTATGCATTGATGACCTTAGCAGCAGCATAACACCTTTTCACCTTTTGGGCATGTGTAAAAACAAAATAATTGTGAGTATGCATGCTGTGAATCCCAAGAAGCTAGCACTCTTTTTTACTTTGAGGATGGTAAAATCAGCATTCCTTTATTAGCCACATATGTCATAGCCCATATATATCAATCACTCTTTAACTCACCAACAGAGTAAGTTCAACTTTTTCATCGTCCTTCTTATAGAGTTTCTCTTAAGAACATTCCTTGAATTTACTCTTTCTTTCAAGAATTATCCTCAAATTTTCTTTATATGAAAATGGTCCCAATAGAATAAAAATTTCTATCTTGTGGAGGCAAGATGGAGTAATGGACAGTGACTCGGACTGAGGAATCAGATAGCCAAGCTCAAATTCCAGTTGAATTCATTACATTCATTTAATGCTCTTGGGAAAGGTATGAATCCATTTCATCTAGAGCTATGGGTAAATAGCAGGCCAGACTGGATGGTAACCAGTCTAGGAGAAGGAAAACACTTAATTCAGCCTGGAGAGGTTTGCACAGATTGATTTGTTCTTTCTCGGTTATTTAAAGCCAGAAAATATTTTTAGATGGTAAAAATTTGGAGGTGATAATTTCCTCATACAAGTGTGTATAGCTGGCAGTTGGGAGAGAAGAGATAGATTTGTACCTTTTCCAAAGGTTATTTGCACATAAGTGAATATATAACGAACCTGAGTGGAATTGAAACTCAGCTCTCCAATTTGCAATTCCGAACCATTATCTATTACACTAGCTGTACATCTAAGCTTAATGCACCTGGTACTCCCAAACAATTATCCACCTTGACACTGACCAGGCTCAGCATTGCTTAGTTTTGGTGAACGTAAAAGAACTGGCGTTTCAATGTGATATGGCTGTAAGCCACACACATGATAGATAGGTAGATAGTTAGATAGATAGATAGATAGATACCTTTTTGGAATCTGGATGGTCCCAGAATTGAAAATCTGTTCTTCATCTGGTGCTTGAACATCCCACATTGGGATTTGTGTCTGGATGAGGAGGGAACAGTTAAAGATTCAAATTTTAAAATATCTGAAAAAATTTGTGTTTTTAAAAGATTTTGTGAAATTAAAAAATTCAGTTTAAAATATCTCCAAAACTTTTTGAATTGAGGAATTCAATTTTATTTCTTCAAAATGCCAAGGAATCAGAATAAAAGTGCAAGGTTTCATAATGTGTAGTTTTAAAGTTCCACAGAGTTTGTGATTTGAAGAACTCAATTTTCAACCTTAATTGGAATTTTGACCCGAATCAGACTTTTGACCCAAATTGGACTTTTGACCCAAACTAGTCTTTAACCAAAGTTGGATATAGAGAAGTTAAAGTGATGCATTGGAAATTCCATGGAGTGAATTGAAGAATTCAAAGTTATTTCTTCAAAATTATCATTCCTCTTTTCTATGCTGGACCAGAGGTCCCTTTAGTTTGGGGCCAAAGGCCCAATTATCCCTCCTAAATAGCTAGCTTAAAAGGTCTGCACAAAGTGTAGCTTTTAAGATAGTTTCTTATATATATATATGAGAGACTTATTGAAAATAAAAAAAAATGAATCAGAAAACTAATATAATAAAAAGATAGAGAAAACATAGTAAATAATTGCAAATTATAAAATTTAAGAATGCAAATAATCTAATAAATTAAAGGAATTAAATTATATTAAACTGACTGCATGCTGCCATTTACCTTTTGAAAACATGAAAATAACGGTAAGCATAGGGAATGCAATTAAAAAAAAACAACAAGCAATTATTAAAAATCACTAAGTGTGAAACAATGCTGTAAATGGTGAAAAAAAAATCTTAAGGAATCAGCACATATGGTAGGCCACAAAAATCTCCTGAGCCAACCAAGCATAGAAATGAATAAAATATAGGAACCAGTAATAAGGAGTGCTAGAGAAAAGCAATGAATAACAATAAAAATTGCAATATAAGCTCTGGTAAAAAATGCATTAATAATAACAAAAAAAAAATTGCAATATGAGCACTGGTAAAAATAATTGCTGAGACATTAGGTTTTCCCAGAATTTCATACAGATATATCCTCTAGGACACATGGACCAGTGAATAAAGATATTGGTTAGATCCAGTGACTAGAACCAAGTTGTGAGTTCAATACCAGGCCACAGCAGTGGCGAACCAAAACTTGGAAAGTTGAGTTAAAAGGAAATAAGTGAGATGGAAGAGGCCTGACACTTGGAACTAGAACAATCTACTCCGGTGGATGAAATAAAGGGTTTGGTTCAAAATTCCAATCACTTGAAGAAGGACAGAGCCTACAATGGCCAAAACGTTGTGAATATGGCAATGAAGATGAGGATAACAGTCCAAATAATGTTTATAAAAATTGTTTATATTTGTGTGCGTGCATGAGTATGAGTCCTATGAGCAGTAACTCGTAGTAAGCACACTGGGACAGTTTATTAATTTTATACATATAGATATTTTTTCTGTACATCTGTAGAGTTCTGAACATATTGGCTGAACTTTTTTCAAAATACTTTAAACTTGATGTTGACCATTGGCGTATTCTGCTGCCGTCAAACACAGGATAACATATCATCAGTTGTTGAGTACTTTTAAATTCCCTGTCCCCAAACTGTTAGATTAGATTGCAAACTTTTTCAGTCCTGACGCATTTGACAATCTAGTTGTATTGTTCAGCTTCTATGTTTACAGGGGAACATTTCATTTTTGATAAATTTGGTAATATTTTGTTTCTTGTTGGTTGAAGGGTCATAATGTGTTTTTCATTATTACAACAATGATTAAAGATGACAGACAAAGAATAATTTTAGTTAATGTTTTTTATTTATGCACAAGAGAGTACAGACCCATATATACAC
>OZ038483.1:14729783-14794783 GCA_964036315.1 Acanthosepion esculentum
ACCCATGCATTCGTTACACACACGCACACACACATCCTGCCTTTTATACATATATATATATATATATATATATATATATATATATATATATATATATATATATATATAACATTGAAGTCAACACCCAGAGGCAACAGTCCATTTCATGCTAAACATAATTATCAGGGTATTAACTTCAATGTCCACTTTTTTATTTACATATGCTATGATATTGTCAATAATTTATTGAGCACTTTAACCCATAAATATAGCATACCTCAAAACTATATTTTATCATATATATATATATATATATATATATATATTTGATGAAGCAACTTCATCATAAATGCTAAAGTCCTCAATTATCAATGCTTTCAGCATTGAACATTTCTTCAAAAAGACATGAGACAAATGCACATTCATACAGACACATGTGCAGACATGTTTGTCAACACCAGTTACATCCAGGTTTTCCCCAATAGCAGCAGGACAGCTTGGCATGTCTATATATGGCCCTCTCTGCAACTGGTCAAGACCTGGGTCTTTTTAAGATGCTTCATGCAATTGGCAAGACATGGTGTCTTGTGAAGTCAGTCCCATGGGCATTTTGTTCCTAAAGTTGCTGTGGTTTCCAAGGCAGTGTCATTTTTGTTACCTCCCATCTCTTTCCCCTCTCTACCTATTACCCCTGTAGCTGCTGGGAGAGCAATGAGTTAGGTGTTTCCCCCAACTTCAACATACTCTTGCTGTACATTACAACAAGACACCTGCACTAAACTGTCCATGTATTGAGGATGGAAGACCATTGAATTCTAAAACCCCTATTTGTTGGGCTGGCCTAAAGTCAAATATAACAGAGGCATTATGAAAGAGATACAGTGATTCCCTAAAAAAGCACCGTCATTTCCTGCTGATAAGCCTTCTTGGCATCACCAGATCTTCTAGGCACTCACTCTTGTTCATTCAGTCCACAGACACAGCACAAGAAAACATTGGCATTCCTTCCAGCCACTAATCCTAGTCCAACACCCACTCAGGCAAAATCTTTGTCATGCAGATCTTGTCAATCATCAGTAAGCTTGTGACAGAATTGAAGCCTCCTCTTGAATCCTCCTTAATAAGCCAATGCCAAAACCATGATATATATGTTGTCTGATGATATTGCGTTGGCCTCACCTTTATTTTGATCTCTGTGAAAATATCTTTTTTAGGCGTGTTCACTTTATTTTTTTGTTTTTAATGTCATGTTTGTTCCTTCAGGACATAAACAATCATGGCTCTCCACAAAGTCTTTTTCTTTTTTTTATCTATGAATTATTATAACTGTCCTTATTTTTCTCTATATTATTCATTATCCTTTTATTAGTTTATTATTATTATTTATTTAATGATCAGTTTATTTATTAATTTTTATTTTTCAGAATACCTTTATTATTAATTATTCATTATACTTTTACTGTCATTATGGTTTGTTATGTCCTTCATTGTTCATAATGTCCTTTATTGTCATTATTGTTCATAATGTCCTTTATTGTCATTATTGTTCATAATGTTCTTTATTGAGATAATGTCCCTTATTGTCATTATTGTTCATAATGTCCTTTATTGTCATTATTGTTCATAATGTTCTTTATTGACATAATGTCCTTTATTGTCATTATTGTTCATAATGTTCTTTATTGTCATTATTGTTCATAATGTTCTTTATTGTCATAATGTCCTTTAGTCATTATTGTTCAAAAGGCCCTTATTTTCATTATTGTTCATAATGTTCTTTATTGTCATAATGTCCTTTATTGTCATAATATCCTTTATTGTCATAATGTCCTTTATTTTTCATTATTTCTTTATTGTTGTCTTTATTGTTCACAATATCCATAGTATCCATTGTCTTTGGCATATTATGGCTTTTTTTTGTTTTGTTATCTTCCCTGTTTATTATGAATTTATTGTTTAATATTCTAATGAATTTTTTTTTGACATAATATTTTTATCAAACGGATTTTATTTTTTTATAGAATTTCTGTAAGAATGTATAGTTAATATTCTAAACTGATTCCTTTGGACCACTTTCATTGTCTTTGTTGTTTTTATCCAAACATATCAGCCTCTGTACTCTCTAGTCTTCTGTCTTTTGTGTAGATATCAGGCTGAAGCATATACAGTCATTGCCTTCTTATCAACAGGAAACGTGTTACAAAACTCCCAAAAGATGTGCGAAAATACAGATATAATGCCAAACCCTATATTTTTGCTTATACTTACATACTGATGTTAAAGTTTAGTTTATAAGTTGGACATTTGTGAAATGATAGTAATGGGGAGCTGCTGATCCAAAAATAAAAAATCTCGGGTTGCAATTCCAAAGACAAATCCAACATCTCTAAGGGTGTAAATCAAGAGGGGTCAAAAATCCGTATTCATAACTTGCAATGCACAACTACCTTCTTCACCCCCAAAGAACCAAGAATGTTGATAATTACTCACCATCCCATGCTGGCAGGATACAGCACAAAGTTGGTTTAATGCCAGGGAGCTCAAGTGCATGTACCCGAACCAGGGCCAAAAATTGCTCAGCCCTCACAACTGTTGGTTATGTTGACATCAGTATTACTACTGAGCACCCCTCTTTAGTGCAATGAGGAAAGTACTGCAGTGGGCAGCTTTTCCCTGAAACTGGGAACTTCTCAATAACAATAACTAATAATAAAATAAAACAGTTATAAGAAAATAGTAAAAGTAATGTGAAGGAAGTTATATTCTAATATATATTTATTGAATAAAGAACAGAAATTAAAAAAGATATTTTGGGATTAATTTACAACAGACCTTGGCAATAAAAATATTTGCTAGATTTTCTCTTGTCTAACACAAGATTATATCAATATATAGATGCATGTCTGATTGTCATGAGACGATAGCCAACTTGAAGCAGTCACACACTGAAATTTTGATAAGTTTATATTACACTGTAACAAAAGCTTTTGACCAATAAAATTTGGATTGATAGAAACACAAATAGGAGAAAATAATTTCAATACAACTTTGGTCAAATAAAAACAAGGCCAGACTTCTGGATTTGTAGACTAGATAGGAAAAAATTAGTAATTGGAAACTGAATAATTTTAACCAAACTTTGGTCAGTTTAAAAGAATATCAGACTTCAGGATTTGTAGTGTGAATAGAAACAAATAATAAATGGGAACTGAATAATTTTAATCAAACTTTGGTCAGATTAAAAGAATTCCAGACTGTAGGACTTGTTCATGAAATTTTGGAGCAAATACAGGTGTAGGACAAAATGTAAGCCTGTTCTTTAATGACAGCATAACACCTACATTTTTATCTTATTAAATTATTTTATGAATATTTGTTAAGTTAGTCTCCATTAAATATTTTTATTTATTTTGTTTTGATAACTTTTAAGTTGCTATTTTTTCCTCTTATATTAAAAATGGACTTTAAAATATTTTAAAATAGACTTTTTTTAAATCTTTAAAAAATGAAAGTGATTAATAAAGAAATTCTGTTAAAATTTCAGGAGCCAATCAAAAATAAGAAAATATTTTCTCTTCACTCACTTCCCGTTTTTAATTTGATTTTTAAAAAAATTACAACTTAAGCATCGGATAAGAGCCTCATCACTAGACTTGCTGCAGTATATTCCTTTGTTACCATGACAACATTCAATTGTAGGGAAATGACAATTACTCTCACATCCACCCTCATGCACTGTGTTGTTGAATTGTTTTTGGAAGTTCTTAGATGAAATCTTTTGATTATTTTCCACCATTTCCAAACCAGAATTTTCATCTGGGTTGTTTTTTGAAACATTCAAAATTATAAGAATAATGAACAATGCAATCTAATATTGTAAAAATATGAATAAAAACAGAAAATTATAAATTTTCATCTAATAATTCACACACATAAAACATAATGTAGATATCCATATAAACATTTTTTATTTATGCAAGTTTGATTAAAGATCAACAAGAGTTCTTTAAGGATTTTTGTTTATTTTTATTCTATATTTTAAACCATTTTCTGGTTCCCAGTGAAGATTTGAATGTAAATTGTCTGATGGTTGAGTACTTGCAGCTTTCATAAGAGTTTGTGTTGATAAAGTTGGGAATGTATCTATCTATATATATATATATATATATATATATATATATATATATATATAGTCAAATCTAATGAGCCAGACAAACCTACCAAGGTTTCACTTAGGTAGATCGTCAGGGTCAGCTGGCCTGATGATCTGCCTAAGTGAAACCTTGGTAGGTTTGTCTGGCTCATTACGTTTGACTAGGTTTGCTCTACGTTTGTATCGAGCTCTTTAGTTAGTTGTTTACTCGTATCAGGGTTTTTTCTTTGGGCCTTGAACCTGTATCTGTGCGATTATTTTCAACAGACTTTCATATTCGTGGCCCTTTCTTTTTTAAAACCTTTTTTTCCCTTCGAGATTGATTTGGCTATTGTTAAATCAAGAATTCAAAGGTTTTTTCGACACGAGTATAGTTACCTATATATATATATATATATATATATATAATGTATTTTGTGTTTTTTGTGCTATTTCAGATTAATCTTTTTTCAAATATTGAAAATCAGTTTTTATTGGTTATAGTTTTTTTCTTTATAAAATATATTTAGTATGTTTTTTTCTGAAATAAGATAAAAATTCCCTAGTGTTGGTATGTTTGTTTTTATTCGTAATCATTTTTTACAGTTTACGTGATATAGTATTTTTTTGCTATTGTTAAGTATTGTTGTGTTGGTTGGTGATATGCAATTTATCCTTATTCATAACAGCAGCTAACCTTCCACCACAGAGCCTATCACTGTAATCAGTTTCACCTCTATGTTGTAAAAATAGAATTTTCTCTGTCTGTCTATATTTCTGAGATGAGGTATTATGTACAGTATTTACATTAGTCGGACTATTGTCCTCATCTATTTAACTGAATTGTTATTGGATAAATGGCATGTTAATTAGTGAGATAATGTATTGGTTGTGTAAGCAATGTATGTGTTTTTTTAATTATTATTGTTAGACAATTTTCAAGGAGACAAATCAATTCACAGACAATATTGATTTGTTGGAATTTTGAGGGTTTGTTTTCATTAGTGGTGATTATATTGGAGTTATTAGTTTTTTGTAGCAAATGATGAGTTTAATTTGTTTGTTTGCTATGTATAGATTTTCCTATAATTTTTTCATTTACTCTGTGGTTACTGTGTTCTATAAAATAGTTTAATGGTGCTTTTTACATTGTATTATTACTATAAATATTTACTGTGGATGTAACATTTTATAGATGACCAGAAGAATTACAGACATAGGAATGGGGGCATTGCACTTACTATCATGAATCAATACAAGATGGGGAAGGTGTTAGTATGACTGTCAGTCTGGTTTGGAGTGAACTACTATCGGCTCGACTCGATCCGTCCCTCTCTCTTGAGAGGCGTAGTATACATAGTGTTAGGAAGAGTTCATTCTGTAGTTATAGGTAAGGACCCATAACAGTTAGCTATAGGGAAACCATCAGTTTTTTTATCCTTATTCATAACAGCATCTAACCTTCCACCACAGAGCCTATCACTGTAATCAGTTTCACCTCTATATTGTAAAAATAGAATTTTCTCTTGTTTGAAACTTTACAAATAAAACACCATAATATATTTATGCTTTATACTATTTTAATGTACAGAAAAATGGAAATAAATTTTTAATTGCAATGAACTTCTAAAATATTGGAAAAAATATTGCCATCATCTTTTGATAGCACAGATGAACTATTAAATAAAATATAGAAAATTAATAAGACTAAGTCTGGTTTGAATTTAAATGAAGGGAAATAGGATAAAAGTAAAGATTGTGTTATATTTGATCTCCGAAGTTTGAAAAGCTTACTTTGAAAACGAGCACGAAAACATTTTATTCATTTGTTCTTGAACAAGTAATTTTATAATTGGATCTTGATTTTTGAAATTTAAATATTGTCATCATTTTTTATAGAACAGGCCCTATTGTAAACATGCAAATGCATAATAATAATAATAATAATAATAATAATAAGAAGAAGAAGAATAAGAAGAAGAATAAGAAGAAGAAGCAGCAGCAGCAGCAGCATCTTAGAGCAAGTACTATCCCTATAATAGCAGAAACACTTTGAATGGCTAAGAAAGAAACTGAGTAATTTGTGAAAATCCACTGCCTGGAAAACCTCTGCAAAATGCCCCAAAAATGGTAAGATGTGGCTGATGATTTTGCATAGATTTTTATTGTTTGCTGAATATTTAATTGACAAGCAAAACAATTACCCATTTCTTGCCTACCTGTTTGGCAGAAATTTTAACTGAACTTTTTCCCAATAATAATAATAAACACTGGGGAAACTATTGGCCATCTGATATCTGGATACTCTACCCTAGCCCCAAATGAATTTAAATACAAGCATGATAGGGTAAGGAAATAGGTGTTGAGATTTATATATGGATTAGAAAACACCTTACCACATATAATACACACTACTCCAAAGCAATTGCAGGTCTTCTATATTTACTTGGGGTAGATAGAGGACAAGGAGTGACTCAACTAGAACTCACATGCAAGGCTAGATTCATAGGTCTTAAAAGAGATTATTAATTAACCAATTCTAAATGTTGTTTGTCAGCATAAATCCAACAAAAAACTACATTCAATCATGAAAGAAAGCCAAACATTCAAATATGATCAACAGATGTCGAAACAAGATAAAATAGGAAGTGAACTACCAAAAGTAGGGGTCAAAAACATCAAACAAAAAAAGCAAAAATAAATGCCTAACTTATCTGAAAAACAAAGTGGAAAGAAAAAAACCTTAGATGGCTGATAACCCTTGTGAGCACAAGACTGATGTTGACTCAAATCTGACCCATCAGTGGTTGCCAAGATCTGGGTTGAAACCTGAAACAGGTGGATTCATTTTAACCCCTCAAGATCAAAGCCTACCAATAAAAGATCTTAACAGATACACCTATTTTAATGAATGTTACAGATTTAAACATCCAAGAAATTATTGGATATTTAATATCAGTGTTCTACCCGAGCCCCGAATAAATTTAAATATAAACATGATAGGTTAGGGAAATGTTCACATTGGAAGTTTTTTTGTTTTTTTTTTAAGCTTTTCACCCCAAGCAAGGCTGGAAGCCACTAGCACGCAAGGGGTTACAGAAGATTTGGAGCGAGAGCAGATAGGAGTGTTAGAGGAAAGGATGTGGAGAAGGATAGTGGATAGATCAAGGCAAGGGGTTACAGAAGATTTGGAGCGAGAGCAGATAGGAGTGTTAGAGGAAAGGATGTGGAGAAGGATAGTGGATAGATCAAGGCAACTGGAGATGTCGATTGACGTTACATTTGAATAGTTGGAGATTATAGTTGTCAGGGAAACAGGAATAAGGAAGGGAGTTCCACAGGCGAGAGGTGCGAGACATGAAGCTATTGAAGTATGCGAACATTAAAAATTAAATGTTTAATTGACAAACAAAAACATTACCCATTTTTCCCCCCCAGGTGCCTGGTTGGCAGAAATTTTAAAGGGACTTTTTTTTCAATAATAATAATAAACACTATGGAAACTATTGACCATTTAATATCTGGATGCTCTACCCTAGCTCCAAATGAATTTAAATATAGACATATTAGGGTAGGTAAATAGGTCTTGAAAGAGATTTATACAAGAATCAGAAAACACCTTACATATAACACACACTACCCCAAAGCAAATGCGGGTTGACCGTACCTACCTTGAGTAGATAGTGGGACAGATTCAAAATATCACTTTTGTACAAACACTGAAGAAACTATTGGCTACCTAATATCAATATTTGACCTTAGCTCCAAATGAATTTTATTATAAACATAAAAGGGTAGGGAAATACTCCCATTAGAAGATACGGCAATATTGTAAACTTCCCCATGCAGGAAAGTTGTATGGACACAAACCAAATTTGAATGAAAGCAGTGATAGTACCTACCTTGAATCAGTCATAAAAAGTCAGGATGTGGAATTAGTATGTACCAAACACTTCAACTACCTCAGTGTATGGATCAGTTATAGCACCTTCAGACATTTTAGTTGGTTGTTTGGGGTTTTATGGCATATCAACCCACTATGGGTTATTTAATGCCAGATCCAGTATTTACTAAATATATCAAAAACGTATAGCTGGCAACATCATTGTTTCAAAAAAGTGTAGTTGGCAACATCATTGTTTCAAAAAAGTGTAGTTGGCAACATCATTGTTTCAATGTGCTGGAAAAGACCTGGAAGTTCACTATTTTCTCATAGGTGGGGCCCCAACAGGTGCTACCACCCCGGGTCAGGGTGGACCTGGGAACACCAGCAATTAAGAGGTGGTTCCATGCTTCCTCAAAACCTCCTGATCAGAGGCCTTGCTGTTGGATGCAGTTTAACGTCGTACCCAGGACGATCAGATATTTTAATGAACAGGACAGATTCAAAATACTGCTTTTGTACAAACATTGATTGTCTATTTAATATCAGTGCTGTACCCTAGCCCCAAATGAATTTAAATATAAACATGAGAGGGTAGAGAAATGCTTACTTTGGAAGATACGTGAGCATTATAAACTTCTTTATGCAGAAAATTTCTTTAAAGACAAACCACTTGAAAATGAAAATGCAAAGATCTCTGGAATTTCACAATACAATTCCAACCACAAAAGACAAGATAAGATAATAAAAGAATTAAAAAATCATGGATGCCATCTCATAAAAAAAATGTCTATCCTGTCTAATTAAGGACATCTCAGCAACAGGATTTGAAAAACTTTTAACATATAAGGACCTGGAAATAGAAAGTGCATGAACGTGGCATTTAAACACAACTACTATTCCAATAATAATATAGGAACTACTTTTTCTATGTGCCATGACGTTGGCAATCATGGTCCTCCACTATTTCCTATCCTTGTAACTTTTATTAAATTTTGCTATTTCTCCTAAACCCTGTTCTGCCATCCATTTACACAAGCTTATTAGATAGGTTATTTGCTGTTTTCCTCTGTCCCTCTTGCCTTCAAAATGTCATGTGCATATCAAATTTTCCAAGCCCTCTTTCCTCATTATGTACCCTAGAAATTTCAACTACCTCTTGCTGATGTTAAGTATAAGTGTCCTCTTTGTTTCTCTTTTCTCTAAAACTCTGCTGTTCATATGTTCAGTCCATGGTATTCTCAGCATCCTTCTGTAGAACCACATTCTTGTTGCTTCAAGTCTTTTCTTCATCTGTGAAGTGATTGTTCAACATTCACTGCCATGTAGAAGGACTGATATTACATAACAGTTCAGTACTCTTTTCTTTGTTTCTAATGAAATTTTCCTGTTTCTTGCTTAACTTTTGGAAAGCATGTTCCTTTGAATTTCGGTGTTGCATTTTCTGTCTTCTGTTAAAACACTTCTCAAATATTTGAATTGTTGTACTTGATTGATTTTGGTATCTCCGATTTGTAATTTGCATATTAGGCTGTTCTATGTCTTGCATGGCGCCAGACCTGTTCCGAAATATGTAAACTATCAGCTGTATACAACCGCTTCCTATGATCAATGGTGAAAAAAGGCATTGAGCAAGTAAAGCCTGAGGGTACTGACAAAGGCCTTTGAACATTGTGAACTGGCATGACAGAATCCCAAACAAAAAAGTGTACCAAATAACAGAAACCACATCATTTGAGGACTACCAACAGCAGTAACAACTAAAATGGATAGCACATGAAACTCAAAGAGAAAATAATGACATAATCAGGATGTTAACATTCCACACCACATCATATAGAAGATTTAGAAGGAAACCCCCATCAATACTGGAAAGGGTGATAACAGTGACTGGACTTGAGAAACCTGTTTTCCCAAAAAAGTGTTTTTTAAAAAAAAGATTTTATAAATATAACTACCAAATGTTTCCTTATAAGGAAGCAGCTGATATTACCAATACCATGCAATTGGTGTTTAGTCCTTTCTTCTTACTTTCCTTCACTATCTTCTTGTAGTTTCCTTTCTCTGTCTGCTATCAACACAGTGTCACCTGCATATCTTATGTTGTTAAGAGTGTGGCTGCCAATAATGAATCCTGGTAGGATGCCTAATTCTCTCAGAATTGTCTCACTGTATAGGTTGAATAATAGGAGTACTAGGAATGATTAAGAATAATACTGATATATGTTTTAAGAAAATCCCAGGAAACTCCTCACTATCTGTAATAGAAAAGATTGTACTCATGAGCACTCTTCACATACTCAGAAAAAACTCTCTCAATATAATATTCGCAATAACTTCTAAAAGAATCTTTCCTTAATTTCAGATCTTGAGTAAAAGACTTGTTCAGGATTTGTATCAAACAGCAAATCAGGAAAAATGGAAATAATAATAATTGAAAGAAAACGAGATGAATATGCAAAAGAAGTGAAAAATTGTGGAGCATGAAAGTGAGAGTCATGTCTATCATTCTGGGAGCACTCGGAACAATCCCAGTCAGCCTAGTCTGGAAGAAGTGGAAATCCAAGAAGAGAACTCAGTCCATCCAGATGACAGCATGACTGAAAACAACCAAAATATTAAAAATTGTGGAAGATGAAAGTAAGTCATGCCTAACAAAATATTAAGAGTATTTGAGTATTGAAATGACTTGCTGTCACTTAATCTCCATTGTTAAAAATGTTGTAAACATTGAATGAATAAAGTGATAGTAATTATGAAATAATTTTGTGAATTTTCCTACAAGTCATATAAGGTGGATGTAACTGGGCAAAGGTCAACTGACAGCAAGTTTTTTCCAAAACTCCGGCATTCATTCTGTTTGGGATTTCTCTAATTCTTAGCCTTTCTTTTGCCAACACTCCTTCTCGGATATTTGTATGAGCCGGTGTTCCCAATATTAAAATTGCACTGATAAATAGGGCAGAGAATGCAGCAGCGATAATACAATGTACTTACATTTTGTTGTATTATTTTGGCATCAATCATCAGAAGTAAGCTATGTTGGGAACAGCCAAGTGACAGTCACCAGGTCAGATCATAGAAGCTGCCAAACTTTAGGTGCATACACACATATTGTAACTAAACTTTTTAGATATCCAAAAATGTAAGTATATAGGCAAAAGATAAACAAAGGTATAAATAAAAGGTTGAAACCTTTATCAACCAGAGTTCAAAGGGTTAAGACATCTTACTGTCCTGTTGAGGTTATTTGGACTCCCTAACTCTCCTGGATACTTATTACCCTTCTTGAGAGTTCATAGCACCCTGAAGGTGGCATTAACACCTATGTTGGAAATTACTACTATAGAGTGAACAATTTTAATTCTCCTTTGAATTCCCAGCCTTTCTTTTTTTTAATGTCCTTAGGACGGTTCTGATTGCTCCAATAATAAAGGGTACCACCTTCACCTTTTCTATACTACTTTTTTCTTTGTTCACTAGCTAAGTTAACATATTTTTCAAGATTTTTTCTTTTCAGATTCACATTTGGGTTTGTTACAAAGACAAGCGTCATACACTAAAGGACTTTTCATATCCTTATAATGACTATTCTTGGCCCTTCCACCTGAATAGGTTGAGCTGTTTCAATCTCAGTGTCACAAAGAATGTTTTTTCTCCAGAATAATGTTTGGTTTTGCCTTATATCATTTGTCTGCCAAGTTGAATCCAAATCATTTGCAAAATTCCCAGGAAATCCCCTGCCCAGTCATGTCTACTTTGTATTCTTTCAAAACATATTTGCTCTATGTTATCAACTTGTCTTTTTCTTGAACACTTAATAATTAATATTTTTTCCTTTCCTTTGATTATGATTTTAACTTTATCTGATTTTTTGTTTATTACTAAGTACATATAAAATATTGTCAAATCCAAGTTGTGGGTAGTGGGGACAAGCTCCCACTGTCGATAAAATGCTTCCTTGTCATGCACCTCAAATAGGCCCTGATAACTAAATCCAGCTCCAAGACAGAGAAAGGCGAGGTGGTCCACTAGTACCTGATAACCAAATTGGAATGACAATGACAATTTGATGACAAATGAAACATGTCATCCCAGGAAGGCAGTCCATCAATGGAAAGGAAAACTGTGATTTCAAACTTCTGCTGCCTTGTAGCCATATCCGAGCACAGAAAAGGCTATGGAAGTAAATCTAGACAGAAAATCTGGAGTTGGGCCCCAAAGGCAGTTATCTGTTAACACTAACAAACTTCCGGAAACTTCTGCAGCCAAGCCAGCCCACACTGTACTCCTTTGTATTTTGTCGTTACAGCTGAGAGGTCTGGGCAGTACATGGGCTCTATATACCTGCACCCTGAAGAGATCACACCAGTTCCACTGTTTTTAACCAAACAGGGTGCTACCATTATCTCACAAGATAAATAGATATCTACAATACTAAGTAATATAAGACAACTTCTATCAGATAATAGATGTGACATTTGATGTATGAAATATAAAAGCAAATGTAATAACTATTATGGGACAGAGATAATTTAATATAATATATGAAATGATATACTAGATTCCAGTGTATTTGTCAATCTAATTTTGATTGCCTACAGCCATCTTTTTCTCATATTAATTTCAATGTCCACAAATTGTTTGATGATAATGATTTTATGATCATTGCCTCGTTCCCTCCCTACATACATTTTGTTGTCTTGCGTTCTGAGTTGAGATGTTCTGGGTGGGAGGTGGCTTTCAATCATTTCTGTCTGTTTTATGAAGACATTTGAAATTTTTGTGAAGCCTAAAAACATCATAATTTTCTGAGATAAAAGAAAAATTTAAAATAAGAATTATGTGAGAATAAAAAAGTTTGGAAGCAAAAAGTTATGTAAGAAATGTTTTTATTTTTACATTTCTATTTTTTTTGGTTAGGGGGTTGTTATGTTTTAAATGAATGTGTGTAATTTAAAAAGATTTCCTACACATTTTTATTATTTAAAAAAATTCTCAATGAGAAATTTTAACTGCATTGATTTCTTTTTTATTCATTCAATCTTTTTTCTTATTTTATAATATTTATGGTGTACAACTGAAGACTGATTTTCTGTCAGTTTACTCTTATTAATCTTATTATAATTTCATTATTTTTGGGACTTATTTTCATTATTTGTTTTCCATGTAATTCTTATGGTTTTTTTTATAATCACTGGAACAGACACAATGTTGTTTTCCTCCTTTTTTTCTCATAAATACAATCATTTTTTAACTGCTCCCAAATTCTGGAAATTTAAATAATCTGATCAATTTGTTCATGTCTCAAAAATCACTCAACCAGGGAATAAAAAAAAAGACCTCATTCTCATTTTTTATCATTTTTATTTTGTTTTGAGGAAGCTATTTCATTGCATAAGATGGCATTATATATATATATATACACACACACACACACATATATATAGGTAGATGTTCTAAAAGATCGCACTCCTCACAATAGCTTTAAAAATATTCTAACAAAAAACTCAAAACTGCCACAAAACAATTAAAAACAATTTGAATCAGAGTTGATATGTAACAATGCTGATGTAGGATCCTTGAAAATATATATATATATATATATATATATATATATATATATATGTCTGTGTGTGTGTGTGTGTGCATATCTGTTTATCTATCTATATATATATATGTATATATATGTTTCTGTCTGTCTTTATATATATATATATATATATATATATATATATATATATATATATTAATACACAATAAAATCCCAAATCAGCTCTTTAATTTAAATTTCTAATTCCAACATGAAATCCCTCTATACCGTGGTTGAATTAGACTGGCGAATTTGATTTTTTCATTGGTTGAAATAAGGTTATTCCTCATATGAGGTGATTTGGGATTTTATTGTGTATTAATTATTTGCTCTGTAATAATAAATACATGGAGCTCTTTTTGTGGATCAGTTATAATATTTTATATTACTAGGATCCACATGGATTATATACCAATGGATTTATTACCTTTACTATATCTATCTATCTATCTATCTATATATATATATATATATATATATATATATATATATTTAATTTGATTACATATGCATATTTATATAAATAGTTATTAATGTATTTACAATTTCTATCATTGTAACTTAAATAACTTGTAATTAGCACAAGCTTAACACTCAGTAGATATCTGCCCCACAGTGTAATAGTTAGCATTCTGGACACTGAATCCAGCCATCCAGGTTCAAATCTTGGTAAGAGTAATGGTTAGCAATCTGGACACTAAGTCCAATGAATTGCGTTCAAATCTCGGTAGAACATTTTAATTTCTCCAACATCAATAACTTGTATCTAATATGAGCATAACAGTCATGATCAGGTGGTCCTATAGTGTAATTGTAACTATGCTGGACTCTGTATCCAGAGTTTCAATCATGTTATAATCAGTACCGGATTCACATATGGGCTAAAGGGACCCCCAAGGACTTGGGCCCTGGATAAAAACTAAACAATATAAGGCTATAAAAACATAGGAAATTTGTTTATTTTCAGATTTAATGAGGCTCCTTTGAACTAATTTGAAATAATTTAGAGTAATTGGGCCCCTCTAAATGGAGGGGGAAGTCTTTTAAATTCTAAGGGGCCACGTTTAGATATTGATATATCATTTTTCATATACATATAGATTTTTGATGTTTTGCTTGATTTTGTCTACTTATCCAATTTTTACTCATATTTACACCTCACTGAACACAGATATGTAATAAGTGCTAAATTACTCAATATTGTACATATTAGTCTTTTTTTAAAGGGGGGTGAAAATATGTAATGAAGGGGCTCCCACAAATTCTATTAGCTCAGGAGCCTCTTAAAGCCTAAATCCAGCCCTGGTCATAACTTACTAGATTTCAAAGAAGACCTCATGTCTGATACATGCATAAAAGTCAACTGGGGTCCGTTCTATGGTGATTAAGTTGGTCTCTGTATACAGCAATCTGAGTTCAAATCTTGTTAAAAAAATTTAATTTTCCCTGCATCAATAACTAGTGTCTAATATAAACAGAACAGGCAAGAATAGTCAGTTCTATGATATAATGGTCAGCATTTTGGACTCTTAAGCAAGTGATTAGTGCTTAAATCTCAGTAGAACTTTTTAATTTCCTCAACATAAATAACTAGTTTTCATTTGTCTATATCTCTGAGATGAGGTATTATAATTATTTACATTATTCAGACTGTTATCGTCATCTTCATTGCCATCTTCACATCGACACATGGCCCAGTGGATAAAGATGTTGGTTAGATCCAGTGACTAGCTTCTAGTGATATAATGGCTGTCTATATCTCTGAGATGAGGTATTATGATTATTTACATTATTTACATTATTCGGACTGTTATCCTCATCTTACTTGCCATATTCACAAGGACACATGGCCCAGTGGATAAAGACGTTGGTTAGATCCAGTGACTAGCTTCTATTTATATAATGGCTGTCTATATCTCTGAGATGAGGTAATATGATTATTTACATTATTTACATTATTCGGACTGTTATCCTCATCTTCATTGCCATATTCACAAGGACACATGGCCCAGTGGATAAAGACGTTGGTTAGATCTAGTGACTAGCTTCTAGTGATATAATAGCTGTCTATATCTCTGAGATGAGATATTATGATTATTTACATTATTCGGACTGTTATCCTCATCTTCATTGCCATATTCACAACGTTTCGGCCTGAAGAAGGCGGGTGCATACAATGGTTGAAATGTTGTGAATATGGCAATGAAGATGAGGATAACAGTCTGAATAATGTAAATAGTTTTCATTTCTTTTTAACCATTTTTCCCCAAGCAAGGCAATAAAGCCACTAGGATATGAAGGTTACTGAGAGTGAAAAAAACAGAAAAGAAAATACCAAACAGGATTTTAGAAGCAGAAGATGATGATTAACATTGCATTTGAATTTCCGAAGATTGTAGAAGGAAACTGGAAGAGAGTTCCACAGGTGAGATGTGTGAGAAATGAAACAATTAGCAAAGAAATTATGGTGACAACTGACAATTTCAATAATGAAGTTATGAGACCTATCTGCCAATCTAGTACTGTTCTTAAATTTGTGAAATTGGGGTACCAACAAGGAAATATCCTCAGAACAATTACTGTGAAAATATTTATAGAAAAGGCACAGGGAAGTTGTTACTGCAATAGGAAATTGACTGAAGGCTAGATGCCAGATCAGGGCCAATAATATTTTTGATTCTTTTTGGATTTTGTCAAGAATCTCTAGGCATATAGCAGAAGCACCAGACCAGATGTGGCAGAAGCACCAGACCAGATACTTGATCAAATAACTGTACAAGTTGGATTCTGGTGAGAAAAATTGTCTTGAACAATACAGTGAACCAACTTTCCAAGCAGAAGACCTAGCAATTGATTCAGTATAATCTTTCTACTACATGTCAGTAGAAAATGTGAAACAAAGAAGGTAAGAAGGTACAGTGAGTTGCTCTTGTGGAGGTTAGCATCAGCCATACTGATGAAAGGCAAAAAAGTTTCTTTACAATGATTAATAGAGAGTATTTTTGCTTTAGAGGCATTAAAATTAACAGGCCACTTCTTGCCCCAGTTAACAACAAATTGTAGGTCATTTTCAAGATCTGCTGCCAATTTGGTTTTAATCAAATCTATAAGACAGGAGTAAATAGTTGTGTCTATGATACCAAATCAGGAACTGCTGACATCAGGAAAGTTGTTGAGTAAAGCCAAGAATAGAGACTTGGGAGATGCTTGCATTATTGCAAAATGGTCTGGAGGAGTGGCCATTCTAGACAACATTCCTCATGTGGCTTGATTAGAAAGATTGAATCAAATCAAAGAATCAGTCAGAAACATCATAACCATTCAACTTGTGAAAAAGACCAGTATGCCAAACCTTGTCAGATGTCTTTGAAATATCTAATGCAACAGCCTTTCATGTAAAGCTTGGCAGACTCTTTCAACAAATACCTGTCAATATATTAGCAGTTGACCTAGAGAAATGAAAGTCATATTGAGCTGAAAGGTCAGAGGTTAGCTCTGGAGGACTTTTTGGCTAACCTGATGAATATTTATGAGCTTTCTTAAATTTCAAAAACCAATAACATTTTTGCTCTTGTATAGAAATACTTAAAATAAAATCCTAGCATTTGCCTTGATAAAATCCCTCAGTGGATCTCACGCCTTGTACACGGTGAACACCATTGTAAAAAAATAAAATACTGGTAATTATAAAAGGTTTTGCTTGCAGCATATGGGGTGCATTGAGTGGCAAAGAACCCACTTGCTGAGCAATTATGATTAGTGGAACTTATTTACAATTTCTAGGAGAGAGTGTATAACCTGATGTGATTAAGTTTGAACAAGGCCAGTATACTCAAATCCTTGGTCATGATGACTTTTGGTTTCATGCTAGCATAACTATTGATGAATTCTGCACAGTTCTGTCTACCTAATTTCACTCATAAGGTTTGGATCAATCCATGGTTTGGGTTTTCAAACATCAAGATGTCACCTTCCTGACAAATTGACCATGGTGATATTTGAACTCAGCTCTCATGGCCAAAAAGCAAACATTCTAGCCACATAAACAATAATTACTTATATAGGGTTTAAAGTGAAGGTCCTAGCTTCAAGCAAAACTTGATGCATATTTAGTACAAATACAATATACAAGCTCACTCAATGGCATCTCGCTGCTGACTGAGTTACCCAATGGGGGAATATTCATGCATTTGCAGTAATGTCCTTTCTGATTAGTTGCAGAGTTACATCAAGTCTATGCAACTGGCTCTTGCTAAATACTTTCCCGACAGATGTCATGTATTTTTTTAGTTTTTAATTATTCCAGCTCTCAGCTGGAATAATTAAAAAAAAAATTTTAAAAAAATTAAAAAATAATTAAAAAGAGCAACAATTACTACACTTTGCTCAGAGATAATCTGGAAGTTTATAAAGCAGGTCTTTTATTAATCAGTATCTCCTTTTGTCTGGATTTGTATAAAATTCTAATTTGTATCCCAACAAGTTAAAAGATAACATATAGAGAGAAAACAATTGATTTTCATGTTATCCAAATTTATTTTATGGACTTCACAATTAATCAGAAAACAGTACACATTACTTGCACAGTCAGTATCGACTAAGAGTTGTATAATTGGATATGTGAGGCTGTTCAATCATGTGATCACATTGGGAGTATGAATATATTCTGTTACCATGTTGTAATATCCCTTGAAGAATATCCTAAGTTTTTTTTTTTTTTATATGAAGCCAAGTAAAACAAATTTCTGTCTCACTTGTTTTATTTTTGGCCAAACCTAATTATTATTCTAAATTTTACATCTCACTTATTAGAGAATTATCTATGAAAGAGAGATCAATTAAAAGATTGAGAGAGAGAAAAGATTGAGATAAATAGATAGATAGATAGGAACAAACAGAGAGAGAGATAAGAACAGATAGATAGATAGATAGATAGATAGATAAGAACAGACTGAGATAAATAGAGAGATTGATATATGCAACGGAGAGAGAAGGAAAATGTGAAAAATCACCTAGTAGTTTTAGAATTAATCGGGGTGCAAAAATGCTTGTACATCAAATTTTAGACAGGTTAATTTTAATTTTGGTTAACACTGGAGAAATGCGCTAAAAAGTGTTTGAGGCAAATGTCAGGGGGGATAACTGCTTACCGCCTATAACGAGCAAGGAAAAACTGTCCTGGCGGATATAGCTGAAGTGTTAAAGGACAGGACGGAAAGTTTAGAGTTTTTAAATTCATAACAACAGTTCGGCTTGTTACCACACAGACTAACCAGAAAGAAGTAAGTTTTAATTTTCAGACCAAAGTTAAGATCCATTTCTTTAAAAACGGTTAATCTATCAGTTGTTAAATAAATCATTTAAATCTAAATCAGAAAGGAAAGATAAAGAAAGAGTAAAGAAAGACTAAAAGAGAAATTAACTAAGTCCAGAGGTAGTATTCATTTACCTCAGCGGTCAGTCTAGCACTTGTTCAGGCTATGTCTAGTGAAGGAAAAGATAAAGAAAGGAAAAGGCGATCAAATAAAAATCTGTGTGTGTGTGTGTGCGCGAGAGAGAGAGAGAGAGCTAAGAAGGCGGAAAACAAGTAGCAAAAAGCCAGTCTTCTTCGTCTTCTCCCAAGCAGCACATTGGCTCGGATGGGGGAGGTGACGAATTAGAAGGGAAAGCACAACGAGAAAGGCGGGGTTGTGTCGCATTCACAGAGTTTCAGGAGAAGCCCAGCGGCTGGTTAAAAAAAAAGAAAAGAAGGAAAGGGAAAACATCGGCGTGCAAAAAAAAAACAAAAAAAAAAACGAAAATAACAACAAAACCAAAAAAGCTATTTGAGAGTGAAACTAAACTCATTATGACCCTCACGAACCACGCGGTCTTTTCGTTGTGGGCAACAAGGCATTTTTTAATGTAGCAAATTCGCACTTCCACGCATACTTTTGCCTACACACCGTGTTTTGAGGGTACATTTCTTCAGTCCTGTATAGACAAACAATATCAGGCCGCGTTAGATGCATCTACATTGACAGGAGATCTACGTTTAAAAAAAAAAAATACACGTTTTATTCCACGCCGTGCTGAAAACCTCACACTTTTCTAGGAAAACTTTCAGCCTAACTTTTATCTTCTGCTGATTTATTTTTTTTTTTTTTTATTATTGAAAGGATCAATGGATTTTACCATTTCTCATAGTTTTTAACTTGCGTGGAAAATATTTTATTTACCAAGAGAACTATATATCGTGTTGTTGAAAAAAAATTGTCAACTTCGCCGGCTCTCCTCATAAACACAGTTAAACTTTTTTTCACACCTACGGGTTTACTTGATTTGGTAAGTTTTGTTTATTTGAACTTTTTTATAGACATTTTTATTGTCACTGTAACGACTTCTTAGGTATATATAACAATAGATGCAAGAGAATTTTTTTATTTGTTTATTGCAGTGAATAGTAATATGGACATGATTGTTTTAATTACTTTCTAAAATACTCACGTTGTTTTTTCCCTTGTTCGAATAATGGTTGACTTATTTTGTAAATTTCCTTAAGCAAGTGATTCTTTAGTCAGTTTAAAAATACGTTGTCACCGATGGTATTTAAAATTACTTCGTTACTAAATAAATAATGAATATTTTATTGTACACCTCCACGTGAATGATATAAAACTTGACGTTTAAGTTTGAATAACAATTTTATTTTTTATTATAATTTTTTTTAAATTTAATAAATAGTTTTCTTTTACCTTGTGTCAGACAGTACCAAAAATACTCTTTAAAAAACTTAAGCCGGTGATTTTTTTTCTACTTATCTCATGTTCCAATACAAATTAATTAAAAAAAAAAAAAAAAAAAGTAGGTATTTTTAAATGTGGAAGTCCTAACCAAGTCTATTTTCTTCTCCAGAAAGGTGCTAAAAGCTAAAAATACTTTTTCTTTCCATTATTTTATTAATTTTATTTGAAGTTACCTCCAGACCATAATTTGGCATAAGTCTTTTTAGAGCACTCTGAATTCTACAGTCTGTGGGATTAATCAGGACTTCTGGGTGAGACGCATATTTAGAAAAAAAAAAAAGCTTAGACTGGCACAAGGGCATATATTCGGAGCACTAAGCCGCGCTCACTATTAAATTTATCTATTGTTACCTCACCAAGGCAAGGAATGTTTCCTGCTAACTTTTTTCTTTTTTTTTATGTGCGTGCGTGAAGTTAGATAGAATATTCGCTTTATGAGATGGGTTAAAAAGAAGTTATTAGAAGAGCTATGTACACGGCACACACAAGATTCGCCAATGTTTTTAGTTTGCTGCATTTTTTCGATCGATAAATTTCAAGTATCTCTTTCGGGAGTGTTTGTACTTAAAACGATTATGTATCGTTTGGGTCAGTTTATTTTGCTGTTTTATTTTAAACACATTTACAAGCAAAACCCTTCCTTGTGTCAACCCACTTGACTATATAAGGCCAAGTATGCGTCACACTCTAACCAGTGTTCAACATTTTTGTTGACAATGTTTCTTACTACACGTATGTAAACAATAAATTATTGGGGGGGGGGTGAATTGCAAGCGAGACTAGAGATTGCACACAAGTACCTGCTCGTTGTTCAAAACGCCAAGATGTTTATAATTTGGACACACATCACACGTGTTTCTCTCTCAGAAGATCTTTTATGCGTGCATTCGATAGTGAAGTTATTTCATTGTTATTTTTTATTTATTTACCTTGGTTATTTATAAATAATCAACTTTAAAAACAATTTGTACTTCTGAAGCTTGTGTATTGTTGGTATTTAAAAAATGCGTTTAGCAATAACGAGTAGAATTCTTTCATGACTGAAACATGTTTGTGTAGTTTATGACAAACAACTTATTCAATACGAACAATATTCTTTTGCTAGAGAAAAGTGTTAACTTGTCTTATCGAACAAGAAGAGGAGGAAATTGGGGTTTTCGTTTAAATCTTTCGGGTACTAAAAATAATGCCTTGAAAATCAGTATTTGATATTAGTCTGTCTTCATTGCCAACTATTTAATAAAACGACACTGAAAGGATTTTTTTATTAAATAAGTGTTGTTGATTTATGATCGTTCTTGAAGTTTTTAAAATCAGTTTTCTTTTCACTCGGCCTCAGGAAGCAAAACTGAACGAAATAAAATTTTAATCGCATAATTTTTAGATGTAAAACTAGAATCGTAACAAAAAAAATTAAAATAACTTTGTTTTTTATTAATCACAAGATACTGTCAATCAAAAAAAAAAGTCTTGATACATTACAATTTACAAATTACAATTAAAAACAAAAAAAAAAAACTATAAATCATATTGCTGCCCTCCCCATCAACGAACCCGTGTCGTCTACATTCAAAATAATTGTCAATGTCGACGGTGATCATTTCAGTATTCTATTTACTGTCGTCGGTTAGATAATATTTTTTGTGTATGCAAGGAATGTGACTTACTAGGTTCTTTTGCCCTGCTTCTCCTGCTCTCCATGTACGCACATTTCTCCCCTGCTGTGTTCGTTTCTGAGGGGTGGGGGACTAGAGCTTTCCGTTTTTCTTTTTTTCTTCTTCTTCCTCCTTTATATATTTTTTTTTATTCTTTCTTTTTTGTTTTTTTACAATCAGCTGACGGAAAGGTTAATAATCGTAAGGTGGTTTCATTATATTTTTTTATACATTTTTATTTTAGACCACAAGGAAAGCACTAGTTTAAATAAAACAAATCTCATTCTGGGGATTTTGTGTTAACGAATATCATCAGTTCGGCATTGAAGCTTTGTGATCGTGCGTGTAGTATCCACTCTATCTTCGTAAATTTAAACTTTTTTTAAAGGTATATTTTGCTTATGACCACACACTCTAAAACAAAGTTGTTTTTTTTTTCTTGTGACGACTAATTTGTCTTCGTTGACATAAAAAATATTTTAACTTTATTTTAATTTTTTTTTTTAATAAAACAAGAAGTTTAATTATTGTCACATTATTCGGCTATCCTGTAAAAACTTACTGTCAAGATCTTTAAATAGAAGCGATTATGAGTCATATGCAATCACTCTAAAAATAGTTTATTTCATTTGGTTAAGGAACCATATTAAATTACGAGGAACAGAAAAGTTTTTACAAAATAATTAAGTTTTCTATCGACAGTTGTGGCTCATCTAGTGTTGACGTCGGGTCTATCTACTTTTGTTCGGCGCAAGATCAAAAAGAGGAAGATTAAGTAGCGTCGGTGTTCCGGTTTGGGAGGGGTTGTCAGTCTCTTCGGAAATATCAGCATACAATAGTCCTGGCTTTTCCTAGGTCGGGATTTCCGACGACCATTGGCACCGATGAGAAATAAACAGTAACACAACACTCCTTGACTCTTCTTAAGTTTAATTTTAAACAGGCTGTTTGTGGCACTTTGTGAGTAGTTTTATTTTGTGAGATTCGTTTCTCGCTACATTTATTTTAATCCACGACGAAGATGTTGATTGTTGACTAACTTACACGAGATAAAAGGTAGGGAATTTTTTAAAGAAAAAGAAACTTTTTACAAGTTACCTTTCGTGCTTGAGTGGGTGGGTGCACGTGAGTATCTGTACTACTGTTTTTAAATTTTAAGAAAGAAAGAAACTAAACACAATATCTAACTCTTGTTATTTATTACTAAGATTAACTTTTAGTATAAGGCCAAAAGTATGAGGCACCGAGTGAGGATCGAACTCTCTATTAGGATTGATCAACCAAAGTAGTTCGCCGAGGCACACGTTATTTACAAAATAATGTAGTTTAAATTTTGAGACCCAGCGTGGAATCAAACTCACTATTCATGATCTACACTATTTTTCTGACCACAGAGGTCAACTTGTGTTGTCCCCAGTCTACAAGTAGATAGATCTGCCACCCGAGAAAAATCAACATTCGAAATTTGGATTTTTTTTTTTAAATAGCTAACCTCTAGCACTGTTCACCTACCGATATCGTGCTTGTAAACCCTAACCCAGAAGAGGGGTGTGTGTGTTTGGGGGGGGGGAGAATTATCATTTATTGTAACAATATTGTAACTTGAAAAGAATTCAGTTCACTGTTTTCCTTTAAGTTTTTTTGCAGCTAGTCTTGCGCAAAAAAAGAAAGGCAGCATTTTTTTTTATTACAAGATTTATGACAGAGGACAGCTGCCTGTTTTACTAAGTTTTTGATAACTTGCGTCAAGAAGATAAAATTGATAGCATCAAATATTGAAACGTTTCTAACTGCATATTGATCATTGGTTCTCGAAGTTCGATTCCAGTAAAAGCCAAAATTCCAGACAATTTTTAGGGCAAGCAGATACACCTTACCTTACTCACTTTCGTAAACCGAAATAACACAATCTTATTTCCATCATTCCTGAATCTGTTTTTGTCTTGTACGAACAATGTTTTACTTCCTTTTTTTTTTCTTTTTAATTTGAAATTCTTTTAGTGTTGGAATACATCTGTGTGTTATTCGTTTTGTATGCCAGAAGAGTTCGAATCGGTTTCTTTCTATGATAAAATATTTAAAACTTGTTTTTACTTTTATCTCTTTCTTTTTTTTTTTCTTTCTTTTTAATTATTCTTTTTAATTATTATTTTTTTTTAACTCTTTCTGGATCGTAAAAATGAAAGAGAGAAAAAAAAGGAAACATCAGCAAAATTAAAATTTCAGTTTTACTTTCTCACTTTATTTTTTATTTTACGGTGATTTTTTATGGTCCTTTTATAATTTTGATTTATTTTTGTCTCCGTCGTTAGAAAGCTGGCTCCTTTTTTTTTTTTTTCTTACTGAAAAAAACAAATTCTTGATAAAGTCTGATACAAGGCCACAACTACAGAGGCATGTAACGGGGAACGAATTCAGATGAAACTAATAAGCCAGTTTTTCATGTCGAGACACCCTCATTTCGAGATAATTCACCCAAAAAGCATACTTTAAGTGGCGCTGTGCTGTTCTGCTCAGTGATCACAATGGAAAGATTGTGTTCCGTCAATCTTCTAACGAGGAACGGGCTTGCCTTTGTCAAGCAAATGACTATTCGAAACTAAACTCAATTGGTCTGAGAGCAAGCTTTTACTTACTATGTTCCGTAAGGCACAACGCCAGGTTTAGGGAAATAAAGGTAGGTAGAAAGATTGTGTTACGCCAATTTGCTCAATGGAGACAGTCTCTTTTTGCATATTAAATCTGCGTCCTGCCATGTTTTAGGAAGCGAAAACACCAATCGTGGATCGAACTCTAGTCGTGTGGATTGGTTGACAAAACAAACTCGGGAATGTGTAGCGGTTGTTAGAATCGAGTTTGTTTACGTTCACAAGTGCGAGAATTTCGATTCGGAAAGTGGCAGGAGTTGGGGTCGATTAATCGAGATTTTTTTTTACATTTATTTTGAATACTTGTCCTAATTATGTCTCCACTTTTTAGGATTCTCGTTTTAATGCACAATTTTTTTTGTGTGTGCATTTTAAAATTGTTTAAAAAATGTTAACTAACTCGAGCAGATTCAAAGGTTTTCTTGGCTTTCTTGACAGTTCTCGATTTTACAAAAAAATCGATGATCTATTCTCCAGTTCAGTCTTCTTTTGCATTTTAATGATCACAAATACATAGTCGATTTTTTCATAAAATTAAAGTAAGCGGTGTGTGTGGGGGGGTGTTTAACAGATGTAAACAAAAACACATTTACCATTACTTTCTAAAAAAATAGGCATTTCTAAAATAATTTCATTCATTTATGAATAAGTTCTGAAAGTTTCATTAAAATCTGACATTTGATTGTTACAAGAATTTCCAAATTAATGTGTTTTTCAACTGAAAAAAAGCTCTTAAAAAAACTATTGCTAAATTAAATATTACGCGGCCGCTGACGTAATAAAAAGATTTTCAACCAATATTTCGAACGGAATAAAAAAAAAAAAATTTAAATATACTTTGGTCTTTCCTATCAAACTTTTTCATGATAAAATTTTTTTTTATTAATTTGGGGGCCTTTTTTCATTAGCTATACTGTTTTTTTTTCGGCGAATTATTGAATAAAGTTTAATTAAAATTGAAAAAAAAAATGCGTCTAGCTTGCTTTTTAGTTTAAAAAGGTTTAAAAAAAAAATTAGAATTGAAAAGACGAACTTTCCAACCAGTGCCGACTATTTTTATAGGTCGCCTTATGTGGGTTAACTAAGTGTACACTACAGTAAAATTGATAATTGAATAATGCTACTTTTGAATTTTGATTATGATCCTCGCGGGGTGGCCGTGTGCCTCTTCTTTATGACTATTTTGAATGGTTGAACTTTGGTTTTAAAAAATCTCATTTTTATTTATTTATAAATTAATTTAATCTTTAAACATAATTCAAATGTAATTTTTTAAAAAGAATAATCGATGAAAATTTATTGTTTTGAAACATTCTGTAAATTTGAGTTGTACTTTTAAAATAATAATGCTCTTTTTTTTTTTTACACAATGTTTTTAAACTATTTATTTAAAAAAACGGATGAAGCTTTTTTTAAAATTATTTTAAAAAAAAATCTTGCTGTTCTATAGATGGTAATTTGTGGATGTGGAAATATAGTCGCGAAGTCGGCTTACAATTAATTACGTGTGCATATTTACAATTAATTACTGTTCTAAAAGTTTTAAATTTCAAATAAAGATAAACCCTCGACATTAATTAATGGACACTGACAGTTTCGTTTTGTTTTTTAAAAATCGAAAGTCTGACTCAAGAATAAGAATCAATTAAAAATCTAAGAAACTATTTTTTAAACATACATTAAAAAAATACCCTTCTGGAAATAGATAAAAATTAAAAATAAATGAAAAATTTCTTATGTCAGGAGTAAAAAGTTGTATTACTAAAAAAAAAAAAAAAAAAAAAGGCGATCACAAACTAAAATTTTTTTTTTTTTTTTTTTTTTTTGTTTCTTTGTTACAACCACAAAGAAAAATATTTTTCCAATGTCCTAGATGAGAATCCCTAATCTACCCGGTGAACGAAATGAAGGGTTCGGTTCGAAATTCCAATTAATTACGTGAAGAAGGCCGAGGCGTACAACAGCCGAAACGTTGTGAATATGGCAATGAAGATGAGGATAACAGTCCAAATAATGTAAATAATACAAGTAATCATTAATACCTCATCTCAGAGATATAGACAGAAAAAATTACTTGTTTATTTTTCGCTAAGTTAACGAACGCCTTTTTTATTTTTTAATATTGTTTTAAAATAATTTTATGTGCAAAAATGAATAAATTCTAATCCTTTGAGTATGTATGGCGATTTTCTAAGCTTAGATTTGGCAAAGGGCCGAAAGTATAGGATACCTAGTGAGGATCGAACTCTCTATTCAGTCGTAACTGACCTAGCGAGACAAGCTTGCTAACCATGTCGAAGTGCCCTGTATGTATGTAGACTTTTGATTAAAAAATCCCCTACTTTTTTTCTTTAATTAATCTTGAAATTATCGGTTCTCTATCAGAGTAAACGGATTATTACATGTCTCTTCTTAATCGGCTAAGGAGAATCGTCCTCTGTATGATTTCATTTTAATTTATTTAAGCATATTTCCACAGGCTTTTTTAGTTTTCCCAACTATGTTGTGCTATGCCATCTTTTATTAAAGGGCCACATCTGTCTTGTTAGGAAGACAACAAAAGACGATCTTCTTAAGTAAGGTTTCCTTTTTAGCAATGCAAGCAGCAATTTCCGATACATTTCGTCTGGCTGCTGCAAAGTGAAAAACTACTTCATCTTCTTCTTCCTGATGTTGTTCACTTTTCCAAGTTATTCTCCCTTCGGCTGAGAGATAACGGAATTGATAAATCGCCACAAGACAACGTAAAGAAGAGACTTTTCCAAATTCTTTTAAATTCCTCCTGTTCTTTTCCTACTTTCGATTCCTTCGTTCACTAAAAAAGTAAAGAAAAAAAGTTTTCAATTTTTCATTTTTCCACAGATTAAAGAAAAATCATTCGACTGTCATCTTTGTGCACACGCTTTTAGAAGTTTTCACTTTTTTTTTTTTCACTGTGAGAAAAACCTCAGGTCTTTTGAACTTTAACCGCGACCTAGACCTCTTCTGACGGTCAAACAAAAAAATACTGTATCCTTTCTCTTAGTTCTCTCTTCTGATGTATGTTTTCCTAGGGGGGGTCTAGAACACTAAGGTATTTAATTTTTTTTATTTTGCAGTGTCTGCGCATAGTGTTTCAAATTGAACTGGTGCACTTTTTATTCTTGAAAATAAATAGCCTATTGGATAGTAAATAGTATCCATTTGATTTGAACATAGGGTTTATGCACACAGTGACGGTTTAATCAAGATTACTAAAAAAAAACAAATCCATTTTTCTTTTTCAGTACTTTTGTTCAAGGTAAAAAGTCCCTAAGAGATACGCAATATTTTTTAAGTAGCTCATTTAGGGGTAAAAATGTATAATTCTAACAGTGATTCTCAACCTTTTAAAGCAACGGCACACCTAGGACCACATGAAAATATCACGGCGTATTTAGCAAAACTTTTTAAAGACAAAGAGTATACGCTTTGGCTTTAAATAAAAAAAAATGTACACACACAAATGAACTTGTACCATTTACTTCCACAGACACAGACCTATGTGTATGCCGTGATAAATATTTCGCGGCACCCCAGTGTGCCGGTTGAGAATCACTGTGTATTAACATTACAACGCATAAAAGAGAAAAGGGACCGTGAGTGTCGAATTTGAAATTAAGTTCTTTTTTTTTTTGTTTGTGCTGAAATTGGTACTTTTTGGCAATTATTAAAAATAAAATACTTGTGTACAGTAAACTATAGACAACCAAATTTGATTTTTATTAGCAAACTTAGAATTATCATCTTATTCTTAGTTAAAAAAAAAAAAGCATCGATTATACTTTAATTTTTTTTTTTTTTTGTCGGTGCTCGTTTTAAAATTCAAATTTTCCTTAAACATTATTTTATTTTGTTTGAGGTACACTTGACAACTTTTTTAGCCTCCAATTAAAAAATATTTCTTAAAATAAATGAACTAAATGACAATTTTTGATCTGTCAGTTGACGTGAAATAAATTTTGTTAATCATAATTAATCTAATTTAGTTAGTACGATACAAGGCCAACTGGACGTAAGTGATAGATTATTTTGCATTAGCGAGTCTGTATGGAAATGTAAAATATTCGAAATTCTGATATTTTTACATGAATTCCATATTGATTATTGGCGCCAACTGGAATTAAATTTTATTTTAGGATTTGATTTTAAAATGCCTTTCCTTTTTTATATTTTTAAAAAATTGTTTTTTAGAAAATATTTTGTCACAAAAAAACAAAAAAAACAGCGTAAGTATCCACACAGCATGATTTTCAAACGTACTGCAAACTTTGTAAAAGAAATCTTGCTTAGTTGAACGTGCATTCAATGAAAGATTGAAAATGAAATGTTCAATTTCTCTCATATTTACACTTCTTTTCTTTTTCATATAAGCGTTAAAGGTGATGGTAGGAAGTGAAGATTATGATAAGGACAAAAAATACTTTCGACATTACTATCATCTTTTGACGGCACAGGTACGCCTGAGCTTATTTGTAAACCAGATTCTGTAGAAGCTTTTTATGGCGTGGGTTTAATTCTGATTTGAACAGAAAATGTGGCACAAGGCCGAAATGGGGAAGGGGGGAAGGACGGTCTTCTGTCTTAACTGTCTTTAACTTACCTCGCCAAAAACGCTGACCCAATCATACAAACAATATTCCTTGCACCAAAACAACACTTTCTTACGTACCTTTCGCACCACATCCACCATAATACCTGAATGTCTCCATGAAAATACTAACTAGTCCCCATATGTACAATTTATCTTCTGTAGGGGGAGGGTAATAAAACAACAATTTAAAAACTTAAGAGAAAAACAAAAAGGTTAATTATATATATATATATATATATATATATATATATAAACAAATTCGTGGTCAGAATGCACACCTTCTTAGTAGCTAGAAGGCGGGATTAAAAATTTAATGACGCAATATAAAATTAGGCGTGAGAGAAGACCTTATTTAGCCGCGTCACACGATTAAAAAGAAATGAAATGCAGTTATTTCAAAACCGTCACTGAAATTGTAAAATAACACCGAAACAACAAAAGAAAATATAACTCGTTTTTTTTTTTTTGTCACGGTCACCATTTAAAAACACTTCTTAACCTTACTCCTGGTGTGCATGGCGTTTTTATTTTAATTCTTAAGCCGTAAAATCTTAAACTCATTGACTGTAACAATTCTACTTTAATAATGTAATAAAATAATGGTGATACCGATTTAAATGATAATACGGGACTTGAATCTTCATTACGTAACATTTTATTTTCTCCAATATTTCGTCCATTTACTCTCGGCCAGTCTGCAGTATCCTTACATTCTCCCGCTGTGATGCTAGAATGACTGCTTCAATCATCTCTGGGACGGTTGGTTATATATCCCTCTGTCAACATGCTCACCTTTGCCATAACTTCTGCATTCGGTGACTAGGTTAGATTTGAAACTGGCTGCTTTTTTGACAGCTTAGTGTAAGATTTCAGTGCAGTGTCTCTCCTGTTATAATAGCACGATAAATCTCCTTTTCACCTGCGGATCTATCACAGAAAATATATTTTTGGTGCTATTTAGTGAGATGAATATACTTGACCTACACTTGTGACGACCAGTATGTAGCCACTTACAACATTTGTCTTTTCTTTAGCCACGACATTGTAGAATATATTTAATACTCAAGCAAAAGATAAATGTGCACTTTTTGTGAAGTTCTTGAAAATTAATCTTTTCATAAGTCCTGTTAGGTTAGACTCGATACCCAGGTGAATATTTCCGACAGGGAAAGTGGAGGAGGGGGAAAGCCATGAGCACAGGTCACATGAAAGAATATTTATTTTAAACATGACTAACAAAAAAAAAACGTTAGTATTAACAATATGTATATAAAATGATAACTGGTGAATTTACTTTCATTAATGCTGCCTTTTGTTCATATCTTCCCTAAATAACATAATTTTAACTCTGGAGGACAAAGCAATGTTATTTAGTTACATAGTAGACTTTATAATTAGTACAATCTCTTTAGTTTATGCACACTGTCACATATTTGTTGTCAGATCTCTGGTCCAACTCCAACTGAGAGTTATTTTCTTCTTGGGTAGCTCACGTGACAGCATTTTGGTGGGAAACGTTAGCTGCTGCTAATATTTTATGTGAGCCTACAGCTTATATATATATATCATTCGTGGAGTTGTTCTATTGAAGTTATTTATTTCGGTTTTGTTCTAACCACAATGTTTCGACTGATCCATTCTAGAACCTTCTTCCGGTGTACAATCTATGAGCGGGATATTAAGCTGTATGAACTCTTTGAATATTTGTTTACTTTCATTATAAAAGTTTTAAAAGCATGAGCCCAAAATGCGATTTTCAGGTCGGGGACACTAATATCAAGCAGGGGCGGAAGTTTAAATATCCGAGAAGTGTTTTGACAGAGGATGGTAAGTGCGACACTGAAATCCGTAGACGTATTGGGATGGCCAAGGATGTATTGCGAGATAAGAGGATTTCTTTGGTAACAAAGAAAAGAGTACTGAGCTGTTACATCTGTCTTTCTTTACGGCAGTAAAGTTGGGCGTTCTCCTCAAAGATGGAGAGACTCGAGGCGACGGAGATGTGGTTCCACAGAAGGATACTGAGGATATCATGAACTGAGCGTGTGAGCAACGATGAGGTCTTGGAGAGGATGCAAACAAGGAGTCTTATACTTATCAGGAAGAGGCAGCTGAAGTTTCTGGGACACGTAACGAGAAAGGAAAGCCTGGAGAATCTGATACTCACAGGTCAAATAGAAGGAAAGAGGGATAAGGGAAAGAAACGCATGACACCTGGCGTGCTTAAGCAAATGGATGACAGAACGTGGTCTGAGGGAGGTGGCAGGGGGATTAAACTTATTGAGAGCTACAAGGGATAGAGGGAAGTGGAGAACCATGATCGCCTACGTCCTGAAAGGACACGGCACATAAAAAAAAAGAAAATTGTAAAGTTACTAATATTTGAATTATTTGTACTTGAATAAAAAAGCCTGAACTATAAGTTTCGCCCTAAATCTCGAGTGAGGAGTTTTCTGGTTTCGTATTTGTAAAATCTTCGATATCGTAAAACTAATTGAACATTTGTCTATGTGTGTGGATCAATAAGTCTGTAACCTAGCATAGTTATTCTTAATTTTTATCTGACATGTTCACTAATGTTCGATCTACGTAATTGATATTCACCACTGAATTAAGTGCACTGATAACGAAGATTATGATGAAAAATAAACCTTTTCGCATAAAAATGCTTTCATTCACTCATTTACCTACGAATTTATATTTATATACCTACGCACATTTGTCTATATGCACACACATCGCTCGTGCGATGTAATTTTGATTTTATTTTTTTTATGATTAAACATCTTGTTCCTTTAAAAATCTTAAAATGTTATCTCATGTCTGCATATACAATTGAACATCTAAATCCGTTTTGGTCACGTAACATTTTCGTCTGCTTTATATTCGCCATATTTTGTTGTTGATTGTTTCAAATATTAAGGGATTTGCTTGTCGACATCCGAGATCGGCAACTGCAACTAGGACGGACAGTCCGTTGGGGTTGGCTGTTAACCGAATTTCGTTTGGTTCAGTGATTCCAATTAAAAACTGATTGCCTAATGTTTCCCTGTCGTCGTATGCCGTCAACTCAGTTTTATGAATGAATGACACTACATTTGACTGCGTCCGTGGCTCGACTAATTCTCTAACAAAAAGGAACAAATGAATATTGTCGTACTTCAACGTTTGTTCAGACTCAACCGACGTTATTAAACAGTAATTGTTAATATTGCAAGCAGGTTTCGTTTCCTGACGTGTAAACCCTAGGTAATTGGTTATGAACCCAATATCTTTTAAAGATATCTATCAGTGATGCCTTCAAACTCCAATTTGGTTTGTCCACAATTTTTATGATGAATCTCTTGTGCTAAACCTACGCTCTCTGATTATGAAAGATATGTTAATATTTTTTGCAGACTATTTAACAAGGTTGCAATTTTAGTCTTCACTGTGCGCTCTCCTATTGTGGCCTTGTATCAGACTAAGCTAAGTTTAATAAATCTTTACGATTAATGCAGAGTGTCTCACTGCAGAGCAATAGACTTTAAACTTATGCCGCAGACAGGTGAGCAAATTCGCTTACTATTGTAGTCTTGTGCTATCTGTTAGTTCTTTCTCTGTGATGAGCTTCATAATTATTTTATTGACTCGATACTGGTGATCCTATATTAAACTATACCTTTTCATTAATTCTATTGTCTTGGGTCTGTAAAAGAAATCACAGGATATCGCCAATGCCAACAACTCCCTCGACAAAGAGACGTTATTAAATTTCACTTAGTCGAAAGCCAGGTCAAAAGATTATGTTGCACCAAGCTTACAAGTGGGTAGGGCCTGCCTTGAAAACCATCATTCCAAACGATGGTTTTTCAATATTTACAAAGCTTAAACTTTGACCAAAGTCAAACGGCGGAATATAAAGAGTGTGTTGCGTCAAGTTTGCAAGTGAGGAGAACTTGCTTGTCTTGAAAGTCTTCATTTTAATCCGTTTTTTTTTCTCTTCATATTTATTTACTAAGCTTAACTTAGTACAGTGTAAGGTTAAACGAAAAAAATACAGGTAGGTAATTCTTGTTGCGCCTTAGTAGAGAGGGTGTATTTATCTTAAAAATGCTATAGCCTTTTTTAGTCATTGGATCGAACACCGACCTTTGACACCAATGAGAAATAGGAAACTACTTCAGCTACAAGGCAAACCAATTTTTTTCTTTTCTTTCGATCTATCTTCATTCTTTTAAAATCTCTACCTCGAGTGACTCCTGGGCCTTTTACAAAGTGAATATCATTGTAAAAAAAAAATATTTCTTCATTTTTTCTCGGCGTTCATTGTTTTCCTCTTTTGTTCATTTATTTCTTCCTTACTTTTTTGCTGTTGATATTCACTGGTGGTCCTTTCTTTTGAGAAAGTCACGTTTTAATGGATCGACGAATCTTTCCGCTTGGTCATTTAACTGTGGATAATAAGGAGGTGTTGGGATTGGATGTAGTCCCGTTCCATGACAGTCTACATATAGATTTTTTTCATTGGCTCGGTCAATGGTCATTCATTCATAAATTTAGTAGCTTCATCTATGTGGTCGAACTTTTTTTTCTCTTTTTTTTTTCTGCCATTACAAACCGTACGACATTAACCGCCATTTTGAATTTTGATTGTTTTGGGACTTTGAGAGGTTATCGTCTAGTTCTCATCCTCGGACGTTTGTGAACACTTATAGAATCCAACGATGATGCAGACTTGGTTTGACCGTTAGCACGTAAACTGGAACCGGCGACAGAGTTCGAATTCCGGTTGAAATGGTGTGATCACTTATCTTTCGAAAAGATATGAATCCACATTTCCTAACCGGTCAGATCAGGGATTACCCGCGTTGCTGCTAATACGATGTAATCTAATACAAGCTGTCGTGTGTTATTTGGAGAGAAAATAGACACCTCCAAATAACCCACATTAGTCCGAGAATTTCCGGCGTCCAAAAGCGGGGTGTGGAGGTGAAATAACTGCTTAGTCAGTAAAACTTTGCTTAGGTACATACGCTGTTCAAATGTTGTCGGTGATAGTACAATATTAACACTAACAGTAATTACTTTAAAGTTTAAGTTTAATCTTTTTTTTTTCTTATTACTGTTAGAATTTGTCGGGTCCTTTTTTTTACTACGAAAGGTGCCGAAAAGATTTTTGGTAAAAAAAGACAAACAAACATCAATTTTTTTTTGGGGGGGGGGGGGCTACTTGGTTGTGTCGAAAAAGTTTTCCAAGTCGTATCATGCAATCATTAACTAGAATAAGTTTTTTTAAAATTTTTTTTAAAGTAACCTTGTGTAAATGTGTGTGTCTCTCACTGATTCTCTATCTATTTCTTTCATCCAAAAGCCAGTGTCCGATGCTTTGTGATGTACAAAGCATATCACGGTTGTTCTGATACAGTAGAAGTTAATACAGTGTAACCCGGATATAAGAGATTTTCTCTGGTCCCAAATTAGAGCCTGTGAATGTATATATAATAGACCAAACACGGATATAAGAGACTTCGTATCCGGTCCCGACAACTCTCTTATATCCGGGTTACACTGTATCAAAGAGTAAATAATGAACTTAAGCAACATAGTTACGGAATAATAACGGTTTTCAAATTTGATGGTTCACTTAACATCAACAATAACATTTTAGCAAAACGTCCCACTCATGGAAATTTTAATGATTGTTGTCACAAGGGTGAAATTGTTATAACATCACTTGGTTTCCTTCAGTGAGAGTTAGAGAGAGGCTCGGAACATATTTGCTATGGAGTCTTCATAGACAACGTTAGGTTGCGTCGTTCAGCTGTTTCCAATTCCCTATCTTCCAAAGGGCATGGTTAAAAAAAAAAAAAAAAATCTATCACATTTAGACACCGACATATGACGGCATACACACAAACAGATAGTGTGTGTGATAATACAAGGTGGTCCAAAAGTCTTGTCACTGTCACATAATATAATTATGGGGCATTATCAAGAAGAAAGTTTAACATGAACGACGATACCAGAATACCCATCAGTTGAAGGACGCCGTTTGCAGAACCTTTGCAACAAAGCACAGCTTCGTAAAATATCACACAGGACATGGCGCCGCAACGTTTTGATGATGTTCATACAGACCTTCTCGATGTGTGACAGCGTCAATGAAAGTGAATAAACTGAATCCAGTATATGTGCTTCGCATTATTACGTTACTTGTTCTATTGTTCTCATTACTTTTTGGTAGGGGTGACAAGACATTCGGACCACCCTGAAGTATATTCGTACGTGTGGGTAAACGATTTATTTATTTATTTTTTTACGCATTCGTTAAAAGAGACCTGATTTCATCGTAGAAGACGAAAAATTGCATTATTAAAGTTTGAAACAAAAAATGTTTTAAAAATATTAACTGGATAAAGTAAGAAGAAAATATACCCTAGTCTCACCCAAACAAAATTGATGAATCAAGCAAGTGTCTCAAATGCACAAATGCAAATAAATCTTATATTGACTCCATAATGAATTTTCTAATTTAGAACCTGTCTTGTGGCTGAGATAGTTACATATTTCGCACTGGTGACAGAAATCGTTCAAATCTGTGTATAAAAAAAAAAGCTACAATTTCAAATATTGGTTTTTAATAAAGTCTCGAAGATCTTTCTTTCCCCCATTTTCTCGTGTGCTTTTAATAAATATCATGAATTATCGACATAATAACAGGAAACCATAAATTGAATCGTACCAGGTAAAAATTAATCAATTTTTATTTAGTCTATTCTGTGGCTTTGAAATTTATGAGTTCATTTCTTTTTCAATTTTGTTTATTTATGTTCTGCACATACGAACCTAAGATCGAGAATGTAATAATTGTTTGGAAATGCTTTTTTAGTAAAAAAAGTAAGTACATTTCTTTGCAGTTCGGAGGAATTTTGTCTCTTTCGGCAAAAGTAAATTACTAAAAAGTTTTTATAATTTGCTTTTGCCGAAAGAATCTATTTAGTTTTTAAAAACTAAACAAATTCTTTAGTAAACAATAAAAAATAAAATTATCTAACGCCAATGGCTTTTGTATGGTCATCATACGATACTTAAAAAAAAAAAAAAAAATGAACACCTTGATTCCGAAATTGTAAACTTAATTAACGCTTCCTGTTTAGTTAGCGCTGGGTAATAAAACAAAAAAAGTTTAAGGAAATAAAAAAACCTTTAGAAAACTCATACAAACTTAATTCTGTTTAATTATTTTGCTTTTTCATATGTAGGAAGAGATGGTTAACTTTTCTGGCTTAATTAAACTGAACAACTCCGATATTTAAGTTTTTATTTTTAATTTTTCGATGAAGCTACCGCTAAATAAGGCTTCGATTTTGTGGATATTTAAAAAAAAAAGAAGTCTTTTTTTTTCTTTTTGTTGTTGTTTTAAATTCGATATTCAATAATTCTCGATTTCATTTTTATTTTTGTGGTCTTTGCCGATTGTCTTCAATGCAGCGGCCATTTTTTCCAGTCCCATAAAATTGAGTTATTGTTTTCCAACGGAATTTAATTAAATCTCCGGCATTGGGGGAATAATAGTTTTGTTTTATATTTTATTTTATTTATTTTTATTTGACGCAACTCAAGTCTTTATTTGGTTCAACTGGAAGGCATTTTGTGCGGATTTCCCCCCCTCCCCCTACCCAACTTATCGATCTGCAGGATTTACTTATCAAGATGTATTCTTTTGTTTGTTTTCTTCTTTCTCTCTTCAGTCGTCATAAGCAAACGGAATTGTCTGGATGTACGGAGTGGAATAATAACTGCTATCAGGCTCTGAAAACGGAATAGAGCTATCAGTTAGAGTTCTTTTCAAGACTACATATATCACTGCTCTAGTCAGAATTCTGTTGGAAAAAAATCACGGATGTTAATAGTCACATTTTAGGCTGGGGAAAAAAGTCACAATTTATAGTGGTCGGTAATACTCATCTATTTCTATCGAGTAGTTCACGAGTTTATGCGTCTGCTGTTTGCAACAAAAAATCATAGTAAACTTTATGAATTAAGTAAAGGAAATCGATCTAACCTCTAAAAAAACGTTCTGTAACAATGTTACGGTCATATTATTCGATGTATTTCATAGTTAGGGAGTCCAAGTATCCCATAAGACCTGGATTCATGTTAAGAAAGTCTCAATTGGAATTAAGTTCCTAGAATTTTCAATTTATTCATGAGACTGGGATTTTGTCCATTTTTTTTTTGTCCGCTGTATGCTAACTGTGACTTTTTTTAAAAACCTGGGTTCGAGAAAATAATGACTGCAATCCTTTCTCTCTGCGCTCTGCCCCGTCGCCTGTCACCTTAGGCATTATTTTGTTGGTATACAAAAATGAGTAAATTCCACTTGCCTAAGTAGTGGTAGCAAAAATGACTGCTACATCCCTTGTCAATCTTGACAGAGACCATTGACGGAATTGTTGTTTTTAACACAAGCTGATATGAAACTGGAAAGAAAAGCCAAGTGAGTATAGCTAGTTTAATATCTTTAAAAATAAACGGCATGGATGGATCAGACCCGGCACGCTGGGCGCACACGACTTGTTTAAAAAAACGTTCGGCTTCTGTATTTCGTGTAAGTGAATATAAATTCTCAAGAATCTCAACTAAGTCGACTACAAATTCTCTTTTATTTTAAAACTAGAATGGTGTGCGTAAAATGATTAGGGTTATTACACATACCTGGTGTAACAGCAAAATTGTCCAAATCGTGTCACAGCATGGAATAATTGTTCATGCCACAAAAATATCTAAAAACCACTAAATTGAGTTTCTTTTTTTCTAGGTTTTCAGATGTTTAGCCATCTTGACACTATTTGTCGTAAGGATCACTGAAAAATCCTTTGAGTGTCAGCCCCACTGTCTTCCCAAATGAGCAATTGTGAGAGGAAGATTATCATCCAGGCCTTCAGTAAACCTTCAAAGTCCATTCAAGAACTGTCAAGAGAACGGTGAATAAGTTTTAAGTTTTGGGGCAGTAGAGAGGAAAACCGGATCAGGAGGTCATAACAGGAAGAGGGATCATCATTTCAACTTAGAGCTAAATATTTTCTTATTGTTCAAAGTAGAGTCCAATAGTGTTATAAAAACCTCGGAGAATTCCAGTAAGATATATTTAATCATTTCTAAGATACAACGGTTCGAAGCATAATCTAACAATTGAACAATTTTGCTGTTACACGATTTGGACAATTTTGTTGTTACACACGGTATATTAGTACTTCTGATTAATACCAGTTATCTGTGAATTCCCCTTCTGGTCAGCGCGTATGCTTTTCGGCCTTCAGCCTAGGACAAAAGTTATGGGGATTCCAACTCCAATGGCAGCACCTTCCACAGTGCACTAGAGAAGTGGGTAAAAACCGAGCGCATTTTCAAGGCTTAAGGTCTGTGATCTGAGTATTTGTTCTCTCTTGCTTTCCAAGTTATAAGAAAAGCCTGGGGATTTCAACCCAGCGACGGTACCTTCTTCATTGTACTAGAGAGGGATGGTTAGTAGATCACAACGCCAGTGTGATAGTGGCCGTGGTGACTGATCATTTTGTCCTTGGCCTGCATGTACGGTACCCAACATTAAACCGATCTTCAAACTGGATACAAGAACATGGCTGTTCTTCGTCAGCCATGTTCTCGCCTCTAGAAGGGACGCAGTAAAAAAGCGAGGTGCACTTGGCCCTGGAGACTCCGATCCTGGAACAGCACCCCACCATTACACATACACAAAAGTATTCTGGCGACTTCGTAGCATTAGTCGCGTTGACAGAGTAATATTTATTTTTGATCATAGGTTTTTGTGTGGCAGGGCCGGTGCGTACTACCCCTAAACGTCCTGATTGGGTGCCCCCAAGTAGTGCTTCGTGACCTTCGCTAAATATTCTTAAGGGATAACAAATCTTTTGACGTCATTCTGGGGTCTTTTTAAAAAAGATTTTTCGTCCAAATCCGTGAACACGAAGTCTAGAAAAAACGCTATATAAAATTCACTATTTTTTTTTTTATCCACAATAATGGTGAGTGGGTTATTCAACTTTTTAACGAAAAAAGTTTCAAGTTAATGTTAAAAAAACATTGCTGATTTATTTCATATGGAATATTATAACCGATCTCTAATTTGTATTTAGATACATCGTAGAGTAATGTACAGTACATAATATTTATTTTCGGTTTTTCTTGTTGAAATGTTCACCTATATTGCATACATAAATTAGGTTACAATAAAATTTGTATTTTATTATAAAATTATGAATGCTACCTTTATGAAAATTGAGATGTAGTAGAGTCGGGGGCCCTGTATCATAAATTCGGAAGGGGCACGAGACCGGCCACGCGTGTGGTCCTTCACGTTAAAACTGATCACGTGTTATAATTCATCTTACTACAATGGGGAAGAAATTAAATATCGAATCGGAATGTCGTATCCGTGCACTCTGTGGAAAAAAAAGCATCGCAATGCATTTATGTGGATAGTAAAAAAAAATAGAAAAAAATGTTAAATCAAAAAACGTTTGAACACTGTCCAAGACACTATTTCGACAAGACTAAAAATATACTTCATGCCTAATGATAGGACACCCGTCCCTCAAACAGCATTTCTCCAATGTACTAAAAGTTTACTGAGTAAATTACTAAGTTCTCCCTGTTATTGTCTGCGACAATGACAGCCAGAATTTTTTTTAATGTCTTCACTCCTACAAAAACAAAAGAACAAAAATACAACCTTGAATCTGCGAGGTCAACGGATTGCCCACAACTGACAGACTTGTCACTTGTGCATGACAATTTTTTTTTTATCTTCATGGTAGGTGAAAGCCGACTTTCTCTGTTTTAGCAGCTTGGGCAGAATGAACTTGTTTTCAGATTTACAATGGGGGCTTACGGCCATGTCACGTTGAAACATTGGTTCCCCGTACGATCACCGAAGTTAAGCAACCTAGTCAGTACCTATGGTAATACCAACTGCTGTAAGAATGGATGTAACGAGCAGTGTAATGGATAACTCCTCGAAATTGTTAATCGGAGAGTAGAGTTCCAATTCCAGTTGGGTTCGTTATATTCACTTACGCGCAAATTATTGCGAAAAGTATGAATCCACTCCTTCTCTCTCCAGCTATGAATTAATCATTATTACCCCCCTCCCCCCACAAGAAAAAAAATTCTTAAAATCTAAAAATATTTTCTGGCTTTAAATAACCTGCAAAAGGGTTGATAAGCCGTAAAATACGAATCAACCAAATATAGGTAAATATCATCCACATTTTGTTTCTTGACTTAGATTAGTACGATAGTTTATTTCGGGTCCGACACGTAGGAATAATGAAATTGTAAGGAGACTTGAAATGAACACAAGAGATTTTACTTGGATATTAGCTTCCGTGGAAAATAATTATCTTAACCACAAGGTAATTGAGGATTTTTATTCGTATCACTGCATAACCGTTTTCGGTACGTCTCTTCTCTTAAATTATTTTTTTTTCTCTTAGACTAAAAAAATATGGCAAGGGAACGAATTATAACGTTGAAGAGGAGTATTGCTGTGGAACAGTTCGCTAGCTATTTTGTGGGTTCGATCTTTACTGGGAGCTCCACATTTATACTTTGTAACCTAAACTTATTAAAATCAATAACATTGAAGACATTTTCTTTCTTGAAAATCAGGAAAATACAGACACAACTAACACCTGTAGTTTCTTTTAAACTGATGACTTTTCTTTTTAAATTATTATTTTGGAAAGTAAGAAATTCTTTGAAATATGTTGGAACTTTTCCAAGTTTTCATCTGAAGTTAAGAAAATACAAGTTTTAAGAATTGATTACAATATATGAAAAAATGACTCCGTTTTTAAGGTGGCAACAGGAATAAACTGAAGTTTAATAAATCTTATCTCCCACATTATTTTATAGCTTTTTTTTATTTTATAGTTTATTTAGGTTGTTTTTGGCTAACAAGTTTAGCTGAGCATACCACAAAGCGTAAGTTTTGAAGCATCCAGTGAGCCTCACTAGTTTATCATGTTATCAAATAATATTTCAAACGAACTTGCTCACTTCGTAGCGAAGCATCCAACAAAAGTTACTTAGCTTCTTAAGTCACAAGAACTGTGCAATCCGTGTGTATCTCTCTTTATAAAAGAAAAAGATAAAATGTAACAGTTACATTTTTTTATAAAGATTTTTTTTCTGGAGTTAAAAAAAAATATGGAGCGCAAATAAAGATAACGAGATTTTTTTTTCTTCAACTAAAAAAAAAGAAATAAAAAACTATTTTTAAATAGATAGCACATTGGAGACATCCCAGGCGTTACGTTAGGGACAAATCTTCAGAAACCACCGTCAAGACTTTGTAGGCCATCGGAGGGACGGTAAGTAAGAGAAAAAAATGGACTGGACTGGAACTAAGTCTTTTATAAAATATCAATAATACGCTATTAAAATCCGGTTTCAAGTTATTTATAGCTATACATAGTTCCGATGATAATGTCTCTAATGTTGTCCCACAACACCAGACGCAATTTTTGGCCTCAATGTGCAGCCTACATCCACTACAAGAACTTTATACTGCAGGATTGAATAATGTTGAAAATGATAATGTCACACACTTTTAATCATACAAATAAATCATAATCATAAAAAATAGTACATTAATGGTCATCATCATCATTATTATGGAATTCATTGGCTCGGGGCGCCATCATAACGCCATGTCATGTATTTGGTATCTTCTAAAACTAAAGCTTATAAAAATATACACGCGATCGTCCATGACTCATGACATTTAAATTCTTTGGTTATTTTGTCAACAGAAAATGATCCTGTAAAAAAAGATAGGTGTAGAAAGTGCTATGAAAAGATTTGCAGATCTAAAGGCTAGAATAAGTGTTTTTGGTAGCAAAATGAATGCTTTCTTTAGTTTGTATAAGTTGTATATTGTAATAAATTTGTTATTGTACATTTTCAGTTTTTCTCTTTGTGAAAATTTTGAAAAATTGTACTTGTAAGGGCGCCGAAGTTCGGCTTACCAGCGGTACCGGCAACCCTAGGGCCGTCATTAGGGTTAGTACACAGGTTAAAATGGTACAAATAAGGGAAGCACATGAAAGTCAGACCGCACGTTAAAAAGGTCGTTTTTGACCGGTCAGGAGCACTCAAGTCAAAAAGTTAAACACAGGTAATAAATTTAATTTATACCATGAAATGTAGACCGCATGCTAAAGGTCATTTCACAGCGCAGACTGGGGAAATTGCGGTAGACCGCATGCTAGTAAAGTAGTACCTTATTGTTACTAAGCGCTTGCACTAAGAATGTTAATCTGTTGACGTTTCTCTAGAAATAAATTTTGTCATAAAAATCTCGGAGTATCACCCATAATAAAACTTTCTTTGTGTCTACGTTTTGTACGCTGCGTATCTCTCTCTACCTTTCTTCTAGATTTCGACCCAATTCTCACGCTCCGACCCGACCCCAGTGCCCAGGTGTGAATCCCGTCACTACCCTGTAGTCGTGAGAACGTCTCAGCTGGACTCGGGACGTAGGAATGTCATTGAGAAAATTAAGTGTGTACACATTTGCTACCTTCTCCTGACTGCAACTAACCAAGCAAGCACTGACTTACCTACCCATGGTAAATAACGAACACAAGTATTTCCCCACTCCCTCAAACTTTTTACTTTTCTCTTTCGTGTCTGCTAATACCGAGTCGCCGCCGCACACTAACTCACAAATCACGTTTTTACCTTTTTTTTTCTTCCGTTCTCTCTGTTGTTTTTTTTTCTTTTTAATGTAGCTTCACTTTGAGTTTCTGCTTAAAAAAAAGCATTCCGAAAAAATATAGGATTATCTTATATTTTTTTTTATTGTGCTGGTAATAAGTAACAAATGTAAAATTAATAATTAACAATGAGAAGATTAAAATTTTTTTTTTTCTCACGGATTACACCTGACCTGACCAAGACTGGAAATGAATCGACCGAAAAGTTTTGCTAACTAGCAGCAATATACAGAATAGATTCAATTAATTATCCGATTTCCATTTGTTTGTTCAGTTATTTTTAAAACCATAAATTTAAATTAAATAAAAATAGAATATTCAAAGAAGATCAAAGTCGATAGTAATAATTATTATTAGTGTGTTCTACTTATGGCCTTGTACCAGACTTGGCTAACTAACAGTAACACTGATACCGTACGTAATTGTGTCAGTGTGTGTGTACGTAAATATTTTGTTTTTTAATTTAATATTTTTTTTAACTTAAAATATAAATATTTTTTCTTTCGAAGCAAGAAAATAAATGCATCCACAGCGTCAGTGGCATTAGAGCGGGGGGTCATACTTGAAATTGAGAACTAAAAGTTTTATAGTGTGGGGTAAGTCAAGTCTAGGTCTTATTGAGAGATGGGAGGTCTTCTTATTCCAGGAAATAATTACAGGCGAAAAAAAGAAGGAAAAGTTCTTTAGACAGTAGGAGAATAAAAATATCCCTGAGAAACGGAAAAAAATTAGAAATTATTTAATTCCCCCTACTACCACCACCACTCTTTTTATTATTTTAACTCTTGCCATGTGAAGACGAAAGATTTTTGAAAATCTTCAAAGGATCACATTTTTTTTTTCGTTTTTATTTTACAAGTACACGAATGAACTGCGACATAAACTTTTTTTTTCCTGAGATTCATTGAGTTTTTAAATGTCAGATTTCAAGTAATATTTTTTATATATGAATCTTTACCAAATGAGCCAAAGCAACATTGAAATTAAAATTTGTATGAATTTTATAAAACTCAGTGATAGTTTCTGTTCGTTTTTGCGTCAATAAAACCTTTCGCCTCCAGGTTTAATGACGGCTTAACCATTTCCTGCCATAGGATCAGTTCTCAACCAGGTGTCATTCAGTACATTTTTGGAGCGTGACAAGATCTTTTCAGAAGTAAATAAAATATTTTCTTTTTTTTTTCTCCCCCCCCCCTTAAAATATTTCCGATTGAAATTGATTATTTTATTTTTGCACATTCACATTTAAACATTCCAATAAGTACAGAAATAGACAAATTAGAATTGTGGTCATTTTTACCACCACAATTACTAAAAACACATTTGTACCGTTCAAAAGTACAAAAAAGGTATCGAACATTCTTCCCCTCTTGTAGTTATTTGAATATAAACTCAAGATATTTTTCTTCTGTAATGAAAAATGCAAGAGGGCCGAAGTATCTTAGTAATAAAATCAAAAATGTTCTTTAATTTGCCATAGAATGACAATGAGATTTTCGTTCTCAAAAAAAATAATTCGTTGAAGTTTTTCTAAACTGGACATTGAATTCATATTTTATTTTCGTACATTTTTAAAAACTTCAATCTTGTTGACTGAATAATAATACTAGTTCGTATTTCTTTGCAAAAATAAAAACTCAGTCTGAATACAACACTGTCGTCGAATAATAATTTTATCTGCTAAGCATAAAAAAATAACCCGCAGAAAAATCAATTATAAATGGAGATTTTTGAATTTGTAATTAATACAGACAAAAAAGGATTTTGAAGAGAAAGTAAAAAAAATATTTTAGATTTTTTTCTCCTTTTTATAATTTATTACACAGCAGAAAATTGATTTCATTTTACAATCAACGGGGAAAATGATTTACTTTCTTTTCTTTTTCTCCTTCTCTAACTTCCAATAAAACAATTTAATAACGTTTGCTTGATATTGCTATTAAAAGTTATAAATGACCTGTACTGGTCACATGATTATGTCCTGGCCAGATCACTGTCATCTATAAAATTTTTCTTATTTTCCCTTCCCACCTCTGATTTGTACTCAGGACCCTCAACAATTTAGAAAATGTGCATTTGATTTGGACAAAAAAACGCCTGACGCAAACTCGGAGACGATCGCAATATAGACTAAAAAGTAAAACAAACAAACAAAAAACCCACTTTGCAATGGATACTACACAGTACATTTCAGTGTAATACATATGGAAAGAAGTTTGGCGCAACATTATCTTTAAAACTAGTAAGTCTTGCTAACATCTTGTAGCCAGCATTTCAAACAATATAGTTTTACTTTTACATAAATAAAACAACTATTAGGGTAGGTCGGGGAATAATGGTCGGCTACTCATTTCTGAGTGCACCAGTCTGCTAGGGTAATTAGTTAATCCCTAATGCAGGTGACTACTCAGGCACATCTGTGTTTCTTCAAATTAGTGGTTTAAACAGCAACTATGCTGGGTGAACCATAGTTACAGTTTCTGGGAGAGATCACACAATCTTTTCTAGGATGATCAGTACTTGAACAACGTCAATATGCTTAAACTTTTAGTCATGATGACCCATGTACTTGTGCTAGCACAACCTTTTAATACCCAATTTGATCCACAAAACTTGGGTCAGCACATAATAATGTTCACTTCTCAAGAATGTCATATGCTGATATTATCTAGACAGTATCATCTTGACAAATTGACCATGGTGAGATTAGAACCTGGGTCTTGTCTTCAGAATGCCAATATTTTAACCACTTGGCCATGTATCCATTCGGTTGACTGGATACATACAGTAAGCAAGCCACTGAAAAAATCTGTGTCCACCATTTGCAGATCTTGTGATACATTTTTTTTTAAGCATATCACCCCAAGCAAGGCTGGAAGCCACTAGCATGCAGGGGCTTACAGAAGGTTTGGAGGAAGAGCAGATAGGAGTGGTAAAGGAGAGGATGTGGAGGAAGATAGTGGATCGATCAAGGCAAGGGGGTTACAGAAGATTTGGAGCGAGAGCAGATAGGAATGAAAGGTGAAAGGATGTAGAGAAGGGAAGAGGATAGATCAAGGCAGCTGGAGATGTTGATTGACGTTACACTTAAATAGTTGGAGCTTGTATTTGTCAGGGAAGCAGGAATAAGGAAGGGAGTTCCACATTTATTTGCACTATTTGATTGTAAGACAGACTTTTTAAAAAAAATTTTTACATAGTTTTCCTGCTTTTACAGGTAAGACACACATTGCTTGCTGCTTCCACAGAGTTGAAACACTCATTTCCTGTGTGTTTTAACTAGCTTTTTTCCTAAAATCTGTCATTTTGTGAAACACTCTCATGTAGGTATTTCATTGAATATTACAGTCTTCTTCAAGTCAAGGGTCATCTATCCCACTTATCTTCATAATCTAGCTTCCTTCCTTCCACTTCCTCTTTCACCTCTTGTCACATGCCTTGTTCATCAACTCTTTATTGACTTTGTATTCGGTGAATTCTGGTCTTTGTGTTATGCAAAAGGACAAATTTACTGAAAGTGTATAGTTTAGCCCAGTTTTGGGGCCATGCCCCACTTTATTATTTCTAAAATTTTGGTGCTCCCCTGCAATATTTAATTCTTACATATTCAAAATTTGACTGAAATTCACATGAAGGAAGCTTAAAAGGCCATTAACTTGGTCTCTAAACAAGCCTCCAAAGACCGTGGCATCTATGAAAGAGAAAAATTAAAAAAAGAAAAAGAAAGACAGTTATATATATATATATATGTTTCAAAACATATTGAGAACTGAAAGGCAGAAATATAAAATATTTGAATGAAACCTTATTCTGTAATATACTTTGATCATTTTAATCATGAAATTTGAGCCCGCATTGGTATAGTAAGCCAAAGGGTGCACATCCTATGCATGCACCACCAAAGTATTACCATCCCCCACCGGTGTGGCATGTGCCTCACATTAGGAATCATTGGTTTCATGTATAAATCTGCACATGTTGAACAGTAAGTCTGAAGAAAACTTTAAATAACAAATCTTTTTAAGGTCATATTTTTTGAAGAATGAGAAAGCCTAAATAATTAATGGTTTGCAAAATAATCTACATTAATGCTGGCATAACAGAATTTATCAGCAACAATCAAGAAGGAGAAATGAAGTTGAAAAACGGCAACAACATCAAGTCCATCCAGGAACTTGTTTACCTCAGCAGCAACATCCAGTCAACGGAGAGAGACATCAAAATCCACAAAGGCAAGGCCTGGGGTGTCCTTGATTGACTGAGCACCATCTGGAAGTCCTCCATCTTTGAAAATCTTAAGAGGGATTTCTTTAAGACCATGGTAGAAGCTCTACGGTTCAACAACATGGACACCGACAAAACACTAAGAAGCATTACTTGACGGAACCTCCACAAGGATGTTACAAGTTGCATTGGACTAGAAGAAAAACCCAGCAAAGAAATGCCTGTATGGACACTTTCCTCCTATCTGACTTTCGCTAAGAGAAAGAAGGCTTCAACTAGCTGGTCACTCCTGGAGAAGTAAGTCAGAACTTGTGAGCGACACTCTCCTATGGAACCTATTGCATGGCAAAAGATTGATTGGAAGTCCTCGTCACACCTATACTGACCAACTTGTGGATGACTCTGGATGCCATCTGGAGGACCTGCCAACAATGATGTCTGACAGAGATGGTTGGAGGGAATGAGTCAGGAGACCTGATGATGATGATGAAAATAATCTTAGCAACCACTTGGCTTTAATTTTTTTCCTGTGTACATATCTAGTTGCATTAACGTAAACATAAATTGTTTGATGAAATCCTAAAACCTTTTTCACTTGGTCATGTATTTTTCCCCTTAAAATTGTTCTTGATATAATTATATATCGTTTCCCCATACACCTAATAAGTAAGAAGCAAATAGGGTCCAGGGACATGGCATGAGTGAGAATAGTTCGCATGTCAGTATATATACCTATATATAAATGAACTTCAATACGATGAAATGGGTTAATGTCTGTAAATGTCTTATCTGTTTTTGTAAAGCCAAAATTAGATCTTGAGCATTCATTTATGTCCTCATAAAGTCTTCCATACTGATACTGTTAATGCTTAGGCACATATGACACAACAAGTGTCTATTGTGATGAAATTGAGTATGACAAAGTAGTTACAAAGTCTCTTCAGTTTTTAGGTTCATGGCATTTAATATTCAGGAAAAATTTCATCACTTCCAGTGAACCCTTATATAAGTAATGCATGTTGTCTCCATTTACCTATTGAATTATAAGGAATCCTTGATTGATTTAACAAATACATTGTACTTGTCTTAGTATTTCATGCACAAAATGTGCTCTCTGAATATTTGCTCTATTTACTGCTGTGCCGTAAATGCCGTTTCCTCCCATAGCCTTTTTACAAATAACTGAACTATGATTTCTCCAGTATAGCTTTATGAAAGATCTCTTTTCTCTTTTATTATACCTGCAGGAAATTGACATTAATCCATAAGTTTTCAAGTCTATCTTCACTTAATTCTCAACTTTGATATATTTGAAAATTATTACCCAATGCATTGTTCAAACATACATAAACTTAAGTTTGTAAATTCCAGCCATTTAACAATAAAACAAAAAAACAAAGTAAGCCTCCCTCAAGCAAATTAGCCTCTTAAAGAATCTTGTATGCTATCCCAGTATTGTCTCCACTTTACAAAACAGTTTGTAAAATACACTTTCTGGCTCATCATTGGTTGAGTCACTGCATTCTCTTTAATCTCGTCCACAGTCTTAAATGTCCTCCCTTTCAACAGCAATTTTACACCACCTTTAGTCCTGTAGACTCCACTGATGAGTATAGGGACACAGCTCTCAACAACACAAGGTATTGCTGTTGTGATTTTTCACAGCAAGTAAGGGCTATTACAGAATGAAGTTACTTGCCCCATGTTCAACTGGCTCTGTACTCAGGTTTCATTAACATTACCTGGTATCCTTAAGCCTTCTCCCATCTAAGTACTGACCAGGCTCAACACTGCTTAACTGTGTGATTTGACCATATGCAACAGCAATTTTAGCATTGGTAAAAACCACAAATTGTAGGGAGCTAAATTATCAACTGGAAAGTGAGGGGTCTTAACAAACCTGGGTGATGTGATGTTTTGTCCAGAAACTCTGCATGAGATGTTATTGTGAATACATTACAGTATCAATCTATGGTATCTCAGTGTTGGCTGAGTCACCCTATAGGAAATGGATGGATACTTTCCGGACCAACCTTTTCTTTTAAATTATTTTTTTTTAAACTTTCCTTTATAATTCTGTTCATTTGATCTACATATCTGTGTTTGTGCATGTTTGTCACCCTTTCAGATAGAATGTCCAACAGTTTTTCAATTTAGATTTCCTATTGAAATATTCTGTGAGCTTTGACAATTTATTAAGGAGTCTCCAAATAAGGTTGATTGGCATTTGGTAGAACATACTGTCAGTTATCTTCCCCAAAACAAAAGCTAAAATATCTTCTTCCTTGCCTTAAATATGTCTCTGGTGAAACTGAATTTAGCAATTCCACTTTTTCCGATTAAAATGACTCCACAATATTGAATCATATCCTAAATACTGAAATAAAAGTTTCTTTTTCATGCTACTAAATTTAAAATAAACTTAAAATTCAAATAATGACCTTGTCTAATAAATTAAATCGAGTTAAGAATGGTTTATAAAAAAAAATAAAGTTTAAATAAAAACTTTAATACAAAAGACTTTCCGCAAAAACTTCTTCTGTTTACTGCTTTTGTAAGGTGTCCAATTTTCCAATGTGTACCTTTTTGCAGTGTGGCACAGTAATTTTATTACCTATGTTGAGCCATAACACTTCCCAGAGTTAATTTATTTTGAAATTTTTACAGTTTTAAGGTAGCTGAAGTTTAAATTCAATTTGTGAGCTTTCTACAAAATTTAACCTCTCTATACCATGTGCAAGTGGTATAATGCTTAGAGGCTCAGATGCATGTTAGAGTAATGGATAGCAGCTCAGACTAAGGAATTGGAGAGCTGAGTTCGAATTCCAGTCGAATACTCTTCTTCTCTTTATAACTTGCAAATAAATTTGGGAATAATCAAAATTAATTTCAAAATCAAGCGAAAGTCACCCATGAAATAAAAATAATTGTTTGTTTGGAAAGTAAGGACCTACATACATCAAATTATCTTTAATATTAAGTGGTAGCAGAAGAATTATTGTTGAACTTTTAAAAAGTAAGCTTAGATATAAATGCAGCAATCAGTTTTGAGTTCTGTAGTTTATTGTTGCCTATCACATCTACTCCTGTCCACCTATTGTGATGAAAGCCCAATCAAGAGCCCTCTGCAGGATTTTTCGATCCCAACTTAAATCTAGCCACACTGATGAGCTGTGATACAGTGAAACAGGCAGTCTGTGGATGAGTATATATATATATATATCTCCATAAAAGGCAGGATGTGTATGTGTGTGTGTGTGTAATGAATGCAAAGCTGCAATTTTTGTCGAATTTGCACCAAAATTTACATGCACATGCTCCAAGTTAGTGAAAAGGCCAAGACCGACTTTGCATTTCCCAACTCCCATCGATAGTGGAAATAATCGATTTTTTTTTATGCTTCTACGGCAGTTTTCATGTAGTTTGCAGCCATTTTCTACTGGCCAGAGTGAGAGCCAACAGCTGACTGACACGAATGTTAACTAGTATGCTAGTATGCAAAAAAAAATCGATAGCTGCATTCGTCACAAGTGGGAAAAATTTAAATCTGCATGGCACTTTACTCCAATTGGGTCATTTGCTTGCTTAAACTCAACATTGATTCTGATTCCGCAGAACTGGGTTGGGTGTGAAAAAGTATTTGTTGTTAAGATTCTTTTTTCATTCGTTTTTTCCAGTTACGAGTCCTTTTTTTAAAGCTGATCGTTTTGTGTTCATTTTGTTTAGTTCTTTTTTTGTAAAAGATTTAATGTTTAGTATAGAGCTTAGAAAAAATTTGCATAGTGAGATAGGCAAGAAGTAAGGCATGTAGCAACATCAGCACGACAAAAGGCACTCCTTTAAAGGCAAGGAAGGGCAAAAATATTTTAAGTCAAGTGATAGCGATTGCTGTATGAGTCGTACGATTTTTGAATCAAGCACGGGCAACGCCGGACCATGCTTCTAGTGTATATATATATATATATATATATATATATATATATAATGTATGTATGTATGTATGTGTGTGTGTATTATAAATTTACTGAAATAACTTCACTCAGTAGTATTTATTCTGCTCCTATATTTTTTTTAATATTCACATATTTTTGATTGAAGATAAAAGATTTTTGAATAAAGATAATTTCTGGCGTCAATTTTGAGGCACATAAACTGTACCTATTTTCAAAACAGGACAAGAGTTTGGTAAATTTTCGTTATCAAATATATAATCTTCTTTTTCATCACTTTTGGCAGTCTTTCAAAAAGCTCCCATTTGAGAACAAAGATTAGTTTTCTTCTGGAACAATTTAAGCATTCATTTTTTGAAAGAAATTCTTTCTTATTTCTACTTTCTCTTGGTGAAAACTTTGAATAAAAGTCTTTAAATTTATTTTCTAATCATTGATTCTAGATTAGATTCTCTGTCTGATATTTTCAAGATAATCTTTTTTTTTTTATAAGCCTCAACTTATTCTGACTGAGAAAGAACTCTTTCTCCATGTCCCTTTAGGACATGGGTAATTGCCACTCTTCAGTTTTCTCGTCTTTTGTTGCTCACTGCAATACTTAGTACTTTATGAACGATCTTTTTCTTTGTGGTACTTGTGCCTCTGTCTGTTTTTGCTCAAATTTTTCAAGTTAGTTACTCATATTGCTTTTCTCTACTTCAGTTTTCATTCAATATGCTCTGCAAGTGATAATTTCTGCAAGCCTTCTTTCCTCATATATCTCAAAAATTTCAGCTGTTTGTTTTTTATGATCAGTTTTGTATTTCCTATTCTCTTGAGAACTTCCTACTTTAATTCATGATCTGTCCATGATATTCTCAACAGTCATCATTAAAACCACATCTCACTCTCACTGGTAACATGAAAACTGTCACCGTGTAAAAGGGGAGTTATTTTTTGTCTTCACATTTTTTACATTTTTACATTTGCAAAAGAAAGTAAATAAGGGGATTGTACACTATAATTATCAATCAAAAGTTATTTTCCTTGAAAATCTTTTTAAAAAATTTTTTTCTTGATTTCATATTTCCATTCACTTTCAAATCATGTAGATTAAAGTTAGTACATTTTAGGGGTATCTTTATTCAATACCTCTTAAAGAGGGCATCATTTTATCCATTTAGAGCTTGGATACACATATTTAAAATCAAATTTAATGTTGTATAGATATTAATCTGATAACAATTTTCTATGAAATCTGCAGATATGATTACAAAATATATCACAACTTAGGTCATAATAGTCATATTTATCAGTTAAGTGCCATGCATAATACATGCTAAAGGTGATCATGTATCTTTTGATACATGATTGATGAGGCAGATTTTTTTCCCGTAGTAGTATGGTTGGCGTTTCTTTCTGCGGTAAACCAGTTGCCATCCAAGGCTATAGAACCCGGTCTGTCCTGCTATTTACCCATAGCTGGGGGAGAAGAGGAGGATTCATACCTTGCTCAAGGGTATTAGCACCTAAGTGAATGTAACTGAGTTGACTGGAATTCAAACTCGGTTCACCGATTCCTCAATCCGAATCGCTATCCATTAGTTGCAAATTAATTTTTTTTTTCAGGTGAGTCATATATTCAAATATACTTTGTCTGTTGCTTTATCCAAATATCCAACATTTGGAACAAGATTTTTTTTTCCCACAAACAAAACCAGAATAAAATAAACAGAGAGTCACATCAGACAAAAATTATAACAACTAAAACCAAGAAGAGGAAACTGATTTTAATGAATCAATGTATAATAGTAACAAAACCTTGTCTTAGACATTTGGATAGAAAGGTGTCCAAATGGTAGAGTGACGAAGATATTGTGATAAATGCACAAACGATGAGGAAATTTGTTTAAATGAATCAATGTATAATAGTAACAAAACCTTGTTTCAGAAATTTTTGAAGAAACCAAAATGATATTCTTATTCTGTTATGTTTTTGGAATGAATTGGATAAAAGACCAATTTTTCTTTTATTGCTAAGCTTCTTTTTATATTCTAATTATTTATGCTCTCTACAAATTAACAGTGGTGGGATTTTTCGTGAAGAGCACTTGTTTAAAATATTTCAAGCCATTTTACATAACTCATCATTTCAAAGCTTTATCCTGTTTCCTGGACTCAGAGGAGGAAAGTGATTCCTGATATTTAAAAAAAAGACAAGGAATTTTATGATGCCAGGAAATCTACTTTCACTTGGTTAAGCATTATAAAGAATATTTTTAGCTGGAAAAATTGGAAAATAATTTCTTTCATTTCTGTTTTCAGCTTTTTTTTTTTGTGGCATTTAATTCTCTCTCTCTCTCTCTGATTTTTTTTTATATTCAAAGCGATAAATTAAATAAGATGAAAATTATAATTATAAATCATATTCATAGTTTCACTCTGTGTATGAGACATTTTGATTAGAATTATCTGAAGTGTAAAACTAAGATTTATACCATTAATCATTGAAAGAACTCTATACAATCTTCCCTACCATGAAAAAACAAATTACTTTTATGGCTTTGCGCAGAAAAATATGGCATAATACAAATGAAAAATGGAGGCACGCTGAAGTAATGGATGGCGGCTTGGATTGAGGAATCGGAGAGCCGAGTTTGAATTCCAGTTGTTGAATCCATTACATTCACTTACATGCTAATATCCTTGGGAAAGATATGAAACCTCCTCTTCTCCTCCCAGCTATGGATAAATAGCAGGACAGACCGGGTTCTATAGCCTTGGATGGCAACTGGTCTATCACAGAAAGAAATGGCAACCTACTGCAGGAAAAAATCTGCCTCATCAGTCATGTATTGAAAGATACATGATTGCCTAAGCATGTATTATGCATGGTGCATAACTGACTGACAAAAGGAAAAAATCCTGCAATTCAAGAAACATTCATTTACAAGAAAAATATGGATAAAAAATTTAAACGTTTTTGTCTTTTATTGTCAGTTTATGTTTACATATAAAAAAATATATTTGAAAATAAAATAAATTGAAAAAAATTTAATTTATAAAATTATTTATTTTACCCCCCACCTTTTTTTTAACGTGAAGCCTATAATCAAGACAAGGCTCAAAATTACAAAGAATATTTAAGTATGAAGGAAGGCACATATTTTATTAGCATGAAGCTCCTGATCAGTCCAAAAATTAAGCCTATTTTAATCATGAAGCAAGGCAGATTTTTTTAGCACAACTTCTGGAAAATAACTTTCTAACTCTCAGTATGGGTAAATTTTAAGTGTAAAATAATGTTAAAAGTTGCTAAGCATGACTAAATTCAGCTAAAATTATCTTGATTCTAATAATTAAAAAAAATCAGTTTATTTAATAATTTTACTTTGCCTCAATTACAAGACATAGTGAACTTACTTATAGATGAACCTTTCTAGTTACTTCCTATGCAATCCATTCATTATTCTTTTGTATGATCAGTTCACCCAAATTATATGCTTTGTTGTCTATTAAATGTTTTTATTTATTATGACCTAAGTATGTCTTTTTTATTTATTTGCAGCCTTAATATTTCTATACATCACCTACACACCTTTTATTTGTTTGATCTTGTAACATTTAGTCTTTAATCATTGGAGTGGAATTATACAATATTCCCACCTATGTAAAAAAAAAAAAAAAAAAAAAAAAAAAAAAAAAAAATAATTTGATACTACTCCTACTACTACTACTTATAATACCATTGCTGTTGTTAGTTTTCAACAAAAAACAACAAAAACTGACTCATAATGAATACAAAAGTAGGCTTAACTAGGGAGGAATGATGAGTCACTGAGAATTGTGCAAACCTGCTAGCAGTATTTGAGAACAGTAAAAATGAACTACTTTAGCACATGGAAGATATGATTTCTTTCAGCTGACCAGGATAATAAATTGTCAGCAAGAATTGGGAAAATTTGTCAGCTGACCAAAGATTGAAAGTGCAAAACAGATGACTCAAGATGTTGGTTGAAGGCTGTGAAACCTGATGAGGGTGGCATGAGTAATTATGGAAAAACAGTATCCACTAAGACAATGACTTGTAGAGCTTGTCAAAAATATTAAGGCGATTTGCATGAGGCACAAGAATAAATAAATAAATGGTAGGAGTAATGCTTTTTGAGATAACTTTAACTATGTCAATAACAGATAGACTAATATTCTCATCTTTGTTGTAATCCTGACATTTCGGTTGCAGTGATTTTGTTCTTCTTCAGGAGTCTCTCAATCTGGGTAACCTAAAATAGGCTGCGCTAGGGGTAGTTTCAGCCAACACTGCAAATTACTACAAAACCAAAACTAAAAAATTTTAGTCATGTTCTGAAATAACCTTTCCAAATCAAGATTTTCATGAGGATGCCATACATGGTGACAAAGTCATTCAGAAATATCTAAACTGTCAGCAGTATGGAAACACTTTGTCAGATCAATGATTAAAAATAGAAAAAAAAAGAATCCTGTAGATTTTGGTGAGGACCATCTTTCTTCAAACCTCATGGACTGGTGCTACAGCATCACAAAGATATTTACCAAATAACAGAAACCACATCACTTGAGAACTTCCAACAGCAGCAGCAACAGCTGAAATGAATAGCACATGTAACTTGAAGAAAATAATGACGTAATCAAGATGTTGGTGTTCTACACTACTTTAAACAAAAGGCTAGCAAGGAAACTCCCATCAATATTTAAGAGTGATAACAGTTGATCTGAGAAACCAATTTTCCTGAAAAATTGTTTTAAGAGAAAGATTTTATAAATTTCATGCAAAAGTAGCAATGGCTGTTTGATCAATGAATGCTGAATGTTTCCTTACAAGGAAACATCTAATATTATCATTACCAATATTATCATTCAAAAAATTTCAAACTGAACACTTTATTTAATCTAATAAATTATTCTCATTCCATTGATCATGTCTAGGGATATCTCATATTGTTCTTTAATTAGTACTGCTCAGTTATTACTAGTTTTGTTTCTGTGCAGTGTAAGTCTGTACTATCCAGCCCAAGGATTGAATTCACAATTACTATACAACTAAATTCATTAACCAATGCATTGGCCACAAACTAAAATTATCAACAGACACCTGAAGAAGGACAAAGGATGCAACAGAAACACTGTGATAACAGCAAAGATGAAAACAGTATGACTGTAAATAATGATAACTCCTCATTTGAGAAAAATACTATGGACAGATGATTTATCCCTCATTAACAGGATATTTGTATTTGGGAGGTTAGGGTTAGTGGTGGCAATATGATTGTTGTGTGTAACCTCCAACTTTACATTAAACATGTAGCAGCAAAATAAAATAAAAAGAAATGACCCTGAAAACTGAGAGAAAGCTGTCAAATGCCGAAAAACATTAAGGAATCATGATGAATGAATACCGACAGGTGGCCCCTCCCCCCACATTGTTAAGCTACCATACGTGTATGGCCTTCCCAAAATTCACAAAAGCAATATTCCACTGAAACCTATTGTCAGTTGTCATGGCTCAGTCTATCATCTGCTGAGCAGATTCTTTATTGGGCCAATCAGCTCAAGGTGTTTCCATCTCGTGAAGAACTATTCACATTTTGTAGAAATCATCCGGGATGCTACCATTCATACCAAGTAGATGGTGATACTATTCATGAAGATTTCTACAGATGAGGCTTTATTAGTTGGACCGCATTCATGGTTCTGATAGATTACCTGATGGGAGGTGGACTGGTTATTGAATTTCTTTCTGACAGATAAGTTTTACAGAACTAAAAGAGTGTGCTGCGTAAAAATTGGTGACTTAACCTCGTCAAAACAAGTGACAGCGTGTCGTGCGTTTTCTGCCAGTGAAAAGTTTGCATGATGTCTTGCATTATATAAAGAATGTCATGCAAATTTTCTGTTCTAACTCAACCAATCATAGACCTTTTGACTTGTATATAAGCCGAGTGTCTCAAATGACTGTTCAGCTATTTTTCTTGTTCACTGAAATGTATAAAGAAGTTTTGTAACCTACAGATTTGTGATTTTTGACCAGCAGACTTTTGCTTTCATTTCTGCCTCTTCCAGAATTCAATTACAGTATGTACTTATAAATATTTTAACAAAGTAATACAGGCCCATCAGTTGTAAGACTTGCAAGTTGCTCAGAAATGGTTAAAATTGGATCAGATGAATTTCAACATAAAGGTTCATTTGATATCAAAAATTATCATTCTGTGATAGTATTTAGGTTGAAATAAGTTTTCTGAAAAGACAAGAGGTCAATCATTCCTGTTTGATATATTTCCATCTTCATAAAGCAGTATACCACTCATGTTGTCTTTGTTCGTCTACTAGCTAAATACTTGTTCTATGTCAGTTGTCATCAAAGTTCTCTTACTTCTCTAAAATTTCTGTATAAACATTATCAGCAAAACATCTATGTTATAAATTTTATTTGCCATTATGCTAAGTCCACTTGAATTTCCTGCTCTTGACATAGCTTCAATGAGTTGACCATCAGAGAAATATTTTAATAATTTTCTAACGTTTCTGTTAATAATAATGATAATGAATTCTGTAAACTTTTTTCACTTGTTCAAACAATTTGGTAGATGTTTAAGAAATTTAATTAAACAGATTGGACTTGCTTAGATAAGACTGGTGTGCCTGAAAACAATTAGCCAGCCATTATCAAAGTATGATCTGATGATGAGAAATCATCATTTAAAGTGTATAAAAAAAAAAAAAAAACGCAGATATTAACATCTTTTGTCTGCAGTCCAAAATGAGCTAACCTCATGGCTTCACGTGCAAAGTTGTTGCTTGTCAGCAATTTGGAAAAACAAATGATATGATATTTGGATTTATTACATGCTTGATTTAAGCCATCATGAACAACTGGCCCAAACAATTCAATTTGTTGACATCAATATAATTTTTCCATGCTGATATCCTTCCTAAATTTAATAATTGCTTTGCAGATTTTGTTAATCAGAGTTTCTCTTGCTTCTTGTGAAATGTCCTTCAGCAAAATGAAATTAATTCTTACGTACTTAAGAACCTCACTGACTCAAGAATGACTTAGTCACTCGGTAATATCAAATGTTAAGAGATGTACTTAATTTAAAATTTTGCTAATTGATGCATTTCAACTGAAAAATCATGAAAAGTCTTATATCCCTTATCTTTTAAATGCCAAGTGTCTTCCTGAAATATATGTGATCATGACTCTCCACACTTCCCTTTTCTTTATTATTTGTGAATTGCTGTGCATCCTTGGGAAAGAGTAGAGTGGTTTCCTGTTTTCGTCTCCCTTAGGGTGGTTGCCACTCAGGGCAAGAGAGCCCAATCTACCCTCCTATTTAACATATAGTAATGGAAATATAAAGTAACTGTACAAGATCTATTTAAGTATATGTACCATATTGTAAACAAGTTTACTACTTGTAAACTTTAGTATTATCGACTTATTAATCTTCTACCTCTTTTTGGCAAAGTACTAAAGACACTAATAACCTGAATTGGTTAAGTTTCACGTCTGACAAAAAAAATGCCTACATTCTGTTGTTAAATGGGGTAAGAAATGGCTTGTTAATTTAAAGACCTCCAAAACAAAACTACTTTCTTTTAATTGTCTTAGAGAACCTATTTTGCCTTCCATCAGTATGGCTGATGCTAACCTCCAGGAGAGTCTCACTAATAGATCTTTATGAAATTTAGTGTTAGGGTTTGCTATGGGGATAGGATAGGTGACAAAAGTTTGGGGTGGATACATTAATTTCTGTAGTTACTTCCCCTGCATACAAGAATTTGTAGCACTAGTGGCATTGGTAGAAGTATGTGCTTGTTGAGTGCATTTTAGTCCTTGAGAATATTTTCATTAAGTGGGTAATTAGTCACAAAGCAATTAATCAAAACATGTTGGCGGTAGGGGTATCAAAATTATCTTTTGACCCTAGGCGCTGAGAACTCTTGCTTTGCTGCTGGTATTGACTCATAATACTAAAACATCGCTCTATGAAATATGTTTACTAATGTTGCTACTATTTTGTGGAAAGAGAACACATACCCTTTACGGATTCTACACCTTAAGAAGACTGTAGAATGAATTGGCTAATCATAAAGAAAAATATGTTTAGGAGTTAAAGCAAATCTGATTGAAAACAATTTTTTTCAAACTTATTTAAGGAATTTTTGTCCGAGTTTCTGTAACCAGGAGTTATTGTCATTTATATTTGTTATTTATATTTGAACTATCATTGAACTAATAACATCTTTGTTATTATTACAATGCTTTGGCTATTATGCTCACCAGCCTTCTTCAAGCCTATCATCTGTCATTCTGAGTAACTCTTAGGGAGTTTTGAAATGAACACTTTATTTAATCTACAGTCTTATTCCATTGTCCATGTTAAGAGATTTTCTTTTAACTACTGCTAGTCTTGCTTCCATTCAAGTTAAGTCTGTACTACCTGAGTTGGGGATTGAACTATACCACCAAAATTCACAGACCAATACTTTAATTTACTAGGCTGATGTCTACATAACTGCACAGTGCTAAAAGAAAATAACAAAAAAATACAAGATATAATGAAGCATGGACAGCAGAATGAAAACAATCTCCTCTGTAGATTAAATAAAGTGTTCAGTTTTAAATTCCCTGAAGGCAGTGATGTGCAGAGGTTTGGTGATACCCAAAGCCAATGCCTTGATTGTATGCCCCTAAGACTCAAGTGGTGGTGGTGGGGGATAGGGCTAAGTACTGAGAAATGTGAGAAAGGAAGACATTTTTAAATATGTAAAAATGGATGAAATATGAAATAAATGCTTTATTCAAATCAAATAGAAACTAAATTTTTATTTCGTTCTTTGATTGAATGCCCCTCCAATATGAATACCTGTGGACATAGTGTTCCCCCCCCCCACTTCTGCACGCTATACTTCCCGAAGGTTACATGGATTGGCAACTGAAAAAGATCTGATAATGTGATAATAACACCAAAAATGAGGACATCAGCTTCAATGGAAACAATGTAAGAAACTGAAAGTGCCATTGTTGGCAACTTATTATCTCCATCCTGGTTATACACTGAAATTAGCTTAGTATAAAACACAAGACTATATTCTCTGGGCCTCTATTAAAAGTTGGAGTCTTTATTCTTGGTCAACAATGTCGTACAGTAGAAATGCCTTCTATTTCCTTATGACTTAAAATGGATATTTACTATGACTAGAATATTTAATGGTACTTTTTACAGGTTCACTAATACATATTTTTTTAAGCAATTTATTTATACTAGGATTTTTTGCAACACCAATCAACACGTTGAAGTCCTCTCGGTATTTAGTATTGTTGAAGTTATCGCTAACATTTTTTTGTCAAGATTTCCAAAATCGGTTTCGTTCAGTTTTGCAAACCTATCGATGAAATTTGAATAAGCTGAGTTTGGAAAAATGCTTTGACAAAAACCCTACTTAGTGATTTTTATGCACCCTAGTTAAATGAGCTGTACTTTGTACCCACTTACCTATTTGTACTGCTCCCCCAAATTTAGTTTTGATTGGTCAATGTATGGCTATTTTAGAGGGTGTGATAGATGAACTAATGGAAGAAGTCACAGAATTTTATTTATATAATAGACTACTTTAGTCTTCAGCGGGTCGATAGTGTCACTGTCCAGCAGAGGATTGACTGTGTCACCAAGTCCTGCAATTGTTTGAAAGTATTATAGATTGGGAAATTAATTGGGTGAAGCAGTATTTTTATTTTATTATTGTAATATAGGAATAAAGTGTTACTACTGACACTTGTGTTTGAATGTAGATCACCAGGGAACAAACACATGCGATCTCATTAAACTAGGTAGATCACATGATCATAGAGAAAATGTGTATATAGAGGAAGTTGCATGACGTCTAGTGTGTTTGCTATTCTAGTTTATTCCTTATACTACATATTCACTACTTCTCTATTCCTTATACTATTCGGACCACTATTCTCTTCTCACTATACGAAGTACTATTACTACGAGTATCATTCTAAGATGTCTGATATGAGTATTATTAATCGGTGTATTATAATTGGTATCTGCAATTATAAAGTGTCCTACTACATTGGCATTGATGAAGTATCAAGCAAGTATACATTGACTACATAACAGTGGCAACAAATGGTCGTTTTGACGGTCTAACAATTATTTGTTCTTTTAGATGAATGAAGCTAATTTGAAAATCAGCTTTCAAACTTTTTACTTTCAAGCATAGCACCCTCGGCTAAATCCATGGGAAATAAACAACTATTTCAACCACTGATCTGAAGAATTAAAAAAAGTTGAAATTTCTCTTCCATTCACTGAAGTATTTGTTCCTTAAGCCTCATTTTCATCTCTTCTGTAAAATAAGAACTTTGAAGAATCAAGGTCACTCAAAGGGGATAAAGTTGGGTTTATATTTCACCAGTGCTAACAGGAAATTATGGGCCCCATTTGAACCCACCTTTTAGAGGTGGTGGGGTTGGCCATACCTAAGTAAACAATTTCTTGTCAGTACAAGTAAACCATATCATTTGAGATATAGTACTCTACTGAATCCAACAAGGAGTATAATCCTAGAAAATATGAGAGATATTTTTCTACTTAAGTTTTTAAGATCAGAGGTCAGAATATTTTTAAAGCTTTCAAACTTCCTCTTTTGTCTTCATTTTTCTTTCTTCTTCAGTATTCTTTTTCTCTCTTTCCTTCCTTTTGCTCTCTCTCTCTCTCCTTTCCCCTTCCTTTTTCTCTTCTTTCTTCTTTTCACTTGTCCTTTTTTGTCTCTTTCCCTTTCTTTCTTCTGTTTTCTTTATTCTCTCTTTCCTTCCTTCCTACGCCTCTTTTTTTTTTCTCTCCCTTCATTCTTCCACTTGATCTTTTCTCTCTTCCTCTTTCCTACCTCTTTTCACTGTCTCACTTTCATCTCACTTATTCTCTCTCTTTCTCTCTCTCTCTGCTTCCTTCCGCTTACTTCTTTCCTCTCTTCTTCTCCCTCTTTCTTTTTGTCCACTCCACAATTTTTAAAAATGTCTCCTATCCAGTGTATACATTATAATTATTTGTGTTTCAAAGAAAAGTTTAGAAATCCAGACTTGGAGATCTTTTATTCTATTTGTTCATCTTTCTGTTGATTGAAGATTTCCTGTCACATTTAAGGCCATTTCCTGTTGTCGTTCGAGACTACCTCATTTTTTCTCATTTCAACAGTTAAATAATTAACCTATGTAATTTCTTTCTTGAGTCATTTTTGATTGGATTTAGCCCACGAAGATACTTGTAGACGTTGTAAAAATTAATTTTATTTATGTTGCTTTTTCTATTATTCATAAAATTGAGTCTTACAACATTTGAATCAGACTTAAAATAATAAGAGAGAGAGAGAAATGAAAATATTTGTCTTTGAGAAATTCAAAATGAGGCTGTTTCCTTTTTGCCATTTCATAAATTCAAAAGCTGCTGTTTTTAAAAAGTCAGTGCTTGTTTCTGTATTATCTAAATAAATAACTTTGAAGTTTGAACTGTGTTCCACAATTGCAAAGAAACACCGTGGAATTTCTACATAGCTTTGTAAACTAAAAAAGTAAGTGTTGACTTGCTTAAGAGCGCACTTGTCTTTTGATTGACGAAGTTATATAGATAATTTATCAGCACATCTGGTTTTTCTAAGTTTCTTGAGAACCTCGTAAAAGAGTTACTCTGTTTTATTTTTTCTCTCTGTGGTAGATGAGTAAAAAAAATTAGTCATTTTCAGTGGGGGCAGTGTGTGTGTGCGTGGGGTGCTTGCATGTTTTCAATTTCTTTCTAAGCTTATTAATTGATTCACATTCCCAAACTTGGCAACTTTTCCATTCATATCAATTTGTTGATTGAAATGCTTCCATTATGACGACCTTACGTTTTGTGAGGTCAGCTTAGACTAATAACTTACAAAATAGAACATGTTATTTAATTCTGTTAAGCTAGTCAAAGGTTAGTTGAATAAAAATGCTTTTTGAATTTCATCATACCAATTCTCTCTCTCATATATATATATATATATATATATATATATATAATGTATTTCTATCTCTCTCTCTCTATCTTTCTATCTATATCTCTATCGCTTCATCTTTCCATATATATATATATATATATATATATATATATAATTAGGAATAGCCACTTTTTTTTTTTTAATAGAAGCTTTGAATCTGGTCTAACAGCCATTAGGTGCAAAACAATTTAAATCACTTCTCAGATTTCAATCTGTTCTGCCTCCTCCTTTCACCAAGCCACCCTGCTTCAAAAACTCAAGGCTAGGAGTTGTAACTGCCTGACATGTTATAGAAGATTGACGATTCCACACCTGAGACTGAGCAAGTCGGGGACATTTAAAAAAAAAAAAAAGCAAAGGTTTACAATATTCTAGCCTTGCAGGTGTTTGTTGCCGAAGCTAATCTATAAATAAGGCCTTGTGTCAAACTTACCATTATCTAACAAATACATACTTCTTACTTGTGCCTATACAGTGGGGACCTTATGTATGGTTATTATTCTTAGTGTAGCTTTTTTGTGGCACAAGGACTTATGGTCTCACAAGCAATGATCTAAAACAATCGGAAAAATGGAAAGCTGAGATTAAAGTGTGGCTCCCTCACATCATACCATTGACGCTTCTCATTTTGGGGATGCCTCAGGCACCAGCTCATGACTCTAGCACCTTTCAGAGGGATAGGTATTACCTAGGGAGACTGGTGGAAGGGACCTCTGGTTTTGAAACTTAAGTTTTTGCCTCAGTACTAAAAAGCCGAGAAGCAATTGACAATGAATTTGGTTTTGTTGAGCCATCTATAAATTCATTTTCTACTTAGAATTAACCAAGACAACAGTACATTTCTTTTCATTTCTAAATATTTTTAGATTCTTAAATCCTTTTTGGGAAGGAGAGAGAATGGTGAGGGGAGAGGAAAACACACACACAATATCTCTCTCTCTCTCTCTCTCTTTCTTTCTTTCTGTCCCTTTCTTTCTATTTTTGCATTGTTGCAATTTTTATTTATTTTACAACCATTTTAGTTCAAAGCTGAAGATGAGACTTGATTCAGCAGAACGATATTGAGAATACCATAGACTGAGCATGTGAGCAATGACGAAGTTTTTAAGAAAAATGAAAAGGACATTTCTACTTAGAATCAGGAAAAGTCAGTTAAAATTTCTAGGGCACATAATGAAGAAAGAAAGCTTGGAGAATTTGTCACTTACAGGACATTGAAAGCAAGAGTGACAGGGGAAGCAAGGGAATAACCTAACTAACGATCTTGTGTAAAAATGGATGGCACAGACAACTGCTCCCTTGTTATCTTTTTATTTAATTTTAATTTTGGTTTAATTCTCAGGGAATATTATGATAGTATATGTATAATTCAACCACAGAAGTATTTAAATATTACACTAATTTACTTGGGTAATTATGATGGCTACTAATATCATAAGGTATTGTTGTAAGACTTGGTTGTACCTTGAATGGATATAGATCTTTAAACTAGATAAACTTAATCATTTCCAAACTTGACCCATCTATTAGGGTAGCTAGTGTAATCCCTGCTGCTGACACCTTTTCAGGCACATATATGGGAGAATCAGTGGACCTCTTTAGCTTGCCTAGAGCTTCCAAGATCTATATTTTGTTGGGTGGGGTGTTTTTGTACAAAGACTTTTTTGGGGGGAACTAGTTCTGTTATTGAATATT
>OZ038483.1:14799783-14837283 GCA_964036315.1 Acanthosepion esculentum
CAATGATTGTGCTAACACAGAAGGCATGAGTCAATTTGACTGAGCATTAGAGCCTGATGACCTTGTTCAACTTCTGATCATGCCTCTCTTAGAATCTGTAAGTAAAGTCTACTCAGTATAGTTGCAGTTTTGCAGTATAAAACAGCATGCACATGTTGAAGAAGCACAAATACTCTTGAGCAGGTATTTGCAATGGGTATTAGCTAACCACCCTAAGAGACTTACTGTAAACTTTTGCATCCATCTAAATGCCTACCACTAGAGTAGTAAAAAATGAAACTGGAAGGTCAGTTTTTATTTTCTCCATTCGTTGAAATTCTTTCTGACTTTTGTCACTTGGGATTTCTTATGTATCAAATATTTTCCTTCATTTTGTTGAGCAATGTCCAGTCAGAAAATACAAATGTAAATAAATATAAATTGCTTTCCCTCCCCAATTTGACTCATAAATATTTGGCAGACATCCTCCTGACTGTCATATGACTTGCTAAGTAGGTTAGGAGGATGACCTCACCACACCCCCAGAGACTAAACCAAATCATTTTTTTTTCCTACTTGAATATTTTTTCCTAGTTTTTTTTTTTTTTTTTTTTCCTCAATTCAAGCAATTTACTAGACAATGAGTTTTTATTTTTTCCCCAAAGAATTTTCAGAAATTCTTTTACTAAATTTTACTTTCAAATTTGCAAGTTAAACAATGCTGTGTTTTTGTATTTTTTTAAAAGTATTTTTTTCTTTTTCCAAAGCAAAGGCTTATTGTCTAAAACTTACAGAAGTTATTATTGGACAATTAAACTGCTTTCTTTCCTTTAAAGTAACACAGTTAATCAAAATAAGTGCTGCATAATTTGTTGTAACTTATTTTAATGTGACAAAAAATGACAGCATAAAACAGAATCAGTGGGTGGGCTGGGGTAGAAGAAACAGATTTGGTAATAATTCTTACCTCTGTCTCAAAATAGCTGCTACATTTCATGCACTAAACACAACTATTATGGAACAGAGATTGCATTTAATAATTTCTGTTTATAATAATCAAAATAGATTTAATTATGAATTAAGCATAAAGAAAGAAAGCAAGGATATGAAAATAGGTTGAAAAGTGTAAGATGAGTATAAAAGAAATGGTAAGGGAATTGGAATTGTAAAAATTACTATGATTTGATTCACAGCCATTACTGTAACCTTCTCTTGGTAACCTACAATTTTGTCTGATATACATTGGGACCACAAATTCAATTCCTTACACCAGCTTTTCTTTTGAACAGATTTGCATGAAAAGGACAAAATATTTCAAAGGTTCAATTCTCTTCTTGCATTTTTCATCCAACTAAGCAGATATTCCATGTAACGTCTGTCTCTCATGTCGGTGATCATAGCTCTCCACAATTTCCTGTCCATTTTAGCACTTAGTAAATTTCATCTTTTTGCTATCTCTCCTAAACCCTTTTCCCCCAACCATTTGCACAAGCTTGTTAGGCAGGGGTTATGCCTGACCTGAAATTGTATGTCCTTATGACTGAGGGTTTGAGCAAATTGGCCAAGTTCAACTAATGCTCATACCAGATTATGCGCTCTCTCTCAGAAACTGTAACTAAGGTCTTCTCAGCATAGCGGCAGTATAAACCACAGGTTATCTCTGTGGGTGTTGAACAACAAAAATGTACCTCTACAGGTGTCTTCAGTGGAGAGGATTAGCTAGACCTCCTTGCAGACAGTAATATCCTGAAATGACTAAACAGCCATAACTTATTACATTATATCCGTAATTACAATATTTATTACATTATATTATTTATTACATTATATCTGTAATTACAATATCACATGCACATTTAAGTTGATTTCTGTTCTAACAAAGTCTTGCTTTTGAATTGTGTTCATTATTTTTGGTTTGTTTTGAAAAATTGAAAAAAAATCAAATTTTAAAAGTAGCAGTGTACATTTTGTGTCATGGTTACTCCAATTATTTTTATAACAAAGTATGTAGAAAGTTTGTATGATGAATAAAGCATTAGGTTGAACGTGCAATCATTGATTTTTTATTTTTATTTTTTTCTAAAAAGAAAATTTGTTGACTTGGAAATAGACTGAAAGGATCTGTTATCGAATTACATTGTTAAATTCCTGGATTTTTTTTTTTTTTTTTTTTTACTTACTTCCTTTGGAATCCAACCAGCTCTTCCCAAAATGAATTACATGCCCATTTAGCAAAAGGTTTGAATTAAGAGCATTTATTGTTGCATAAAATGTATAATTACAAAACATTAGCCTATCATGACAAGAGTTATCAACTTTGGTATCACTGTCACAATACTTTGATCTCTGGCATTCTGTGGATGCTGAGATATCCTTCAGTATGGATCTCAAGTTTGACATTTTGAGAATCAAGATTTATATATTTTGATATAATGCTAAAAAATCATAACATTAAAAATATAAAAATTCTAAAATTTACAACATTACTCTGTCATGTACATAAGAAATTTAGTTTGATGAAGTCCTAAAGAACAAAATCCATCAAAAGTAAATTTTTCCCACTTTGTTATACAGTTTCACCCTTGATATATAAAAAATATATCATTATCTCACATATGTATGTATATATATATATATATATATATATATATATATATATATATATATATATATATATATATATAATATTTAAAGAAAAACAGACCACTTTAAGGCTCCATGTAATAATTTATTTTACCATAGCCCTTTTAAAGGATGCTGGATCATCAGACTACACTTCCAAATATATATATAAATATATATGTTTGAGTATTCAGGCAGCAATCCTTCTTTCTTGCACATTTTATTGAATAAAACAGACAAGGTGCTTAGTTTTTTATACAATTTCTCATGCAATCTAATAATTTTTTTCTTTTCAGATGATAAATTATATAAAAACTGTTCGAATGTACTTTTGTTTTTTTGCTTTTTTTCCCCCCGAGCACTTTTGGCTATACATTTAGCCATTTTCAAGGATGAAATAGTTTAACTGTTAAATAAGAAATAGTTTGTTACATGTATGTATTTATATAATGTTTTTGTTTTTCAAAACACTGTCAAGACGTATATATTATCAGTGTATCTGTAGAAGAGACAAAATGAATAAAGAGACGAGGAAAACCTATTCTTAGTGATGTTTCATCCTTTGATGGACTTTATCAAGGGAATCTTTATTTCCTTGATAAAGTCCCTCAGAGGATGAAATGCATTGACGAAGTACAGTTTCCCTCTTATCTCTTTTTATTCGTGTGTGTGTGTGCAAATATGTAGAAAAATAGGAAAGAACACGTTAGGTAAATAATCCAGGGTTCTTTAGTATTTTTGTTTTTATTTTTTAAAATCAGTGCTCCATACAGAAGTAGAGCTTAAATTATATTTTTTTTTTTTTTTTTTAAATATGATTCCTTCACTACATAAGCAAAAATATGATTCCTAAATTTTTGCTTGAGGATGAAACAGGGCTTGATACTTTAATTCAATTTAATTTCAATAATTATATTGAAGTTTTTGGCTCTTATTTTTGAAACATGAGAACTCTTATGTAGCAAAGGAATCATATTTTTTTAAAAAATAATTATATATATGTGTGTGTGTGTGTGTGTGTGTGTGTGTGTGTGTGTGTACAGTGCTGTTTGATAAAAGTGACTCACCTGATTTTTTTTACTAAATGTTCTCTTCTCCGATGAAACAAAATTTGAGCTAAATTCAAAGGTTAAGTGATCTAAAATCCGAAGGAGAAGCTTTGAAAGCTCTTTGAATTTAGCAGTAAGTACTGTCAAGCATCCGTTCAGTATAATGTTCTGGGGATGCTTTTCTTTTCATGGAACTGGATTCTAAAAAACCTATTGAAAAGACCCTCAGGAGTGAGCAGTACAAGAGAATTTTAGAGTCTTGTCTGCTCCCTTCTGCTGAAAGGGTGAAAATCGACCCGACCAAGCTCATTTTTATGCAGGATAATGCTCCCTGTCACAAATCAAAATTGATGAAGGAATACTTTGATGAGAAGCAGGTGAGTGTTATGACATGGCCACCCCAATCTCCTGACCTCAACCCCATAGAAAACTTATGGAACATTATAGAGTATAGGCTCTTGAGAAAGCAGTTGAGCAACAAATAGTTTAATTGTGAATTTCATATCTGAATGGAATTCAATGCTTGGAGATGAGATTTGCCAGAACCTAATCAAGTCAATGCCAAAAAGGGTTGAAAAGGTTATTCAAAATAAATGAGGACCCATAGATTATTAAATATTTCGAACTATATTACCTATTATAAATAAATTATACTTCTATTATTCTTTATTTAAAGCTGTTCAGTTATGTTTCTATTGATTACTAGTTGCAGGAAATAAGTGAGTCACTTTTTTTGCACAGAGCGTTTCCATAAATCTCATTTATATCCAAAATTATAATTATCAATAGAATACCTTAGGGTGAGTAAACTAGGTGGTCAGGAAGGGGTCTTTATATTAGTAAGAATAAAATTAGTTTGACCCAAAAAACAATAGGCGAAAAAATTTTTAAGTAAAAAAAAAAAAAAAAAAAAAAATCAGCTGAGTCACTTTTATCGAACAGCACTGAGATATATATATATATATAGATATATATATATATATATATATATATATATATATATATATACACACACACACACACAATATGACATTGTGTATAGTGTGGAGGGATCCTGCACCTAATGTAAGTCTTTCATAAAAGCAAAGTGATGTAAAGGAAATTTTTTACATTATTGTTGAATTTCTTCTTTTTAATGATATGAATGATTCGTGAACAGTGGAGATTACGTAGATATGAAAGATCAAGAAACCTTTGTTTCCCCCCACACACACATACACACTTCACAAGCAAAACTCAAATCAAGCAGGAGTCAGCAAATATTGATGTTAATTTCACAGTTGATGCATTTGGCTAGAACTGCCAATTTTTAGATACTGACTCCATTAAATTTAAGCTGAGGAAAAAAAAAAATTGAAAGACGGCAATTCCCATTAAGTATTTCTGCTGTTCTTGTGACCTGCTGTGTTGATAGAGCAGTAGACAAGAAGTCTCTGATTCTCTTGGATTAAAATAGCTACATGAATGAAGTCTAAGGATATAGCTGTATGGGTAGATAGTAGCTTTGGTGCTAAAAGGTCTTTGGTTCGTTTTCTCATCTATTAATATAGAAAACTGATAACTTCACAGAGCCATTAAATAAGAGTATAGTATAATGTCTTAAGCTACTTATCTCCCTTGGATCTTACTTGGTGATATATTCTGTCATTATCTATTCAAATGGTTAAAAATATAAGAGAGAAGACAACAATTTTTTGAAATTTGACTTCATGAATCTGGTGTGGCAGATCATATATAAAGGGAGAATGTATTCCTCTTTGAAGTCAATAGATAGGGAATATCACTGAAAGGTGAGAAAATCAAGGAAAGTTAGACATATACTGAGAATATGGTAAAAGTTAAGTTAGTGTAGATTTCAATGTGAGGAATTTCTACATTCAGAAGAATCCCTTTCTTAAAGGCATCTGTTTTGTTTTGGGGATGTCTCTGATCAAAATTCTTTTATATGCTGTCTCCCTTTAGGATGCAGGTGATCATGTCTTTCACAAAACTTCTTATCCTTTTTAGCACTTAGCAATGTTTGTTTGTTTTACTACCCTTCCCACTCCTTGTTCTACTATCCAAGCTTGTTAGGTAGGTGATCATTGCTCTCCACAATTTCCTATCTCTTAACAATATTTATCTTTTTATTATCCATCCCACTCTTTATTCTGCCATCCATTTAAACAGGTTTGTTAGGTAGGTGATTATGACTCTCCACAACTTCCTATCCCTTGTAGTTCTTAGTAATATTTGTCTTTTTACTACTATCCATCCCATTCGCTATTCTACTATCCATTTATTACTTAATTTTAACTGGCATTTTTTTTCTTTGAAAAGTGATTTAAAAAAATCAAGACTAAGTTCTCTTATTTTTTTTCTCTTCACCATAAAGTCATAGAAATGAATTCTCTTTAGAAATGATTTTCTGTTTGAATGTAGATAGAGAAAAGCCTGTATGAGAAAAGAATCTATAATCATTGAAAATTTATTTACTTTAATTATAAATCTAATTAAATATTAAATTACAAGCAAGTTATAAGTATATAAATCTGCTGTTTGGTACACTTATAACCTTTTACTTTATTTCATCTTACCAGGTAAAGTCAGAAGCTTGTGTGTCATTTTCTCTAAAACTTATTTGCCAAAAGAAAAATTGAACTCTGCAGTCATCATCATCATCATCGTCCATATTGGGGTGCTGAAAAGTAATCGGTTTGAACCACTTCCTCAATATCTGACCAAACATCAGGTTTTTTTTTAAAACTAGTTTTAGAAGTTGTTCATCCATCTATCTTTCAAACTATTTCTTTATCAGAAACATAGTATGTTTTAACAGCATCTAAGACTCATCAAGCCCCCACTGCTTCACCACTTATTATCCCAAGCATCCAATCATTTTTGCTTTAGGGCAGTTCCCACCAGTAGAGCCCCCACTCTCTCAGGTTTTGCTCCATCCTTCAGTTTCACTGGATGTTGCATGGCATTCTTAAATTTAAAAGAACGGATGAAGAAATTCATCTCTTCTGTTGCCCATTTTATTCAATTTATTTTATGGATATCTTTTACTAGAGGCCTAGTGATGAATCTCGTACATTATAACGCTTCATTTAGGGCTTAACAACTTGTGCTTTTAGAGATTCAATGAAACCATAATTTTTAAAACTTTCATAACTTGACAAAGAGATTTTTTAAAAAATCTTTTCTCTTCAATTGGAACACAATTTGGCACAATAAATTTCTCGATTGGTCCTTATCACACATTGATTTGAAGCTATTCAGGAACTTCAAAATTCAGTGGTATTTGCTAATCATTTTCACAATTTTCACAATTCTTTTTACTACCTCTGAATATAGAAACATTTCTCTTTACCCATCAAATCATTCTTATGTCCATTTTAAAGCTTCATACTCTCAATGTATTTATTAATTGGATGCTTCAAAATTCAGGATATTTTATTCAAATACTTGTCATTTGTTTATATGACCTGGTTTTCATCCTAACTGTTCAGCTAGAAGTTGCCATCATTGAGCAATGAAATCTTTAGATGTATTCAATTTTGTTCCCTTTGATATGTAATTTTTATTAAGATAAATTATATCTATTTAAATTATTTATATATTGCCTTAAATGATCTAAATCACTCTTGTCCAAGTGTAACTTGACTGAAATAAAAAGTTTATAAGGTAATTATTGAAAACAGAATTGTAAATCAAGGTTAGAGTTTAGATGAAGTTGCTTGACATTTATATCTTTTGGTATGTAAAGTTTTTCTTAATGAATATATAGTTTCATTAAGATTTATTGATTATCTAGAAAAAAAAAAGACAATTTTAAAAAATATTATCTAAGAGGTTCACTTTTGCTCAGCACTGTAGTGTGTTCAAAGGCACAAATGAGGCACTTGAAATTTCAGTCAATGTTCAATTGAATAATAATGTTATTCTGTCAATATTCAGCCACATACTAAATTACTCTTGGCTCCATTATTTTCCCAATGCAATCTTAGTACAGCATCTTATTTTTTGTATTAGTTCTTGAATTACTAACTGAACTGCTTGCAGAATTCTAATCCTTGTGGTCATAATAGAGTAAATTTTATTTTTTAGATCTGTTTAAGATACGAATCCTGTTATTTTCTTCTTTTTTTTTTTAACTTAATCTGCTTCTTGTTACTTCTGTTTTGCCTACCTCTACCTACTATGTAATAAAGACCAACCCTTAAGTGTTTTTGTCAGCCATATTTGTTTTAGCAAATGGATGGTTAGAACAAGATGGCATAAAGTGCAAGAAAAAAAAAGCAAAGAAAAATGTTTTTGTATACTACATTTGGAAAGATGGTTAACAACCAGATATATGGATAGAGAATGTGTGATGATCAGGGTCGGGGAAGAAAATAGTTTCTTGATGGAAACAACTGATGTTTGTTTTATTTTTTATATCATGCACCTAAACTGTTTTGAATTGCAAAGATAGAGGAAGTGTAATTTTAGCATGTTCTTGGTGCAACCATTTTATTCTTTTTAAGATTACCAGATTGTAAATATTGTCCCTTTTATAATCTGACTGGGATTTTCTCTCCTGTGTAATTTTCTTGTTACTGCTTGAGTGAGTTAAACTGTGAGTCTATGAACAATTGCTCTTAAGCATAAAAAACCCTCATTATCTCAGTTGCATTCAAGTTGAAGTATCTATGAGTAGATTCAGTGTTGCTTCAACAACTGTTGTTATCAACTGGTGACTGTAATCATGGTATTTTTGGTTGCTTCCTCTGGTAACACTCATACAGCTGGCCACTTCTGTGTGATTCGATCTGAATGGATCAGATTGTACAGAGAAGAGTATAAAAACTGATGTGGACAAAACATTGCTGACAACAAAGTTTGTTGTAGACAAAAAATATATACAAAACCAGCTATGGCAGGGAGGGGGAAGCATCTGTTTCTCTATCAATCTAAGGAGTTTTGTGCAGTGTTTTTTATATATATATATATATATATATATTAGTTTTAAGGTATGCTATATTTATGAGTTAAAGTACTCAATATCAAGGATAGAGCATATGTAAATATAAAAGTGGACATTGAGGTCAACACAACACACATGATCTCAATGTCCACTTGTGTGTGTGTGTGTGTGTATATATATATATATATATATATATATATATATATATATATATATATATATATAATGTGTGGCCAAGTGGTAAGAACATTTTTATGACCATGAGACCTGGGTTCAGATTTGTCAGGGAGGTGAATTCTTAATGTTATCAGTCTAGGGAGGCAGTCACAGTATGCAGCACTATTGGAAAGTGCCTGTAAACCATGTCAAGTGTTGACCCAAACCATGTAAATCAAATTTGGTAGACAGAACTATTTTGGAAGCCATTGAAGCTAGCACAAAGCCACAAGTCATTGTGACTGACTGAGGGTTTCAGTGTACTGGACTTCTTCAGACTGCTAATCATACCAGATTATGTACTTTCCCAGAAATTATAACTAAGATCCATTCAGTATAGTTGCAGTATAAGCCACATGTGGGCTCTCTGAATGGTGAACAAACACAAATGTGCCTGAGCAGGTGTCTACAAAAGGGAAATGGAATGTGTAACTGGCAATTATATATATATATATATATATATATATATATATATACATACATGCACACATTTCTTGCTGAGCTGTCCAATTTGTAATGCATACTTATTGGACCCAGGGTAAGGTTAAAAATAAATTGCTCCTAATGGAGAAATATGGTGGGTGGTTCTAACAATCAGTAGTAAGCCATATTACTTAATGACACAGCTACTTGTACAGAATTTAAATTTCTAAACTTCAAAAGATGGGAAAAAAAAATATATGAAATGTCTTATTAAAATAATTATCTGCTAGTTTTAATCCATGTAAATTTCAGGTTTCCTATTTTAAATTTCTGATGAATCTTAGTACCTGTCTATATTTCTGAGATGAGGTATTATGTACATTATTTACATTATTCGGACTATTGTCCTCATCTTTGTCGCCATATTTATTACAACATTTCAGCCATTGTATGCTCCGGCCTTCTTCAGCTGGTTGGAATATCGAACTGAACCCTTTATTTTGCTCATTGGGGTAGACTGTTCTAGTTCCACGTGCCATGTTTTAATGGATGTCAGTTATCTCCTGTTAATTCCCCTCTGAAAGTTCTCACATTCTTTGGGTCCTGTCACTGGATCTAACTAATGCCTTTATCCACTGTGCCATGTGTCCTCAAGGACACATGGCACAGTTAGTTAGATCCAGGCATTAGATCCAGTGACAGGACCCAAAGAGCATGAGTTCGATACCCGGTTAAGGCAGTGAAGAACTTTCGGAGGGAAATTAACAAGAGATAACTGATAACTGACATCCATTAAACATGGCATGTGGAACTAGAACAGTCTACCCTAGTAAGTGAAATAAAGGGTTCAGTTGGACATTCCAACCACCTGAAGAAGGCCGGAGCGTACAACAGCCGAAACGTTGTAATAAATATGGCAACAAAGATGAGGACAATAGTCCGAATAATGTAAACAATGATGAGTATTAATTCTTTAGTTAAAGATTGAATAATCTCATGTCAAGTTCTACAGCAATAAAATATCTGTAGAAATTCCGCTATTGCATTGTTAAATATTTGAACTTAGCAACTTTATCAAAATGTTGCAATAACAATCATAAATATGAATGCTGCTTGTTATTTAAAGAAGTAAGGGGGTACAAATGAAAAGATCTGAAATTTGTAACTTTTTCCATTTCACTGAAACAGACATTAAACACTTCTATCTTCTCTTCTTTCTTTCATTTTCTCACCGAAACCAAGTAGCATCTTTGATATGTCTATTGTCTTCTCATTCTAAACAGAATAGTCCGTCATTTATAAGGTATTAACAGGAGATGGTAAACACTTCTATTTATCTGTATTTTTTCTTTTTTCTACACTACCGAGAATTGAACACGGACTGTTACTATATGACGCAACACTGAAATCAAATAGCATCTCCAATATGTATTTTGTTTTTCCACATGATCAAAATGGAATCATCCATTATTACGATAATAATTGGCAGGGTATAACGGTCATGCCAACTCAGGAACTAATGGAGCAAGCACAATTATTATATGATGTGATATTTAATTATTACTTTAGATTAATAAAAGGTTCTTCACGTTGATGATGTAAAATAATTGTGTAGCATTATTGCTTAGTTAGGATGAACAATCCGGAGGGGGAAAAAAAACATTTTAAATTGACAAATCTTAAAAGTTACTTGAAATAAAAAATAAAAAAAATTTCAACAAAACTTTGAAATTTTTCACAGAAGAATATTAACATAAGATGAGAAATTTGTGAATTCTATTTTTTAAGTGGTTTAATCTTTTTATATTAATGATTGTAAGGTAAGGTGTTAATTTATTTTTGGGTGAACAAAATGTATTTGTTTTAAAAAATATTCACAACAATTATCGGGTAAAATATAGTCTATGAATGAATTTTGTATTCAATGAAAAATCCGATTGAAATTATTCTAAAGTTAGGCCAAAATTTCTAATTTCATATAAAATTTTAAAAGAATTGTATTAATATTTTTTTCATAAATGAAGATATTTTTTAATTTTTTATCTTCTGAGCTTTTTATTTTGATGAAAGAAGTCGTACTAAATCTTTGGTTTATATATTAACAAATATTTAAAAAGATTCTCAACAGTATTTATTGTGAGCTGACAAATAGTTTTGAGGAAAAAATCAAAATAATATCAATTTTTTTTTTTTCTTTTAACATCTTTACTCGGTTTATTTACATCATTTCCTGAAAAGGAATTCTGGCTAATCATCAAAATTGGACAGCACATGTTACTCAGAGAAAATAATGACATAATGAAGATGTTGACATTCCACAATACTTCAAACAAAAGGTTAGGAAAGAAACCTCCATCGGTACTGGAAAGAGCGATAACAGTTAGTGAACTGGAGAAAATATTTTCCTCAAAAATTGTTTTAGTAGAAAGCTGTTATAAATTTCAACTGACAATAGCACTGGTTGCTCAGTTAATGAATGCTGAATATTTCCATATAAGGAAAGGTCTAATATTGCCCCCTCTCTCTCTCTATCTAATAAATATATATATATATATTTTTGTCATCCACAGACACTGTTTCGCTGTTTCACAGCTCATCAGTGTGGCTAGATGTCCGGTTGCCTCTAGCTAGGATCGAAACCCGACTGAATTTGCGTCAGTCGGAACTTCTACCAGTAAGCCATCGGCACACGGCAGGGATGAAGGTGAATTTTAGCGTGTTTATTTTTAGATTTAGATAAACACACAGTGAGTGACAGTAACTCAATTCTGCCGAAGAGTCATGCTATATTAGCTTAAATAGTCACTGTTTACAAACTCACACCTCAAACCAACAGAGCTCAACCAAAATTAATTTTTCAGGAGCCAATATTTTTATCATCCACAGACAGACTGTTTCGCTGTTTCACAGCTCATCAGTGTGGCTAGACGTCCGGTTGCCTCTAGCTAGGATCGAAACCCGAGATAGATATATATATATATATATATATATATATAAACAATTTTAAGTTATGCTATATTTATTGGTAAAGATGCTTAAAATCAGGGATAGTATGTGTTTAAATACATGAGGGAACAGTGAGTTTAACACCGAGTGGCGATAGTGTGTTTCATACTTGAACTCAATATTCAGGCCACATTTTATACATGGATCCTAGTAATTAATATCAGATATTAAAACTGATCCACAGAGAGAGCTCAATGTATTTATTATAACAGTCTAGGGCTGAGGAATACCGACATAAGGCAGTGCTGGTCTGAAATAGACGATACCCACATGAGGTAATTTGGGATTTTTTGATATACAGTGTAACCCGGATATAAGAGAGTTGTTGGGACCGGAGAAGAAGTCTCTTATATCCGGGTTTGGTCTATTTTGTTTTATTAACACAGGCTTTAATTTGGGACCAGATACAATCTCTCTTATATCCGGGTTTCTCTTATATCCGGGTTACACTGTATATAAAGATAGAATTTAAACTATTAATAAAATAATAGTAAAGTGTATTGACCCAGAGCATTGGGATGAAATCAATGTGATGATACAATAAAATTATTAATAATAATGAAGAGTGTTAGGGTAAAGACTTAAAAATGTGAAAAAGCTTCATATATATATATATATATATATATATATATATATATATATATATATATATTATAAATTAATTGATTTAAAATATGGTTTTTTTGCTACACAGTGATAACCATGTTTCAGAAATGGAAGCTCACTGTGTAGCGAAAAAACCATATTTTAAATCAATTAATTTATAATATTAATGCTCCGTAAATTTACATTGAGCACTATTGTGTAAAAATAAAAATATCTATAAGAACACCGGATTTTATATCTTACTGTTCTTTCTTTTTATATATATATATATATATATATATATATATATATATATATATACACACACATTTAAAATGCAATTATTTCTGTTGAATCATTATTTTATTTTTTTATTGGGCATATTCATTATAGTGTTAAAAATCTCATTCCTTTCCCTCTCATCCATTTTATTTTGCTCTTTCTACTACATTCAATTTTTAAATAATGAATCTATTTTTTTATTTTTATTTTTTTTATTCATTTATAATTTTTTAATTATCTCATTTATTTTTTATTTATTTTCTAATTACAGTGCAGTGCCTGTCAAACTCTACTGACTCAAATACCTGCCAGAAATTGGAAAACATCTTTTGAAAATTCTGGAATTGTGTCTGGAGATGCTCTTCTGTGACCATTGACCCTGTGGAATGCCTGCCTGATTTACAGGATTTCCTTCAACTGAGATTTTCTGGTTTTTCTTACCAGCACATCCTCTTAATCCATCAAGTATGTTCTCCTACCCACTGATGAGTGGGATCTGAGTTACTTACTAGCAATTTTACTCGGAATCTTTAGGATGGGATAAAAAGAAGCAGGCAAAAAGTTCTGTAGATAATAGATTATAATTACTCAACATTAACTTCAGCTGTTAATCATACATTTCCATCTTGTTACACTTGTTTTTCCTTTATTTGCCTTGGTGATGAAATATGTTGTCAGTAACTACACATGATATTTCTACAAATCCAAGTTAACAGTAAATTGCTAAATTTTATAACTACAGTCTCTTGAAAGAAAAGTAAATATTTAACTTTAGTTTGTCAATCTTTTTGTCCAGATACAGTTCTGTAAAAAAAGGTATTTGAGAAGCTCTTTAAAAAGATTTTGTTTTATTAGTTTTACTTGAGTTACTTTTTTTTGGAAAGGTTTAGATTTTAACATTGTGAGAAACTTGAAAATAATTCAAATTTTATCTTTGGATACAAACCTGACATTTTTGGTCCAAAAAGAATTTTCAAGGTTATCATTGGTTTAAAGACCTGATAATGATCCTGTCTGTTGTTGTGTGTGCCATTATGGCTGTTGTTGCTACCGGATTTCAAGTTGCTGGAATGTGTATTCCAATGTGGTGGCGATATGATATTCACAGTTATCGATATTACTGTGGACTTTTCAAGATTCCATGGAAAACGGAAATTTGCCAAAAAGGAAGATGTGTTGCATTTGCCACTGATGGAGAAATGACAAATAAGAATGGTAAGTCATTTTTTTTCTTCTTTTTGGTTTAATTTATTGAAAATGTCTTTGTTTTTTCTTTTTTTCTTTATTCTCAAACAATATCAGATATACTGTGACTAATGATGCCTGCTGAAAAACAAGAACCTTTTGAAATTAGTGGTGCTATTTACTAATAATGTTATTCAAATCTTACTTATCCCTGCCTCTGAAATTTCATGTCGAAGACACCTACCCATCAGCCCCATTTTGGTCACTATATTGATATTAATTCAAATACCAATGGTTATATGTTTCAGTTTTCAACGTATATCTTGTTTGTTGGCTCTTAAGAATAATTTGATATTTTGAGGCCGCATAGCTAGCCTATTGTTCATTTTGGGATAATAGAACCAAATTTAGTACACACACACACACACACACACACACATATATATATATATGAAAAAACTGGATATTGGGTTACTGCAGATTAGCATTCTGATAACAACCAATTTTCTGAAATGTTTGCCACTGGTTAATGGCATGGAACATTTTTGGCTGCTGTCAAAAGCTGGCATCTTCATGTTTTAAACAGCATAAATAAATTTTCAGGTTAAAGTGGAAAATGTTTTATTGCAGATTAAGGCAATGAAAGGAAACCTAACAAAATGATAAGATTCTCTGCATGTTAATGGGATAAATTTATTAAACCACAATAGTGAATACCATTATATATTAACATATGCCATGTAACAATGTTTAATGAATTTACTTTGTTATTTTATTTGAAAAGAGCAGTGTTTGTTTAACGGCATATCAATTCCTTATGGGTCATGTAATGCCGAAATTTAATTTTCTTGGTAGCATAAATAATTTTTTATACAAAAATGTATTATTGGTAATATTTTATTTTATTTTTTTTTAATTTTTTTTACACATGTGTTGCTGGTAATTTTATTTTGCTATGAAAATGTGGGGCTGTTATTTTTACTATAAAAATGTATTTTTATAGTGTTTTGACCTCATTTTGGGGAGTTACCTATTTGCTCATAGCCGGGACCCTAACAGTTGCAACCACCCTGGGTCAGGATGGTCCTGGAAATATTAGCAAAAAAGAAATGGTTCCATGCTCCTCAAAACCTCACTATCAGAGACCTTCAATGCCAAATGTAGTTTATCATCATACCCAGGACACAAAAAGAGCAATGTAATTGCTGTATATTATTTGAACCATTTTATGAGTGTGTTTACCTGAGCCATTTTATGAACATCTAATGATAATATTAATTGTTCATCATAGCAAGGCAACCAATGGCGTGATAATGTTTAAGTAAAGCAAAGATCTTTGTCAGTTGCCTTTTTGCATTTGCAGCTCTTTCAGCAACCACAAAAGATCAATTTCTGACAGGATGTTGACGTTTGTCCAGTAAGGCTCATACATACTTCCTGTTTTCACTCACCTTCAGTCAGTTGTGGGTGGCAGCACAGGATTTGATAGTCCTATCCCAGATGTAACTACTCAGACGGCTCTTTGAACATTTTTCAACAGAGCAACTCAGATTAGTAGGATTTGCTACACAAAGTCGTTCCATGGAAACATTTTCCTTCTTGCATGGTCCACCTTTGTGCAGATGCTGCTTCTTTCAGAAAGAAATGACAAATGTCTAATGTTAATTCCATCATCTGGAATCTTCTTTGGTCACTTATGACAGTAACTTCCTTGTTGATGCTGCTTTTTCATGTTCAGCAAACTGAGATACAATGTGCTTAAAGTGTTGTAATACGACAAGGGTGTGTTGAGGTTGGGGGGAAACTGCTCTCTCAAGAACTACAGGGTAACAGGCAAAAGTGTGAAAGAAACAGGAAGAAACAAAACAGCACTGCCTTAGAAAACATAACACAGCAATATGCAAATTGGAGAACAAAATGTCCAAGGGAACAATTTCACAAGACACTGAGTCTCATCAACTGCCCACTGTTGACTGCTGGTTTTCCTGTCACTTTTATTGATAGGAGACAGTTGCTAGAAACCCGGATCTAGAGATGTTGCAGAGAGGCATGTATCTGGACATGCCAAGCTGTTCTGCTGCTGATGGAGGAAAACCTAGCTGTAACTAGTTTTGACAGACATGTCCGCACATGATTTGGGTCTCTTTTCTGTCTGTAGTGATGCATGTTCATCACACAATGTTGCAGCTCGTCACAACATGGAACATTCGAAGCACACCTGATTTCTTCATGCAGCTGTTTAGTGGGCTGCCAGGTAGCAAAAACTCTTGCCAGTTTTAAATGTTAGTCAACTCACAGTTGGATGTAAACTGTCTAAGGGCATATGCAGCTAAGATGAATGTTAAAAGTGTCAATGTCAAACTGATAGTGACTCTACTGTGAAATATGGAATACATGTAGTTGCATATGATTATCAAATTTTCATGGCTGTATGGAACCAAGGTATGAAGATTCTGCAGTCGTTGTGTTCTGAATACCCTCTTCACATCAGTGGAGACAACTTTTCTTGATCATGGAATATCTTATGGAGGACCTTAGATAGGAATGAATAGTTGTCTTATTGGTATCAATCTTCAGAAAGTTCTTTCAGTTTTCAAGTATGGCAGCCTTTCTAACCATATACAAATTACAGCCTTTCTACACTTTGTTTCTTATGTGCATTCCAGGGCGTCACCCTTATAAGTACCCCAAATTACATCTACACACTTTCCAGCTGAGATGCATATAGAATAAATAACTGTTGGGCATATTGACTTGGCAGCCAGTGACTGAAGTGATAAGTGATGTAAGGCTTTATTTTGGAATGTGAAACTTAGAGAAAACTTAAAGAAGAATTGATGATCAAATCTGAATGGGGGATGGAGTAACTAACAGAAAGAACTAATTAAAAATATTAATTAGTTATAATAAATGAAATTGGTTGAGGGCATCAGTAATATTTGAACCAGTGGATTGCTTAATAAAATATATTAAACGGTCCACAACAAAATCCCCAACATTACCTTTCCTCAATCCTACTTTTGCCTAAGTGGGTTTGAATGGCAAATAAACTCTGGGTAACTTCAGTCTTCAAAAGTTATTCAAGAGCAGAAATGCTATTCATCCCCAAATCCACTTTTCTTTCCAAAAAAAAAAAAAAAAATTGGCTGGTAGGAAATTTTAGAATCCAAGTTCTTGACTGTCAGGGAACAAACATCTGGTCTTAAAAAGAGTGAATGTATTCAAAGCCAGCAAAATTTGCATAATTTTGCTTAATAAAACCGCATCTTGACATTCCTTGGCACTGCTTCAGTCAAGGAGTGCACTTGTAGAGAAAATGAATTGAGGAAAAAATCTTCTGGAAATAATTTTTATAGATGAGCATTTTTAAAACCTTACACAAGGTGTCACATTTGTCAGACTCCAAAACTATTGAAATTCTTTTTATATAATTTTAGAAGGGGTCATAGTTCATTTAGAAAAGGAGGGTCCTATTCATAATATTGATACAGTGTAAAATTGATCCCTGATTTAAAAAAAAATAATTACTGAAACTGTCTTTACACAATTGATATCTGTGTATGAAAACTTTTTTACAAAAATAAGTTTCAGTTCAACATTCCAACACCTGAAGAAGGCCGGAGCATACAACAGACGAAACATTGTAATAAATATGGCGACAAAGATGAGGACAATAGTCCAAATAATGTAAATAGTGTACATAATACCTCATCTCAGAAATATAGACAGTTACAAAAAGATTTCTTTTAAATAAGGAACAAATGGATATATACATTTTTGTGTTTTATTTTAAAAAATTTTAAACAAGTAATGTAACAACTACCTTGGGTATATTACAGCAGCCCCCACGAGATGGAATAGAAGAGTACGAGATAAACAACACTCAGGCTATGCAGACTGAAGCTATTTTCTATGTGATGGGTTATCAGAAAAATACAAAAGATTTGTGGTCCATATAACATCAGGACAACTTTCGGGGGTGGTTCAACACTATGTAGACATTTCTTCTGAGTAAGACCACCCATAGAGGAAAACATGGTTAAGGCCTGTGTGTACATCATCCCATGCAGCTGCAGCAAGAAATATAAAGGAGAAACAGGCCGCTCCCTTAAGATAAGACTGCAGGAACTCCATAAAGCCGTAACACGAGGGGAAATAGAAAAACCAGGTGTGCCTGACCATATATAAAGGGAAGAGGGAGATCACTGCCCTATGTGCGAATAATAGACAAAGAATATCACTGGAAAGTATGAAAACTTAAGGAATCAGTACGTCTGCTAGGCGACAAAAAACTCCCAAGTCGGCCAAGCATAGAAATGAATACAATATGGGAACCAGTAATACAGAGTGCTAGAGAAAAACAATAACAAAAAATTGTAATACGAGTTCTGGTAACAAACGGTTACTGAGATATTAGGTTTATAAGTTGCAAAAATTCACTTACTGACGTCCCCAAGGACAAAAGCCTTGTTTAATCCAAAAAGTACCTTGACCCAGAGAGTTGTCAGGTCAATAAAACAAAAACTTGGAGAGTTGAGGTACTGAAGGAAATTGAAATATCCAAAAAAGGCATGGCATGTGGAATTAGAACATTCTATCCCCATGGACTAAACAAAGGAAAATTCAATGTATATCACCTGAAGAAGGCTGGAGAATACAATGGCTGAAATGTTGTGAATACGGCAATAAAGAATGATATAAATAGTTGCAATATCTCATCTCAGAAATAGAAGCAATTGTTTGTCAGGTAAAATTTTTTTTTTACATTTTATTTTATATAAACATTCCTTTTTGTTAAAGAACAAAAATTTACGTAAACAAATAAAAGTATATCCATTTATTCATTTAAGATAAATAATTATCCTACAGTGTTTGAAAAATCCATAACTCTGTAAAAAGTCAAGGATTGATTTTACACTATATTTATATTACGAACTGGACCCCAACTTTTAAATCAATAAAAAAAAATTATTTCTTTTAATCTGATGAGTGTTGTGGCTTGAAGAAAGTTGAATGAACATTAATCTACAAAAATTACTCTCAGAAAAAAAAAGAAAAAAGATTTCTCTATTTTTACGAATGGACCCATTTACTTAAGTAGGTCCTATTCCTTCTGCAATACCTATAAAGAAAAAACTCAAGTGGATTTATGATAGTTTTGGGTTGCTGCTTATTGAGGTCAATTTGTATAAAGAAGTTTAGATTGCCATCCTCTTACTATAGTCATGTGATCAATTTCTGAATGAAAACAGTTGCTTGCTTATTATAAGGTGTCTTGTAACAAAAACACATACACAATCCCTTCAAAAAGTACACCTAAAATTTGAACCATTTTATTCCCTCCCCGCCTCCTAGATTTCAAGATGGCATAGGACTACTAAAATATTGGTTGTCTCAAAATCTGAGATATTCATTTTTTCAGGGAAATTACAATCCCATGTGTAGATGTTGCAAATAGAAAGTAGAAAGTGAATGTTTAATATAACAGTTTTGTTGTGATTTGAAAGAAACCCAAAGAACTTTGTGGTACATGATCATTGCTTAACCAGAATCACAATGAAGAACATTTTGACTGGAACTGAAAGGCTTCATCTTTTAACAAATTATAACACAATATGGAGTGGTTTCATCTTGATCTTCAGATTAAATTCACTGGAAGAATATAAAAAAAAGAAAGAACATCTCTGCATCCAACAACCCAGGCAATGGTTCTTGGCCAATCATTTGGATGACCAAAATATCAAATAGGCAGCAAATGACCAGGAAGACAATCTTCACAATTAATCCTCACCTAATAGCCATTTGCAGAGGGTTGATAGCAGCACACATTATCCAGTTTTCATCCCAATATGTGGGGATGCTGAAAAGTCCTCAACCCAAATCACTGCCCAGAATCTGACCAAACGTCACATTTTTGGAAGAGCTTCTTAGAACCTTCTTATAGGACACCTTCAAGTTAAATGTTCTTTTGATGTCTAAGGGCAATTATAAATTTACTCATATAAAGAAAGTTTTATGCTTCAAGTAAATAAATTTGTCATAAATTTTTAGATATTAATAGTGTATGCCAGGTACATTAATTCCATAGTTTATCAGTAGTTTTACCTTGTCGACCACCATAAGCGTGTAATATTTTATGTAAATAAGGTAGAGGAAGTTTTATACAATCAAATATAATATATATATATATATATATATATATATATATATATATATGAACATTGAAGTCAAATCTTAGAGACGACAGTCTTTCATGCTAGACACAATCGTTTGCATCTAGCTTGAAACACTGTTGCCTCTAAGTGTTGACTTCAATGTTTACTTTTATATTTACACACGCTCTATCTCTGATATTGATCACTTTACCCCATCAATATAGCATACCGTAAGACTATATTTCTTCATATATATATATATATATATATATATATATATATATATATATATATATCTCTGAAAATGAAGAAATATATATATATTACGCAGTGTTACATTAGAACATGCACATATCCACTACAAAATTGTACATTTTTGTTTCAACGTCAAAAAAAAGGGGAAAACCTTTTTTAGACATCTCATAAATGGGGATAAATATTTACGGCTCTACTTTATGCATTGAGCACTATTTTTAAATTAATGTTTTGAACGCTGTAATCCTACTGTTCATTCTCCTACACTTTGAGATATATATATATATATATATCCCTTAACTCATTTACAGCCATGAGCCTTAAGGGGAATTGCAAGTATTAAAACTTAATCAAAATCATGGCAGAGAAAATTGCAGTGTTAGGGAAATCTGAGAAGTGTTTTTGAAGATGACTTGGTTCTTTATTGCTTGAGCAATCAGTCGACTGTTATATGTCGTTTATCAGCAAGAGAATCACTAATAAGGAAAAATGAATTCATTGTCAGGATGCATATTGGAAATCCTGTCTATATCTAAGAGTTTTCAAAATCTCAATCTAAACAAAATCTACTGCAGAAAAAAATAGCAGATTTAAAGGAAATTCTTTATCTGTCTATATTCCCAAGATCAAGTATTGTAACTATTTACATAGTTCAGACTGTTGACCTTATCTTTATTGCCACGTTCATATAATTATTTCCATTTCCCTCAAAACCTCCTGATCAGAGGCCTTGCTGTTGGATGTGGTTTATTATCTTACCCAGGACATGGATGTAGTTTATTGTCTTACCCAGGATGCTATTTTTGTTTGTTCTGCCACTGCAGATGATTGACTAAGCAATAGTGTTTGAATTTCAGTTGTGTTGTCTTGTCCTGCTATGTCAACAAGAAAATGACTAAAATCTCAAACTAAGCCACTGTAGCTTAGGGGCTGCCCTATACAGTGGAAATTGAAGTAATATTAATGAATAATGCCAAATGTTAAAGGTTAAGGAAAATGATAATGTTTATTTAGGCTTAATTATCAAGAATTCATACTCAGTGCAGTTGGTGGGGTTAGAGTAAGATTAGATCAACTGAAATTTATTTCCTTCTTAAATCTGATGCTTTTTTATTCATTCCTTCTTTCTATCTTCCCATCTTCAATTGCAAAAGTTGAAGTTATTTTAATCCCTCCGCCCACATAAAAGTGTTTCAATGTTATGCTCATCAAATTTTGTTTGGATTATTCTGTTAATTTACTTAAAAAAAACAAAACATCTGTTTTCCCTCATTAAAAATGAAATGACTTTAAAGTAAATATTTGTAGCTTTCATTACAATGTTTAATTAAATGTTAATCTACATCTTTTTATTAACAGGACTTGTTTCACTTTTCTACTGCAATAATTGAGATTAGTTATTCTCAACCTTTCTTACCCATGGACCACTTTTAGGTCCATGGGTAAAAAGGTTTGAGAATCACTAATCTCAATTATTAATTATTATCTCTTAATATATTTTAGTGGATCTCCATAAGAATTTGATGAAAAAAAAGCTTATTTTATTTTTTTTACTAATAGATAAGTTTAGGAATTGTGTTATTTTATGTGGGCAGAGGGGTTAAAATAATTTATATTTACACACGCTCTATCTCTGATATTGAGCACTTTATCCCATAAATATGGCACACCTTAAGAGTATATTTCTTTATATATACACGCACACACACACACACACGCACACTAGTGTATATAAATGTTTCATAGAATTTAGTTGTTGAATACAAGTTTATTTTATTAAGTTAGTTTTACTTCAAAATAAAGCATATACATTTACTATTTTTATAATAAAAACATTGAAGTCAACAGTTAGAGGCGACAGGCTGTTTCATGCTAGACATAATTACTAGGCCTGACGATTGTGTCTAGCATGAAACAGCCTGTTGCCTCTAAATGTTGATTTAGGCCTTCACGTTTTGCTGGAAATTGCCCCTGCTGCTGAAGAGTTTAAATTTCCCTTTATATATATATAATATAATATATAATATATATATAATTTCCTTTTATATATAAAGGGAAATTATATAAAGATTAAAATCCTCTCTTTATATATCCTCAGTTTTTATTCAATTTTTACAATGAAAACATCCGGTGGAGTAAACTTACATTGTTTTATCTTGTTTTGGAGTTGTTTTTCTATTTTTAGTATTTTAATATGGCATAGTTCACTGTGGAAATTCGAATTCTTTTGTAACAACCATTCTGAAGTGAAATTCCTCTATAGACGACTAAAATATTATCCCTAATTTGCTGGGATTTTTTTCTGTGCAGTCAACAAAATCAAAACAAATAATGTGCATATGCAAAATTAAAAATATAAAATGACAGTTTACCCACAGTAGAGGCAAGGTTTTAGGGAGTAGAGTTTCTAACCCCCAGACTCTACTGGTTTGAATTCACTTGCCATCCAAGAGTCTCTAGTATTGAGTAACAACTAGCTATTTTGTGATTATCTTGAGAACTGATTTCATGGCCTATATATAACTTGACAATCATGGAAACTTACAGCACATGCCTGAAAACTCTGTGGTTATTTGGTTATTAGTGAATTGATTGATTTATTTTTTACAGGCTGTCAACCTTTTGCAGGTTATTTAAAGCCAGAATATATTTTTATATCTCAAGAATTATTTGGAGATATTTTTGATTTACTAAGTCCTACTAATTAACCCATAGTTGCAGGTAGAAGAGGTGGATTCAACTTAGTCAGTAGTGAAAGTGAAATACTATTGAGTAAAATTGTATGATTGTCATATTTACAGTGACTAAGCAAGTAAATTCTTAATGTCTTGTACAGTGTTTTTTGGTGAAACCTCACATCATCTGAGCCTGTCAGTACTTCCATAATCCAATATGACTCCTTGTGACTTCTGCCTTTTTCACAAAAATTTAAAGACAAATTTTATACCATGTATGAAATTAAGGAGAATGCATAATGGCAGCCGATCACAATCCTGAAAAAGGATGTTGCATATTGTCTAAAAATGTGGAAGAGACACTAGGATGTGTGTGTAAAATCCCAATGTGCATAATAGACACTCTTGCCTTAAGTAGTCTAATTTTAACATTAAATGGCTGGATACTTTCTGGGCAGATATTGTATATGTTGAAGTACTTAACTACTATAATGACTAAGGTGTTAAGGGACAATCATGAGATCAAAAAACATTGAATATCACTTTTAAAGTTTGTATAATTATTTCACACTCTACTAGTATTGTGGAATATTGTCACAGTATTGTGAGAGTTTTCAAACATCACATTTAAAAAAAAATATAGACATATTACTTAGTATATAATTTTCTTGTTAGATATTGTCTTGAGTGTTCTTACTGATTTTTTTTTTTTTTTTTTATAAAAAGGGTGGGGAATGAAAGATTTTTTTTTTTTTATAAAAAGGGTGGGGAATGAAAGATTTTTTTGTTTTTTTTTTTGTTTTGAAAACTTGAATTAAAAAATCAGTTTAAAAAGCTTAAATATGCAAAAATAGTTTATTTTATTTTATTTTCATTAAAAAAAAAAATGCTTGTAATTCACAAAAATATTCAGACTAAAACCAGAAAGCCTTTGTAGTTGACAGAGGTATTCAGAAAGTGACTTGACTAACCATGAAAATTTGACTTGCCACTTGCCAAATATTAAGAAAAAAACTTTTAAACACCCCATTTAAAATATAGATATATCATTTAGTTTTTAGTTTTCTTGTTATATATTGCCCTGAGAATTCCTTTTAGTTTTTATAGGTTAAGTAAAAATAAAAATGGGGCTTGTTTTGAGAAATTAAAAGGCCAATATTAAAAAATTAATTTTTGTAAGTTTCAAAAGTTCAAATCTGAAAAAAAAAATAGTTTTCATTTTATTTTTGAGTAAACAAATAACAATGCATGTAATTCATAAAAATATTCAGACTAAAACCAGAAAAACTCTTTGTAGTTACCTGATAGGTATTCAGAAAGTAACCTGGTTAATCAGAAGAATTTGACTTGCTAAATATTAAAGAGAAACATTTTGTTGGGGGTTCCAACAGACATTACTGACAGAGGATTAAATGTGTGATGTTCTGAGGATGATGAGAAAAGCGATACTTTGAATTTTTTAACTTGTGCCAGAATTTTCTTTTTCTTCAGTGCCATAATCAGGTGTGGTCATAATCGTTGCAAAACTGAGCACCTCTTCAGCTTCCTCCATATATTTTGGGTTTGTGCCAATGTCCGAGTCACTTTGAATGATCTTCCAGTCTACTCTGTGATATTGCCAGCCTATTTTTCCCCTTTTTCCTCTGTCTACCTCTTCTTCTTCTGCCTAAGGTGGTATCTTGTAAGATGGCAGCGGAAAGATCGTTGCTTCTTGTAACATTCCCATACCATTCCAAATTAATCTTCTTGGCAGTGGTTATGTCATCTTCCAATGGGCCTGTTTTTGTTATATTTAAAGCTGCTATTACAATGCGGGACATTTAAAAATGACTACAATTGAAAACAAAGTGTTAGGGAAGCTGAATGAGAGTGGATGGGTCATTCATCTAGACACATATCAATAAAAATGTTAATCTGATGAAGTCTTTTTGAAGAATGAAATACATCACATAGAATTTTTTTCTATTTTATCATTCAGTTACTCACCATCTGTCAGATATAATTTCTATATCCTATTCTCCCCATATATATATATATATATATATATATCTGTTTATATCTACTGAAATTATCTTAGTATGATACAAAGCCAAATAAATAAGCTAATGGCAACAGGAAGAATTTGTTGCTCCAGATCTTTCCTTTTTTTGTTGCTCTGAAGGTTTTTTTTTGTTTATATCTTATTTTTACTTAAAGTTTTTTATCATTTTCATTTTGTTTTAATTTTTATTGAAAATATACCTTTCTGAGTTTTCATCAGTAAATATTTCCTAGTCTGGTACAAGGCCACCATTGTGAAGTGACCAGTAAGTATCACTCATTGCAGTAGAAACAGTCTACTGGGTTAACTGCTTGGTCTGGTATAAGGCCATGAGTATTCCACACTTAGTATGGATTGTGGAGTAACCAGTAAGTATCATACTCACTACAGTTGTAATAGTCTGTGACAGTAGCTTGCAAACCATTTCACAACATGGTGGCCTGAGTTTTATTTTTGTTTTTCTCTGAATGTTTGAGGAGTGAAAGGTTAAAGTTTATTGAAACAATATAAACCACTTCAGAAAACCAATGAACAATAATGTCCAATCATTCTCAGCTTACTTTACAATATAAATTTGTAGTATTATGGGCTATTGTAAAAGGTTTCTTTTTTCTTTCTTTTATGGGAAGACAATTGGTTGGAAGAGCATTGATGAGGAAATCTCTGTCTTCAATGATTCCCACTTACCACAGGTTGCATTTCTTGTTTCTATAAGACGTATAATATGTTGACTTTAGAAACAATAAAAGCTCAAGGTTCTCACAGAACAAAGCCACCTTGAAACACGAGGGGACTTCTCTAAAGTTATATTTGTTCTGTAAAAGATATGGAGATGGGAAAAATGAAATTGATTTTCACTCTCATTCTCATGGCACATGGCATTATCATAAATTTTAAGTAGGCTATATTTTAGAAAGTTTCTCATGTAGAATTTAGAGAGATGACTGTTTTGTTTATTCATTTAAAACAAAAATATATTTATAATTTGTATTTTTTTTTTAAGTATAAAAATTTTGATATTAGTTTTAAATTTTACTGAAAAAAATTTTTTTTTTTTTTTAACCAAAAGTTAGTAAAATACTGTATTTCCCTGAATAAGTTCACAGGGTACTTATTTAGTAATGAGAATTTCAGGTGGGTCACTTATTTGAGAGAGAAACAAAAAATATATTTGTATTTATAATTTTTTTTATTTATTTTTAAAGTGTAAAGATTTTAAAAAATTGATATTAGTTTTAAATTTTACTGGACTGATAAAAATAGAAGCTGGATTAGTTGTACTTTTATGTTCGAATGCTCTAACAAAGAGTAGAAAAGTGCTGAAATATTGGGAGTTCAGCAAAAAAAGATTTGAATAAAACTGTTTACAGTTTCTGTTTAATAGTTGTGTGTGTGTGTGTGTGTGTGTGTGTATGTATGTGTATATATATATAATGTTTGTGTAATAACTGTTTTCTCTTTATTTTTTAAATGTTAAACCAAAATGAAATCATGTATTTTTAATTTGTCCTTCCACTGCAAGTTGATATGAGCAAATTTTATACACATTTGGAATGTGGGTATTTATGTAAGGAAATACACTATAGTTATTTACCAAACATAGCATAGTTATGGCTTGAGGTTACAAGTATGTGGCCCCTATTGAGAATTGAACTTGCTACTCAGTTGTCATGTTCTATAATACCATCTTGCTAACCACTGCACCATAGCAAATGAAAGGTTGTATCATAAAACAGCAAGTAACATTTCTTGATGATTTAGTTGGGGAAATCATAACTTATGACAAGTTTGCATTCCTCCTTAACAAAACAAGAATGCAGAATAAGCAATTTATCCCAAGGAAATACAAGAACATAGCAAATTTGTTACCAGCCTTTCAGAGCTTTTGTTTGCTTTGTTTTTAAGGAACGAATAGAGAATTCCATTGTTGAATACCTCACTTAGTAATCTTGGTAGTATAGTGTTTGTTAAGAAAAAATTTTAAAAATTTGTATAAGTTAAGATTTGTTAAAATGAACAAATGAAACACATTCAAATTATGGCAGACATTATTAGAACATATTCCGTTAATTAATCAGTTTCATATAAAATAAAAACCTTTTTAATTAAAATTATTAGTAAGATACTACATCCCTAGTGAGTGTATACCAACTGAAAGTAAAATTTAAGTAACTTATAATTTATGGAGAAAGATGAATGTGGAATGAGTAGCCATAGTCAAATGCAAAATAAGTACACTATTTACATTATTCGGACTATTGTCCTCATCTTTGTTGCCATATTTATTATAACGTTGTAATAAATATGGCAACAAAGATAAGGACAATAGTCCGAATAATGTAAATAGTGTACATAATACCTCATCTCAGAAATATAGGCAAAATAAGAAATAGAACTGTCCAACAAACGGAATTGACAAAGTTTGCAATAACAATAGAAGGAAAAGAAAAGAAGAGGGCAGAAAATAATATAAAGCAAGCAAACAATATACGCAAGACAAATCAACAGTAATATGGCAAAAGGTCCACTAACTAATTGGCGTTGACACACAAAAGCAAGTTTGGACAAGCGAACGTAGTGTTTTGACTTCAAGACAAGAGATCAAGACTGAGTCTGATGAAACTGAGAACTCTCTAAATTTTATTGGCTACGAAAAAAATCCCAGTATGCATTTGTGTGCTTCTGCCTATAAAATGGGAGGGGAAAGTCCTTCTTCCAGCAAAGGTTCAGCTTTTAAGCATGTATCATTATATTACTAAACATTGTATACTTTTAAAGTATTGTCCTCTAGAATTGAACAGGGCAGTTTTTTGTTAAAGATTTGCTTACATTTTGGGTTTACTCTGACATGTGTGTGAGGTTTAAATAAAAAGACATTGTATCAAGTAGCCAAAAAGATAATAACAGTAATAAATTGCAATCAGCATGAAAAGAAATTATAGAATTTAATAATGTAAATAATTTGATAAATAAAAGAATTATTTTGAAATATTTTTTTTTTTTTTCTTAAGAAACCTGAAAGAAAAATAGATCTCGGGAACATTATCAAACATTCAGCCATTTTGAAAAATTGCTAAGCATGAAGCAACACCAAATAGGTAAACAAAAAACAATATATTATAAAGCTGTTTTAAAAGAATTTAAGATGGGTCACTCTTATACACATAAGAAAAGGAATATACCAATAATATACAGGATGTCCTTAAAGTCTGGACACATAGACAAAAATGCATATTTTCAAGAAATGAAATTTTCAACATTTTATTGAATTGGAATATTAACAAATGACATCTTCAATATGATTTCTAATGCAACGGTTGATGCACTTTGCATGATTCATGTGACCTTGATGCAATAACTCCACATTGCCCTCAATTTTAGCACGTTGACTCTTTGTGTGTTCAATCAAGTGTGTCGCATTTGTGATTTTCATTGAGTACACCTCCTTTAGCATGCCCCAGAAAAAGAAGTCACTTCTTTCTTTCTTTAAACAAAACCATGTTTAATCTGTGGAGGTAAGAAAAATATAGTTAATGAGATTTCCTATGTGTCCAGACATTACGGACACCCTATATATAATACTTGACACTAAGGGTATATATTGCTACTCTGACAACATTTATCTTCAGCCAGAAGTTTGAAGATGTTCAGTTCAAGTAGAAGTGTAGTTTGGGCATTGACTTTCTGTCGTAGAGTATCACTAATATAAATAATTTCCTAAAGAGACATAAGGGAGATAACTGCAGCTTGTTTCTGCTCTTTAACATTGAACTGTATCAAAACAGAAACATGTGCTAAAGATTTATATAATTTAATCCATGCTGTTCAGATACCACAGTTGAATTATTTTTTTAGTATAAAGTTACCATAGCAGGAGGTCTTACCAACTGTAACCAACAGAAAGCAATTGTTGGTTTTTGATTTTTCCATAATGGCCTACCATAGAATTAACCCAACAATAACACACTATAAAGCACAAAGAAGCTTGCCAGATCTGTTGATACTTGTTTTTTCTTAACTGCGAAATAATAAGAATTATTGCAGTTATATTTTTAAGTACATTTTATGCAAGATTTCTCTCTAGGTAAAGATCAATCTAGAAAGAGCAAAAATATTGTGACTTGAACTTTTTTTAGAATCCAAGTTGAGTCATTTTTACAAAAACAAAAATTTACAAATTCATATATATATTGAATATATATAGAAGGAAACCTGAATCTTTGATTAATAAAGGGAATAGATTATTTGACAACTAAGTTTTGGTTAAAATACAAGCCCTTAATGAAATCTAAAAGCTTACTTATTTGCATAAATCCTAGTCTCTTAACTGGTTTACTTTCTCTTGAAACTATCAGTGGCTACTCTTGGGGAGATGGGTGTCTGTCGCAGACTACCACAATTCTGAAAATGATCAATTTGATACCAAATTCCCAGGCTAACCCAAGTCAATCTTTTTCTCATTCATTTTTTTTTTAAATTGTCCGTTCTTGTCATTTTTTAGCTGCCCTTTATATAAGCTAGAGACCACCAAGAGAATTGCAGACAAACATATGACAGGCGCCATGACTAAACACTTAGTTTTTCCTTCATAAACCATGACTATAAACATTAAACAAGGAACACAGACAAAAAGGTTATGCCATTAGCAGTCTTTCGAGAGAAGGGAATGGTTTACCAAAAATAGGAAGAAAAAAATGAGCGGAATTTGTAATGTTTTAATTTTATGCTTTTAAATGTTGAAACTAATTTAATCAAAGTTAGTTTTCCCTTATGCAAATTAGTCTTTTAAGTGATTCATTTTATTTTTTCTATTCTATTTAGTCATTCAAACACAGATACTCACACATTCATGCAAATATGCATACATAATACAATGTATGCATATACTGTGGTCTATCTATCCATATATATATATACACACACACACACACACACACACACACACACACATGCTTTTAAATGCCAGATCCCTTCAGGACATATGCGGTTATGTCTCTTCACAGCTTCTTATTCTTTGTAATGTATGAAATGCCATTACTTTTTTGGAAATATAGTGGAGTGTTTTTCTGGTGCCTTCACCATGGTTTTAAATTCAAAGGCTATTTCTTCATAGTAGACTAGCTGTTACCCAAGGCTATTGTGCCAAATCTACTCCATGGTGGGGGAGACTAGATGGATTCATGCTCTCTCCTCCCCCCATCAGGATAATTTTGTTAAAGTAAACACAACAAATTAGTCTGAGATATGAACTTCACTCACTAATTCCACATTCAGTGTTGATAGCCATTACATTACCGGCCTATACCTGTATAGTTGAATATACACTCACAGAGAGGATGACTTCCCTACCAAATATATACATACTTTATATATACTTTGTTATGAAATCAAAGTTTTCCAAACATTTGTTTTGGCAACAAGCTTTTTTAAAAATGTTACATATTACTCCAGGTTTTATTATCAAACGAGATCTATAATTGAAATTGTATATAAAAAGAAATGATGTAATAAAAAAGCTTAATAATTAAAGAACAGGTAATTAATAATACTAAACAACTACAACATACCAATTTTGGAAATCTCAGAATTCAAATTTTTCTTAATATAAAATTGTCATAAGAAAGATTTAAAAGAAATGCATTGACATTTTCAATGTTTAAAATCATCCACAGCAAGGCTTTTGCTCCCATTGAGAGATTTTGCATTGCAAACATTGGTTAATATCCTTCTTGTTATATCCTCATTATACCGATGATTGGGTGTGGTTGTCAGGTCACAAAGATGTGTGGCTATAGATTCCATTGGGGGGACCCCCTCTACTCTTATCATTGAGTTCAGTCAACGAAGCCGTCCACCCAGTGATGCCATGTCATCACAGCACTGACTGCGTATGTAATTACTGAACCCAGTCTATCCCATTCTGCTAGATGGCTGTTGAAGATTCATTTACCCTTTGACATGCCTTGTTTTTAATCCTGCTGGTTATCTAGATACCCACCTTACCAGAAAAAAAAAAACCCTGTGGTGAAGACAGTTTAGTTCCTGATCATTTGACCAAACAGCAGATAGTACTGTGACGTGGTACCTGTAAGCACTGAAAGAGTAAAACCTGACATGATCTTATGCAGCAGTTCAGAATTATACAAGAGTCCCAAGTTCCTTGGTATTAACATTGTCTTTAACATTCCATATAAAAAAATCAACTGATTTACATTATTCAGACAGTTATCCTCATCCTCATTGCCATATTCACAATGTTTCATCCACTGTATGCACCAACCCTCTTCAGGTGATTGGAATTTCGAACCGAACCCTTTATTTTGTCCCCTGGGGTAGATTGTTCTAGTTCCACGTGCTATGCCTCTTCCGGATGTTTCCATTATTTACCTTTAACTCAACTCTCCAAGTTTTGGTTCACCACTGCTGTAGCCTGATATTGAGCTTCCAACTTATGAATATGGCAGTGAATAACAGTCCAAATAATGTAAATAATTCAAATAATCATAATACCTCATCTCAGAGATATAGACAGCCATTATATCACTAGAAGCTAATCACTGGATCTAACCAATGTCTTTATCCACTGGGCCATGTGTCCTTGTGAATATGGCAATGAAGATGAGGATAACAGTCCGAATAATGTAAATAATGTAAATAATCATAATACCTCATCTCAGAGATATAGACAGATACTGATGTTATGTAATCAACACTGCCATTTCATACTACCAAAATCTAATTCTTTAATATAAATTTGGAAGTGTTTCATCTTGTTAGGAATAAAACTTTTCATCAGTTAGCCAAATATATATATGTATAGACATGTTTAGGTATACGCTTTTATACCAAATGCAAGTACCATCCAGAATAGTCATGTCAGTGGGAACTTTTCAATTCATACAAAATGTATAACACTTCAAACAAATATCCTGCTGGGTATTTTTAAATAAGTTTAATAAACTGAAACAAAATAATCATGGTGAAGAGGAAGTTATTTGAAAAATAATTGTAACATACCAAATACATGTTCTGCTAGGAGAAAGGAGGAAGTAATTTAATCGTGCCAACACTTGTATTTATTACTTAAGGAGCAGCTGTAGCAGCAGTGGTATGTGTTGGGCAAGTTAGCTTGATGGAGCCCAACCCTCTCCAAGCTGGTTTGAATTCAGTGTTTTCCTAGACTGGTTACCAAACAAGGCTATATTCTGTCCTGCTATTTACCAATAACTGGTAGGAGAAGAGAAGGATTCAACCCTTTCCCAAGAGTAATTGTGTGAAAGTGAATGTAACAAACCTGACTGGAATTCAAACACAGCTCACAAATTTCTTGTTCCAAGCTGATAACAGCTCTCTACTTCCTGTCTGTACCTTGTAGCTCTTTATAAACTTTGTTTTTTTGTTATTCCTCTTAAGCCCTGTTTCGTCCATTTAGTCGAGCGCACTAAGTATGTAATGCATTGTCTTCCTCTGTCCCTCTTGCCTGCTATCTGCCCTGTGAGTATCAGATTTTCTAAGCCCTCTTTCCTCATTATATGTCCCAGACAACTCAACTGCCTCTTCCTGATGTTAAGTATTAATCTCCTTTTTGTTTCCATTTTCTCCAAAACTTTGTTGCTGCTCACATGTTCGGTCTATGGTATCCTCAGCATCCTTCTGTAGAACCATATTTCTGTTGCTTCAAGCCTCCACTTTGAGGAGATTATCCAGCACTCGCTACCATACAGGAGGACAGATATCACATAGCAGTTTAGTACTCTTTTCCTTGTTTCTAGTTGAATGTTTCTATTTCTTAGTATTCGGCTTGCCTTTTGAAATGTTTCCTTGCCTATTCCAATTGCAGTGTTAAAATTCTATCTTTTGCACTTTTCCATCCAATCTGGATGTTGAAGGATGACTGCTTTTGTGGGTATCTACCACAGATCCCATGCTCATCAGCTTCGAATGACTATTTCTGATAACTTTGGCATCTATTGAAGCACAAAGTTCATGAATGCTGTGACACCATCTCTGCATTTGTACCATAGACTGTCACACTTTGTGATGGAATGCTAGCTGATCACATTCATGAAGTCTCAGGCATTGTAGCATTCTGGGCTCTAATTGTTACTCTGAAATAAAAACAGAAATTATCAATTAAATTCTACCAAATTAGGGATCACAATATATTTTGTTTAATGCAAGTGTGATATTAACAAAAATTGTAATTTTCAATGGGGAGTTTCATTCCACCCACCCAACCTGTGTGTATGTATAAGTATATATATATATATATATAAATATTATCTGATGATAACTTTCATATACTTTTTCAGTGATAAATTTTTTATGAATATTTGTATTGATTTTTAAGGCGTTCTGTTGCTATCTCTTTTTATAAAAGAACATGAAATATCTGTCACTATAATTTGTCATGGAATCATTTCATTCACCGAATATGACAATTACTTCTGACCAATTTCTTTGATTTGTTGTCTTTATTGCAAAACTTTCTAGGCTCTTTTCATGTGTCTGTCACATTTGGTTACCTTGCAGCAATTTGCAATAGAATCTGTCACTTGATTCATGGGAAAATGATGTCTCATTTCTAACCTGCCATGTTTTGTGTCTTTCCTAAGGAACTTTAGAAATAACAGTTCTTCCTGTGTTATATTTCTACACTATATAGCCCAAATATTGAACTTATGAACTCCAAAGAAATCGACAAATGTCTATTCTTTCTTAACTTCTGCATATAACCTAGGATATCACACGCAAGTCTTATTAAATGAATGCATCAAACTTTTTATTCATTCTAATTTTATAAAAATAAAGAATAATATTTTTTTAAAAAACCCACATTACAACCAAAAAGGTTTGCGGCACCTCTCTTCTTTTTAATATACACACTTCTCTCTTGTTGGAACCATTATAACCTCTTCATTTCATTTTATATATATATATATATATATATATATATATAAATACACACACAAGTATAGGGTTGGTGTATACAGAATAAATTCCAATAACCCAAAATATTATTCTTAAAGGAGTGCTCAATACAAAGAGTAAATATAATTTATTCAAAAATTATAACATAAACATGTTATAAAATCACTACAAAAGTAGCCATTTTGTTTCACCACTTCTGGTGTCTTATCAAGAAACAAAATGGATATTTTTGTAATGATTTTATAACATGTTTGTTATAATTTTCAAATAAATTATATATTGATGCCTATAAATATTTTGAGTATAGGGTAAAAGAATTTATTGGAAATCCGTTGTAATGTTTTGAACTTTGTACACACAGTCTGTTTCAGTTTTACTGAGTTTGCCCATTGACATTACCACTACTCCTCTACTTTTCTTTGGCTATTTTTAATATGAAGAAACTAAATATGGTGTTTGCTTAATAAACAAATAATTGACTATGCACTAAATTTTTGAATTTTTTTTCCTATACTTTGTTTTGGCATTCAATATGCAAATAAGGTGTTTCATAGTTGTCAGGAATTGAGGCAAATACTACTGACAAAATATATTGACCAAGAGACACATGGAAAAGTGGATTAACGTGTTGGTTTAAATATACTGTGTTCCCTAGCAGCTGTGAGTTTAATTCCTGTGTTTGACGGTGCTGATAAAATTACATGTGTTATTCATTGGTCAAATGATACAAAAGCTGAATATTAACTGATATGTGTTATCTTCCCTAAGCATGGAAAGTGGAATAAGAACATTCTTCCACCATGGCTTGAATAAAGTATTGGTTTGTGTCAAGATTATGTGAAGTATGATGACACACTTGAAAAACACTAAAAAGTACAACAGTCAAAAGCATAACAAACAAGATGGAGATGCTGGTCTGAATAATAAGGCATATAATGATGTTAATTCCTAATCTTAAAAATTCAAACAAAAATAGGGCTCTGATATGGATAATGTAAATGAATTGCTAAATTTTTTCCTCTACATGCATTTGAAATATGGAGAAAGAGACTGTCACTGTTCAGGAATTAAAGCCTGTATGACATACAATTGGGTATTTATATGCACTAAAATCAATACTAATGATTTTACAATAGAAAATATATAAAAAATCAGGAATAAATGAATCGTCAGTGGTCAGGAATTAAGAAAAGCACTAGTTTACCTATATATCAATGGTTCTCAACCTTTTTTGCACAATTCACACTTTTTACCATAAGCCAGATTGTCACCCCTCCCAACTTACCAAAATTATTACACTCAATAGGTTAATTCCAAATAATATGCATATATTATTGAAAATTTTCATTCTTTCCCATGTCAGTACATGTACATTTACATAGATAAATTTTATATGTATAGTTTTACAAATTTAATAGCAATAGAAAATGTTGATGAATTCTTAAACTGGAATAAATATACAGTAATTGATTTTAATTCATAACTAATTAAATATATAAACTGAAGACGTCAATAAACAAAACGTTTAATAGAATATTGGGGTATTGGAATTCAATAAACAAAATTTTGTAAATAATAAAGAAAAAGTAAGATATTTTCTCTTCCTCACTGAAACCCTGAAATTCCTTCTTGGTTGAGAAACCACTTCTCTGGAATGTTAAAATACCCATGATGCCTTGCAGTTTTATTAATATTGGTTTCTCTAAGAAATTTTTTATTAATGTTCTTGTTCCTAGGTATTATGTTTTATAATTGACAGTATATAGAGAAACTAAATTGGTATTTTGTTCTTACTATAAAGTTTTTACATAGGCATCTTTAAATATATTATTCCAATTATTATTGTTGTATAGAGTTGGTCAATTCTCTTCCGGCTTTCTGACTATTGTTGTTACAAGGATACTGCTACCCAGTCTCTACAATGCAAAGGAGATAATTAATATCGCAAAGAAAAGTTTTAAGATATATGATACACTTGGTGCTATATATATATATATATATATGTATATGTATATGTATATGTATTATAATTATTTTTTTAAAAATGATTCCATCATTATATAGGAATTACCATGTTTCAAAAACAGAAGCTAACAACTTCCAATTCAATTATAGGAATTAAATTAAAGTACCTAGTTCTGTTTCATCCTCAAGCGAATTTTGGAATAACTAATTTTGAAATTTATGGAGCTTTATAAGCATATATGTTTGTAATATTAGTTTCTATGGATATGGAGAAAACCAATCATTTTTAATAAGAGGTGGTAGGGTATTCATTTTCACTGACAACTATTGTATCAATATATTAGAATGGGAAGTTTTTAGCTTCTGTTTTGAAACATGGTAATTCCTATGTAGCGATCAAATCATATTTTTTAAAAAATAATTATAATATAGGCTGTACTTGTTAAAAAAACTTTAAAAAAATAAACAAAAATACTAAAGAACTTTGGATTATTAATCTAATGGTTCTTTCCTATTGTTATATACACAATATATATATATATATATATATATATATATATAATAAAATGAGTACTCTATAAGAAGAGTACTTGATGTAAAACAAAAATTATATAAAACAGGACCGATATAAGAAATATAGCAAAAAACAGACTCAGATATTGCTACCCAGCAATTTAGTTTCATGTGGATTCTAAGTTTGTTATACTGTATATAGAACTGTGTATCTTGTACCATGGACCATCTAATGGGTGTCCCACAATCTTCATGTAGGTCAAGAGACAAGATACCCAATTCTATATTTAGAAAATACAGAATTAAGTATCTTTTCCCTTGAAATGCCTGATGATTGTGAGATGATCGTATAACAAACTGATGTCCACATGAAATTTTAAGTCTGAGGAAGGCAGTAATATTTGAGTATTGTTTCTTTTTTTTCTTTTGTATTCTTACATACACATCACACACACTCCCAAAGAACTAAAAGATAACAAACACACACACATCCCATTCCCAGTAACCATTAAAACTGTCAAAATGACCAAGGAGGGTATTCTGAAAGTCAGAAATGTCCCATCTTCTATCTTAAAAACAATTTGAAAGAAGCCATTTCCAGGATTGAACAAAATTAATGATAAAAAATAAATGAAAACTACAGATAAAGTTCACTTTCTTTGGAAACAGG
>OZ038483.1:14844783-14912283 GCA_964036315.1 Acanthosepion esculentum
AGATGTAGAAGATATATATATATATATATATAGATATATGACAGATGTAGAAGATATATATATATAGATATATGACAGATGTAGAAGATATATATATATAGATATATGACAGATGTAGAAGATATATATATATATATATATGACAGATGTAGAAGATATATATATATATATATATATGACAGATGTAGGAGATATATATATATATATATATATATGACAGATGTAGGAGATATATATATATATATATGACAGATATAGGAGATATATATATATATATATATATGACAGATGTAGGAGATATATATATATATATATATATGACAGATGTAGGAGATATATATATATATATATATATGACAGATGTAGGAGATATATATATATATATATATATGACAGATGTAGGAGATATATATATATATATATATGACAGATGTAGGAGATATATATATATATAGGACAGATGTAGGAGATATATATATATATATATATATAGGACAGATGTAGGAGATATATATATATATATATATATATATATATATATATATAAATATAGGTAACTATACTCGTGTCGAAAAACCTTCGAACTCTTGATTTAACAACAGCCAAATCAATCACGAAGGAAAAGAAGGTTTTAAAAAAAGAAAGAGCCAGGAACATGAAAGTCTGTCGAAAATAATCGCACAGATACAGGTTCAAGGCCCAAAGAAAAAACCCCGATACGAGTAAACAACTAACTAAAGAGCTCAATACAAGCGTAGAGCAAACCTAGTCAAACCTAATGAGCCAGACACACCTACCAAGGTTTCACTTAGGCAGATCGTCTAAGTGAAACCTTGGTAGGTGTGTCTGGCTCATTAGGTTTGACTATATATATATATATATATATATATATATATATATATGACAGATGTAGGAGATATATATAGACATATGACAGATGTAGGAGATATATATATATATATATATATATATATAGACATATGACAGATGTAGAAGATATATATATATATATATATAGATATATGACAGATGTAGAAGATATATATATATATATATATATAGATATATGACAGATGTAGAAGATATATATATATATATATATATAGATATATGACAGATGTAGAAGATATATATATATATAGATATATGACAGATGTAGAAGATATATATATATATATATATATAGATATATGACAGATGTAGAAGATATATATAGATATATGACAGATGTAGAAGATATATATATATATATATATAGATATATGACAGATGTAGAAGATATATATATATATATATGACAGATGTAGAAGATATATATATATATATATAGATATATGACAGATGTAGAAGATATATATATATATATATATATATATAGATATATGACAGATGTAGAAGATATATATATATATATATAGATATATGACAGATGTAGAAGATATATATATATATATATAGATATATGACAGATGTAGAAGATATATATATATATATATAGATATATGACAGATGTAGAAGATATATATATATATATATAGATATATGACAGATGTAGAAGATATATATATATATATATATAGATATATGACAGATGTAGAAGATATATATATATAGATATATGACAGATGTAGAAGATATATATATATAGATATATGACAGATGTAGAAGATATATATATATAGATATATGACAGATGTAGAAGATATATATATATAGATATATGACAGATGTAGAAGATATATATATATATATATATAGATATATGACAGATGTAGAAGATATATATATATATATATATATAGATATATGACAGATGTAGAAGATATATATATATATATATATAGATATATGACAGATGTAGAAGATATATATATATATATAGATATATGACAGATGTAGAAGATATATATATATATATAGATATATGACAGATGTAGAAGATATATATATATATATAGATATATGACAGATGTAGAAGATATATATATATATAGATATATGACAGATGTAGAAGATATATATATATATATATAGATATATGACAGATGTAGAAGATATATATATATATATATATAGATATATGACAGATGTAGAAGATATATATATATATATATAGATATATGACAGATGTAGAAGATATATATATATATATATAGATATATGACAGATGTAGAAGATATATATATATATATATATAGATATATGACAGATGTAGAAGATATATATATATATATATAGATATATGACAGATGTAGAAGATATATATATATATATATATATAGATATATGACAGATGTAGAAGATATATATATATATATAGATATATGACAGATGTAGAAAATATATATATATAGATATATGACAGATGTAGAAGATATATATATATATATATATATATAGATATATGACAGATGTATAAGATATATATATATATATAGATATATGACAGATGTAGAAGATATATATATATATATAGATATATGACAGATGTAGAAGATATATATATATATATAGATATATGACAGATGTAGAAGATATATATATATATATAGATATATGACAGATGTAGAAGATATATATATATATATAGATATATGACAGATGTAGAAGATATATATATATATATAGATATATGACAGATGTAGAAGATATATATATAGATATATGACAGATGTAGAAGATATATATATATATATATATAGATATATGACAGATGTAGAAGATATATATATATATATATATATATATAGATATATGACAGATGTAGAAGATATATATATATATATAGATATATGACAGATGTAGAAGATATATATATATATATATATATATATATAGATATATGACAGATGTAGAAGATATATATATATATATATATATATATATATAGATATATGACAGATGTAGAAGATATATATAGATATATGACAGATGTAGGAGATATATATATATATATATAGATATATGACAGATGTAGGAGATATATATATATATATATAGATATATGACAGATGTAGGAGATATATATATATATATAGATATATGACAGATGTAGAAGATATATATAGATATATGACAGATGTAGGAGATATATATATATATATAGATATATGTGTGTGTGTATGTGACTGATGTAGGAAGATACAAGGATATATTTCACTATGAATTTATTTAATATGCATAATTGTGGTAGATAGTCTTGTCTATTTATATCAACTCGTTAGACTACAAAATATTAATTATGTATTATGAAAATGTTGTGTACATGCAGAAGATTTGATTAAACAGAAAACCTTGTAACAAAGACATCAAGAGAAAATTCTTAGACAAACAAATATGGCTGCCTTAATGAAACTCCTAGGCATCATGGTTATTCCATTTATTTTTCTCTCATTTTTCCCTGCATCCCTTTGTTCCTCTTATAATGGAGATGGGAATGCCATGTGGTTAAGTGCTCTTTTCTTGATGATGAGGAGTTTCCCATCTGTTCAACTTCCATTGCAGGGTGGTCAAAGATGGCAATGGATAATGTATTGGTAGCAGAGTGGGATCCCAGAAGAGGGACTTTGGTTAAAAACTAGACTGTGGTTACTACCACCAACCTCTTTTTCATTATACATTGGCTATATATCAGTTTAAGTGTTCATATGTAAGCAGATTTCTTTTTCTTTGATAAGTTTATTGAGACAAGCTAGATATAACTATGTAAACAATACTGAAATAAAGACAGTAAGATATGCAATCCAATATTTCATTCTATATTATTGCAAGAGTTGTGTTTTTTTATTATTTTGATTTCAGAGAAAGATTAATTTCAACTTGGTACAGTTTAAATATGTAAATCAGGATAATACAAGGGGAAAATGGTTTAAGAAAATTTCTATTTGATAGCAACAGACAGTTTATGTACTTGATAAAGCATATTTTAAAATCAGAACAGTCATCTTCAATTAGATTTAAAATATTCATTAATAGAATAATTTTAATTTTCTCTAATGGAATATTAATTATTTAAAAAGTTACTCTTAGTTGTCAGTAATATGTAATGGAATATTTCCCTTTATTGAAAATATTTAATGATTATCACCAATTCTCATAAAATGGTTATATTGAGTTTTTTTTTCTTTTTACAATGTTTACCCTGTACGAGGCCCAAGAGCCACTCAAGGTAGATGTTTACAAAATAAGAGGGGCAGTTTACAAGGATATATGTGGAAGATAACAGTTGAGACTAGACTTGAACAGGTTAAGATTGTAGTGACTGGGGAAGCATCCTCTTGGGAGTTGGATCCACAAAGCATTGTAAGCAAAGATATATAGTTGCATATTCTTAGAATATTTTATCTTTTTATCAAGTGGGGAAAGATTGCATACTTTCCCTCACTGCTAACACCAGTTCAAATTTCATAGTGACTCACCTCAGAAATTGCTGTTTCATTGCTTAAATGGGAAGACATGTCTCTGATTTGACCTGTTTTACTGCAGTAGGGAGTGTTGCCTGGAGGTTACATTGTGAACACTGGCTGGCTTTTCTGCATCTGTAACTAAAGCCAAGGAAAAATGAATTTTATGTTAGTGTTATGATAGAAGTTGCGCATAAAAAATATGGAATAATTGATTTTGCTACCTTTTGGCCATTTTCATATGAAAAATCATTTTTGAATCATATGAATTTGTTAAAGATTTGCTGTTAACAAGTCTTTGATTATTATATTATTCCCCCAGCTATGAATTAAAGAGTAGGGTAGACAGAGTTCTCTAGCCATGAGTGGCAACCAGTCTAAGAGAAACAAACAATCTGAATACCAATTTCTGTTTGAATTTCTTCAATAAGAAGTTATTATTTACAAAGAGACTATTGTCCTCATCTTTGTTGTTATTACCACAACATTTGGACAGTAAGTAATTAGAAGTTGTGGTGAATGCAGTGAAGCATGACAGCAGCAGTGTCAGAAGCTGGCAGTTTAAGTTTAATACTCCAGTTTCTACCCTCATGATTGTCCTACAATAGCATTGGCTTGTGAATGTGGTGACATAGTGATTGTGAGTTCAATCCCTGGGGCCAACTAATGCATACTTAGACTTGCTGGAAATAAAATGAGCTATAACTGAGCCATGCTAATGAAGAACAAGACAAAATAACTTTAGTCATGTTCAGCAGAACAAGAGCAATGAATTCCTGTAGGTTGAATAAATGTTCAGTTCGAAATATCTTGAAGGTTAACCTGGTCAACAAGCACCTGAAGAAGGCAAAACATTGTAATAATAAAAAAGATATTAGTTCAAATGTAAAAAAAAAAAAAGTAAATGTATGAATAATCATAAAAAAAGGCAACAGGAAAACACTCCGCTCTCTTCTCAGAAAAGTTTCATCAATTCAAAGCTAATAAAGAAAATCCTGTCCCTTTTCTTGAGTGAAGACATTGCTGAACTGTAGTCAGTTTTGTCGTCCTCGACCTAAAATTCCTGTTCAGAAATTGATGTTACAGATTACTTCAACAAAGAAGACAAATTGCAAGTCCAAACTCGAATATCAGGGGCAGAAAGAAATGTTGAGATCCCGATTTGCAGGTCCCACGTCACAAATCCCAATGCACGTAACAGTCTGAAAAATAACACTCACGTCAATGAACACAGTAGCAAAATAAACCAATTTTTTATCCCCAACTGCGTTTATTGACTGAGCACTTTTTTCATTCGTCAATAGCTGGGAGAGGACACACAATATTAGCATATCTGAAATACTTTTATGCCGACCACAACTGGCTTGTTTCTAATTTGGACATTCAGCATATCATACATAATATGTGACTTTTTTTCTCGGTAAGTAACTTTCTTTTTTGCCACATTTTCCATCGTAGAATACACGCGACATGCTGTCACTTGGTTTGACAAGGTAATTTACTATTTTCTTCACTACAATATGGCCATTTTTGATAAGCTTTACTTCAGTTTCACACTAAGAATCCTTTTTGTGTGTGTGCCTGCTTAAGGAATTGTTTGTTGATATTTTTTTTACTATAAGAAAATCCCTTTACCATTAAGAACAATTATTTAATGAGGATGTTAATAATTATTACACTTCTATCATCATCATTGTTAATAATGTTCTATCGCCATGACGATCAGCTTCTTATAGATTTACAGATTGTCATCCGATTTCTGTAATAATATAACTCTGTGGATTTACCCACTTGTATCCGGAAGTCTTTAAGTTAGTTACTGAGATCATTTAATTGGATAAATTTTCCACCTAATTTCGCAGGTTACTTTTAGTGAGGGGAGAAAGCTCTCTAGAACTAGAGGGAGAAAAGTATTTATGCAGCCATCCAATTGCCTACTGCTGGCTCCAACACAGTTGGCAGGGATACAAGTTCATGGTTTTATGACCTAATGAACTCTCTGGAATCTCTGACTTTCTCACTGTCTTTCACAGATTTAACTCAAGAGAAATATACTTTTACATTCTTGTATCCAAAGAATTAGAGATCACATATATTCTAGCATTTCTTTCTCATTCTTTGATTTCTACCCACCCTCTCTCTCCATATATATATATATATATATATATATATACACACACACACAAAAGATAGCATCAGATTAATGAATGACAAAACAAAATTTTGTGATGCATTTTGTCATATATATATATATATATATATATATATATATATATATATATATATATATACACGTCATCCACAGACAGACTGTTTTGCTATATCACAGCTCATTAATTTGGTTAGATGTCTGGTTGCCTCTAACTAGGATTGAAACCTGGCTGAATTGGTGTCAGTCGGAGATTCTACCCCTAAGCTGGAGGTGAAGTTAAGTGTATTTATTTTTAGATAAACACACAATGCCTGAAAGAACTCAATTCGCTTTACTAAAGAGTCTTGTATTATTAGTCATAATAGTCACTGTTTACAAACTCACATTTCCTCCCTAGAGAGCTTACATTTTTCAGGAGCATATATATTGTCATCCACACACAGACTATTTTGCTGTATCACAGCTCATCAGTGTGGCTAGATGTCCGGTTGCCTCTAGCTAGGATTGAAACCCAGCTTAATTGGCGTATATATATATATATATATATATATATATATATATATATATATATATATATATATATATATATATATGTATGTGTGTGTGTGTGTGTGTGCAGGGCTGGTGCATACTATCCCACCCGGTCAGTGATAGGCCTGATTGAGACCCTTAGGCAGTGTTTTGTGGTCATCTCTATCTTATCAACATTAGCTTTTTTTCTACCTACACTGATATATGTTACAAATTAAACTAACCACAACTACTAAAGAATGAAAAAATTTTGCAGATTTTTAAGTCATTCTGGAGTCTTTTTTTAAATTTTTGTCCTAATCTGTGAAGTCTTGAAAATAAAACTACCATATATACTCGTAGGTAGGTTTCACTTTTTTACCAAAAATTTCACAAAATATTAGGGGTGTGACCTATCCACTCAACATAAATGTAAAACAACACTATCTTGTCAACATGATTTCTGAGAAATGGGAAAAGATACCCATAAACACTAAAGCTGTGGATTCAGTTCTGAATGAATTTTAAAATTAACTTTATATATAAGTAGATAAGTACATTTTTCTTCTGCAATTATTTCTCTTTTTTTTTTTTGTCGAGTTGACTTGATATAAAAATAATATGCGGTAAATATAAAAATACAGGTACAACAGTTACTTACTTTTGTTTACATGATGATTGACAAAATGTATTTTAACTGCAAAAGTGTATTAATAATTTTTTAAATAAGTTGAATTGAATTAATAAGTTTTGAAATGAAGATAAAAATAAAGGTAGATATCTGATAATTTTTATGTTTAAAAAGGGCTATGTAACTCCCCAAATTATAGTGCGACCTATCTGCGAGTCAACAGTAAATCATCAATTATTAAGCCATAAAGTAGTGGTGTAACCTATCCGGTGGGGTGACCTAACCACGAGTATATACAGTATATGAAGTTCTCTATTTTTATCTATATTGTTGAATCTGTTAAAATTATTCAACTTTTTAACAAGAAAAATCTCAAGTTGATTTTAAAAATTGCTGCAAAACATTGATTTATTTAAGATGAATGATCTATTCTGACATGTCTCTAATTTGTATTTAGATACATTGTACTTATTTTCAGTATTTTTGGTTGAATTGTTCAGCTGTATTGCCTATGATTCATTATTGCACATACTTCGGTTACAATAAAATTTGTATTTTATATGAATCCTTCTGAAAATTGAGATGTAGTAGAGTGGGAGGTTCTGTATCATAGATTCGGAGGGTAGGGGCACAAGACCTTTGCACCAGCCCTGTGTGTGTGTGTGTGAAAAAATTTGATATACACTGGACAGATTAAAGGCAAGAGGGAAAGAGGAAAGCACTGTCTAGCAAACTTGAATAAATGGATGGCAGAACAAGGTTTAGAAGAGATAACAAAAAGACAAAATTTATTAAGAGCTACAAAGGATAGGAAATTGTGGAGAGCCATGATCGCGAAAAATCCTGAAGGGACATGGTACATAGAAGAAGAAGAATGATCTTGAATAAATGGAGTGCAGAACAAGGTTTTGGAGAGATAACAAAAAGACAAAATTTATTAAGAGCTACAAAGGATAGGAAATTGTGGAGAGCCATGATCGCCAAAAATCTTGATGGGACATGGTACATAGAAGAAGAAGAATGATCTTGAATAAATGGAGTGCAGAACAAGGTTTTGGAGAGATAACAAAAAGACAAAATTTATTAAGAGCTACAAAGGACAGGAAATTGAGGAGATCCATGATCGCTAACGTCCTAAAGGAACATGACACACAGAAGTTTCATAAAAATTATTTAAGTCCTACTATTTAACGCATAGATGGGTGAAGAAGTGGTTTCATACCTTTTCGAAGAGTATTAGTACGCAAGTGAATGTAATGAAACCAACAGCTTTCTGATTTCTAATTTTGAGCCATTATTCATCTCACCATCCACACATCCAAGCTTACAGTACCTAGTATTCCCAAGTAGTCACCCATCTAGGCGTGACCAGGTTCAAAATTGCTTAACTTCGGTGATCAGACGAGAACTGGTGTTTCACTGTGAAATGTCTGTAAGTCATATTAAGGTATGCTATATTTATGGGTCAGTCAGTCAGTTGTGTGCCATGCATGATACACGCTTAGGCGATCATGTATCTTTTGATACATGACTGATGAGGCAGATTTTTTCTCACACTAGTTTGCCATTTCTTTCTGCGGTAGACCAGTTGCCATCCAAGGCTATAGAACCTGGTTTGTCCTGCTATTTACCCATAGCTGTGGGGAGAAGAGGATTCATGCTTTTCCCAAGGGTATTAGCATGTAAGTGAATGCAATGGATTCGACTGGAATTTGAACTTGGCTTTCTGATTCAACAATCTGAGCTGCTATCCATTCCTCCACTGTTACACTTTTTGGGTAAAAGTGCTCAATATCAAGGATAGTGCATGTAAATATAAACCTAGCAATCTTTAGATCTGAAGATTGTGTTCAAGCATGAAACAAACTGTCATTACTTGGAGTTGATCATAGTGTGCACATGTGTGCATATTGTGGCAGCAATCCCTCCGTTATACCATTTTTGTTAAAATGACTAATACGGTACTTTTGTTAACTTTACTATTGCATTTTTCTTGTATGCAAACAAGAGATTTCTTTTTTGAACTTTGTGTTGAAATTGTCCAAATTGTTGTTTGTCCCAAGTACTTGTGACATTGGCATTCAGTAATTTTTTTGTTTTTAATCTTGATAATGCTGTAACATAATTTGTATTAGTTTCTTTATATTAGTTTGACACAAGGCCAAATAGGGAGGTAGGGAGATTTTGTTGTAAGAGCCAGAACTTTAAATGCTGATTTTTTTCAAGGCAACCAAGCTGGTTCTTCTCACTTGGAAGCTTGGTGCAACACAATCTACCTACTTCTAATTAAGTTTAATAAATATTCAGTGTATGAAAAATCTCTTGTTATTACCTTGTCTGCCCAAAGTAGCTGCTATATCTCTTGTTAGCATTGTTAGATGTTTGTAAGTGTTAGCCTACTGTCATTGTGCACTTAGAATTCACACTTTGCAATCCATTATTTGTGCTTGTCCTTTTGAAATCTAATGCACCAACATTCCTCTCCCTCAAGGTGTCCATTACTCATGGTTTGTGTGTCAAATATGCCGCCTTTGGAAGTTTCTTGATTTGCTTGGCCCATCTGATAGAAGCAGCTGAAGAGTCAATATTTATATTATCCATAAGGAACTTGGCCTTGAATTGATCTTTTTTCATTTAAGGTACACTATGCTCAGATTCACTTGTATATTTGTTAGATGTTTGTCTCTCTCTGTCTCTCTCTCTCTCTCTCTCTATATATATATATATATATATATATATATATATATATATATATATTTAACAATTGGGTGCACACAACATACTTTCAATATAGACACTGTGTGCATGCACATGCATATATATATATATATCTCACACCAGATTGTCAGTTCTCTCCCAGAAACCCTAATTGCAGTCTACATAGCATAGCTGCAGCATAAACCACAGGTTGGCTTGGTAGGTGTTGAACAAATAAATGTGCCTAAGCTGATGTTTGCAACAAGGATTAACTCTCCTCACTAGCAGACGGGCATATTCAGAACCAAGTAACCACCTCTCTCTCTCTCATATATATATATATATATATATATATATATATATATATATATAGTGTGTGTGTGTGTGTATGTACAGTGAGGTTGAATCAGTAAGTTTGTAGCTTAAGTTATTAACTGGATTTCATATGTTTATTTATATGATTAATGGTGAACAGTCATCTTGCATAAAATAAATACTTTTTCATTGTGTAACTAAAAAGTATATATCTAATTTTAAGCTAAAATTTATCACAAGTAATTTAAGAACAATAAGAGATTTAATCGGCACAAAATATATTAACAACATTAAGTAGAAGCTAGGAATTTACACAAAAAATTGCAAAACAACCTGAGAAACATCTAGAAATTAATCACGAACGTGAAATGGGACTTTTCACAGAACCAAACATAAACATAAGGGGGGGGGGGAGTTTTCACAAAACAATACTCGGTGCATTCGTTGTTGATCATCATATGGCTGAACTAGTTTTCAACTGAATGCACTTTTTAGATTGTTATTAAGGCAAAAATATATTGAAAGTGCTATAGATGGCATGATGCTTGCAACTGCTGCACTTACAATGCAACATGTGGCTATTAAGTGCCTGTTCTGCACATATAAGAATGTCGTTTCATCATAATTAACATTGAGCATTGCTATCCCATGTATTTTCCCATATGCACAGTTCTCTGAAATGATTATCTCACACCTTGAAGGCCCACAATCTGACCCTTCCCAGATGACTCTAATTGAACAAAAGGAGCACCTGTGCAACTCCATGGTATGACACCAGCTTATACTGCACTCTTTTATCGCAGTATGCATCATCATCTAAGGGTTAGACACAGGTGGTGCATTAAAGATGGCTGAAGACTTTGAAAAAATTTGTTATAATATTTACCTTACCCAGGTTCAAAGTTGGTGTTGTCTTTGAGGATATTGTAAATTTATTTCTTTTTTCTCTCTTTGTGTGTGTGTGTGTGTGTGTGTGTTTATATTTACACTTTAATGTGAATGTCAGAAAATCACACTGAAGTGTGAAACTGATAGTTACCATGCAGTGATGATTCTTTATCTTTGTTATTTAGTAATATTCCCCTATAAATATAGTACATTTTAATATATATATACATACATATACACATACACCACATTTTCTTTATACACATTTGGTCAGATTTTAGTATTTGGCTACAGTTACCTTCCACATTGTCATAATGTAACATCCCTGTCTCTTTTCTATAAACATTTTCATGGTAATTATATTCTGATGGGCCTTCCACTTTAGTACCTTGACTTTATGAAACTAAGCATACTACTAGATTAGCAGCAAGGTGTCATCATTTTACAGTTGAAATGGCTAAATTTAACCGTAAGTTTTTGCTAAGAGTTTCCTCTCTTGCACTTCTCGCTTGTGGAACTCTCTTCCAGCTTCTTGTTTCCCAGTCAACTTTGATCTTAAATTTTTAATGCAATGTCAATCATTATCTTGTGCTCCCTTAATTCCTGTTCTTTTATTGTTCTTGCTATTTCATAATGTTTTCTTTTTCTCATATTCTCTCACACTCAGTAACCTCTTTCTGCATCTTAGTGGCTTTATTGTCTTGCTTGCTATGAAAGGATTAAAAAAAATAAAGAGGATTAGAACTTTTCAGCAGTCCTTCATACCCCTCCACATACATACACACACACACACACACATATATATATATATATATATATAAGCTTTTTAAATTTTTCTTGTCAGTCATCTTTAATAGAACTTGTATAAAAGAGAGATTGCTTCCCAAATACACAATTTTTGTGCTTCTATAAATATGTATTTTGAGCACACCCCCCTCTATCAATAATGGCAAACAACCAATTAAGGAAAAAAATTGTTTTTGTTTTTTATATTTTCCTTAGGGAGAGAATTTTGTCAATCTTATCGATATTGGAATTATTGTTTGGTTTGGCTGGATGACAAATATGTTCACTGTCTCCAAAATAACAATATAAATTATGAAAAAACAACTTATAATAAAAAAAAAAATAAAGAATACGTGCAGAAAAAAAGGTAATTGCACGTATATGTAATCATTGAGACCTATCGACCACTCCTTTTGCTTATAGGTTTCAATATCTATTTGTGACTCATTGTACTGTCTTTGGTAATTTATCTCCCTTATATATATATATAAATATATATATATATATATATATATATATATATATATATATAATTGTCATTATTACTGTTTTTAACCCAATTTCATTATTGCTGTTTTTTTATCCCAATGCTTTGGATCAATAGACTGACCACCAGAATAAATGGGTAAGATTGGAAATCAAGATGCAACTTCTACTGAGACTAGAATGTCCATTCCATATGCCAGAATGCCATCTTTTTATCTGCTTTACCTTAATCATTTTGGTCACAAAACCATCAGTGGTATTGAAAGATGAGCACCATTTAGAGAAAGGTGACAGTAACCAAAGTCTGGAATCCCAAAGAATGATGTGACAAAAAGCAAAAGATAAATTGGGATGAAATAAATGATTCCAAATTACCTGAATGCCACCAGACATTGACTAACACTATATAAAGGTTTGATGAATCCATTTAATGTTTCTTTGATGAGTTTTCCATTTGGCAATGACTTAAAGTTGCATAAATGTTAATATGTAATTAAATATATCCTATGGAATGTATTTCTTTATTTCACGCTTACAGCCATATCCCATTGAAACACTGGTTCTTGTTCACTCATCAAAGTTAAGCAACATTGAGCTTGGTCAGTACTTAGATGGGTGACCACTTCAAAATACCAAGTGATGTAAGCTTGGATATACAGGTGGCGTAACTATGGGTTAAATGGTAAAAATTGTATCTGAACAAACATTATTATCTCCTAAATACTGTTAATACACTATTCACTGGAAAAAGTAATTATGCTTACAACCCAAAGATATGTTTTGACTTTAAATAACCTATAAAAGGTTGATAAACCATAAAAAAACAAATTAATCAATCTTTATTTCATCAAAACTTTGACTTTAGATATTGTGAAAATGATATGGATAATTTTTCTGATGAAATAGTCATCATTAGAATGGAAATAAGTGAGTGTCCAGACATTTGTATATTAACCCAAAACCTATGAAGCCAAAATGGACAAACAAATGGGAGATTACCAAATGCCAATTATAATCAAAATGTATTTTGACCTCCTTTTTGAAGATGTCTAAAATCTTGGCAGTAATTGTCAAAAGAGGTAGAGTGTTCCACTCATTCACCACCCACTGGGAAAAAGAATATTTTTGTCTCTTCCTATGATAGGACAGCAGTTGAATTTTTAATGGATGTCCTCAGGTGGATTTATACTGGATTTTAATAAAATATTTCTTGAAATCAATGTTACCAGTTGAATTTACTCTTCTGAACAAATCAAATCAAGTTTAAGACATTTAGTTTCAAGTGATAAAAGGCCCAAACTTTTAAATAAGATGTAAGACATATTTTTGATTTTAAGAGTAATTTTACTAAAGTGTTTTTGTACTTTTTTTAGCTGTTGTATATTATGCTTTTAATATTTTCTATCGAAAAAAGTTCTGTTCAAATACTGTTTTTTTAAAAAAAAAAATTTTCTTAAATCTCTAAACCATTTAGAACAGTGTGTAGTTAACTAATTTGTGGTAACAAATTTCTTTTGGGAATATATTGTAAATAGACAGGTAGAATTGTAAAGTTTTTATTTCAGTGCAGTTTGTCAAATATTCAAATATTCTAATCTCATCAAACAAGTGACAAACGTTTTTATATGTGTATGTTGAAATGTCTCATTGTATGAAAATTATTTACTATTTGGTGACAAATTTTAGTTTGAATGAAATTAATGTTAGTAATTGTTTTACATTTTCCAAACGAGTTAATGTAATTATTATTGGCTGATGATGGTTAATTATCAGAATGTTTGTTTTCAGAAGAAAATAATCTAATATGTGGTAATAAATATATTGCAAACACTGAAAATCGAAATAAGTTTGTAGCCTTATCATATCAAATCCCCAAAATATGAATGAAATATGAAATAAATAAATGCAAGTGTTAAAATCTCCAGACATTAATTAATCAGAATTTGATTAATAATCAAGAAATGACGGCTGGTTTTATTTTTTTGGTGGTTTTGTTCCATCATTCTTAGAATATTCTTAAAACATTGGTTCTTTTATGCGCAGTGTTCCATCAGGATGCGGTTAAGCGGTTTGTATTTTTAACATCATCTCCCCACTCCCTGTTCTACCATTAGCTTGTTAGGTAGGTTGGTCATGGCTCTCCACAATTTCCTTTCCTTTGTAGCTTATAGTAGTGTTTGTCTTACTGTCCTTCTTACTTGTTGTTCTGCCCTCCATTTGCACAAGTTTTGTTATAGAAGTTACAACTCTTATCTACAGTATGTCTTGTGAGTGTCAAATTCCCCAAACCCTCTTATTGTGTGTCCTAGAAATTTCAACTGCCTTTTTCTAATACTAAATACAAGTGTCTTTTTCATTCCAATTTTCCTTAACACCTTCTCGTTGCTCGCATGTTCTGTCCATGGTATTCTTAGCATCCTTCTGTAGAACCAACATCTTTGTTGTTTAAAGTCTCATCTTCACCTGTGAGGAAATTGTCCAGCATTCATTGCCATATAGAGAATTAGATATCACATTGCGCTTCAGCACTCTTTTCTTTGTTTCTAACAAAATTTTCATATTTCTTCATACCTTGCTTAGTTTTTAGAAAGCATCTTTTTTGGTTACATTTTTAATAAGTGAAGAACGCAACTTAAAGACAAAGAAAGATAAATGTTGCAATCTTTGTTATGAAGAAAGAATATGAAAAATAAACAGTTTTAAAATTAAAAATTGAATTGATTTGTTACTGTTCTCTACAAATTTTATTGTTTTAAAGGTTAGTATGACAAAAATAAAATAGATTCAAAACATCAGTTTGTGTCATGTCTTATAAGGTTGAATTGGATCCAAGAAATGGTTAGGAAATAAATGTGAGCAAAAGTTTGCAGCATCTTTTAGAAACTTGAGACTGAAAACAATGTTGCCAATTTGTTGGACACTCTTAATATTCCCACATTTCTGGCATCCAAATGAAGTGGCCATGATTCTGGATTCTGTCAAAATAGCAAAACTGATTTTTCTGTTTCTGTCATTAATATAAATAAAAATGATCCTATACCAACACAACACGTTTTTGTTTACTCATTATTGTGTAGTATCGAAAGTATTTTCCATTTTTTTTTTTTTTTTTTTGAGAGGCATTTACTCTAAAGATTATTTCATGTATATATATACCCGCTATTTTATTATTATATTTCCTTTGATTTCTGTTGTATACATATTTCCTCCCGAGTCCCAACCAGAGACCTAAGGTCAGAAATGGCTTCATGACATTCTCCACTAAGCATTTAAAAAAAAAAAAAAAAAAAGCCCAAGATCACACATTTTACAATTTTACATAGATAAACTCCTTTGTAATGTGTGAGTTGTACTTGTGAGTACAAATTTTTGTACTTCTTTAAGGCTTGGGATATCAGGAACCTCTTCAGTGAGTCTATCCGACCTTTTTACAATCAATCTGAGGGCTCCAACTACAACTGGAATTGTTGATATCCTTATTTTTGAGATTTCCACTTCAAGATCCTTGTATTTTGATAGTTTCTTGAAGCTCTTCAAAGATACAGATAGCAAGGACTGCCATGTCAATAAGGAGGCACATTCTGTTATGGTCTCTGATCACAAAATGTCTAGGTGATTAGTTTTGATTATTTTGTCTTTTTGTAATGTAAAGTCTTATGAAGTTGTTACAGATCCTATAACTGGATCCTGGTGGTGTTCATACCAGTTTCTTGCAGTTTCCTTTCCATAATAGCTGCAGATTTTCCAATGCAGATATTGGCCCACTCTATCATGCCAAGTTTTATATTCAGTAGGTGCCAATACCGTGCAACCTGATTCAAGATGGTCAATTGTGTCTTGATATTTATCACAGGATCTGCATTTCAGGTCAACACAATTTTTCAGTATGTTTGCTTTGGTAATTTCTAGTTAGCAAGCATTGGTCCTGTGCAGCCATCATCATCATCATCATTATTATTACATATTATTTCATCATCATCATCCTTATTATTACATACAGGCCTTCAAAACATTTTCATTTGTAAATTGGAAAATTATAATTCCACTGTATTAACATTATTATTATTATATATTAAGTTTTTCTCTAAAACTTAATTCATGTACATACATATGTACACCCTTGTGATTGTATCAGATTTTCATCATGCCCAGACACTATTATCTCAACTGTCAATTAGTTGTCCTACAGCCATTGTCTGCAGTGGACATTACTCCAAGGAAGTGTATGAAAATTGTAACTCTGCACAAACCCACTGGCAAGCCTTACCAGTGAGCAAATCAAAATACTATAGACTGGCCTGGAAACTCTTGATTTAAATCCAATCGAGAATCTGTGGTCAATCTGCAAGGAACGACTTTGTGGAATGGACATACACAGTACTAACATGCACTGGAGAAGGTTTCATTGGAAAAATATGAAAAAGTAAATAATGGAATTATTCATTTTGTTTTAATTAATTTGCATAAGGGTGTACATGCATAAATATAATCTCAGTATTATCTTATAATCGAAATTCTTTTTATAAAGAAATGGAATTATTTGTCTTTGAAATTTTTGATTATATTTATTAACACATGCAGAGGAAAATTAATTCGGAAATTTTCAGTGTTGAATACAGAGGAACTTTAAGTTGAAGCAATCCTGTGTCATGTTACCATAGCAATGGAATAACTTGAATTAATGTGGGTACATTAGGTACCTACTGGGAATATGTGTCACTGGGTTAAGACATTGTTAGATGAAGTTAAAGACAAAATAATCACCAAGTCTTTAAAGATGTCTGGAACCAGAAATACTTTCAAGAGGTCTGGAACAAAAATGACTTTAGCTGGTGCCCAAGATGCAATCTTTTGAACATTTTCAGCAAAAAGACAATTGTCATGAATTTTCAGAAATCATATTTTTATTTTCCTAATTTATTTTCTTTTGTGTGAATATATATATATATATATATATATATATATATATATATATATATATATATATATATATATATATATATATATATAATCAGGTGTAACAGCAAAACTGTCCAAATAGTGCCACACCAAAATTTGGCCAAGTTTGCTGTTACACACGATATATTACTTAAACATTATTTTTAGTAATAAAAATGTCAGATTAATAAATGCATTGATTCTATATATATATATATATATATATATATGTTTATTTTTATACCTATACTATAACTTTGGCAGTGTTAAAATAAAAAATTCAATTTGTAAATAAAATATTTTTATATTACACAAACTGATATTTTTGGAAAAAAAAAAATTAATAAAAAAAAAGAAAAGACTAAAAACATCGATACTGCTTGAAAATAATCAACCAGCACCACAATATCTAACCAAAAGATAAAACACTGACAGAGTACCTAAGTCAGTATGTAAAAGTGCTCAATATACTAAGCATAATTAGAATACCTGAAGAGTCAGAACCTATCTACCATGGTTGCATCTACTGGGTCATCAAGATAATTCCGACTCAGAATTATCTTGATATGGTAGGTGAAACATAGAGAGATAGGTTCTGGCTCTTTAGGTTATATATATATATATATATATATATATATATATATATAAAGTGAACATAGAAGTCAACACTTAGAGGCGACAGTCTGTTTCATGCTAGTGCAATCGTCAGGCAACTAGCATGAAACAGACTGTCACCTCTAAGTGTTGACTTCTATGTTCACTTTTATATTTACACACGCTCTATCTCTGATATTGAGCACTTTATCCCATAAATATAGCACACTTTAAGACTATATTTCTTCATATATATATATATATATATATATATATATATATATATATATATATATACATACATACACACACACATGCTCTGTCCCTGATATTGACCTTTTTTACCCATAAATATAGCCTACCTAAAAAGTAAATTTTTATCATATTATAATATCAGTGGAGCAATGCATAGCAGCTCGGATTGAAGAATCAGAAAGCCGAGTTCGAATTCCCAGCTATGGGTAAATAGCAGGACAAACCGGGTTCTATAGCCTTGGATGGCAACTGGTCTACCGCAGAAAGAAATGGCAGCCCACTGCAGGAAAAAAAACTGTCTCGTCAGTCATGTATCAAAAGGTACTTAAGCATGTATGATACATGAGACATAACTGAACTGATAATGTGTGTGTGTGTGTGTGTGTGTGTGTGTGTATGTTTCTATTTGCCAATTTTAATTTTATTTCTTTGTTATATTAAATTCAGTCGTCTATTTTGGAAGCATAAAAACAATGACTAAATGAAGAGTAAAAGAAAAAAGCTGATTGTCATTGTCTTTTAGTGAATATAATTAAATATTATTCAGCAACTGAAGCAGAAAAGATTACTGAGAGGAAGGTAGAAGATCAAGGTTCAAGCCTAGAAGCATTCTGGCTTGCAATATCCAACTTTTTTTTCCCCACTTTATTGAAAAAGAGGCAACTGTATACCTGACCTGTTTATTTTGTTTCGCTTCACACATGTCCATTGCTTCACAATTAGGTATCTTGCTAGATTTTAGCATTTGGCATATTTGCCGTTCTTTTGTTGCTAAAAGTAGAGAAAAGGAAGAGTGGGGTGAGGAGGATGGAGTTGGGGGGGGGGGGTTAATGGCTAAAAGCGTTATCTTTACTCCACCCACTTTGTCTCCTTCAGATTTTCTGTCTTAAAGAGGCATTGTTCTGAATTGTCAATGCACAGAGCTGACTGGAAGTGTTTTTTTTATTTTTATTTTTTATTTTTAAACTATCCATTTTTTATCCTCCCTAAGGGCAGCTTAGGATCTCCCTCCATGTTAGATATTTTATTTTTTTTGTCATCCAACAGTTTATTGTTTGAAAATACGAAGTTTCTCATTTATTCCAATTATTTGTGAATTTTTCTATTCAAAGTAACAATAATTTCTTTTTGCTGAAGTGTAAGAATAAAAAGTTTTTTTTAATTCAAACAAAAAATTAGTTTTCTTCAAATATATGATCCATCTGATATTTTTTCTTTTTATTTTGTTTTGATGTTTGTTTTTTTTAATTAAGATTATCAGAAGTACCCAAATATGCTTTAGCCATAATAATATTTATTTATTTTTATATTTTATTATTTTTTATTATTTTTATTTATTTATTTTTATTTTTTAAATTATTTTTTTCATATTTTATCTATTTGCTATTTTTTATTTTATTTATTTGTTATTTTTTATATTTTATTTTTTATTATTATTATTTTTTTTCCAAACTTTTTGCAACACACTTGGGAATTCATAGCACAAGAAGCCCTTCCAAAAAAAAAATTCTGATCATTTCGTCAGATTTTAGGAACTGGACTGTATCTGGAACTTTTCTGTACCATTACCTTATTTTATTTTATCATATGTGAAAAGGTGTGTGTGTTTGTTTCACTGGAGGCTTTCTTTTTATTTCAAATCTATATTGTTTCCTAACAACCAAATAATAATAATTTGAGTTGCAATAAAATCTTGGACAATTCAACCCCCTTCTTTGTATGTTTCAGCTTTGATAAGGTGTATATTCCATGAGGAAAATAAAAAAAACAGTCATTGATGAACAGAGACTGGATCATCTGAAAAGTTGATAACACCAAGTAAATGAAGGAAGGGTTCAATTTTCCAAATGATTCTTCTCAAAGCTTCTGACAATACAAAGAAAATTAAAATGAAAAATATGTGTAAAAAAAACAAAAAAAACGCTATCAGAAATACCCAACCTTGCTTGTGTTTGTAAATATGTAAAATAAATACAATCCCATGGGTTCACTGTATTTTGCATCACTTTAAAAAGCAATTTTGTAATTGTTTGGTCTGGGAATTCATTTAGAACTGTTAAAATTAATATTAAAAAAAATAATAAAATGCAGACATACATAAAAATTTAGCTTTTTTTTTTTATATCTAGATTATAATGTCAGAATCTAAGAGTGTCACCATGGTAAATTAGACAATATAATAAAATCTGGTCTCACCTACCTTTTGTACTATTTAGAAGGATAGTTAATAAACCATCTTAGAATTTTAACCCCTTGCGTGCTAGTGGTTTCCAGCCTTGCTTGGGGTGATAAGCTTAAAAAAAAAAATCTAGCCATAATTCATGAATACCATATATAAGTATAGTGTGAGTTTTTATGATCAGGTAATTTTTTTTTTTTTTTTTGAAGATGTTAAAAATCATATATTTTTAGTGACCGGTTGCACCATACACTGGCAAATGTTTCAAAACACATCAGCTTATTTAAATTTCATTGATTGGTTTGTGAAATTGAAGTCCTCTTTTGGGATTACCATCAGCTGCCTCATTATATTCTCCTTAATTTTGTCAATGTTTCTACAGCACCTGCTGAGGGGTGCTGACAGAATTGGATGAGGTGATACCTTGCCATAAAACCCTGCATAAGACATGAAGAATCCATTCACTTGGTTCTTGTGATTTGACAATCAAAGTATACAAGGTCACTCAATGGCATCTTGCTGCTAATGAGTAACTCTGTCAGTGAGTGTCTCATCATGCATAAGGTCCTTTCCAGTTGCCACACAATCAATTTTAGAAATATTCAAAATGGCTAGCTTTATCCTGGAGAGATGTATTACATATGTCAATTATTAAATGTTGATTAACTTTTATTTTAACCAGTACATTTAATTGTTAAAATATTGAATTTTATAAAAGCACAGCCTTTCTTATAAATGTGTCTCCATTATCTGAGCAAACGTTTATCCCATTTTCTCAAAGTAAAGTTCTTTTCATTGTATAAATCTTTTATACCAAAAAACAAAAAAAAAACAAAATTATGAATGGAAAAAATATCCTTACTGTTGAAGCTTTCTGGTTTTGGAAATTGTAAATTATTTTTTGTCATTATTTTTCCCCTCCCTGCAACTGTTTTGCTGATAATTAGCTGAACGAGGCAGTAAGCAGTTGTTCCACCAGGAATTGCTGTTATTACCATAATGATGAGGGTACATTATTTGGAATGTCTCAAGCATGAAGGTCTTCAGTGAGAGTGTTGGGGAAAAATCTGGCATCTCATCACACTAGAAATTCAAGAAAATAATATCCATTGTCCGATTGGCCATTCCAATCATTTATGTTTTATCAGGTTAATCGGTCAGCAAAGTGAGTGGTTTTAAGCAAACAGGCATTGAAAGAGGCGCAAATTGATCCATTTATGTGCGGGTAGCGTAGAAAGTAGAATCAGCGAGATGTGATCCACTGTGATCTGTTGCGTTCACTTTCACACTGATGTTCTTGGGGGAAAAGCATGAATCTATACCTCCCCCACCCCAACACTAGCTATAAGCTAAATAGCAAAATAGATTTTAGTTTTGGATGGCAATCACTCGAAGGGAAAATCTATTCTGAATTTTAAAATATTTACTACAGAATTAAATTGTTTATGATTTTTTACTATAATGTGCATTGTTTGTGGTTTTATATTTTAACCAGTATATCGAATTGCCGAAATATGGGCGCTTCGACGTTTGTGTAATGATTAGCACATAATGAGAGTGCTCTTCAATGCGTGACCCATACGTGCTGCCTTGTTCCGCATTTAAGCTACCTTAATTGTTAAAATATTGAATTTTCTCTAAGTGGAGTTGCGCTTAGAATTGGAAGCCTCTGTTTTTCTTCCATACCGTATATACTTGAAGCCGACTTCAAGTATAATGCGAACCTGATTTTTATTTATTTATTTTTTTGTATAAATTTTAACTCCTCCAGAAAAAAATATCTGTGTATAGTGCAAACAGTCACTGAAAATGTGTAATTTTTAACCTCTTCAAAAAAAAAAAAAACCTGTGTATAGTGAGACCCTTTATTTTTGTGTAAAAAAATTATCAGAAATATTCTCAATATACTGAAGTATATACAGCAAATCTTTTTTTTTTTTTTCTTTTTCAGATAAAAACAAACTTATGAATGAAAAAAAAAAAAACTGAACGTTTAAGTTTTGGGAAATTGTAGATTATTTTTCATCATTATTTTTCCCCTCCCTGCAACTGTTTTGCGGATAATTAGCTGAACGAGGCAGTAAGCAGTTGTTCCACCAGGAATTGCTATTATTACTATAATGATGAGGGTAAATTATTTGGAATGTCTCAAGCATGAAGGTCTTTGGTGAGAGTCTTGGGGAAAAATCTGGCATCTCATCACACTAGAAATTCAAGAAAATAATATCCATTGTCCGATTGGCCATTCCGATCATTCATGTTTTATCAGAAGAATCAGCAAAGTGAGTGGTTTTAGTGGATGAGCATTGAAGGAGTGGGGGCACAGATTGGTCCATTAATATCAACTTGCATGAACGCGGGGATTTTAACACTGCCCCCCCCCCCCCCAACGACTCTTTCCTCTTAGCATATTCTCTTCTGGTCATATGCGTAGATTATTTCTCCTTGAATTGCCACGTTTTTCAATTCTCTGCATTTTGCCTGTCTTTCTTTCCAGCTCAACCCATCACTTTCCTCTGAACTGCTCCCAGTCAGAATTCTTCTACTACAATAATTTTCATGCTTCATTATACCAAAATATTAGTTGCAAGATCGTCCTTAAAAATAACCCCACTTTTTTTTTTATTGTTGATTTAAAATTCCATTTACCCTACAATGTGCCGGTCAAGACCTTGTATGAATGTGTGTTATTTTTTTCATTTTTTTTGTCAAAAAGTAAAGACAATCAATCCAGAAATATGATTGAAAAAAAAATAGAAACTTAGCTTTAAAATATATATATATATATATATATATAGTCAGAGATTTTGAACACTTGAGAGAGAGAGATATATATATATATAGTCAGAGATTTTGAACACTTGAGATAGATATATATATATATATATAGTCAGAGATTTTGAACACTTGAGATATATATATATATATAGTCAGAGATTTTGAACACTTGAGAAAGCGCATAATTTAGCCAAAGAACATTCTGTTTATGCTCATCCTCTATTGCTGGTTTTACATAACCATGATATCGTGGGTATGATTTATTGAAAAATACATCAAGACCGCCATTTAATATCACGATTATATGCATACATTTAAAATTTGCTATCTTTATAGGGGTAGAGTGCTCAGTGTCAGATGGAGTGTTTATAGATGTATAGTGTGTGGACATAAGAATCAACACTGCATGATGGCTGTTCATGTCTTGACTTGAAGATCACATTGTAGTGTGAAACTGACAGTCATCATTCAGTGTTGATTCATATGTCTACACTGTATTTATCTACCTTTTTATTTACTTATTTATTTATATATAATATCATAATCATCTGATGATTGCTGTTTTTGCTGTGCAGCTCAAAGTAATAGTTAGAGGTCGGTGTTACTGGATGTATTCCTAGTTATTATTATTGATCTGTCTTGATTTTGTTTCCCATTTTGGGCTTCTTTATACTATAGACATTGAGCACTGTTGTCATTTTGTTAAGGTAAGCTCCTGTTTCATTTTTACAGGTTTTATAAAGGTAGAGTTTGTTTTTTGTGTTTTCTCCTTACCTTTCAGTTGGTTTATATAAATATAAGTAAACATTGAAGTCAACACTTAGAGGTAACAAACTTTCATGCTAAATGCAATCATCAGACCTGATGATTGTGTTTAGCATGAAACAGTCTGAGTGTTGACTTCAATGTTCACTTTTATATTTAAATATGCTCTATCTCTGATATTGAGCACTTTATTCCATAATTATAACATACCTAAAACTATATTTGTTCATATATATATATATATATATATATATATATATATATATATATAGGACCCAGTAAATTCTGGCAGTTGAGAAAAAATGAAATGTAAATTATGGTTGAATTTTAGTGTCAACTGCATTTGAATTCAATACACATAACCAAGAAATTTGACTGCCCACTGACTTCACCGATACTCTTCTATTTAATTGCTTAGCTTTATTCATTATATTCAATATGAAATTGAATATTTTTGGTGTTAAGGAAAAACCTGTTGATTAAAAATTGATTTGAGTTGTACATTGCAAATCAAGAAGAAAGGTATTGTCAGTGGTCAGTAATTAATAAAGCATTACTGACAAGATAGTCTTTATTATATGTATAATGTAAATACAATGATTTTACTATGGAAATGCACTGTAAATCAAGAAAGTATTGTTAGAGATCAGAAATAATGCAAGCATTATTGATAGAATAGGGCTATTAATATAATTACATTGAAACTGAGGAAGAAATAAATTATACATGTTTTTAATTTTGAAGAATTATCTTAAATTTTCTACCAAAAGTAAAAGATTTAAAAATTTAAAATATTTTTTTCTGTGAAGCTTTTATCTTTAATTTTTTTCAGATATTTTCATGTATAAGTTAAAAAAATAAACTCCGAAAACATTTCTTCGCTTTCTCAGATGCCAATTTTCACTTTTCATTATGTTCTCTCCATTGAAATATTCTTTTTGTAAGCAGATAAAAAAAAAAACCATTTGATGACAAAAGTAGTGTAATTCCATCAGGCAGAAAGAAAGAGATCCAAGTTGAGTGACAAAGCAACTGTCAAAATGAAATAAATTTTAGACAAAAACATTGCAGTTATCAATGAAAGAAACTTTTATTAATTTGAACTTTTCTCCCCTCAGGATCTGATGACTCAGACTTTGATGATTCTGAAGTCTGAAGATATTTAAATGAATTGATTTTTTATTTTGTATTTTCAGAATATTATTATTATTAATTAAAGACATATATCTGTCAATTTTTTTTTTTTAATCCTTTGAAATGCATTTTACAAAGTTTTAGCAGGAAAATTTTGCCGATTCGGCTGACTGCAGATAGGTGAAACAGTGGTTGGTGATCCTGCAGATAATGAAATACACGATTTGTTAAAAATTTTAATAAGTAATGCGTTTATTAGTGATTGTACTCAAATTTGACTAAATCTTAAGCATCTTCACTATTTGAGTCAGTCTGGCTTCTAAGCAATCAATTCTAACTAAAACATGACAAAATTAAGCAAGAAGAATTACCAAACGATGTATTCAAGAATTCTACTAATGTAGTTATATTGAAATGAAATGTCTTTCATATTTATTCAACCGAAAGCATAAAAAATGAAGCAGCCCTTTTCAAAACAACTTGAGTACTAATTCTTGTGCAAAATTTTTGTTGTTTAGGTATTCTGTTTTTTTTGGGTTTTTTTCAGTTTTTTTTTTTGTTTTATCATAAATAACAATAAAAAAGGTTTTATTTTGAAAGTGGACATTAGAATTGTTTCTTGTTGGTCATCATATCTGATGCCAGTGTGGCTTAAGCAAATAAAAACAAAACCAGGAAAACGTAAAATATAAGTTATTAAACAGAGTTATAAAATACCTTACTGTATTCAAGAATTCTACCAAGTACCAATTCTTTGACTTCGGTTACATTGAAATGCCTTTTTCTGTTTAAGCATAAAAAACGAAACTGCTTAAATATGAATTCTTGTGCAAAAATTCAGCATGTTGAGTACTGTTCAAAATCCTAAATTTGTAATAAAAAAAAACAATTCTGTACAAGTTACTTTGTCAGTTTTATTTAAAATTTGCTATATTAAGTTGAGGGATAAGTGCTCACTAACGGGGATAGTATCTGTTTGGAGATATAAACAGTATGGACATTGAAATCCTCACTGCAGATGTGATTGTTGTTTTATGCTTTCCTTTAAGCATCATCACAACATTATATTATAGTGGAGTATATCTGTATATTTTAGAGAGTAAGTAAACTGTCAGAATGCCAAATATTTGTCAATGTTGATATTATTAATCTGTAGCTACTTCCTTAAAATTTATTTAGTCACATGTCTACTCTTCTTCTTCATTGCTTAAGGCTACTATCATTCTTTACTCTGAGCATCTTCTTAATTTTAACAAATGAAATGTGCTTTCTGTTCCCCCTCCCCATCTGCACACAACAACACCAACATATTACGGGGGCAACTAAGTTATCTCAAATTCTGTGGCAATTTTTTCTTTCCCATTTGGAGCTTATCTTATAAGTTTATAATTCTCACTCTAAAAAGCAATGTAGAAAATAGTCAAAATCATTACACATTTTTCTGGCTAGGCTCTTATTATTATTTACGGATTTCTTTTCAACAGATTTGTTACCTCGTTTGGGATTTAAGCCAGAAAAAAACTGTATTGTTGTTTTCAGTGGTATATCAAGTGTTCCTAAGAGTACCACTACAGCTGAGAAAAAGATCCATCTAAGAAAATATACCTTTATATATTGTAGATGTAACTCTGTTTTAAACTTTGTTGGAGCAGTAAAGCAAACAAGACGTATTGTGGTGGGGGGAGATTTAGATTTATTCATTGTTTAACGAGTGAGAAACAGTATTTTTAAAACAATTAGGAGTGAACAGTAAGCTTAGACCTGGGTGGATAGAGCTCTGTCTTTTCTCCCTATTTTTGGATTGATCTACCCAAATAAAGTGTTCCTCCTTTGTCCTGTCAAACTTAATTAAGACTCCCATTGATCAATCATATTTTGACCTCCAACTTGGATCACAAAGAGAAGACAGTCTCTGACATTATCATTCTATTGAATGCTTTATCTTGTAATGGATCCATCTGTTGGAATTTATTTGCACGCAGTCTGCAATATGTTAAAAGAAATAAATCTTCAAAATCTTATTCAAGGATAAGTGTTTATAGTGATTCTAATTATTTGATGACTTTTATCCCTTTGGAATATAAAATTAAATATATATTCAAATTAATTTTGTAACTGTCACTGTTTCTGTTACACTTCTGGCTAGAAAATTCTTCAACTAAACTTCTCAATCACTGGTAATAATTTCCATAACTGCATCATCATTCTCATGACTGGGTGTGGTTGTAGGATTGCTGTACAATTCAGTGCCTGACCAGCTCCCACCATATGTCTCGGTTGCATGCTAATATCTGAGTTTCAGTGAATGATCTTCCAGTTCAGTCAGTGGTGTTGTGTCAGCTTGTTCCTTGTCGCTTGTTGCCTAAAATGGTAGGTTGTTCAATGGTAGCTGAAAGATTATTAGCTTCATTGACATCTCCATAGCATTTCAACTTTCTCCTCTTGATGATGGCTATGAGGTCTTCCAACGAGCCCGTTTTTTGTTGGTGTCTCATGCTATGTAATTTGTGATGTGGCCTACATAAGAGATGCCTCAGATGATTCTGTGGCATTTCATTTTTAATATTTGAATTTATCATTCTAATTTTGCTGTTAGTGCCCAAGATTTGGAAGTGCACAGAAAGATCAAGGGGGCTAATGCACACAACAGTCTGACTTAGTTTTCAGAGCATTATAACTGTAGCGAGTTTGATTCTCTCTGAGTGCTCTAGATTGGGGATCTTGTGCCAACCTAAACTCAACAAAAAGTATTAATAAAATAGTGATCGCCATAAAAATATAAAAAAAATAATACAGATATGTTTTATTTCTGGAAAAACAAAATGTAATGTTCTTTGAAATAGTGTGTGTGTGTGTGTGGGGGGGGCAATTCTAAAGCCAACTTGATGATGCCATCGTACACACCATTTATTTTGATTGAGCCTGAAAAGACTTGACACCAAAGAGTAGAATTCATGGTGGTGTCATTAAGCAGGCACTTCTTTTGTTTTCATTCTTTCTTAATAGGTTATTGGCATGTAACTAAATCTCACTTACACTGGGTTTCTTTAGGTCTGTTACAGTAATTTGCATATATGCTCTAAATGGCACCACCTTGATCTCTAAACTAAGCATTTGGGGACATTTACTCCACCCAGACACAAACCAATGTGTACAAAAAAGTTTAATCAGCATTACTTGGATTAAAAACTAACAACTTTTTTATGATCAAAATGATTACTTCAAAGAATTCTTTTTTGCTAAACAAAGTATTAACAGGAAAATTTTATTAGAAACAAAGAAAAGAGCTCTGAACTTGGTCCTCCTATATGGCAATGAATGCTGAACAATTTTCTCACAGATGAAAAAGAGACTTGAAGCAACAGATATGGTTCTACAGAAGGATGATGTGAATACCATGGAAGGAACATGTAAGCAATGAAGAAGGAAAACGGAAACAAAAAGACACACGTACTCAGAATGAGAGAAGGTCAGAAAAATGGGTACCTTTTTTTTGTGCTTCTGAATGATCACCTTCTTCAGTTATACAAATATTTTCCCCTCTTCTTAGTAGCAACCAGCTTCTTGGGTGACATCGTGAGTAACAAAAATTACCCACTAAAATTTACTGTACATGAACAGACACATTAAACTGTACAGTAACTGTATTGAAAAATGTGAAGGAACAAACTGCAGTGATGAAAAGTACCTGAACTAGATGTGTAGTTTATTTACTGTAACTGCATTTTATACATTTTATTTTACTCTAAACTTTATAAATTTTTCTACTGTACTGTATTGATATCAATTTAAAATTCAATGATTATACACTGTATATTAGACAAAAACGCACTTTACATTATATAGAGATTAAACAAAATGAACTCAGCATTGACACATTTTACCTATTTTTAATTTGATAAATTTTAATAAAATTTACATGTCACTGTCTAGTAATGTATTCTTACTGTACATAAATTTTTGCACATTAAACTTTTTTACACTTGCACTAACATAATCACAAATATGTGTACACTACAAATGTTTATTCTACAAAGTAACAAAGAGGACTGAGCGGGATGATGCAATACTCGTTGCATTATACTACATCTCTAGGATGATGGAACTCTATAATAATATAATACAACCTAAAATATTTACTAAACTTGAGCTATATGTTGCTTGAATTATATTCTTATTTGATAAATGCTTACTTTGAAATTTTAACATCATTTCAAAAAAAAAAAAAAAATTCTTCCATGTTTATGTTTCTAATTGTAGTGAATGAGAATGGTTGTATTGATTGGCTACAAACAGTTCATGGTGTTGCTTCCAAGTTAAATTTTCTGCAAGTAGGTGTAGAACTAGTAACTCTGTACCATTATTGATTATAGCTGGCAACATTTGCCGCAGTGACCAAAAGGAAAGTAACCAAATTCTCTCAAGACTTTGGCCTGTTCTTGTTAATTCCACTCACATACAGTTTTTTTAGTCACTATGCAATTTTTCAGCAGATGAAATGAACACTAACTTTTTCTGTATGTTTCTTTATTTGTGTCTCCATTAATTTCTGTCATGCTAAAGCAAATCAATATATAAAATAAACAAGTGAATAATAATCCTCTCCTGATTCAACATCTGAAATATTCGTTATACTTGTGTAGAGTGGGCGGAAATAAATAACATCAAATCAAAGGAGTAAATGACAAAATTGAACACTCTGGGGGAGGTCAAGCATACTTCAAATTTTCAATTTAATAAAAATAAATAGCCAATAAAATCAGCTCCCATCAGTAAATAAACACGGTCCTCTGGAGCCTATAGAAGACCATAAAACCCAAATATTCATTCAACTCTGCAGAAGGACTGACAGCAGTAAAGAGACAGAGCCAACCTCTGTGACTTGTCATTGTCAAAGCAACAGTGACTCCCTTTGATCTTGTCTCCTAACTCCACTTTCACTTAATTTTGTTAAATATTTAGGTTATTTTCCTCATTATTTAATCTTTTCACATAAACACCAGCTTATATCAGTTCCTGAAGAGATTGGGTGTGAGAAATATTATGGTCATGTTTTAATGATAACAGAATGGTGGTCCGAGATGTCATATTGACTTATCTCTGAGCTTGATTAGCTAAGCAAAATCATTAATATGACAAGGTTTTGAAACTGCAAGAACTGAAAAATTAGCTATGTACTCTTTATCAATTTTTAACATTTTTTTTTCTTCTTCATGGGAATTTTAATTCTACATAACTCAAAGACTCAATGCAAGAGCTGACTGCATGGTTTTTCTACCCACAGCCAATGGAAATGGAACCCTGTTCACTTCAATCATCATCCATTCCTAATTACATTCTTGACTGTTACATGAAGCCAATGTGTTGATTTAATCAAAATGGCATTCCTAATGGTCAGTATAACATGTATTTAAGTGCATCTTAATGAATATCATCTTTCTCTTCTTGCATTTGATTAATCAGTTACTGTTGGTCAGTTTTATTCTGCCATTTCTGTTCAGGTCTCTTTCAATTGCAATGGAACTCTCCTGTCTTGAAATCCGGAAATAATTGCTGCTCCTAATAAGTGTTAGTCTAATTTATGAACAGTATTAACAGGTCATTTTAATTCATATATTCATTAATTATTGGCTATCGATCTCTTTTGTTCTCTCTTTCTGTGCCACCTATTAATTCTCAAGCTCACATTAGACCTCAAGTAGAACTTATATATACATTCTGTTGCTAAAGATGTTGGAAAAACTGTAGCCTCATTCAAATGCTCCAGTTCCTGACTCTTACAATGCTTTATCTTTACAGGAGTCAGACCAAAACTGTAGTATTGCTGCCATGTCTGGAAGTTATTGATAGGTTTCAAAATTGTTTACATGGCCCTTTAGCAGGTAATATACTTTCCCCTCTTCAGCCTCTTACTCAGCAGAGACAACATTGCAAGCCTGTCACTATTCTACTGCTATTTCCATGGCAACTGTTCAGATGAGCTTCATTCTTTAGTTCCACATACTTCTGCTGTTTATATAGCTAGGACCTGCCTTGCTATGTCCACAGAGTCTAATCACCTTTTTTTTCCTCTGTATTCTCTATAAGCAGAAATTTCCACTGACAGTATTCTCTCCAAGAACTGTGCTACCTTTGTGGTACAAACTCCCACATGGATGCTTCCTTGAATAATACAATCTTGACCTCTTCAAGGGTCAAGTTTCAATTGTTATCCATCCAAATAATATTCACTTCATACAATTTCCTTTTTTCATTCATATCATGCACACACCATTACCATGTTAACAGTAATTCTCTACCTTGAGCTTAGTATCGGATGAGTTTCACTATAGAAAAAAAATCTTATTGTGTGCAAAAGTATTTGACTCCTACATTATTTATATTGTTTGGACTGTTGTGCTCATCTTTATTGCCGTATTCACAACACTCAGGCTTTCTTCAGGTGATTCAAATTTCAAATTTCCCTTTATTTCATCCACCAGGGAAGATTGTTCTAGTTCCACGTGCCATACCTCTTCTGGATGTTTCAGTTATCTCCCTTTAACTCGACTCTCCAAGTCTTTGTTCAACACTGCAGAAGCCAGGTATTGAACTCACAACTCTTTGGGTCAAGTCCAACCAATGCATATCATACACACTAGGCTATGTGTCCTTGAGATCAGTGTATGAATTTTGTGGACTTATAAACTTAATATCTTGAAAAAACCTTTTTTTACCAGAGCTCTTATTGCAATTTTTGTCATTATTTCTTTTCTCTGGCACTCGTACATTATTTACCATTATTTTTTTTTCAACAGATCATTCTGAATTTAGGGGTGGTAGCACCAATTAGGGTCTCAACTATGGGCAAATAGTTAACCGCCAAACTGGGGTCAAAACACTATGAAAGTATAAAAAAGATTTTTATAGTAAAAATATCAACATTTTTTGGAAAAAAAATATTACCAGCAATATATTTTTGAAAAAAAGAAAAAATATTAATATTCTATTCATATGAACCTATCCTAAAAATCTCGTCGGCATTAAATAACCCATTGAGTTAATATACTGTAAAGCAAAATAAATCAAACCATTCCATATTTAATGACATTTATTTAGTCAATGTTAGGAACGCAGCTTAATTGATAAGAGAGAATTAATATTGATTTTATTTTAACAATTATACAATAATAAATTTTACATAAGCCTTTGATACCACCCTCTTCGTGAAAAAATAAATATGGCAGCAACTTCATCATAATCAGGTCTATTGACAGAGTGTTTTGAGTTTGGGGCGGGGCACTCTTTAAATCAGGGGTCTTTAGTATGTGTTTGAAAACTAAAATTAATTCACCTCATTTTCTCAGTAGGAGAGAAATTATTTTCTTGGTTGACTAGTTCCCTCCCTACTGGGGACGGGCCTGTTCATGCCAACAACTAAAAGTGAGACAGTCTTTATATCCAATTCATGCTGTTGTAATATTCAATGTCACTTTAGGAGGCTTAAATTTATTTTGCAAATGAAATAACCATTTATTTTTTTGTAAATCATGTTGAAAACCGAACTGCACTGAAAGGGCCTGAAAAAGAAAATAGATTGATTGAGGCTTATCACCAAGAATAGGCTTTTTAAGGAAATCTTTTAATCGGTTTGAAATCTTCCGTTCCACTCTCTAATCTGCCATTTGTCACTTGTTGGTACCATATCAATGCTTGCAAGATTGGGTCATCCGAGGAAGATTTCAATACAAAATTACAAAAGACCTTCTATTCAACCTGAAATCGTGTCTGAAGAATCTCCAGAAAGATCTGAAGAATTCTAAAGCAGATGTACACATCTTAACAATTTATAAAACATTGAAGAATTTATGGTTATGTTGTATGAAAAACACCATGGCTGAAGAAAATGTAAAAAGTAAAAGGACTTGTTTAATATTTATTTTCTGAAATGTTTTGGTTCAGTAAAAATGCTTACTGGAATATTGATATTTGTTCAGATGAAATGAAGCTTTTAACGAGTTAACCTACAGGTTTGAAGAGGAAAAAGAACAAAGCACATATTGTATTTACATTATTCGGACTATTGTCCTCATCTTTGTCGCCATATTTGTCACAACGTTTCGGCCGTTGTACGCTCCGGCCTTCTTCAGGTGGTTGGAATTTCGAACCGAACCCTTTATTTCGATCACTGGGGTAGACTGTTCTAGTTCCACGAGCCATGTTTGATGGATGTCAGTTATCAGTTATCTCCTGGTAATTTTTCCCTCTGAAAGTTCTCCACTGCCTGAACCAGGTATTGAACTCACACTCTTTGGGTCTGTTACTGGATCTAACCAACGCCTTTATCCACCGTACCATGTGTCCTTGAGGACATCTGGGTATGAATTTCTGAGTATTATAAACCTAATTTTTCAGCAACCATTTTTTACCAGTACTCATATTGCAATTTTGCTGTTATCATTGAATGTTCTTTACCAGATCTCATATTGCAACTTTTTGTTATCATTGCTGTTCTCTGGCACTCCTTATTACTGGTTCGGTTCGAAATTCCAACCACCTGAAGAAGGCCGGAGCGTACAACGGCCGAAACGTTGTGACAAATATGGCGACAAAGATGAGGACAATAGTCCGAATAATGTAAATACTGTACATAATACCTCATCTCAGAAATATAGACACTCTAAAGCACATATTGTTAAAAAAAAAAAAAGTAATGAAGCATGTTGATAGTTGGCCTTTTATTGGGGTTGATTTAGTGCAGCGGTCAGTATCCGCTGTAATAAATTGGGGGGAAAATGGATCTATTTAAATATCAGTTTATTCTTTCGAAATATCTCTTCTTGCCCTTTGATATCCAGTTAAGACATGGAAAGAAATTCTGACAAGACAACAACCTGAAATATACTTTGAAAAAAAATCACCTTAGGATTGTTTGAGAAGAATAAGATCCTGAATATAATAGCATTCTCAATCACCTGACCTAATTCCAATCAAATATTTGTGATATGAATTGAAAACTTCTGTTCCTAAAGGGAAATACTGAATCTGTTGAGTGATTTCGAACGATTCAGCAGAGAATAATAATAACACATGGAAAACACTAGTCAATGGGTACAGAAGCCTTATCGAAATTTCCAGAAAACGCATATTTGGTGATAAAATAGCTTCAAGTTTTAATCAAGGGTTTTCAACATGTCGATTAAAATACGAATTATTGATAATTGTGGATTCTCTATTATTTATTAGCACTTAAACTGGTTATTTCCAATGAGTAGAAAAATGACATCAAATTTTATAAAATAGAGGAAATAATCTTAGGATCAGACACTTAGCACTAGTGGAGGTTTTTAAAATTCCATACAATAATAAAAAATAATAAAGAAAAATATAGTTATGTCTGTTAAAAATAAATTGTTTGTATTTTTAACAAACATATGTACATGAATTGAAAAGAGTTCAAATTTAAAAAATATAGTCTTTATTTCCCCTTTTTGTGTTATGAAACAAACAACCGGTCATCAGTTTTGTATTTGAAGTTTTATGTGAAAAACCACTAACAAACAGGACAATGAACCACCTTACAAAATGTTGTTAATGTTGTATGATGTGCCCGATCAAAAAGTTTTGTTTGATCAATCCTAGGTTGTCTAAAAGTTTTAGACAACCTAGGATTGGTCAAATTACCAATTTTTCACTAAAGCTGGCCGATCCTCCTAGAAATAAAAGAATAGCCCACAAAAATCTACAATAGGCAAAAATCTGGCCAGTTTTAAAAATCTATATTAAAATTTGAAATTAATAAATCTGATAAAGTTAAAACATTTTATTCCCATTAATTTAAAGTTTTTGCTTTGTTTATACTTACTTAAGTGTATATTTTAGCAATAAAGTTAACCGAAAGTGAAAAACTGGTCAATTTGAATCATTTTCAATGGCAGTATCAGTGATAAATAACCGGTCAACACTGAGACAACCATTAAAATTTCTAATTTCTGAAGTAAAACCTGTCCTGAATGCAAAATCTGCTGAAGAACTTGAAAATGGTTAAGAGTAACATTTGTTACTTAAAATAAAAGATTTTACAAGAAAAATATTATATTAATTAGAATTTATTTTTATTAAGTCGGTGATTAGAAATAATAGATATTTGAATGAGAATGCCTTTTTAATATTCCTTCTTTAAACATCAAGCAACAAATTGAGATTTTAAAAAGAAAAAACTATATATCCTCCTGACGCCAGTTTTTAAACTGACTCTTACATGTTTCCATTTCAAATACTGTGACTATTTTGTTTAGTTTAAAGTTTGCATTTTCTTGATTTCAGATGAAAATTTGGATATTTTCCAACATTAAATTTTCAGTCTGAATTTCTGGGATGAGGAGTTATCATTATTTACACTATTGTAAATAATCACTTAAATTTTCACTTTACAAAATTACTATTTGTAAAATTTGTGTGTGAAAAAGTCGTTAGTACTTTAAAGTTTAAAACCGACGTCAAGAAGAGATGCGCTGAAAAAATCTGATTTAGCAAACAAATTAAGTCGATTATTTTTTCTTTTCTCCTTTTTTTTTTTTTTTTTTTTTTACAAATTTTTCTTTTTTTTTTCCTTCTCTTTCTTGTTTCACTTTCTTCCCCGTTCTGATGAATAAACTTGTTTTGAGATCTCTTCACAGTTTTCTTCCATTTTCATTTTTCATGTTCCCCTGTTTTTTTTTTTGTTTTTTGGGTTTTTTTGTGCCTTTCCCTCTTTCCTCTCTTCATCATTCTGATGTCTCGTTAAATTTTTTACATGCTGTTCTTTATTAGTGTCAACTGTCAACAAAGATTTAAAAATTATCAATCTGACTATTTATTTCTGTTACTTACTTACTTATAGCATCTTTTAAGGTTCAGGTTTTACTTTCTGAACTTTAACAAAGGGAAGAAAAACTTTTACTCTTTGAGGCCATTTTCTATGTTCATGAATCATTTTTGCACATCAGCCTTATCAAGCAATGTCCTGGACACCTTTTAACAAATGACTGATTACATTTATTCTCAGGAGTATCATTGACAAGCTAGTCGGGTGATGTGGCATATTCTAGCGGCTGCTTCCACTACTGTTTGTTTTTCCTCAAACCTTCTGTCTCTTATTGTACCTGATTCTTTTTACCAAGGTATGTGTATCACTGGCGTGCAAGTGGTGTAAAAATGGATGTCACTGTGAAAAGTGGACTCGGTGAGCCGAGTTCAAATTCCAGGCTAATCTGTTGCATTTACTTTTGCACAAATGTTCTTGGGAAAGACACGGATTCGTCTCTTCTCTCCCCAGCTTAAATAGCAGTTTAGATTGGGCTCTCCAGCCTTGAATTAATTACAACCAATCTAAGAGAATGAAAAAAACATGGAGAAGGCAATGAGAAAACACTCCACTTTCTCAAGAATGCAGAGGAATTCAGATAATAAAGAAAAATGGTAGGGACATGGCATTAAAAAGTAAAGTGTTTGTGTAACATTTGCTGTGGCAAAAATTACATTTTTGTAAATTTTGTTGCAGAGGTTCAACACTTTTATTGAGTGTGTGGACATTTTGTAGTAAATATTTATAGGCTCCTGAAATATTTATCCCACAAACAATATTGGAGGACTCATGTGAGTCTGGGTAAAAAGAAAAAAAACACAAAGCAATGAATTTAAAACATAGAGCAATTATAATTATCTATTAAAGTAATTGCATGTGTACACAATTGAAATTAGTTATAAGAATGTGCTTGTTGCGCGCGCGCGCGTGTGTGTGTGTGTGTTGATAGCAAGGAACTGTTAGATTGATGATCCGAAGTTCTTTAGTATTTTTGTTCTTATTTTTAAAAAACAGAGCTCGATAAAAACAGTGCCACCCAGTGGTTAAGGTTTAATATTGAAATGAAACTTAAATATTGATGACCAGTTTCAAAATATAGTAATTTCTGTGTCGCGATGGAATCATATTCTTAAAAATATAATTATTATGTATATAAAAGTGCGAGTGATGCAAGCATGATAGTTCAATTAACAGAGGGCTACAAAAATAAATGTGACACCTTCCTACATGTAACTACATCTGGAAAAGAGTAAAAAAGAGGGAATATGTGTGTCTTTTTATAGACTTAAAGAGCACCTCCTAATAAGTGCTTTAGCCAAAGTAATGTTGGGTAACCCCCAATTTTTTTTTTTTTTTTGTTATTCAGTTTTCTTCTGTCTTTTCAGCTAATTCTTTAGTGATTTAAGGCATTACCTGCGAGAGTTTGAGACAATAACCACTATGAACAGTTACTACATTACATTAGTCTTCATAAAAGAAAAGTTCTAAGGACAGTGAATAAAAAGCTGTCAGTATTTTCCTTGTTTGTCCCATTCAAAAAAGCATGTATAAAAGAAGTCTTGTTGCCCAAATATGCAATATTCTTATTCATTTCGAGATAATCTTAGGTTGACGATTTATTTTACAGTAAGAGTTATTTGAAAGATTCAATGAACAAATGCTTCATTATTTGATAATGTCCTCTTCTTTCTTTCATCACAATTTATGCGCCGTGTCCCACCACAACTTCAAAGCAATGTTTGACTCTTTACCACTCCTCCTTGTCTCTGCTCACATGGACTCATTAGATGTTGCTTACCGTTTCCCTTTACTCCTCCTCCTTCCAATGCATCTTGCGAGTATTAAGTTTTCCATGTGTCCAAGAAATTTCAACTCTTTCTTATTTTCAATATCGGTATCTTTCTTGTTCCCATTTTCCTTGAAATTTCCTTTTTACTCCATGATATTCTAAGCCTTCATCTGTGGAGCCACATGTCTATTGCTTCAAGTCTCTTCTTCATCTGTAAAGAGAATGTTCAGCAGTCATTGCTATACAGAAGGATATGATGTAGCTGTTTAGCACACTTTTTTGTTTCTTTTTAGCAAGCATTGACTGGGTCCACTTAAAGTGTTTTAGCAATAACAAACCCTGTTTAGATGCAATGTCCTTTCAGGACATAGACAATAATGGCTCTTCATAGATTCCTTTTTCTTCAAAATCTGTAAACTGTATTGCCATTTGTTCTTGAGTAAGATTTTTGAATTTGCAGCTATTCTTTTCCTAAACTGGTTGTAATCAAGGCTAGAGGACCCAGCATCTTGCTGTTTAACTCAAATTTGGGGGCAGGAAGAACCGATGGATTCATGCCTTTCCCAAGGGCATTAATGCAAAGTGAACACAAACTGTCTCAGTTGGAATTTGAACCCTGCTTACTAATTCCATTTTTCATAATGATAACCAATGGTCCATTTATACCTTCACTTTCTCCAAAACCCAACATATTCTATCCATCCATACATATGCACATCTATAAAAATACCCAAGCAACTACATTATTAGGAAAGAAAAAAAAAGGTGAAACCAGCTGCTCATAAAGTTAAGGCTGGAGGAACATCAATAATTAGGAGCAAGACAATGAAATCAGGCATGGCTGATCATGTATAGAGAGAAGAGTGTAGTCACCAATCCCCTGTAGAATGAAATAAAAATACTAGCCAGAGAAGAACATTGGAGAGTTGGATGTCAATCATGCTAAGCTTTGAAGACCTCCTTAGTAGTCCTAGCATAAAAATAAATACAGTATGGAAGCTGATAATAAATAAAGAAACATGACAGCAAAGCTTTAATAGCAGTTGTAACAAAAAAAAGAGAAGCTTTGATGAATGCAATGCAGGCAAACAGTAGCATCAGATTTTTAAAAATTTATTTCCTAAACATCTGAATGTTTTTATTATGCTACTAACAACTATAAATGACAAAGAACAGTTTTAAATTTTCTTTTGGAAGATTATTAAAGTATTTTTGACAATTCTGCAACAGTAGAGAAAATAGGTTAGTTTGAAACCCTGACTTTGGTCCTCTTCCAAGGGTTTTAATTGTGGGTTTGCCATAATTTGCATACATTCTAACAAAGAGAGTCTGTATAGTTCATGCTCAAGGATCACATTCTTTATAAGATTTTTTCACATTACTCAATATGTATATGTAATGAAAGTCAGCAGCATTTCTCTGTATATAGTGTATCATTTTACTAAAAACTCTTCATTTAAAATTTAGATGCTTACAAAAACAACCAGTTTTAAATTCAGAGCTAATTACTGGGTGTGGTGGGGCAATATCCTTCAGGAATGAAATTGATCAAGTTTTTATTTAGACTAGAAAAGTTGTTGATCGATTGAATGCATTTTGTATGGTCATGAGATTGTTTTACAATGAAAAAGTAAAAATATTTACCAATATCTGATTGTAGCTTGTTGCTTTTGGGTATTGTAAGTTTCCAATAATTTTGTCTTTACCATTTTGGCACTTGGCCAGATACTTGGATTTCCACTTGAGTAGCACTATACACCATGTTCATCAACCAATTATCTCACCAGACGACTGGATTCTGATATTTTGTGAAAGTGTGTAGCCAAGAAGAAAGATTCATTCATTTTTTTTTCTTGTTTCATTTGAATGAATACAGAAATGTGTAGGGGGGTAGGGAATGAAAATTATTTGATTTTCAGTAAAAGTTGGACTGTTTGGTTTGTAAGAAATCCATACTTTTGAAGAGGGAATTTGTGGGAGGTTCTTTTAAAATTAACCTCTTCATTTACGTACACCACTGGATGTAAGAACAAAACTAACATCTTGAGAAACAAATTAAACTGGAGAGATAATTCAGGCTTTTTTCTTTTTTTTGTTTACCCCAACATCTTTGGAAGAACGAGGAAACGATTTTGGGCTCTGTATGTATTTTTCTCTTCTTTAACAAAAAAAATGAAGGAACTTAAAAAGTTTTTATTATTGCATCATATTTAATTAAATTCAGTCTCAAATAAAGTTTAGAGCATTTTTGATTGTTTTCTGAGGACCTGTATTTTTCCTTTCTTTATCTTGTTATTCAAACTCTGTTGTCTTCATCACAATGCTTCCGCCAATACTGGGTTAGACAAAAAATGTGTTCTTCATTTTTTTTACATTCAAAGTGTTTTTCTAACTTCATATAACTAAAGCAGTTTTCATTGTCATATCAGCATGCTTTAAAAAAATTATCAAATGCAATAGTCCAGGCAGGAATTTGAACTCTGTTGATCTTATTTTCCATGTCAGTAACTATCTGGATACTTGCACATCTTTTTAAACAAGTACTGTTCCTTATTAGACCAATTAACAACATTAGTTGATGAAAAGCATACAGAATTAGTCAAGAGAAAGCACATAATAGTCCATCATTTATTTTAGTCTCTGCAAAGTTTTCTTAAAGCATTTCAGGTCCTTGGAAGACTGTAAAAGGCACCTAGAACAAAGAACTTGTTGAGGAAATAAAGTTAAGAAGGAAATTATGAATTTGTTTAGCAGATTGCAGAAAATGGTGGAATAAAATGATATATTGTTCAAAAAGTTAATATCAGAAATGAAAAATTTGTATTTTTATTTATAACAATTAAAAATCTGTTATTTTCATAGATTTTTTTAAAACAGATTTCATGTCAAAATGTTCTTCAGTCATCTGAGTGTCAACAGGTTTGTTAGACAAAACGGTATTAAGTATATTTTTGTTTATTGATCCTAACACGTAAAATGGAAAAGTCTTTATTTTATTTTTAAAAGAAGGTAAATATGCAACTCAAGTGTAAAAAGGGATTTATTCAGTTTATGAAGAAGGTATTGCAACTAATCAAACCTGTCAAAGAGTTTGTGAAATTTCAATTGGTAGATTTCATGCTAAACAATATTCTATAGTCAAGGAGACAAATAGAAGCTGATAGCAAACAAAGGAAGACATTACTTAAGAACAAACAATGTTATTTAACTCCTCATTTGAAGAACTCATCCAAATAATAAATTAATGGAAATATACCATTTTAGATAACTGTGAAACCAAGTATTTTATAAAACACAGATTTTCCGTGTGACCTTTTTTCAACATAAAAAGTTTGTTGATGACAATACAGAAAATGTAAAGAAAAAGCAATCGACTGTTGTTACATGTTATTTTTGAGTTCAGCATCGTGTTTTTTTTACTGTAGTATCGTATTGAGGGTGGTTATTTTTCTCTGGTTTCATTTCAAGGTCATATGACCTCATGTAGATTTTCCATACATTTATAGTCCTGAAAAATAAAGCAGACAGAGTTCTGGATGTATTTTACAGAAAGGTAGGAAAACTGCTGTCCTTTATTCACAATTTAACAAATTATGGCCTGAAAGGAAAGGAACTTGACTTAGAAATTAACAAAAACATATGTTTTACTATATAGGCTAACAAACTGGATTCATTAGCAAAAGATTTTTTTCTGTATATTATTTTTTTTTTTTTTTATTTTTTTTTTTTTTTGAGGAGGATCAGGGTTATATTGAGGTTTTAGGAGAAAATAGATGAAACATTTGATGATGAATAATGTTATAAAAGAAAAAGACATGAAAAACTTGCAGAGGGAGGGAGGGAGGGAGGGTGAGAAGGAAGGAAAAAAGGCAGAAAAAGAAGAAATAGAGAATGAGAATAGAGATGCCAAGAAATGCAGAACTGAAAGAGACGATGAAAAAGACATGGGAAAAGAAAAGGAATGCAGAACGGAAAGAGAAGATGGAAAAGTAGAGATGGGTAAATAAATAGAGAATGAAAAGAGAAAAAAAGGGAAAGAAACAATGTTTAAGAAATAAAAACAAAAAAACAAATTCAGTTTTCAGAATGGAGAAAAAAAATGAAAAAAAAAAAAAAGTTCAAAATGAAGAGGTAACCTATAAAAAATTAATTTTTTTTTTTAAGCCCTTAAAGAATCTTTGTGGAACTCTTTAAATCATATTCAGCTTGGGGTGGGCATAAAGCAAGGGAACTTTCTGCCTAACTAGAGCATTCTTTGATGTCAGAAGGTGGCCTGTTTCTGCATCATATCTCAGCATGTATCACTTCTAGGCTCCTAACACTTCTCCCCTGTAAACCCTTACAGATATTCATTTGACACAAAAAAAATGGTGTTCTTTGTTGATTTTCTTCTTCTTTTTTTTCTCTCACAGATTTTCTTTTTATTCTCATGTAAGATCTTTATCTTCCTCTCTGTTGGAGTTTTTTTTTTCTCTTCTCTTAAACATTGTTCTCATCTTTCTTTTTAAGAAAAGCAACTGCTGAAGATAATGAGTGATATTAGTAATTCTGTTTTATCAACAGTTATCAATCCAGCAGAGAAATATTGCCAAGGCAAATATTTGTAGGAACAGTCTAAGAGATAAAACTTGGAAAAACATTTTATCTTTGCATTGAATCTTGCACAAATATATTTTTAATATTGGGTACTTTACTTACAAAGCATTAATGTCAATTGTCATCATCTGTCTTTTTGAATCCTTTTGTTTTTCTCTCCTCACTAACATTTTTCTTATTTTCTTTCATTCTCAGTTAACTCTAGCATCTCAGTGGCTTTATCACCTTTCTTGAGGTGAAATCATAAAAAAAAACAGATGAAATATACAAGTTAACCATTTTTTTTGTGAAATACAATCTATTATATATATATATATATATATATATATATATATATATATATATATATATATATATATATATAAATATATATAAGACAAAAGGAAAACTTATTTTAGCCCCTGAGGTGCTTTACCTTGTTAAAGCCTCTTAGGGGGATGAAACACATTGGTAAATAAGTTTTTCTTATGTCTTTTATTCATACTATCTTTTTACAGATATTTATTTGTCTTTATTTTTACACACACACATGCTTGTGTGTGTGTAATATATATATATGTCATCCACAGACTGTTTCACTTTATCACAGCTCATCAGTGTGGCTAGATGTCTGATCACTTCAAGTCGGGACTGAAACTTGGCCGATTTGGTATCAGTCGGAGATTCTAACCCTTAGGCCATCAATGCCTGGCAGAAAGAAAGGCAAATTTTTGCATATTTATTTTTCATAAACACACCAGTCACTTAGAGAACACAATTGGCTTGGAGCATATATATATATAATTTTAAATATTATTTTTTAGTTGATACTCATATTTGAGAGGACATACAGTATATTTTTGTCTACCTGTTCAATTTTGATTGATTCACAACTCACTCCATGACCAAGTCAGTCCAAAGAATGTGGGGTCTAACAATGGTTTCTCCTACCAAGTGGGTTGCAGATTCATGTCCTGCAGGAGAGCACATAATTTTCTTTAATATGTTTTCTCAAATATTCTGGTTGGTAGGAAAAAATAAATAAATGGATCATCTACTTAAATATAGGTATCTGCTAAAAATAATGATTAAAGTGACAAAATCTGTCATATTAAAAAATAATGATCCACCTTGTCTTTAAAAATTTATTTTATATATTTATATATAATCTCTATCTCCAGGTACGATGAGAATGAATAGAGTACTCTTTCAATGTTTGTAACATTTAATTTAAAAGAGGGCTCAATACATAGTAGAGCAATATTATATACAAAAACATGTAAGAATCACTACACAATTGCAGTCGTGTTTCAACACACAATGATGCGTCTCCTCAGGTGATTGTAAATTACTGGTGAGTGAATGATTAATTTGGTCTCAAAAGCAAAATGCATCTGCATTTTTTGAAAAAAAGAAAAATTTATATATATATATATATATATATATATATATATATATATATGAAGAAATATGGTTTTAAGGTATGCTATATTCATGGGATAAAGTGCTCAATTTCAGAGATAGTGTATGTAAATATAAAAGCGAACCGGATTTATTAGGTATATTTAGTGAAGATTTTTTCTTTAGAGAAGATTTTTTCTTTAGAGACATTCCCTGTTCATAATAGCTGATCTAATGCACATAATTGAACAATTTTGCATTAGAAACTGTCACACAATAACATCCTTTAAAAAAGAACAAGTTGTATCATTTGACATCAAAAATTAACATTTTCTTTTCTAACGTTTTTTTAAGGAAGATATGATATATCTATTAATAATTTCAATTGATTTATCTAAACTACTTGTGCAGATTAAATCTCCAAAACTTGAAGTCGCAAAGATAAATTTTGAACTTTTTATTTCATCTGTTATATATATATATATATATATATATATATATATAGAGAGAGTGTGTGTGTCTTGCTACGAAGTATCATTAGAAGTGATTTTGTTCTTCCCTATTGAAACACTGGTTCTCCTATGATCACTGGTGTCAAACCTGGTCAGTACCTAGATGGATGACTACTTGAGATTATCAGGTGGTGTAACAGATAATGGCTTAGAATTAGAAAAATAAAGAGCAGAGTTCCCTTTCCAGTCAGGCTTGTTATATTTCCTTACACACAAATATCCTTGGTATGGTATGAATCCACCTCTTCTCCTTCCACCTATGGATGAATTAGTAGGACTTGTATCAGTAAATCATAATCTTCCCCAAATTCTTGCAACCTAAAAATATTTTCTGGCTTGAAATAACCAACAAAAGGTTGATAATCCATAAAAAAAACAAATCAGTCAATTGATTGATTGATTGATTTTTCCCAGCTTCCCTATGAGAGCTGAACTGTGTTTAGTAAATAACTGAGATAATATTTGGAAAGTATCAAATCATTTTATATATTTTGAGAACCAGTTGTGCAGCCTTGATCCAGCTTGGCAACCAGTCAGAGAGGATTTTACTGAACATGCATGAACAGGAACTCTCCAATAGAATTACTCAGAAGTCATTTACCATTGAATGAGTTTGTGTACTGTGAGATCAGTTCATATGTAATGAACAAGAAAGTTGATTCTTCATATCTTCTGAGATGTTCTTGATCAAGCATCATGTCAACCAACTCTGTTGGCTTCCTACAGTTCAAAATTGACTCCCAACATCTTTTGATTTCCCAAATGAAAATTATTTTTGAAATGCAATTCTTAAAGAAAAAGCAATAAAATTGCAATTGTGAAAGAAGACTTTGCAAACTGAAATGTTGAATAGTGAGAGATGCTAGGATAAATGTTTGAAATCCCCCTCCTAAGTAGAGAGTACTTTGAAGGAGATTAAGGCACAATTACTCTCGGTAGGCTACTGTTTTCATAGCTACTAAATGGTTGCATACTTTCTGGACAGACCTCATGAGAAATAAAAGCACTTTGCTTACATTCTGAATAGACAATAAGTTAAGCAGATATCCACACATCTTTCTCAAACCCCACACTTGTGAGTGCACAATTGTTCAGATTATGATGGAACTAAAATTGGGTTTCTTTCTCTCTTTAGAATGCGGACATAAAGAGATTTCAATGTAGTGCTGTCATTATCTGTTATTCTTGATTGGTGACTAATCACTGGACTTACAAGAGATAAAACATTAGACTTTGATGTCTTTCAAGATGACATACCTATTCTCAGTATAAACCTCAAAGACAGTTCAACTGACCACACCTTGGCCATTTAAGCTGTCTTGAGAGGATTTATCAAGTAGCTACCATTTGATAAGTAGTCCAAATAAGTTATTTGTAGAAATTATAAACTTTAAAGTCTGTATATTGGAAAGAAGTGTTCTACTATTGGAACAGTACAGGTTTCAAGACTGACTGTAAATGCAGTGGGGTAAAACTTACAGTGTGAATATTTTCTGATGGAAATTTTGCATTTTCTCGTTATTCTAAGATATTTTAACACTTTGGCATCCAAATGATTAGATTTCTTAAGAATTTTAGATATATGAAGAAAACATTGAAGATCTTATTAAAGATTGTGTAATGTTCCTTGTTTTATGTATCATGTCCCTTCAAGGATGTAGTCGATCATAGCTCTCCACAGCTTCCTATCTTTTCTGTATCCATGCTCTACCAATCATTTACATAAACTTGTTAGGTAGATTATTTGCTATTCTTTCTGTCCCTCTTACCTTCTGCGTAAAAATTGGTTGGACGCACGCACACACACACACACACACACACACACACACACACACACACACACACACACACACACAGAGGAAAAAGTGAAAAAAGTGCTAGTCCAATAGGACCACTAGGCAAAACAAATCCAAACTTCTCTCCACATCTCAATCTCCAATATGTCAGAATGCAAAACAAACTGCTCTTGAATAGGTGTACAATGCTTTTATGCACCTGACCCAGTCATTGCTCAACCAATGAGTAATCAAAACCAGCGAATAAAAATGGCTACAAGTGACACCAGCATTTCCATCAGCATGAAGTTCTGCCCGATTCACCATCCATCCAAAACTCACTGATTTGCCGTCTCTACACTCCTTTGCAAAACATAACATGACTCTAGCTCTTTTGGGTCGCCAAGGTCAGTCACCACTACACCTTCAAATAATGGCATCACCATGACAAATATTCTTTTTTTTTTTCTATTCTTTAATCCAAACAAACAAATATTGACTAATTGCAAAGGCACCCCACCCAGGTAATCAGTAAACTCATCACACTACAATTAAACAAAACAAGAATATTTGTATCGTGATTAGGATTTGTTCAAGACATTTCCCGATGTCTGCAGCTGTCAGTACTGAACCACCAATTATTCACCATTTTGAGTGTGTCCTTGTGCCTGACAAAAAGTTTAATAAACCGGTACAAATAGTGGATAAAAATATTTGTAATTTGATTGATCTTCAAGCAATCCACATATTTTAAAAATATAGGAAAAAATTATAACTTAATTTTCAATTATGTTCCATGTTTTAGTAATTTACTTCTGATAAATATGTCTTGTAAGTGTCAAATTCTTCAAGCCCTCTTTCCTTGTTAGGCGTTTCAGAAATTTCAACCATCTCTTTCAGATTTTAAGTCTCCTTTTAGTTCCTTTTTTTTTCTTTTTTTTCCCCCTCAAACTTCGTCATTACTCACATGTTCAGTCTATGGTATTCTCAACATTCTTCTCTGGAATCACATCTCTGTTGCCTCAAATCTCACCTTCATCTGTGAAGAAATTGTCCAGCATACACTGTCATAGGAGGATAGATATTTCACAATAACATCAAGCTAGAGGATGTGGACATTATAGGCGAAAGTAAGTTGTTGGTGTGGGTTGGTCTTGCGGATCTTGACCACATTTTGAGAGAGACAAAGAGAAGGCTTTGCTGGTATAGATATGTGGAACATTCCAGTGGTGTTATCAAGTGTGCCCAAGATGTCATCAAGGGAACTGACAGAGTGGAAGCTCTCTGCAGTCGCCCCTTATGACAGATGCATTTGGAGATTTGTAGTGAAAACTGCCATGCGTGCAGCTAGCCAGTTACTTGGAACGGGGCCCACTGATGTGGATGTTGCTCCAACAAAACTACTGATAAAGAAGAGGAGAAGAGGGACAGTAGTTTGGATTTTTTTTTTTTTTTTTTTATAGTCAGTTTTTCCTATTTCTTAGTACTTAGCTTAGCCTCTGGAAGACCTCTTTTGCTACTTCAATGTGCTTTTGGATTTCTGCTTCACATTTTCTGTAATGGAAATGGCAATAGATACAAGGAAACCAGTAGCAAGTTTTCAGCTTTTCCACACAGTCACCATCATTGGCTATGCGTTTTCTTTTGTTTTTTGTCATTGATAACCAAGAGCCTGTACTTTGTGGCACATTGCTTTTGCCACTACTGAAACACATCACCCACTGCCTATACTGTGATCACATCTGCTGTTTGGTCTCCATAAATATACAGCAATTGTTGATAAATATCAGTAGGGGCAATCTTTTCCATGTTGATTAATTCCTCCACACACCTCCACTTCATGCACACTTTGATGGCTGGTGACATTTTGCTAGACTGATACTTAGTTACTATACATAACATTAAAAAAAAAAAAAAATGGGTTATTGGCTGGTAGGTTCAACCTCTACTGCCATACCATTAATATCCACCTCTGTTGTGGACTAACATAATAGAATAGGAGATACTTATGAAGCAACCCTTATGTATTATTCAACTGCCTTGTATTGTCTGAAACTCTGAGATTATTTCACATATATTTTTAAATAAGTTATTTTTTAGCACAATGTTTTGGCTGATGTATTCTTTGGCCTCCCTTACGTGTATTTAGTTTCAGGCTTTTAGGACAATAGTCTGAATTGGCTGAAACATGTTTGACAGCAAAAACGAAATTAAGAATCTGAAAATTATATGGAACCATGAAAATTATTCATTTGAGAACTTCATCCATTACTGAAGAATATATTAAGCTGAAATATGATGATGGCACACAAAGATGAAAACTGGTTTGAGAAATATACAGAATAAGGAAAATTCCTATCAGAACTGGCAATGAAAGTTGAAGAAAATTCCTGTTTGATGAGCTTAAATGCAAAAAAAAAAAAAAAAAAAAAGACACACCATTGTGGCATAGTAAGTTTCACTGTATTGTATTCAGAGAAATAGACATTAATCTCGTTATGAACCAGGATAATCGGGTGTCCTACTGAATGAAGCCCATAGAGGAAGCACATTTTCATTAATGACAGAAAAGTGTCACATTCTTATAGTATGTTATGAAAACATCAAAGAAGGGAATAATTCTGATAAATGACTTTGATGCTTTTAGTTGATTAGTTATAGATTTTTTCCAACTAAATTTCTCACTGGGGATGTTGAAATAACAGCAAATATATGCTTCTTTATCAGTTTGTTTCTGTTTTTTTGGGGGTTTTTTTTTTGGTGTTAGATCCATCCACTGGTTCTTACCTAATGCTTGCTTCATTCTTATAACATACACTTACTCTATTATCACTAATTACCTTACTACCCATGGAACCATTAATCATTCTGATGTGTACATATCTAAAGTATGCCTAATATTCCATAATATTTCTACAGGAAAAAATTCTTCAGAAGATAAAAACGAATGCAGATTGTTTTTATTACACTTCAAAATATTAACTTTTTTGCGACATATTACCTTCCTACCCAAGGATCTGTTAATTATGTAGACAAAAGAAAACTCCTTCTATTCTATCTTAGCCAATAAGATCCAAACTTTCATTTTTTTTCTCTAGCGTGGAAAAACATAGAATTTATAATGGTCTTTCTTTTTTAAATGTGCTAATATATGTGTACATGTATCCGCTTTCAGTATTTTTACTCCTACCCCCATATATAATTGACTTTATAGGCTACAAATAATCAAGTAAAGATTACTTGTATTATTACAAACTCTGTCTATATGAGACAATGAAGATAATGTAAAAAAAACTAAACTTTTAATAAATCTGGATATGTCTTCTGCAGCCAGTATTAAGCCACTAGTAAATTTATCTTGCATTTTCTACCGTCAGAGATGAGTCTAACGAAAGAGAATTGGCAAGCCAAAAAGAAGAAAAGAAAGTTGCCTTTAATGAAGTTATAAATTGTAATATTTCGTCATTTAGCGAAAAATAGTAAAAATACTAAAAGATGGGTCATAATTGCGAATTAAATTATAACTTTTTGTATATTATTAAAATATATGGATTGCTTGAAGATCTATTCTTAAATTGCCAATATTTTTAAACATTATTTAAAATTTCTACCTATTAATCTTTTTGTCAGGCATACTCAAAATGGTGAATAATTGGTGGCTTAGTAGTGACAGCTGCAGACATCAGGAGATGTCTTTAACAAATCCTAATCATTATCTGTCTATATTTCTGAGATGAGACACTGTAACTATTTACACTATTTACATCATTTGGACTGTTGTCATCATCTTTATGTCATTATCTCTGGACCTGGGTCTGATTTGCATCTAACTAGATGTAAACTTGACCAAATCAAGATTATAAATGATAAAAATTCCATCACCAGATTAGTATTTTTTGGCTTAATCCTATGTAACAAGGGCTTTCTTCAATATATTATATAAAATATTATAAGAAAATACGCATGTTTAGACATAGCACAATTACTATGCCATCAAATCTGTGTTGTAATATGTTAATCCTCTAGAAATTTGTCCCATGAAGCTAGACCCTACACACAAGCTGCTAGTGGCCCACTGGTGGGCTGCCAATGGCAACACCGGTGGTCCTCTGGTGGCAGCCACCGGTAGGCCTCTAGTAGTCTGCCAGTGGTAATATTGCTACGAGGAACACGCCAGCAATCTGAAAGCGGGCCACCAGCGGTAAACACTAGTGGCATGCCACCCAATGGCAGATTGGTGGTTTGCATGTAGAGGAAATTGGATCCTTACACCTAATGTATTTTTGTTTAATAAAATATTACATGTCCTTCTGAAAGATAATAACTTGTCAAAAATAAAAAAAAAGGGTTTTTTTTTGCGATATGGCTTTATTAAAATGTTAATACAGTGAAGACGCTTTTTACATTTTAGATGGTTTTATTGCTGGAATGATTTTCATTTGTTTTACACTCAAATGTCGAATCTTTTCTATGCAGTTTTCAATATGACAATCATTAAAATTGTGAATTTTCAATTTCAAAGATGCCTCAAGAATGTCTTAATCTGTAAGATGATTTCTAATCTGTAGATCTGTCCTGATGCCATCTGTTTTTATTATGAAACAATAACATAACATCATGGCATTTTTGGCTCATCTTGCTATCAAATTTCTGCCATTACTGGTTTCTTCATAAATACGGTATACAAGAATTTCGCTTCTTTAGTGTTGAGCACCTTTAAAACTATTTTCATTGGCTGTCTTCATTTCTGCTCCCAAATACACAATAAACTACCATAAATATCATGTTTCTTGTCTAGCTGGACCTATAAAATGCTAGTCGGGTGTTTAGGATGTGAAGTTGCAAGCATCTTTTGTTGATGTTAAGTAGGTAGGGAATTCTGGGATGTTTAAGCTAATCGCCCCCTGCCTTTTTCACACAGTCTGGCAGACGTCTCCAGGGTCAACATGTATCTCATAGATGTCAAACATTCTTGGGTTTATGTTTTCGGTATAGTTCTTCCATGTCAACCAAAGATGACATTGCTTTTCATTGCAATGACATGTATACATACACATGATTTTTTTTATATATATATATATATATATATATTACACGCATGGGGAGGCAGTCAAAGTTACTTCAATTTTATCACATATAGATAAAAAAAAATAATTAACACAGCAAAAGATTGTGCCAGTTTTTTTTTTTTTTTTTTTCTTATCGGTCCCATGACTGGGTGTGGTTTTAGTGTTGCTGCTTCATGCATAACCTTTGTTAGGCAATGTAGACCTGACGGATCCTGTCCCTCTCCACATAAAGATGTTTATATTTCTTGTATAATCATATGAAAGATTTTCATAAAGCAGAAAAATTGAATCAAAAATCCACATTGTAAATTAAAATATTTTATAAATAGACAGTGTATGTAATACTTTTCTGTCACATTCTAGAGCCAGGTTTACGGAGATTTTTTTTCGTCTCTGTTCTTTTTCTTTATTTACTTTTTTTTCTCTCTTTTAAAGGGCTGTGTCCTCATGAAGATCTTTGAAGAAAAAAATGTAAACATCTAACCTTTGATCTTGGAAGATTTAGATATGTTAAAAATTGCAGAATTTGTCAAATTTGTGCCTGAATTTCTGAATTAGAAATTTAACTGTGACAGCTACAAAAAAAAAAAAATTAATTTTTTTGTCAGTTGAAATAAGCTTATTTTGGATTTTATTGTTTATTAATTATTTGCTCTGTAATAATAAATACATTGAGCTCTTTTTGTGGATCAGTTTTAATGTTATATTACTAGGATCACATACCAATGGATTTATTACCTTTACTCTCTCTCTCTCTCTCTCCCTATATATATATATATATATATATATATATATATATATATATATATATAGTCAAACCTAATGAGCCAGACAAACCTACCAAGGTTTCACTTAGGCTGATCGTCAGGGTCGACCCTGACGATCTGCCTAAGTGAAACTTTGGTAGGTTTGTCTGGCTCATTAGGTTTGACTAGGTTTGCTCTACGTTTGTATTGAGCTCTTTAGTTAGTTGTTTACTCGTATCGGGGTTTTTTCTTTGGGCCTTGAACCTGTATCTGTGCGATTATTTTCGACAGACTTTCATGTTCCTGGCTCTTTCTTTTTTAAAACCTTTTTTTCCCTTCGTGATTGATTTGGATATTGTTAAATCAAGAATTCGAAGGTTTTTCGACACGAGTATAGTTACCTATATATATATATATATATATATATGTACTTCCACTTTGGAAGTAAAGTCTGATGATCCGCAGTCCTCTAAAAAGGCTGTGGTGAAATAATTTATTATATGGAACCTTAAAGTGGTCTGTTTTTATTTTTAGTTAAATTATTAGCTCTGATTTACATTGAGGTCTCTGGATTTTATCCTCCTTGGGTCTACCCATACGGATTACCTAGTTTTTCGTAAACTAAATATATATATATATATATATATAAAGTTTCACTAACTTGACTATGACAGAATCATATTATCCTACCATTACTAGGGAATCATTCTATTGTTATAAGAACTGGTTGCAATCTAAGTCTTGACCTGGTGTGGACAGCTACTTCAGTTAATTACAAGATGTTTGTAGTGTTCTTTTCCGTTCAATGTCCTGAATTCTTTCATTGTAGAGTCTAGAGAAATTGGTTTCCCTTTATGACTTCCTGTTTTTCCTTTGTGATCACCAACATTGCATATTTTTAGATTTCAAATTTATATCCCAATGTCTTTGCAGAAACTGTCATCTCTTTAGACCAGTGTTTACAAATCTTATTTTTGATAAATAATCCCAAGAGATTTTCTGATCAATTAAGGATTTCACATCAATCTTTATTTCACTAGTCAAGAATTAATAAAATAATTTAACACTAACAACAAACAGTTTTTGCTGAATTTTCCACTAATAACAATGAAGTCTGGTTTAGATTTGGTGGGTGCACTTTGTCATCCTCTCTTATTTTTCCCTTTGGCGTCTATTTTATTTTGGTGGTTGGGGGACGTGGGGTGGGTGGTAATACACCGATTATTCATTTATCTGTTTAGTTCTCAAGCTGGAGGCTCAACTAAAGAAGCACCTCTTAAAATTCTCCTATGCATTATAATTTATTTATCTAATAAACAAATATAAAATTCCTGTAACTAACATTAAAAGGAAAAAAATATAAGGGTGTGTGATCTACGTTGGTACACACACACATATATATATACACGTGTACACTGCTTCATAAAAGCAATGTTTTATTTCTTGTTTTTGTTATCTTTTCTGTTTTAGCGTAATTCACACACTTGTTTATTTTTTAATTCCCTTTTTTCTTTTTCTTTTTTTAAATCTATTTTTCTCTCTCTCTCCGTTCTTTGCTTTAAAAGGACTTCTCCTTCATGTGTCCACCACCTGTGATCAGCTTTTTTTATTTATTTTTCTAATTAATTTATTTATTTTTTAAAACTTACAACGCTGTTCCCCATTTTCTTGAAAAGGTGGTTATGGAATTATAATAGTAACGCTTGCAAGAAGCAGGATATATAGGTCGGGTTGTGTATTAAGAAAAAAAAGTGTTCTAATTAGAACGGCAGATCGAGGGGTTTCCCTTCTCTCTTTCTTCTTCGTCGATTTAAGGAAGGCAGTCAGTCAGACGAGAGAGGAACCTACCCGAGACATTCCCCTTTCTTTTCTTCTCATTTTATTTTTAGGGCAGTTGGCACTTTTCTGTTTAACGATTTTAGCTGCTCGTTTGAATTGATTCATTCAAGCCTTTTCATTTCAGAAATACAGCATTATGTTGTATTTCTGGAAAAAAAAAAAAGAAAAAAAAAAGAGGCATAGAACTACTATTGTCGTTATTTTTACTAGTTTAATTTAAGTAACTTAACTTCTTTTTAATAAGCAAGAAACCGCAATTCTACACTTACTGGAGGAATGTCTTTGTACATTTAAACACAATCACTATATTGTATTCATTTTTTTTTTAAATGATTTTTGCTTGAAATATTTAAAGGCCCAAAAATTCAATAAAAACTAAGTTTTGTCATTAAAATGTTAAGAGGAAAAAACAAAGTAGGTTTTTTTTGCTGTAATTTTTTAAATCCTTTCTAGCGCGTTCGAAATTTTAGTTAAAAATCTTTTGTTTACGTCAGTGCGTGGTCAACGTAATGGCAGGTAACGATTAGTTTTTTTCGGTGAAAAACACAATGACTTTGAAATTCTTGCATAAATCAAATAATTGTCGGATTTTAATGAAATTTTCAGGACATATTCAGAAATGAATTAAATTATTTTTGAATTTTTTTTTTTTTTTTTAGTAAATCTTGGTAAAAAAGATTTTTTTTTTTTTACATTTACTTTTCATGAAATTTTGAGAAATTTTACACGTGTAGGCGATCATGTATCTTTCGATACATGACTGACGAGGCAGATTTTTTTTCCCGTAGTAGGTAAACAATGTCTACACATTTGAAATACAATCAGAAAATAAAAATATTAAAAATACTTAAAAAAGAATGTCAAGAATTATTATGTCAAGTGTTATTTTACAAAATTGCTGTAAATAAAATCAGAAGTTTCAGAAAAGTATATTTTTGGAAGATTTTTTTTTTTAATAAAGTTAATTACATTGCGATGAAAGATGATTAAAAAAAAGGGCGCTAATCAGCGATTTTAGAAAACAATTTTAAAAAATTCGATTCCAACCAGAGTATTTTGCTTACAGGAAATAAAATTAACATTTTAGCTTTCAATTAAACCTAAAATTAAAACTTTCATTTATAAAAACTCATTTTGAAACCGTGGATATCACAAATTCGTGGAGGTCCCCACTGGAAAATAATAAATATTTCGATTATGCAAGTCAGTCATGGAAGAGATCCAGCCTTTTCCGAAAACGGATTTCGTCATTTTTTTTTCTTTATTACAATTTATTTTGAATAATCAGAATGAGAATAAGCAACCAAATAAAAAATACATTTTTTAAATTAACAATAATAGTCACTTAGTCTTATTATTTATTTATAATAATTAAAATATATTAATATTAATAGTTAATTAAAAAAAAAGAAAAAAAAGGGTACTGACAAGCTGAGTTCAAATTCCAATTGAAGCTGTTGTGTTCATTTTGTACTTATACTTTCAGGAAAGGCATGAATCTATTTGAGCTTCCTGCAATCATTCTCAAAAAAATCTCCAAAATCAAACATCCTGCTAATGTATTAAGGGAAAATTATGTCAGCAACGTTAAGCCTGGTCAGTACTGAGACTGCTTGCGAATACTAAATGTTGTAAGCTTGGAGGTATGGGTGATGTAATGGATAATAGATTGGAGTTCCAATTCCAGTCGGGTTTGTTATATTCACTTACACACAAATACCATTGGGAAAGGTATGAATACATCACTTTTCCACCCAGCTATGGGTTAAATAGTAGGACCTGCATCAGTAATTCATTATTATCTCCCAAAAAATCTTACAATCCAAAAATATTTTCTGGCTTTAAATAACCTGCAAAAAAAATAGAAATCAATCCACCCTATTATTTTGTTTTATTTCTCTCATCTCACTGTAATGCTATCATCTTTGAAAAGTGAATATATTCTTGGATTTCTTCAGTTCTTCGTCTTTCTTTTTTTTTTCTCAGAACATTGCAGTTAAATATTACATTTGTTTTATTTCTGTTCATTTTTAGAACTACTTTGAGACTCTTTTCTTTGGGTTTTTCTTGTAACTCAATCTACAATTCAGATATTAGGCCAGTGTAGTCAGCAAATCTGAAATGATTTAAATATTCTCTGGTTATGCTTATTCTCTTTCCAGTTCAGTTTTTCAAATTGCTGTAAGTTTTTTTTTTTTTTTAGATATCTCAGTTTCAGTAGCTCAACTCTACAAGTTTTTGTTCACCTCTGTTGTGACCAGGTATTGAACTCACAATTCTTTGGGTCAAGTCACTGGATTACTTCAACCAATGTTTTTATCCACTGAGCCATGTGTGTACAACAGCCAAAACATGAATATGATAACAAAGATGAGGACAACAGTTTGAACAATGTAAATAGTTACAATATCTCATCTCAGAAATATAGACAGATTGTAATGTTTTGTTAGAAAAAATACAAAAAATTTAATAACTACATCTTGTTATTATCTGTTTACGTCTATCATTTTCCAAAGCCTTCTCCAAAAATAAATACAGTTTATAGCTCTTATATTCTTCGTATCTCATAAATTTGAATAGTGAGTCTTAACATTATCCAATGACATAAATTCTCGATGCCAACAGTTTGATTTTTAGATCCATGGTTAGTTAGGTAAGTTGTAAAGTCAATGTGCTTTGGAGAATTTTAAGTTTTCTATAAAGTTCTGTTCAAGAAATACCAAGAAATTATGCATTTATTGATAGATCTGTGGGTATTAAGGTAACTTGTGGTAGTCTTTGCTTTGGACAATTGTGGGTAGAGTATTAACTATGTGGTAGGTAAGTATGAATGATTGTGTTAATCTGGAAGGAAGTTGTTCTTGATCTGTCATGGAGAATGTAAACACATTTCTTTTTTTTTTCCAATTAATCATTCCTTGTGGTTTTCTTTTATACAATGTCAACACACCCAACCCTGTATTTTATGAATTCTTATGCCGACTCTTTATAACAAGCAAGCAACTTGTTGTGCCTAACATCTGTTTACTCACAACAGACCTGGTTTAGGATAAACTTAATAGCAAATGAACTTCGAAACGTGTACAGACAACTTCAAATACAACGTTGGTGTATGTGCATCAACATAGAAACGACTATTAAAACACATGTGATATACAGATGTGTGATAAGTATATCTATCTCCATATCCTTACTCATACATATCTCAATCTCTTTGTGTGTGTGCGCGCGTGTGTATACATGTAAGTAATGGCTGGCTGCTCATATCTAAGTATGCCTGACTACTAGGGTGGCTATTCAATCTGTCGCAGACGCCTGCTCAGGCACATTTGTGTTTGTTCAACACCCACAGAGCCCACCTGTGGTTTATACTGCAACTATGCTGAGCAGACCTTAGTTACAGTTTCTGGGAGAGAGCGCATTATCTGGTGTGATCAACAGTCTGAACAAGGCCAACACACTCAAACCCTCGATCTGACCTGTGACTTTGTGCTAGCACAGCCATTGACAACTCCCAAATTGCTCTATCTACCCAATTTCACTCATAAGGCTTGAATCAATCCGTGGTGTAGTTTTCAGGCACTTTCCAAAAGTGCTGCATGTGTTTTTTTACTCCTTTATTCTCTTTGATCTTTTAAAATAAGTGAAAAGATGCAGACCTTATATAGGAGAGTAAGTTGATTTGGCAGCAACTATTCTTTTATACATGTTTCACTGAGTATGACAGACAAGTGTTTTTATAAAGTTTTTCTAATGTTGATACAATTTTCTTTTTGAAAGGACTAAGGTAATGCAGAAACTGTCCCTAATGACTATTGTTCCAAGCACTTTCGGCCAATTCATTAGCCATTTTCATTCTTATAGTTTTTAATGTTTGTCTTCTAAGGTGTATTTCATTTTTTATTAGATGAAGTTGCATCAACTCTTTTTATAAGTTTTCACTAGTATTTATTTTCATCTTAATATTTTACCTGCTTCTTATTGTAATAAGAATAAACTATAATAATAATTATAATATGTATAACTTGTTTATCCTTACCATTAAAATGACAACATCTATGAAATTGATATATTATTAGGCCTTGACTATTATTAGGCTTTTATGTGTCAGTCTTAAAATACATTTTTTCTGAGTATTGTTTTACCCTACTCTTTCATGGAATCACTACCCCCCAGCTTCAAAAAACATGTTCAAACAGTTCACCATGGTCATAAAAAAAAACACTGCATTGGTAAATAACTCTAGTATAGAAAAATGATAAACATATACAAATTGTACCTTACAAGATCATGTTGGAGGTTGGGGGGGGGGGGAGAGTAATATATATATATATATATATATTACTTCAAAGAGATTTCATTAAATAATTTAGTCATACTGCGTTGATTAGTTTTTGTTGTGAAACCCCCTGAAGATGGTTTCAGATAAGATTGAAAGTACTTGGGAAAATAAAAACTATTCAAAAGAAAATTTTGGTATTTCTCTTACTCAATTTTCTAAATCTACCAAAAAATGAATCCATGAACTTGAAAGGATCGCAACAAAAACTAATTGACACGATATATGTAAATTATTTAACCAAATCTGTTTGAATGAAAATATGCTACCTAAATATACACCATATTTTATTACTTAAACATTATTTTTAGTGGATACCCATATTTGAGTAGATGTTTTGTTTATTTATTTATTAAGCAGTATATTTATTTATTTCCATCTACCAAGAAATCTTATTAAAGAAAAATATGTGCTCTCCAGCTGAATTTGAACCTGCGTCCCCCTTGGTAGGAGAAACCATCATTACATCCAATGTGTTTTAGACCATCTTGGCCACAACATACATTGATGATCAAGCAAAGTTGAATAGTGCTTTATAAGCACAAATCTTTTCCCATACTTTGTTTATGTTACAATATGAAACTGAGCAGATATGAATGCTTTGAGAGTCTGAGAAAGGTTTTTAAATATTCAGGTAGGTAGACAAAAATAAATATATTATTTAATAAATAAACAGAGCACCTGCTCCAATATGGGTATCCATCAAAATTAATATTTAAGTAATAAAACCTATTGGATTAATTAAAAATCCATCATTTCTTTAGAAAATCCTATGTATGAATATAACCATTCCTTGTCTAATAATGTCTGCATATAATATATGACTATATTTTCTTTCAGTTGTTTTTGAAACACTGGCTCTATTATATAAGGATTACATAGACAATATGCACATCACTGAACTGCCCTTAGAAATACTTAATATGAAAAAGATCTGTTTCAGGTTGTGGAATGTATGCTAGTGCCATTTTCCCTTCTCTCCCTCCTTGATTTCTCTGAGGGGATACCAGCTTTTCTTTACTCCCAAGAGGCAGTCTTTTATATTGACTGTCTTTTCTGCTTGTATATTGAGTCACCACAGCATTCCCTTTTAATGACAACCAAAAACGCTTTGTCCTTAAAAAGAATAATTCCCCAAACTGACAAAGAAATTTAAAATAATATGGCATAATGCTTTTCACTTACAATCTCTTTATTCTGCACAGATATTACATTCCTTTTCAAGTAAATATTCCCCTTCCAACATTCAATAATTTGTGATAATGATGACATCTTTAATGAATGTTGCCCTTGATCACAATTACCTTTGTTCTTGTTATTATAAATCATTCTCTGTTTGTTTTATAACATTATTAACAACAATGTCATTAGTCTCATTTTTTATTCATTATGCTTATATTGTTGCAAAGAATTTGGCTTTCTCTGTACACATTCAACCTTTGAGTTTGTCTGTGTTTTTGTTTGCTTATCCTTAAAATTTAAATAAAGTATCTAGTATGACAGGGTGCTTTTAACACTTCCCAAAATGTTTCTGCATTATAATAAACATTTTGTGAGATGTTCAAAAAGTGGCAAGTCAAATTTTCATGATTAGTCAAGTAGCTTTCTGAATAGCTCTTTCAAGTTAACTAAAAGGAGTTTCTGGTTTTAGTCATTTTAATCATATTTGGGTGAATTACAAACACACGAGTGTAAAGACTAATAATTGTAATAGAAATGTATGCAAAGATCACAGTAATCTTCTTGCTAATTGTTTGGAATGTGAAAAACAGTTCAAGAGGAGTCGGATTTAGCATAAATTGTTTTAAAAGATTCAAATGAAAATAAAATAAAACTTATTTTGGTATCTGTCTATATTTCTGAGATGAGGTATTATGTACACTATTTACATTATTCAGACTATTGTCCTTATCTTTGTTGCCATATTTATCACAATGTTTTGCCCATTGTATGCTCCGGCCTTCTTCAGGTGGTTGAAATGTCGAACTGAACCCTTTATTTTGCTCACTGGAGTAGACTGTTCTAGTTCCATGCGCCACGTCTAATGGATGTCAGTTATCAGTTATCTCCTGTTAATTCACCTCTCCAAGTTCTCCACTGCCTTAACCAGGTATTGAACTCATAACTTTTGGGGTCCTGTCACTGGATCTAACTAACGCCTTTATCCACTGTACCATGTGTCCTTATTTTTGCGTATTTGAATTTTTGAAACAGATAAATTCTATTTTTAATTTTGGCCTTTTCAACATATTTTTCAGAATAAAACCTTTTGTTTTGTTCATATTTATTTATCCTATGAAAACCAGAAAGAACTCTGAAGACAATATATCTTTGATGTTTAATGAAGTCATTATCAGCCAAAGAATAATTATTGCTTTTGTTGTTGCTTCTTGGATAGTGAAGTCCAGAGATACAACTTATGTGACCTATGTAAGAAGGATGGTTGAGTGAAAATAATCAGGGTGATTTTTCATTAGAACAACCATTCTTTACAACCTCCTTATTAGAGTTAGTTCCCCAAGAAAGAACTAGTTGAGAAAAGATTGCACATACAACATTCTATCAAAATGTAAAAATGAATATAAAGCAGAAACTGGCTGTTCCTTGGAAGTCAAATTTGAGGAATATAAGAAAGCCACATTCAAGAAGAAATTAGAAAAATGTTAAGGTAGGGCATATTAAACTTAATCTGGCACAAAAGTGAAATAAGGTGAGATGCTATGAATGGTGATGATCTCTTTACCCTGAAAATCAGCTTTTAAAATTCTGGTTTTTATCTAGGCTTGATCACTAGTAGGTAAAACTAACTACCTCAGCTCTGTGGCAGATTGATCTCAATATGGTGATTTTCTAAGCATAACTCAGATGTGACACAAAGCCCCAGTTTTCACCACTGCCATAGCCAGGTATTGAATTCTAGGACACATAGCCCAGCAGATAAGTGTTGGTTGAATCTTGTGACTTGACCCAAAGAATTGTGAGTTCAATACCTGGCTATAGCAGAGGTGAAAAAAAAATTAGAGTTGTGTTAGAAGGGAGATAACCGATACTGAGACCTCTGGAAGAGGCATGATACGTCGAAATAGAATAATCTACCCTGTTGAACAAAATAAAGGGTTCGCTTTGAAATTCCAATCACCTTAAGAAGGCCAGAGTGTACAACAGCCAAAACATTGTGAACATGGCAACAAAGATGAGAACAATGGTTCAAACAACCTCATCTCAGAAATAGTAACAGTTTATTTGTTAAGTTCAAAATAAAAAATTTTTTTTCTGTTATCAGTAAAGTCCAATATATGCAATTCACCATGTGTTTTTTTTTGTTTTTTTTAAACATTATTGCTCCTGAAAAAAACTGTTTACATTTACCAATCATCGTTTCATATTTGTTAAATTTTCTCCTCCTATACCACAATAATATCATCTTAATCCATCCTTCCCTACCATCCATCCGGTTGTCAAGGAATACCCCGAATTACTGCTGGATCTTCAGATTCAAAGTTTCTTTGTTTTTGTCCCCTCCACCTTGCCCACTCTAACTTTTTTATTTTTTTAAAATCTTCCCAACTTGAAACATCTGTCTCTTCGGCTATGTTAACACTGGTACAGCCAAAGAGAACTGGATGGCAGGAGAAAGCCTGGATAGGCAATGAAAAGACAGAAGAACAATTCCATTCAGCCCTTCCTTTTTCAATCCTCCACCCCTTAGAAGTTATCAATTTTCCCCAAAATCAAACAATGGCTCTCCTTCATACTGCTGCCACTGAAATTATTTCCTGTCTTTATATTTTTAATTTTATCCTTGTGGAATTCAGTCCACAAATGATGTTTCTTTCTTTCTCTCTCATTTTCTTTTAATGTTCCTTTAATGTTCTTTAGATTTTAATAAGTGGAATAATTCATTTTTTTATTTTTCATTCTGTTTTTATTTTTCTGAATTCTTCTTATAATATGGTTCTTTTTTTTATTTCTATTTCCTCAATTGTCATTGGCTAAGCCCATCATGATGACGATAACAATGATAGTAACAATAGTAATGAGAATATTTGCCAGTCCTCCATTGTCATTGTTTAAGCCTATCATGGTAATGACTATCTTTATAGCAATCATATTAGGAACAAATCTCTAAACTTGATCTTATCTTTATTTAAAAAACACTTGTACAACTGAAGAGAGAGGTGTGTGTGTGTGTGTGTGTGTGTGTGTGTGTGTGTGTAAATAAAAATTGATTCTCTTAAGATATCCCTTTTGAAAAAATTCACTTGAGATATATTCAGAATTTTAAAGAGACAATATAACTTTTAAGCATAAAGAAGACAAAACTTTTTTAAAGTTAGTATTTATTATTGTAAGAATATATATATATATATATAATTAGGTATTTGCAAGAGTTACTACCAAAAGGGAAAACAGTTGTAATGACCAATGGTTTGTGTATACTGGTCACTCCCAGACACTGAAACTAAGGTCACAACAGCAAGAAAGATCATAATTTCAACTTAGAGTTGCCTGACGATTGCACTAGCATGAAACAGACTGTCGCCTCTAAGTGTTGACTTCTATGTTCACTTTTATATTTACACACGCTCTATCTCTGATATTGACCACTTTATTCCATAAATATAGCACACTTTAAGACTATATTTCTTTATATATATATATATATATATATAATTATTTATTTGAATATTACAACATAAATATGTTATAAAATCACGACAAAAGTAGCCATTTTGTTTCAACACTTCTTGTGTCTTGTCAAGTGATAATATAGAATATAGAATAAATTTAAAGAATATTGATTGTTGGTTATTGGATTTCATTCCGTATATACCAATCCTAAACTTGGGTATATATATATATATATATATATATATGGATTTTTGTTAAATAAGATGCACCAGGAATATTGTGTAAGTTTTTGATTTAATTTTTCCAGTATTTCTTGTATCTTAGAAATGATTAAAGATATCTTACTGGAATTCCTCAAGGTTTTTATAACATTACTGCACTCTACTTTGAACAATAAAAAAGTATTTAGCTCTAAGTTGAAATTATGATCTTTCTTGCTGTTGTGACCTGATCCAGCTTTCCTCTCTACTGCTCCCTCTTTTTCTAACTTATTCACTCTTCTCTTGATGGTTCTTGAATGGACTTTGAAGATGGAAGCTAGAATTTTGGTACCATTACTGAAGGCATAAATGATCTTTTTTCCTCTCACCATTGCTCAGTTGGGAAGACACAGTGGGTTTGACACAAAACAATTTTAACCTGTTCTCTTTCTAGCTGAATAACACAAAGGGTTTTTTTTAGTGATTCTTATGACAAATGGTGTCAAAAAGCCTAAACGTCTTATCTGAAAACCTGGCAAAAAGAAACTCAGTTTAGTGGTTTTTAGATATTAAACATTTTGTGGGATGGACAATTATGCTGTTACATGCACACATACACAGGGTGTGTATGTGTATATATATATATATATATATATTATATATATATATATATATATATATATAATTATTTATTTGAATATTACAACATAAATATGTTATAAAATCACGACAAAAGTAGCCATTTTGTTTCAACACTTCTTGTATGTTCTATATCATCACTTGACAAGACACAAGAAGTGTTGAAACAAAATGGCTACTTTTGTCGTGATTTTATAACATATTTATGTTGTAATATTCAAATAAATAATTATATCTGCTCTACTCTGTATTGAGCGCTCTTTAAAGAATAGTAATTGTTGGTTATTGGATTTCACTCCGTATATACCAATCCTAAACTTGGGTATATATATATATATATTTATTAATAAAAGCAAACAAACCAACACTTAATAATATTAACTTTGAACATGGACATAATATCTTGAGCGTGTTTTGAAACAAAAAAAGAAACATTTTATAAAACATACATATAACAAACTATTTCTTTCTAACAGTTGAAATATAATCCTTGAAAATGGCTAAATGTATAGCCGAAAGCGGTCGGATAAAAAGAACATTCGGATAGTTTTTATATAATTTATCATCTGAAAAGAAAAACATTATTAGATCGCATGAGAAATTATATAAAAAACTAAATAAAAGCACCTTGTCAGTCGTTTTTAATGAAATGTGCATGAAAGAAGGATTGCTGCCTAAATACACAAATATATATATATATATATATATATATATATATATATATAAGCAGCAATCTCTTGTATAACCTTATTCGATTAAATATGAATAGAACAAGTGGAGAATATCAGTTGAGCCTTTTGGTGAGTTTCATTAATATGGCTTTTTTGCTGTTGGGTAGAAACTTTTAAAAGAACTTGCCAAAATTGTGTCTACTTCACTGCAAAAACATCTGATGTCTGGTTTTATATATATATATATGTATATATATACACACACACACACACAAAGAGAGATATCATATTACTAATTGGCCATATATCTCTATGCGTGTGTTGATGTGTGAAATGAAGCTTTTGATTTCACTATTTGATATGCTCTCTGCCCAAAACGCTTATACCAGACTGAAACCAGATTTTCTCAAACTTTCCAGTGACCTGTTTTTTTTATGCTGATATCCCAAATGAAAATAGACAATTGCTCTTGTTAAGCTTTAAAACCCATCTCCTCATTATTTCCAATTAACATGATTTAACACTCAGATGTAATTTATGAAAAATATTTCATTCTACGCGCTTAGCATATGATTTCCATTATTCCTGTGTTGATCTCCGTTTACCTGTTTCTAAGGCTAATTTTCATCTCCTAAGAAAAAGACGCTATACAAATAGAGACTGACAAAATCTATTTCAGAGACCCTGGAGAACCAGCAATCTTAACAATGATATCCCCCAAAACATAGGGGTATGCTGTTTTTTATTGTCAGGCTAAGTTGCAGGTCCAATCATCCCACCTGTCACCCTTATCGTTCAAATTAACACCAAGTTTTCACCATAGCACCTATTGTTTGTAATAAGAATGCTTCTCTTCTGAGAAAAAAATAAACAAAGGCTCTTTGTCTGCCTGTGTGTCATTTGTTGTGAAACCATTCTTTGTCGCTTGCCAACACGATGATGGGGGTGGCTTGTCTCACAGACACAAACAAATACTCGTTTCCACTTGATCTTTTACTTTCAAGTTTTTGTCTCCTTATTTTCTCCAAAATTTTCGGCTTAAACTTGTTCTTGCTCGATTGTTTTAATTGCTTTGTTATTTGTTAGCAGTTTTCAGGATTTGGGCTTTCTATTTTTACCTCCCTCCTTTTTTTATTTATTCTTTCCTTTTTTTTTTTACTTTTTGGCTTTCTTTTCTTATTTTCTTTCTTTCCCTCTCTTCTGCTCTCTTCATTCACCTTTCCTCCCCTTTATCCTTTTTCTTTCTTTTCTTCTCACTCACTCTTTCTCATATTCATTCTCTCTAATCTAACCTTCTTGTCATCATACCTGAACCATTTCAGTTCTCCCCGTTGTCCTCCATAAATTCTCTCTGTTGAAAGCCAATGAGAACTTAGAATTAACTCGTTCTTTCTCTTTTTTAATTTTTCATGACCTTATATAGGTGTGTGTGTACACATATGTACCCATTATATATATATATATATATATATATATATATATATATATATATATATATATATAATGTGTGTGTGGGCATTGAAGTCAATACCCAGAGGCAACAGTCTGTTTCATGCTAAATGCAAACGTTAGGCCATGTGTTCGTGTTTGACTATTTAGACCAGTAATTTATTGTGGGTAGTCTCTTGTATTATTCTAATGGCTATTTTGGTGGATGGTAATGGTTATGTTTCAAATTATGCTAGGGGCTCTTCAGTTGGAATAATTGTGGGTCCAGATGCAGTTTTTTGACTATTCATAGTGTTTTTTTGTTAGCTTTTGAATTTTGTTAGTTGGTATTATTACTTTTACTTGTGTTTATGTGTGTGTTTATGGTTTCATATTTACATACACTCTATCCCTGATATTAAGCACTTTAACCCATAAATATAGCATACCTGAAAACTATATTTTATCATATATATATAGTATTTACTAATTTTAACTTAGTATGCCACATGGTCTGAAATGTTTTTTTTTTTTTTGTTTTTTTTTTTAAGCTTATCACCCCAAGCAAGGCTGGAAGCCACTAGCACGCAAGGGGTTACAGAAGGTTTGGAGGAAGAGCAGATAGGAGTGGTAAAGGAGAGGATGTGGACAAAGATAGTGGATCGATCAAGGCAAGGGGGTTACTGAAGATTTGGAGCGAGAGCAGATAGGAATGAAAGGTGAAAGGATGTGGAGAAGGGAAGTGGATAGATCAAGGCAACTGGAGATGTCGATTGACGTTACACTTAAATAGTTGGAGATTATATTTGTCAGGGAAACAGGAATAAGGAAGGGAGTTCCACAGGCGAGATGTGCGAGAGATGAAGCTATTACAAGAGACGTCTACATCTAACAGTTTCAACGGTGAAGTGGTGGGAATGGGATGCCAGCCTCGTAGGACGTTTAAATTCATGAGGCCTAGGAACCAGCGAATCTTTGATGTGCAGAGGCCCTTGTTACCTTGTAAATCAGCATCCAAAATTATCAGTTTAAACCACAGCGCTGTTGGAAAATATTCAACTCTCTTACTCACAAAGAGACCAGCCATCTTCATCCCCCCCCCCACATATATATTTATTATAAATGTTTTATATGTGTTTGAGTAGACAACCCTGTTTTTCTAAACAGTAAAATTAATGTTGACTAGCTTTTAAAATAACATGGATTTTTACACAAACACATGTACTCACTAAATGTCTGCTTAGAACCTCATATGTTACACACAGAACAATATTTACTTATCTTCAAATAGTATTTCATAAACTAAAATCATCCATCTATTTCATGAAGATGAAATTGAACCAATATTTACATATTAGATAAATAAATGTGCACTTTGAACTTGTCATCAATTTTTCGTCAGTATGAGAAAAACAAAATAATTTGGGTCAATCAGGCATGTCAAATGTAATTTCTCATTTTCAAAACAGCAGACATGGAAGTCCAATCAATATAAATAATTGCAAAGCAGTTTTAAGTTTTTAATTTTCTTTTATTATTTCTTTTGAAG
>OZ038483.1:14917283-14999783 GCA_964036315.1 Acanthosepion esculentum
GTATCGCTCTGCCCGTACTCCCGTTCTTACTCTATGCATACTCTGCGCATTTGTCTTTGCCATTTAAGAGATAGCTAGAAAAAAAGCTTCCATTAAAAACTTCTCATTAGTAAAATGTACATAGTTTTTCTTTTTTATTATGTTACAGATAGATTTTTTAATTTCCATTGGTTATATGAGCATTGTTTTAAAAAAATAAATATATTGAAAATAATAATAAACAAAGCGTAGCCACCAACTTGGCAACCTGTTGTCAGTACAATTATTTCTCCATTAAAAAAAGAAGAGTATTAAACAATAGGTTAACAATTGTTTTGTTTCTTACCATTGACCATATTTTATTCATTTTAATTCATATTTTATTGGATTTTTTTCCATAATTTGTAATATCTTCATAGTGGTGAAATTTTTTTTTTTTTTTCATTTACTTGACAAAGACAGAAATCATTCTACCAAAAAGATATATAAATGCCTGAATAAATAAGTAAACAAAAAAAATCATTATATCACCTTATGACAAAGACAGAGGCATAGTAATTTTAAACACTGGCACAACAATGGAAAATGACTTACTAGCAGATATTAAAACCTATGGAAATGAATAAATAAATAAATAAATAATAATTCTGCTTCTTTTTTTCCTCCTCCTCCTCCTCCTCCTCCATGTATTTCTAATTATTTTGTTAAAATAAGGTTGGCTTGTGTAATCCACGGTAATACCAAAGCCTATCTCTGTCATAATAGAAAAGAACATATTTTGTACATTTTAATAATAAGGAAAAAATATTCAATTTTTAATAGTGGCTGGTCTTCTACCTATTTACTTTGGTCTGTCATTACCTACCTAGGTAAGTACAAATGAGAATCAAATAGACATAGGTGTAGAGTAGAAATCTGAAAACATCTACTCTTAAAAACGTATGTGTTGTTAATTTCACTCTATCGTTCTGAGGCAGGGATCCAAACACCAAAATCAAAGGAACACTCCAAGAAAAAGAAATATGGTTCTACCAGTGAATGTTAAAAGTTCCTTAGATTGCACACAAAATGAATGATACAGTTCTTCAGCGAGTTCAACAAGAACACATTTTGCTCCAAACCAGTGAGTACCGACAGAAAAAAAAAAAACTCTTTGGCCACATAATTTGAAAACAAGAACTTGGAGGTATTTGTTAAGGAGAGTGTTTCTGTACTTCAAAAGCCAGCGGAAGCTGGTGGACCCTCTTTGCCCTTCCCCCTCAAACTCAAACAACTCTGGGACACACAGCACAGCACCTCTCTGATTTCTTGGACCATTTGCCTATGGTTGTGTATCACCCGCAACACTTCAGATAATGACAGATCGACAAAGATAGATTAGGAAAGTTAGTTCATGATAGATAGATGAGTATGTACAGAATGAAGATAAATGGATATACAAATTGAGAAAGAAAGGTATGATCCCAGAATTCATAGATTATAGATAAGTCAGTAAGTAAATGAAATCAATCCAATAAACACAGGCTACAGTTTACCTAAAAAAAAAACAACAGTTTACAGAAATTCTCAACATTTAAATGTAGATAAATCAAACATCAAAATTTAAGTATTGCTATTGCTTTTATTACTTTCATTAGTATTGTTTTTTGGGTTTTTTTTTTTACTTTTACTATCCCAAATTGTATTAATTAATAGTGATTTTATAAGGAATATATTGCATGATCTTGGATGTAAATCTTATAGTAGAAAATTCCCAAATTAGTGCACTTTCAGTACGCTTTTACCTGAATAAATTACTTTCTCTTTTAATTAAAACTACATTCTGGAGATGTGATTTGCACTGATGACTGGAGCATGGAGAGGAAAAACGAAGGTATGCCACCGGGTAGAGCTGGGCTCGATGGAAAGAAAACTGCAAGTTGACATTGGGGGAAAGCGTCTTCATATGCATACATTGTAATCAAGACTGTCACTCTTGTATGGGCCTGTGCAGCCATAACAGATGCTGCACCACCATCAGCAGCTATGGCATAACTCTTTGAGAGCAGATCGAAGGTTTCTCAAAACCAACAGATAACACACCCACATTCTTTAATTTGAAATGATTAAGTTGACTTATTACAATGAACGACTAATGTATTGAATGTATTGTTTTGTAAAAGATCCCTCCTTTTATTTTGATATAATCTTTTTATTTTTAATTCTTAGATGTCTCCCCAATGTATGTATTGGGATATTTTTTATCTATTTTGTATATAATACCCTTGGGAAAGGTATGAATCCTCTTCTCCTCCCAGTTATGGGTAAATAGCAGGACAGACCGGGTTCTCTAGCCTGGGATGGCAACTGGTCTACTGCAGAAAGAAATGACAACCTACTGCGGGAAAAAATCTCTCATCAGTCATGTATCAAAAGATACATGATCAGCCATACATGTATCACGTATGGCACATAACTGACTGATATTTCTGCTTCAGGTTTAATCTTGTGTTGATTGTTGTTTTTGAAGTACCTGTGATTGACTTTATATATAGATTACATAAATTCTTTTCAAGTATAATCGTAATTGTGATTTTTTAAGTATAGCTTAGATGTGGCACAAGGCCAAACGCATGGGGCACCCAGTGAGGATGGAACTCGCTGTTCAGTCATAATTGATCTAGCAAGACAAGCTTGAAACCATTACACCACGTCAAAGCACCCATCTATAGTCATTATGTTATTGATAGGATATTGATAGCACATATTAGATACCGAGTTTTCTGAAGGATATTTTCATTTTTGCTTCTGTGGATATTTTAAAGTTTTCTTCTTCTTCGTATTATGTATGAAATAATTACGATGCTAGTGGAGTGTAAAGTATTTTCAATATTTTTTTCATCATGTGGATATTAATACTTACAAATGATATAGTGCTCTTTACTGAAAATCCACTAACAAAAAAATCCCAAACTTCAAAAATACAGTTTGGTATAATTATAGGTTTCTACTCAAGAGCTCTCTACTTCTGTCCTCTTGGTCTCTTCCTATCCATTTCTCGATCCGTTCCTATCTATCTTAGTCTGTACATACCATTATTAATTTTCAAATCTTCTAATGTTACGTTACTTTATTTATTTAGAATTACCAGGGGGATTTCTGGCCATTTGTAGCTGGAAACTTATAAAATAAGTATAAAAACCTGGTTTCCATTTCCCTGGTAACATTTCTCCATTTCAATTAAAAAGAAGTAGGATCAGGAACATGCCCCCAAAGCAGGTAAAATAGCACAATTTCTGGACACACCCTTCATAAGCATATGTACAGATCCCCACATTAAAAAAAAGTCTTTGTGTCAAATTTCTCCATCATGGGAATATAGATTTATTATATTAATCTATCTTTAGTCTCAACTAAGACTGCAGACTGTTTACTATACTTGGTATTCCTATGCTGTCACCCATTCAAATATTAACCAGGCTTAACTCTGCTTAACTTTATTGACCAAAAGAGGGAATTTTTAATTCAACTCTATTTAGCTCTTAGATTTGGGTGCCATTTACATGGAGGCGATTAGCCAGATAGCTTCTGACTAGTGTAGTAAGTTCAATTCTCACTGATTACCATATAAGGCTTTAGCTATGAAATTTTCCAATATCCAGACTATGCAAAAGCAATAGAACATTGACTAACTATACATTGTAGCAAGTAAAATATTATTTCTCAACCTTGTTTTAAAAAGGAACCCATAAAATACAGCAAAATTATCCATTGTTGCAACTGGGATAGATTGTTGGCCTAAGTTCTTATGACACCAACTGCCATTTATAAAACTTAGGCTCCAGTTTTTGTTTGTTTTTTTTTTTTTTGTCTCTTTCACCCTTTCACACATCTTTGTAGTGGCAAGTTATCTGGTGGCTTGTTTTGGGGGGAATTTTATCTTGAATTTGTAGCAAATAGATGCTACAGGATTGAAACTGGACTAGTTTTCTGTTGGTCACCAATTTGTATCCAAAGGAGTTATTACTTGTTTCCAGCTGCCTTGATCTATCCACTTCCCTTCTCCACATCCTTTCACCTTTCATTCCTATCTGCTCTCGCTCCAAATCTTCTGTAACCCCCTTGCCTTGATCGATCCACTATCTTTGTCCACATCCTCTCCTTTACCACTCCTATCTGCTCTTCCTCCAAACCTTCTGTAACCCCTTGCGTGCTAGTGGCTTCCAGCCTTGCTTGGGGTGATAAGCTTAAAAAAAAAAAAAAAAAAAAAAAAAGACTGAGGTGGAAAACTTTTGAAGTGAATGAATTCACAAAATTATATTTAAAGATCACTCAAGAAAGAAAAAGAAATTTTTTTGTTTTAAGTGTTTCATTCCAAACAAGGTGGGAAGCCACTAGCATGCAAAGGGTTACAGAGAGTTGGAGCGAGAGCAAAGAGGAGTAATAGAGGAAAGGATGAAGGATAGGGAATAGATCAAGGCATCTGGAAAAAAAAAGAAGAGAAGTGTTTGTGTGCTTCCTTTTATAGTCCTGAAACAGTGCCACCTAGTGGCCTCCTGACAAGGTAATTCTTCATAAATTAAATGTTAATTAAACCTTTTTTGACCAATCAGATGAAATCCTGCCAATTTACAGGATTTTCTTTTGATCTCCAATTCTGATATTGATCTCTTCATACCACACACAACCAATCGACCATTGGGGGGGGGGTTGTCAGCCATCTTTTATTGGAAAGAACAATTCTTTATATAATTCTCTCTGTTTTTGTCCTTTGTGGAGTTTAAGGTAAAACAATGTCAGTTAAAACAATATCGCTTATCTCCAGAAATTAAATGAAAAAACTACTACAATTAACTTTTTTTTCTTAATATCCTTTATTAGTTTGACAGAGTTGGCAATCCTACTTGACATGTTTTTGTTTCTTCTTTAAGAGCTTATCAATGTTTAAAATATGTACATCTTTCCACTTTGTCGTTACACTTTTAACGTTTGTTGCAGTTTTTATTCAGATATCAGGTTTATTACTACATCTACTTTGAAATTTAAGTATAAGCAACTATTCTTGTTCCAATAAATGGGAAGGGGTACGTTTAAAAATTGAGACCAGCCACCCAGTATTTATTAAAATGCCATAACGACAAATAATGTATGTTGTGAAAAATGACCGTTTATTGATCTTGATTGCGTTTTTTTTGTGTTTTTTTTTTACATCTGTTACCTCCCCACTTCAATACTTAATTTCATGAAATTTTGATTGCAAATTTTTTAATTTTTTACTAATTAAAGCAGGACCTTGGAGATTGTATTGTAAATCATCCATATATTTTTTTCAAACAATTACACATTTCCCAAAAATATGCTCTGAATAATAAAATAAAAATGCAATAAAACTATTAAATTATTTAAGCTTTTAATTGCTTTTTAAATAACATATATTAAGTACATTATTGTCTTAGGTCCTAATGATGGAAGTTTCAAGTAAGCATTTTCATTTATAAAAATTAAAATCTCAAATCTTAGTGTTACACTTCTCTTCAAATCTTCAACTCTTCCAGGGAAAACATTTAAGTTATTTTTATTGACAACCAAATTTTCACTGGCGAGTGAATATCTCTGCAGATTTGTTTTTAAAGAAAGATTTGTCAACAAGATGAGTCATTTTTTTTCTTTTAAATATGAAATGCTTTTTTCTCCCTCTCTACACTCCCTAGTTTTCAGAGCTTAGTCCCCTTTACCCTCAAGGCCAATACTTACATTCAATTATTGACTGTGTGTGTGTGTGTTTCTCTGCCGCGAATCTAAATCTGCAAAGTAATGCTTCGTAATTGGCATTGAAAGAAAAATAAAATACAAATTCCCAATTGGTATTTCTGTTTACTTGCTTATAAATAAAAAAACGAGAAGATTATGAAAGGCGGACGTGATACGAGAATTAGAAGGAAAAGACTAGAGGAGGAGGGCGATAAAGAAAATATGAATAATACATGACGAAATAAAAGAAAGAGAAAAATGGAGGGAGGAGGTTGAAAGAGAAAAGGAAAAGGTGCGGATAAAGAGAGAGATTGGGTGGGAGACATTTAAAGAGGAGAGAAAAAGGTGGAAGGTAAGAGAGGGGAAGTGAGAGTTAATGAAAACGTGATAGAAGTAGTAGTGGGGGGACGGAAAGAAAAGCGTGAGAGAAAACATCGTGTAAGGGAGGAGAGAAAAATGAGGGGCGGGAAGATAGTAAAGTGAAAGGAGAAGATCAAAGTAAGAGAGAGGAACGAAAAATTCCAAAAACGAGTAAATATGTCTAAACACCGAATGATTAGCCTTATGAATGAATTTTTTAACCAAAGCACAAATTGTTAATTTAGGAAAACAGTGTGTGTACGCGCTCTCAAAAGATAAACTATTTTCTTTCTGGGTTGGATTCAGTCTGGCTTCTTGGCTGAGGCAGAGAAGCGGGCGAGACCTGAAGATGTTGATAGAGGTGACGCTTTACCAGATGTTTTAATATAGAAAATATATACACACGCATACACACTGGTATTTTTGAAAGTCAAGGCATTATAATCTCTTTTTTTTTTTTTAATGACATTTACTTTTCGTTTTATTAACCAATTGTTCTTTTATGTACGCTTCCTCTCCATAGAAGTTGCTAGAAACGTGAAACTCTGAGTGAGGTCAATCAGGTACATAATGTGTACCCGAATTCTTCATTCTATAAAACAGGAACCTTGAATTGGTTTTTAAAATCAATATGTAAAGACGCCGTTTTGTCAGAAATAGGGAAACGAAGATTGTGTTGCATCATATTTTGTAGTGACCGTTGATTTACCTTGAAAATCAGCTTTCGGAATGTTGTTTTTATTTGGATAAAAGTACTAACTTCAACGGAGTCGAATCACTTTCATTTCCTCTGTATTCCAAAAGTAAATAGGAAGTTTTACTCAGACAGCTACCCCCTCCAAAAAAAGATGCTAATTTGTGTAACAGACTCCCGTGTGGATGCTTCCCTGAACACTACAATCTTAACCTCTTCAAGGGTCAGTCGCTATATATCCTTTTAATCTTCATTTCCTACCATCTCCTAATATCAAATACCCAATTCTTCATAACCATTTTAACAGGAACCCTTCACTTTGAGTGGATCTCGTGCCTTTATTGAGTGAACTTTAGTATAAAAAGTTAACAGTGGAACATACCAAACTATTTACACTGAGCCCAATGGATAAAAGCGTTGGTTGAAGTGATCCAGTGACTTGAACCAAAGAGTTGAGAGTTCAATACCTGGCCACAGCAGAGGTGAACAAAAACTTGGAGAGTTGAGTTACTAAAAGGGAAATAACTGAAACAGAGATATCCGGTAGAGGCATGGCGCGTGGAACTAGAACAATCTACTCCGGTGGACGAAATAAAGGGTTCGGTTCGAAATTTCAGTCACCTGAAGAAGGCCGGAGTATGCAACGACCGAAACGTCGTGAATGTAGCAACAAAGATGAGTTCAACGGTCCGAACATTGTAAATAATTACAATACCTCATCTCAGAAATATAGACAGATACCAAATTTCTTGGTTTACAAATGTCTATATCTCTTAAGATGAGGTATTATGATTACTTGCATTATTTACATGACCTAGTGGATAAAGACGTTGGTTAGATGTAGTGACTAGACCCAAAGATTTGTGAGTTCAATACCAGGCCACAGCAGCGGTGAACTAAAGCTTGGAAAGTTGAGTTAAAGGGAAATAGCTGAGATATCTGGAAGAGGAATAGCACGTGGAACTAGAACAGTCTACCTCGGTGAACGAAATAAAGGGTTCGGTTCGAAATTCCAATCACCTGAAGAAGGCCGGAGCGTACAACGGCCGAAACGTTGTGAATATGACAATGAAGATGAGGATAACAGTTCGAATAAAATGTAAATAATGCAAGTATGTCGGACACGTGCGATCTAAACAAGTCCATTTCTATCTGGTTGGAAGGAAGTTTCTCGCGGTTTCTAATAAATCAAATTTATTTAGAAACGGCGAGAACTTTTATCCAATGTGTGTTGGTGGGGTGTACGCAAAGCTACCGAGTGTACTAATGTCTCGACTTGTAGGTGCCTAATAAAATGTGCAGCACTTAATAAACGGGTGAGTTGGAAATTTTTCCCTATGCTATAAACGACGACGGCTTAATAAAATACAGCAAAGTATTTTGCTTATTGGAAATATTAAATTTGAGTCTATTAAATTAAAAGTAAAAAAGTATTTTCAAGAAAGCTTTTTTATCTTGAATTTTAAACTTTAGGTACCACATTTTTTGGGGAGGGGCACCTAAATAAAAGGGATCAGAAAATCATTTAAAGGGTCAAAAGGCGCGAAATTAATAAAAACGGTGTTCCCAACAAGCTTTGGTGGATCGGAAAATTCCTTAATTAAAATAATATCTAAACAACCCCGATCTATTAGGCATTCGGGAGTCGTGTGTGTGTGTGTGTGTGTATATATATATATATATATATATATATATATATATATATATATATATATGCATGTATGTACTATATCTACTGTAGCTGCACATTTTGTGATGGTATCGCAAAGAGACTTCAGGAAAAGAAAAAAGAGAAACAGACAAACGAATGTTTATCTCTAAAAATTTAATGAGATTCATCCTCAGGGCGAGCTGAATAAACGTCAAAATATTAGCCCTTTGATTTCACGACTCCTTTTGTATTGATTAGTAGAAGTAGGCGTTTGTCAGTCTTGGGATTTTATTAGGTAGCTAGCTAATCCCTGTTATAGATGCCTGCTCAGACACATTTGTGTTTTTCAACACCCATATAGCCACCTAATGATTTATAATGTAGCTATGCTGAACACATAGTTTCCTGGAGACACCATATAATCTGATGTGACGAATAGGTGAACAAGATCATTATTACGCTTAAACCCTCAGTTACTGTGACATTGTTGTACTGGTATCAACAGCTTCCTAACAGTTTCCTCTGTCCAGTTTCATTCACAACGTTTGGATTATTAACTCATTTTCAGACACTTACCTAATGACTTGAACATCTTACCACTAGTTTCCAAGAGACACGTTCCTCATTTGCATCAGCTAAGGGCGCTTTGTGGCGTTTGTTACCAATATGATCGAATCAAATCGTCAATGGCTGATTTTATTTGATCTGGCTTTGCCTATAAAGACGAGGGGGCCAACATTTAGAAAATGGTTAACAAGAGACCATTATCTGGTTTAATTAATTTGGTTTTCGTTGGGTACTCTGCACTTGTAACCTTGTGCCGAATTAACTTGAGTAAATATTTACGATGCCACACTCAAAAAGTTTTAGCAATTCAGACTTGAAGACCATTACTAGTGAGTGGTGAGTTTGATCTTAAATGGATTCTCCATACTTGTACCAGACTAAAGTTTTTGCTGTAATTCGTGTGAAATATTTAAAAAAAAAAAAAAAAAGCGCAAATATGAAATTATATTAAAAGCTTTAAAATGGAACCGTTGTTATTTACATTCGAACTATTGTCCTCATCTTTGTTGTTCTTATCACGTTTCGACCGTTGTACTCTCCGGCCTTCATCACGTATATATCGATCTGCAGGCCGGAGGTCACAACGGCCGAAACGTTGTGATAAGGACAATAGTCCGAATGTAAATAGTGTAAATAATAATTCCTCATTCCAGAAATTCAAACAGGAACATATTTTACTTAGTAATTTCTCGCCCAATACAAAACCCAAGAGCCACTCTTGGTAGAGCGTTACTGAATGAGGTTGCTGTACTCGAAGAGGCCGAGATTGTAGCGTTAGGAAAAGCATTCTCTCGGGAGTTTCACAAACAAGCTGCCTAACTGGAACTTCCTCCTTACTAATGGAATATGAAAGGAATGGTGATGATTCGTCTGAGTGTATATGGAATGACGGGCCTTAGCTGTGAAGGTCTGAACTGATGTTACTTATTAATCTAACTTTGAACATTTGCCATGGAAATGACAGTAGTTTTAGTCTTGCGATGACTCATCTGTGGGGAAACTAGCTGTAAAGGTGGAAAATAATTCATTACCCACAAGGCCGCGTAGGCGCTTTGGAACTCTACCAAGACTGGAAAATGAGAATGATCTTTCTCTTGTAAAGCATGCCATTTTAAAAATACTCTCTATCCGAAAGAGAAACCGATGCCATCTCTTATAGAATGTTTCCTAGTTCTTTATCGTATAGCGTGAAGGTATCTTTTAAAAGTTTTCATTTTTTTACCAATCATGTTTTGATAATGCCCCACGATTATGTAATTAGCAATTGTTTTTTCATCAATATTCAACTGTTATTGTAAAATTTTCTCTAGCTTATTTCGATTTTCCAAACGAGTTTTTTATTTGTTTCCTGTTATTATTTAAGAGGAAGCAAAAAAAAACTTATTATTGACTCTGATTTGCCTCTAGTTTAAAAAAAAATCAAAAACAGAAAGAGTTAATGGAAAAGTGTCAATGGTCCATTCATTCACAGTTTTTTCATAGCAGGAATTCCAAATGTCTGCCGAGCTGAAGTCTGGTCTTCTCTGCAGGAGATAGCAATAAAGTCTCCGACATCAAAGAGTTCTCTTCAAGCTGAACTTAAGATTTATGATCTTGAGGTCTTCCAACAGCTATTCTTCCCACCGCCAAATCTTGGTTAGCTAAGAAGTTTCTTTTACCTACCCTTCCCAGGTACCTCAGTCATTTTTAACCCATTCTTTAGTTTTAAAGCAATTGCTTCTCTTACAAGACAGAGATCAAAGAGTGGAACTACTTGTCTCTACTAAAACTATTGCTAGTCAACTTCTTTCTGAAATGTGCTACGACCAACCACTCTATAAAGTCCTCGGAACTAGATAGCGACTCTATTCTCTTGTCTGTGTCTTGTAATATATGTAAAGATTTTAGAGGGGCATTTCAAAAAGCCACACAAAAAGACAACCACGCTCACACACATTAAGCGGGAGACATTTTTATTTAGCGAATTTTTAAAGAAGTTTTGCCGGTTGATATTAATTTCGCTGTTTAAGAAGTGACATCACGTGTATCCACTCTAAAAATAAATATAATAATAAAAATAATGTGGGATTCACTCACACACACACACCATGATGGAAAAAATGCACCAACCTTAGTAAAAACAAAGTTTTAGCGTCAAAATCTTTGTTATTATTAAGAGAAAAAAGGACAGTGGATTCTTTGAGTAATAATAATAATTAAAAAATAAAAAAAAAAAGAACGTTCGAAATTTTGGTTAAAAATCTTTTATGTCATTGGGGGTACAAAAAAAAAAAACGTATTTTTTGCGGTGAAAATCACATTGATTTGGAAATTCTTTCAATAATTCAAATAATTGTTGGATTTTAATTAAACTTTCAGGACTTATTCACCAATGAATGAAATTATTTTAGAAATTTTTCTTTTTCAAAAAATCATGGTAAAAACACTTTTTTTTTTTTTTACATCTGTTACTCACCCACACACATAAACTTATTTAACTTTATGAAATTTTGTGAAATTCATTAATGTTTGTACCTTCATGAGATCGCTAAAAAAAGTTAGCTCATTGCGAAAAAGACGCCAAATTTGACGAAAACAAACCTTTATCATCTAAATATTTGTTATTATTAAGAGGAAAGATCAAAGTTTGGGGGTATTTTTTTAATCGTTCCTAACACATCCAAAATTTTCGTTAAAAATCTTTTTTTTTTTAGTCAGCAAAATTGACAGATAATCGACCATGACAGCCATTTTTTTCCAATTTATAAAAAAAAAAAATTATTGTGAAATTCTTTTAAAAATCAATTATAATTTTTTCAAAACTTACTTTAATAAAATCAGAAATTATAATGTTTATTTAAAATATTTTGAACCAAGCTTAACTTAGTTTCTGCGCAGAAAAGACGTAGTTTGAAAACAAAACAAAGCAGGTCATAACCTTTCGCGTCACTTGACAAGGTGACGAAAGACATTCGTGACGTTTTGATAGCTTCCGTGATGATAATTCCTTCTACGGAAGGAGAGATGTGAAGTTATTTAGATTTAAGTGAACAAATTGTTTACCTCGTTATTTTTAAGGAAAACTTTCAGAGCTCTAATTTTTTTATTTTTGTAATTAGCTGTGAAAGCTAAGTACAAAAACTTTGCGTTTACGATGCTTTATGGAAAATATATTATAAAGAAATTAAAATAAGACTGTTAAGAAGAGTGAAATTAAATTTCATAAGAAAGGTATCTAATTAATTTATAAATACCTTTCTTATGAAATTTTATCAGAAGTGTACATAAAATACAAATTTAAATTTCATAAGATGATACTGATACTTGTAGGTGTCCTTAGTTGAAATTGAAAAATCAAATTTAACTTCTCCACACTTGTTTCGCAAAAATAAATCTATATCTCAAAAGGACATTTACGAAACTAAATGCGGCTTTTAACTAATTTTATAATATTTTAACAACTTAAATGTAAAAATCTATGTTAATAAAAGAAATAACAAATAATTGTATTAAAAATTGAGTATTTAAGTTAAATACTAGACAGAAACTCAATCCACGTGACGTTTTTTTTATTGCACGCATGATACTTCCGGTCTTCCGTAGATTTGATTTAGAGTGTTATTATTGACACAAATTATAATTTTTTTTTTATATACTGTTGTTCGTTAGTTTGTAAAAAGCTTTGGAAATTATAATCTGTAAATATATATCTACTTAATAACAACATTCGTTAAATTTTACAAATTTTTCCATAATTTTAGAAGAATTAACAACATAATGTAAAAATAATAAAATATTTCAGAAATAACAATTGTTTTAAAAATTCATTTTTCATCGAAATATCTTTTTGCTTTCAGACAATATTGTCCATGTTCATTGAAATAAATAAAAGCAATTAAAAGCTTTTGAAATTAAATAATGTTTTTGTTTTATTGAGTTTTTTTGTATGTTACAATTCAGAGACGATTTTCAGGTAGAGGTGGTCCAACTAAAAAAACAAACAAAAAAAAAAACAGTTTCCTCAAAGCCTTGTGCTTTTAACTAATATAATCACTAATCTTCCCAAAATTGAAATTATAGAGTTTTCGTACAATTAATTATGGGAGGGGGGTAATACATATGAAAAATATATCTTTGCCATGACTTTAAAAGAGAAAAACATATTTATAATAAGTTCCATCATTTGTGAATAGTTTCTGAAAGTTTCATTAAAATCCGACAATTATTTTTATTTTTGCAAGATTTTCAAAATTAATGTCTGTCATACAGAAAGAAAATGCGCTAAAATTTTGTTATTTTACGTTACGCCCTATAATAGCTTACCCGTCCCCTGTCCACAAATTTTTGGTGTATTAATAGTGGACAGATTAAATCCGTAACAAGTTCTTTTTCTGTATTTTTTTTGTTGATTTTTGTTGTGACACAAAGAGAAACAAGTTTTTTTTTAATCAAAATTCAGAATGTTCTAAAAAGGAAAATTTTTTAAAAATAATTAAAAAATACTTTGATCTTTCTTTTCAATAATAACATAAACATTTAAACGCTAAAATTTTGTTTTCGTCAAGTTTGGCGTCTTTTTCATGTTGCTATGCTCTGTTTTTAGCGATCTCACGGAGGTACCAAAGCTATACGCAGAAATACTTGGAGAATTTAAATCATTTATTGGAAATATTAAATTTAATCTATTCGCTTGAAAGTCAAACTAAAGTAAAAGCTTCAAGAAAGATTTTTCATTTTAAACCTTAGGTATCGCGTTTTTAGTGGCGTTACCTATTTATATAATTAGGCGTTGAGGTCAACAACACCCAGTGGCGACAGTCTGTTTAAACGTAAATGTCGATTGCCTGACGATTACGTTTAAGCATAAAACAAACTGTTGTCGCTGGGTGTTGACTTCAATGTCCATTTTTATATTTACATACGCTCTATCCCTGATATTGAGCACTTTAACCCACATATGTCATATCTTTAAAACTACCTTTTTTATAATATATATTCAAAATGGCAGGCTTCAGCTGTCAAAAATAAAGTCTTTTTGCCACGTAGGTGAAAACAAATCACGTGATATAAAAAGATTTTTAACCACTCACTGAGTAAATTAAAATGCCTTCGAATTTTTTACCTGTGAAAACAAATAAGTACTAGATTTTTTTTCAACAAGTTGTGAGCACTTAACTAAAGAAATGCCTGATCGATTATACAAATCTACGCCAAGCCAAGCGATCTCTTACATTGAAAAGTGAAAAGGTAAAGGAAACGGCTAGTGATAAAAAAGGCTCTCCGACCATTGCGACTAGTTTCTCTAAGTTTACACATTTGTACTCCTTTTCTCCTGTAAGTTGAGCGTAATTTATTAAATGTATGAACTGTATGATATTTACTATGTAATAACTTTCTCTATTAAATATTTTAAATAAAACTGCTTACTCTGAAAAGATATATCAATAGAATATATTTTTTTATAAAATTTTACATACAAAAATTTGCCGTAAAAATGTAAATGCAGTTTTAAATGTTACCACCATTATTTGAACTTTATTTACTATATTGTGGCTATAACTATTTGCCATTGTCGCTATAAAATGGTGACCCCGTAAAAAGATCTTTAAATGCACTCTTTCTGAAAAAATGTATTTGGTTTCAAAAGACTTAAAAAGAAAAAGTCACATATACCCGAACACGCCAACGACGCTTTATGTTTCTCTTGGGAGATCATTTCAGATATTTTCAGCTAAGATATAGTTTAGTGAAAGGTTCTCTGCTCTGATAAAATGGCTAATCTGCTCGTTTTTAACACTGGCATGAGTTTGGTTCTTACAGAGTTAGGATTAACACTGACACTAGCCAGTTAATCTAATCTCAATAAATACTGGTTTAATTGTTTTGTGAATATTTGATTTGACAAGGGTGGCCATTTTTAAAAAAAAGAAAATGAATTATCTGGTCAGATCAAATGAGTTTTCTTTAGTAAGTAATTTGAAAGTCTCTCTCTATCTTCACACCCCAATACATTGACCGGTAGAAAGTAAATTTTGGTGTGAACAGGTAAGGACAGGAGGTACAAAGTATAGTTGATTTTAGTTGGGGGCGTAAAAACCGCGAAGTAGGGTTTTTGTCAAAGTATTTTTCCAAGCAAATTAACTTATTCAAATTTCATCGATTGGCTTGCGAAATTGAACGAAACGTAGAGTTTGTAAATCTCGACAAAAAATGTTAGCGATAACTTCAACAATATTAAATAATGTGAGGAGTTTTTCATGAGTCAGCGTGTTGCAAAAAGGTTCTAGTTTTATAAATTCCTCTCGGATAAACCATTGAAATACATCATATAATTCTGCTTGTGAATTTGTACACGTGCGTTACGCCCTATAATAGCTTACCCGTCCCCTGACCACAAATTTTCGGTGTATTAATAGTGGACAGATTAAATCCGTAACAAGTTTTCTTTCTGTATTTTTATTTATTTATTTATTTTTGTTGTGATTTTTTTTGTTTTATCTTCAGCTCACCCAGTCTACTCTGCTATTTAACCCATAGCTGTGGATAGTAATGAAAAGATCATTAGTGGGAAGTAAGCTTAACGGATGAGGGTGGAGCTTGAACTCGGTTCGCCACGTCCACTACTTGCGAAATGTTCACTTTTTAAAAAAAACATTCGAATTTAACTATGATTACCTGATCAGTATCCAGGAATGATCAGGTTACTAATGTACAACTTTATTTATTTTGTGTAATGTTTTCTCTGGATAATTCTACTTTTATTGATTAAAAAAAAACTGTTCTTTCTTTTTTGTGTCAATGGAGTTAATTGTATCGAGGAAAGTCCTAGATTACTCATGCTGAAAAAGATAACCAATTCAATTGTCAAATTAAATATTGCTTCTTTTTTATGTTATGGTTCAGGTAAACTAGTAAATGGATGTCAATGTCTTTAGACGTTATTTTCTCTTAAAATATTTCTCCCGACATCCTTGATTACCTCCGGTTTGTCCGCTTCTGAAGCTGCAAACAATGGCTGATCTACAGCAGCAGCTGCAATGAAAGCCAAGAAAATGTTCTTATGCAACGATTACCACTGACTTAGTTGGCTTAGGATATGAACCTCAGCATTAACCTTAGAAACATAATTATGTAAGTGGTATGACAGAAATTTAGCTCTTTGTTTCACATTACAAATTTCTACTCTCTCTCTCTCTGCTGCACTTGTGACTCTCCTGTATAACATTCCATAATATGTTCGTTACATTCTCTTTCTTTTGCTCTGCAAAGCGTCTTCCTGTCTTTACACTGCCAAACTTGTCTCTCTTTCTGCTTATCACTACTATAGTTTTTCTTTCTCTCTTTCTGGTCCTTGCTTAATGTCATACTTTATTGTCCATTTTTCTTTTCACTCCTACATCCATTTTTATTTCTTTCTATCTCTTCTTTGCTTTCGTAGGTTCTCTCATCTTTCTTGTCTCTATTTCAGTGACCCCCCTCTATCTGTTTCAATGATCTCTCTCGTCTCCTCCTCTCTCTCTCTCTACAATCATCTCTCTCGGTGGTCTTAGCGTTACCGTGGTCTGTCTCACTCTTAGCGTTGTTTCTTTTATTGACCTTTTGGCTATACCAGGTGCTGTAATTTTGGATGTGCAGGTGGTGTAATGGATAATAGCACGAAATTGTTAATCGGAGATCCATGTTCCAATTCCAGTTGGGTTCGTTATATTCACATTTAAATTTCGTTAAAGCTGTTAAGCTCAAATGTTTGATGAGGGAATAGAAGAATTTCCACAGGTATTTTATAGTTTTTAAATTCGTAACGAGTTTGTTCAGTCATTGATTTAAGGAGTATGATTAATCCAAAAATTAAAATAAAAAAATGATAATTTCATGGATACTTTTAGTATAACTAAATATTTGGAAACCCAACTACTAGGTTTCTGTAGCTGAATTACTTAAGGCATTGTCCATGTAAGACCTGTTCCCGGGAGCTCAAGTCTCCTTGGAAATTTTTTTGTTTTGTTTATTTGTTCTGATTTCACACGACTCATTTTGCAGGTTAGTGTATATCGATTGATTTAGAGCATTGTATCATTTTGCACGTCTCCTGCTAGAATAAAGGCATGAACTTTGTCCTAAGTTAATGCAAATATAAAAGAAAAACGTTTGAAGTTTTTTTGTCTCACCTTTCATTGCTTTTCAGTCAATTTCTGACGCTCTTTAGTTACACCTGATTTTTTTTTCAACTTTGTAACTCCCAGGAGACATTCCTTGCATTGTATGGCTTCAAAGGCTACATACATAACTGTCATATCAGAATTACTGATCCCTGCTTTTCTTTCTTTTCCTTTCTCCTCTAGACAATCTCAAAATTCTAAATCTTACGACATTCAAAATCCTAAAAAGTGATGTTTTTAGTACGTCTCTTCACAAACTGAAAGACACGATGGCCAATCTGGTAACCTAAGAAACGACATGATGAGCCATTGGTTAAGAATAAAACTTAGTGTTAAATCCAAATATCAATTTGGTTTGCTTAGTTGCGTATTTCCCAACACGGCTCGAGTCATTGTTTGAACTGTTCGAATGCCGATTTTCTAGACAAACCGGCTTTTCTCATTTCGAAGTTTGGTAGGGCATAATCTTTCTTCTTTTCTTTTGTCTACTTCTCTCTTTTTTTTTCTTTTTTACTCTGTAAAGTACCTGAGGCATGATGGATAGCGGCTCGGATTGAGGAATCGGAGAGCCGATTTCGAATTCCAGTCAAATCCATTACATTCCTTTACGTGCTAATACCCTTACGAAAGGTATGAATCCTCTTCTCCCTCTAGCTATGGGTAAATAGGACAAACCTTTGATGGCAACTGGTCTACTACAGAAGGAAATGGCAACTTATCGCGGAAAAAATCTGCCTCGTCAGTCATGTATCGAAAGATACATGATCGCCAAAACGTGTATCACGCAAGGCACATAACTGACTGAATGTACCTAAGCTAAGCAGGTGTGTTTCTTTGTGTCAGTGTTTATACATACATAAAGGGGGTTGAAACGTTCTCGGCTGATTCGCTTTCCCGAAATTGACCAAATATAATTTTTTTAATCTTTTCTTGGTGAGACTGAACATTTTTCTGCGCCCCCTTGTATGTTTGTGTGTGTATGTGCCCATTGTTCGTGTCGATGGGTGATGTGTCGTGCGGTTCACATCGTTGTAGATCTAACTTTAGTAATCTTGAGTGGGAGAGGAAACCATGTCGAGTCGGGGTCAGGGTCAGTAAATCTACATTGATTTCCTGTTTTGTGGATTACTTAGGCAAGGACTAAATGACCGACAAAAAGAACATCCTCGGACCACACATTCATTTCCACCTTCCATCCCCTGACAAAGCATCAAAGTCGCTTTTTTATTTATTTATTTGCTTGCTTTTTTTTATACAATAAAACCAGCTTTCCTTGAAGTGTTCTTTCATCAGTTGTGTGTGTGTGTGTGTGTGTGATTTATGAAATCAATGTATTTTTATTCGACAGTTTTTGCTATTATTACAAACGTTATTTTGTGGATACACTTAGAGTAAATGCCCTGTGTGTGTGTGTGTTTGGTGTTGTTTTTTTGTGTGTGTAACTGAATTACGTTTATCGGCATGTGCATTCAAGAGACTTAATAAATAATGTGTTAACCCCCTTTGTAGGAGAAACAACTTTTGATCCGGCGTGTTTTAGATTGCACAGCCACTTATTGTGATCATATGGTAGCTTCGAACCCTGTCGGAGAGCACATTCTCTTTATGAAGTCTCTTGAATGAACAGGCCGGTAGGCGAAATTCACACTGTTAAAAAAAAAAAAACAACAAAAAAAATCACTATTCGAACATCGTTATGCACAAAATAACGTTTGGAATCGTAGTGTATATACACACACACACACGGACACGCACATTGGATTTGGTAGTTGAGAGAAAACACGTGTTCTTTATTTATTATTTGTGAAGTTTAAATTAATCAAGAATTAGTTGTTCAATCAATAAATAAACTATTTACATTTAGAGACTAATTTGTTACAACAACAAAAGAGATACTGCTGAATATACGAATATAGCAGGACGAGAACAATTTACCCCCTAAATTAAATAATAGAGTTCAAATTTGAAATTCATGGAAGGTTAACCAGATCGAGAGACACCTGCGGACAGAGCGTACAACGGTCGAAACGTTAACATGAAGACCATTCTCCGTATGTTAATATTGTAAATAAAACTGTATTCTATTTTTTTTTACTTAGAGAGTTTTTTTAAACTTCTCTTTAATTCGTTTTAATTTTCAAAGAAAAAAAAACTGTTACCATGAGAAAGGTTTTTTTTTTTTTTTTTTTTTTTTCGGCGGAAAATTGTATGGTATTTTAAGTAGTGTTTAAAAAATATTTATTTTTTATTTACATATTAACTTGTATTAATTAAATACGTCATTCTCAGTACACTTGACTTCTCACGCAGATTAATTGCTGGATCTCGCATTTCCAGTTGCATACCTCCTCCCACCTTCCGCTTTTTTTTTGTTTTTTAATATTTAGTTACATATAATTTACTACATAACGAATCACTTTATTTTCTTACTCAAAAACTTTGTGACGAAGAGTTGGCAAATGTACACAATTATTTTACATTATAAGATCAAAGGTAAAAAACTGTTAAGTTCAAGCATTCTTCAACCTAAATATGAAAAAGAATAAAGAAAAAAAAAAACCCTGAAATTCGATAGAATTATTTTAGTTGGTTCTTCCCGTTTAGGATAGGTTATCTATTTTATTTTTAATCTAATTTTTCTTGGAGAGCATTCTTTAGAGATGTAAATTGATTATGAACATGGTAAAATTGCTGACAAGTACAAAACTTAACACTTGATTTTAAAAATGGAGACTTTGCTACGCTGTTGAATTTTTTAATATAATTTATGATAGGTTTTTCTTCAAAAGTAGGTACCTTCAAAAACCCATACCTGTTTAAAATGCATTAAAAAATGAAAATCTTTCTTGAAGCTTTAATTTTAGGGTTAATTCCAAGCTAATATATTAATTTAATATTTCCAATAAACAAAATACTTTCTTGGATATAAAACTGAATTTTTAAATTGATTGGAATTTTTTATTAGTAAAATCTATAAGTTCGTCCATATTGGCAGAACTTTCAACATAAAATAATTATCTTTTTTTTAAAAAAATTTTCTGAAACGTTAAGTTTACTGAATTGAAACAAATATTTACTTTCAGTTTAACACAAATCATTTTCCTGACACGGATTGTGCGTTTTTTGACGTGTTGAATAATTTATTCAATTGTCTGTTGTTTGGGAAATTAAGATCAGAACGTCAAGAAATTACTTGACGAATACAATGTGAAAACCTTTTTGTTAGTTATATTTTTGTTAACTACACAGTAATCTTTAAAAATTTCAGAAAATATTTTCAACAACCTAATATTTTATTGAATTTTAGGTACATTGGTTTTATAGCCTTCTTTATGAAGACGCTTGTTGAGAAAATCATAAATTATCAATAAATTTTTGAATTTATTATAAGTAACTCTCTTATTTTCTGATAATCTCGTGGATAGACGTCCGTATTTACAAAAATCGACACTATTATACACACGCGCCCAAAAAATTAAAATTTTAAAAATACTGGAGGTCGTAGAATTGTAGTGATCCTTTTCATTTATGATTAGTAAATACATTTTTAATTTAATGACAATATCACTTGACCGCTACAAATTAATACAGAATTTTAAGACTCAAAAGTTTATAAACTATTCTAATTAAAATTTTTAAAAAATGCAAACAGTTCTTATGAAAATTTATTATTCATTGAATTTAAGAGAATAGTGTCCATTATATATTTTATTTATAAAAGCAATTAAGTTTTTATTCAATTAAATAATGTCTTATTTTCTATAACTAGGGTTCCTGTTTAAGCTCCAAAATTTTATTTAAATTCTCCGAGTCGTCCTTGTAACTAATATAAATAAGCCATGCAAAGAAAGATTTCTCGAAATTTCATAAAATTAAATGAACGGGTAGTAACAGACGTAAAAAAACATTTTTTACCAAGATTTAAAAAAAAAGAAGAAACGTTTAAAAATAATTTAATTAATTTGTGAATAAGTTTTGAAAGTACCATTAAAATCTAAAAATTATCTGATTTTTGTAAGAATTTCCAAATCAGTGTTTTTCAACGCAAAAAGACGTTCAAATTTCCTCTACGAATTATGGCCCCACGTTGACACCAGAAGATTTTTTAACCAATATTTAGAAAGTTCTAAAAAGAATTAAAAACAATTTTTAAATAAAGAAGTCCTTTGTTTGACCCTTCCTCTTTATAACACAAAAATGTTGACGGTAAAACTTTGCTTTACGCATCATTTTTAGAAAATCTTTGGAAGTACCTAATAATTATTTACATTATTCGGACTGTTGTCCTCATCTTTGTCGCCATATTTATTACAACGTTTCGGCCGTTGTACGCTCCGGCCTTCTTCAGGTGGTTGGAATGTTGAACTGAACCGTTTATTTCGCTCACTAGGGTGGACTGTTCTAGTTCCACGTGCCAGTCTATCCCAGTGAGCGAAATAAAGGGTTCAGTTCGACATTCCAACCACCCGAAGAAGGCCGGAGCGTAAAACGGCCGAAACGTTGTAATAAATATGGCGACAAAGATGAGGACAATAGTCCGAATAATGTAAATAATGTACATAATACTTCATCTCAGAAATAGACAGATACCTAATAATTATAACAAATATAAACATTAAGTGATACAAAAAAAAATTTCATCAATAATTTCATTCATTTGTGAAGATGTCCTGAAAGATTCATTACACCGACAAGAAAAAAGGCTTAAATTTCAAGTTCCGCGTTGACGTCAGAAAAACAAGATTTTTAACTAGAATTAATTTACATGATTATAATATGTGCATGAAAGAAGGATTGTTGTCTAAATACACAAATTTTAAATATATATATATATCTTTCCTCTTTATGATAATACAAATGTTTTGACGGTAAAACTTTGTTTCTAAGTTGTGGGCATTTTTTCATCATGAACTCTATTTTTAGCGAATATTTGGAGCTACCTATTCAAAAGATTTGATTAAATTGCAACATTCCATTTTATCTACAAAATGACTTGTGCTGAATCAAGAGACTGAGAATATTAAAATAAATATTTTTTTTAAATGAAAGAAAACATTAAAAAAAGATTAGAATTGATTGACTAAAACATTCTTACTATGCTTCATATTGTAACTGATTTATTAAACATTTTATCTGCAATTTATGAAGTTATAATATGAAAAAGATGGCACCGGGAATAAAATGAGTTCAATCTCTGGATAAGGCAGTTCAGGAATACTCTGATTTAGTAAAGAAGCAGTCAGTGACATAAGGCATGGACTTCATTATAAGTTCAGAAAGATCCCTAGCAAGGGCACAAGATATAACGGAAAATGAAAAATAAGAACATTTAATAAGTACCAAAATTTAAATATCTGGGAATTCTTTTCAACAGAGGACGAAGTGGGAAATGCAATGCGATAGCGAAAGATGTCTTTCAAAAGCTAAGTAGAGTATTAACAGGAAAACTCTGTTAGAAACAAAGAAAAGATTACTGAACTGTTATGTGATATCTGTCCTCCTATATGGCAGTGATGAAGAGAATTTAAGCAACAGAAATGTGGTTCTACAAAAGGATGCTCAGGATACCATGGACCGAATATGTGAGCAATGGCGAAGTTTGAGAGAAAATTGAAACAAAATGTACACTTATACTTTACATTAGGAAGAGGCAGTTGAAATTGCTAGTGTCATAATGAGAAAAGAGGGCTTGGAAAATTTAATACTCACAGTATAGACTGAAGGCAAGAAAGACGATGCATAACATACTTAGCTTGAGTAAATGTTTAGCGGAACAGGGTTTAAAAAAATAGCAAAAAGACTATTTATTAAGAGTTAGAAAGGACGGGAAACAATGGAGATCCATGATCTCCTTACGTCATTAGGGGACACGGCACATAAAGAAGGTATTCTGGATGAAATACAGGTTTTCCCCACATTCCCAACACGTTATCAAATAGCAAAGACACCCAAGGGAGGCCACAGGGCAGAATGGCTGAAACGTGATGAACACAAAGATGCAAGTGCTCGTTTAAAAGAATCGTTGCATAATAACAATAATACAGTGTAACCCGGATATAAGAGAAATTTTATCTGGTCCCAAATTAGAGCCTGTGTTAATGTATATATAATATACCAAACCCGGATATAAGAGACTTCTTCTCCGGTCTCGACAACTCTCTTATATCCGGGTTACACTGTACATCATTTCAGAAATTGACAGAAAACAAAATGTCTAGAATTCACTCATTTCTATGTCGTGGATACTTGTGGCGACGTCGAAAAGTCTTATACACACACGAAGTGAGTGCATTAACATGTTTTGTGAATAACAGTGATATTTCCAGATACAAGTTCTACTATTTAACCCAGCTAGTGGACGAGATGGATTCATTCTTTTTACCAAGGGTATTTGTGCGTAAGTGAATGTAACTAAAACTCTACTGGAATTCGAACTCTGCTCTCCAACTTCTGAGCAGCTATCCTTTACACTCTCATATCAGTATTACAATGACGAAACATTTGAATCTTGTTTTTTTTTGTTTTTTATCTTTGTTTCCAGTTTGTTTTTTTTTTAACTTAAAAAAAAAAATGTGTCAAGTGCATTGAACTGTGATAGTGCATTTCATGGCTTTCTGTCATTCTTTTTGGTCGTGTTGAGAATTTTCCAGCGTTCTCTAGACTCACTGCGATTTATATGCGTAATTATATAATGTAATAGTTATTGTCGCACTGATTAATACAAGGTACGTCCACACACACACACAAATCCAAATTTACCTCATATAAGGAAGTAGCCTATTTCGGCAGACAAAGAATTATTTGTCTGCTGAAATAGGCTATTCCCCATATGACGTAATTTTTTATTTTATTATTTATTAATTATATTGCTCTGTAATAATAGATACATTGAGCTCTTTTTGTGGATCAGTTTTAATATTTTATATTACCAGCATCCATTTGGATTTTATACCAACAGATTTTTTTTTTACAGCGGATGTTGTTTATTTTAGGTGTTGGCAGCAAGAATGACGGATGGAATTTTATCTAATGTTTTTCTACTGTGGTCATATCTGTAAAATTTACTTGAAGACTATGGCGTGAGCGCATTTTTATATAATTTTTTAACTACCCAGTAATCGCGCTTATTTCCTGATAAGGCCATGTATGGACTTCTGTATTTACAAAAATCGGCACGTTTATACTAAAAAAAAAAGTTCTTTTTTAAATTTCTTTTTAAAATATTGGGTGTTGATGAATTGTACTAACATTTATGATTAGTAAATATAGTTTTTACTTAATAACAATATCGCCTAACCTAAGACAGAATTTTGAAAGATTTAAAATTTTATAAATTATCCTAAAAAAAATGAAAAAATTCTTGTAAATATTTATTAATCATCGAAAATTTTTTTTAAGACATAGTGTAATATATCTTATTCATAAAAACAATTAAAAACTTTTCTAATTAAATAATGTTTTAGTTTTATAGTATTTTTTTTATTTTACGATTGATAACAGATTTTCGGTAGGAAATTGCCGATTTGCATTCTCCAACGAGTTCTTTCAACTAATACAAACATTAAGCTCTACAAAATTTAATTTCTTGAAATTTCATAAAATTAAATAAGTGGGGATAACAGATATAAAAATGTTTTTACCAAGATTTTCAAAGGAAAAAATAAATCTAAAACACTATCAGTCATTTGAAAATAAGTGCTGAAAGTTTCATTAAAATCCAACAATTATTTGATTTTTGCAAGAATTTCCAAATCAAAGTGTTTTTTCACCGCAAAAAGACACTAAATTACCTAAGTTTTGGCCACCGCACTGGGGAAAAAAAATTCTGGAACGTTCTAAAAAGGAGAAAAAAATATAATTATAAAAAAATCCTTTGGCCATTCTTAATAATAACAAATATTTTGACGATAAAATTTTGTTTGTATTAAGTTTGGGTCATTTTTTTTAATCATATATGCTTCTTTTTAGCGAATCAGTAGTGGTATCTAATTAATACATATTAATCTTATACCAAAATGAAATGAAAAATAAACTAGTTTGAAATTTGATAATGATGATAATCTAAATTTTTAATTTTACGAGAAATACTTCAGTTCAAATTATTTCCATTTAAACTCACTTGAATAATTATCTTTGATAGGCAGTCGAAATGATGTAAACCATTTTTAACTGCGTGATCTGTTAGGTACAGTGGTTTTTTTGTATTCAAATTGTGTACTCAAAATATTTCAATCTATATTTAACGGTGTCTAATTTGCAAAATCATCCTTAGAGGCTTTTTTTTTTTTTTTTAGATAGAATGAAAATTCTGCCAAACACATTCTACTTTGTTTCTTTTGACCAAACCTGGTACTTTTGATAAGACGTCACTTTGGTTGTCGGTAGACTCTTATCAGTGCCGTATTTCTATCATAACAATTGATAGGATTGTTTTGCTGTAAATAGCATCTAGAGCGACAAGAGATTTATTGACATTTCATTGATGCAACGGACTAAAGAATCCCCACTAATACATGTAAATAAGTTGATATTTGAGAAATGATTAAAAAAAATAAAGTTTTCTCTTTTCACATCTATAACGATTACTTTTTTCTTAGCATTAGGTTATTGGCATTCCGCTATTGTAATCCAAGGCATTGGATCAATCTATCATCTATTGACTTGAGTGTACTTTGTAAATAACAGCCATTGTTTTGAAATGATGTAAACGGAGTCTAGTGAAGAAGTCCTTGAATTATTCATGTGACTACACCTGTCATCGTAAGAGAACGTGCAAGCGTCAATTCATTCCACCTTTTCACGCTGTTCTAGGTTTTCTCACACCCATTGCAACTTTATCACCTCATAGAATTGTGAATCTCGTATTTGGAGAAGAGAAACAGTGACGTTCATTCACATACACACACACACACACACATATATATATATATATATATATATATAATATATATATAATCTCCAAATGAGAGAAAGAACAGATGGAGTAAAAATCCACCATTCGCAGTATTTTCTTTTAAATAAGTGCTCAATACAAAGTAGAGCAATATATTATTATTAAGAGATTATAATAAAAACATGTTGAAATCGTTACACAAAAGCTTTCATGTTTCAATACTACGATTGTACTTCTTCAGTAAGAAGAATCACCAGTTGCTTACCATCGCCCGAAGAAGTACAATCATAGTATTCAAGTATTGAAACATGAAAGCTTTTGTGTATCGATTTCAACATGTTTTTATTATAATCTCTTATAATAAAAATAATTATATATTTTAATATATTTTTGTTTATACGTTATTTTTAATATTAAATATTTAAGTAAATGGTCTGTTTATAAAAAAACAGTATTAACGACATTTATACCGGCCTGAGTGTTAGAAATCTGAAAGAAAATATGTGTCGGAGGACAGTGAGATTTCTCGGACATTCTGGCCGGTAAATGTTGTCAATACTGTTTATGATAAACATTTACTTAAATATTTGTATCTATAAAAATAATAATAATAAAAAAAAAAAAAATATTAAAATAATTGTCGGACTTTTTTGAGAGAGAGAGAGAATAAAAAAAAAAACGGTATTGAGTTTAAAGCTGCTTTTATTTGCTTTGGAAACTGGACAAGTTGGTTGAGAGAGAGTTTTATTTTTATTGATTTATTTAAATGTATTTACTTCAACATTTTTTTAAAATTTTCTCATCTCCCCACCCAAGAGGGTTTTTGTAGCTTTTTTTTTCTTTAAAAAAAAAAACTCACTCGTCGAACTTTTAAGAATTATTGTGTTTGAAAATAATTTTAAAATATCGTCAAATAATCTATTCTTGTTGGAATTCTACAAATGTGCCATTTTTAAAAACATTATCATCAATTGTTTGGACTACTTGTTGGTTTTATGACTTTCGGTCGATGTCTTCTTTAGCTTTCTTTATTTAAAATTCTGAAACGAGCCATTATCTGCATTTTATGAATTATTCAGACTAATATCCTCATTTTGGTTTTCTTACTGCATTTTGGTTGATGCATTCTTCAGTTTTCCTTAGGTATATAATGTAGGAAATTCAGTAGTCCAAGTTTTTTTATACTAAAAATCCGAACGTCCGAATTGCAATCAATAGTAAATTAAAAATAAAGAAAACGTTGTCTCATGCCTGTTAAGTATTTACAAATATATGGACATGAATTCAAAAAAGAGAAAAGTATTAAAAATAGTCTTTAGTTGAGTTAAAGTCTTTGGGTAGTTGGTTCACAGAAAAAAATAGCTTTGGTTGAGAAAAGGCTTTTTATCGTTAGCGAAGATTAACTGATCGTCCAAGCTGTTGTTGTTGTAGCTGATTCGTTTGAAGTCGCCGACATGTTTCTTTCAGCACGCGTTCTGGGGAGATAGTTGCATATCTCTTGTGTCCGAACGACTGAGAAACCCTCGCACTTCCCTGCTCTTTTGTGTTCAGTTTGGAGAAAGCCGCTTCTCTAATTCGAAAGTCAAAATCTGTGGGGTTTTGTTTTTTGAGAATTATTTCCCGAAAGTGTGCACGAGAAAATGTTCTCTGATTGGTCAAATATTTCACATGATGTTAATTTTCATTTTCTAATCAATAGACACTTTGATTTATGGTGTGTGTTGTATTAATCATTTTGGCATGTTTGTAATATTGTCTGTTAGTGGCTAGAAAATAGTTTGGGCGTGTTTTAATAAGGTATGTATGTTGCTATGTAATTTGTGTTGGAAATAGGGTTTATTTCCTATAATCATTTATGGATAATCTGGGACCTGTATATAGTCTTTAAGACTTAGTAACAGGTCCCAGATTATCCATAAAGACTCTTAAAAAAAGTTTCCCACTGACTTCAGGAATTTCTGGTGTCCGGATCCAGAATTATCAATAATTCTGTTCAACATGTATTGGCCTAACTTCCTTCCTTTGTCTAAAATATCCATTCAGCAAATTTTGACTGTCAAAATTAGTGAAATCACAAATAAACTAACGTGAGCCAAACCTCGACCTCTTTGTCAAAAAATGTGACAATGATTTCTTTTTCTTGTGACACAATTTACCACTTTAATGGGGAGTTTCATTTTTTTTTTCTTTTTTGAAGTAAAATCTTTTAAACAATATCACTCATTATTTCGCTCCAACTTTAAAACTAAAAGCGATGCCAATGTCGACTGGTTCGATATTTTTTTTAATCAAGCAGAATTAATTAATCTGGTCTTTTACAAAAACAACTTTCGTTTCTGTCATTTTATTTTTATAATAAGCATGTCGTTAATTAACTACTGTTCCTTGTGTTTTTCTTGTTGTGGTGGTTGGTATTCAAGTTACCTAGTTCCATTATTGATAAGGCGACACCGAATAAAAGATCGGAGTGGGGTGCTAAATCAGATTATTAAAAAAAGTTGTCAAGGTTTAAAGATTTCCGATTCTATTATTTTTCATCTGATCCTCTTCAAAAATGAATATTTTTAGATCTATTCTCCTACTGGAAAGACCTTTTTTTGTTTGTTTTGACTTTTGATTTTAAACTTTTTTTTCTGTTTGTTTGGACTTAATTTCTGGAATGAGACCTGTAGACTTTTCTAGCATTTAAGACTAAATGATAAAGAAATTTTGGGAGCTAATGTTTCGGAAAAAAAGCAAGATGAAGTTTTTTTTTTTTTATTTAAATGACAGTTGAGTAGTGATTTTAAGCCAAATGATGCAGGCCAGATCAATAACATCGTGATCGTCATAGTTGCAAGAAGGCAAAGTTAGGTTTCAATTTCCAGTAAAACGTGGGGGAGATATCTATCTATCTATCTATCTATCTATCTATCTATCTATCTATCTATCTATCTATCTATCTATCTATCTATCTATCTGCTTGTAAAATGGCAATTTTTGTTTTTATTCAACATTTTGTTTTAATGTCAATATTTAATATTCTTTTTGCAATTTTAACTTAAATGAACTTATTCAAAATAATTTCGTTAATTTTTTTACTTGTTTTTTTTTAGTAATTCGTTTTTGTTTTTTTTAAATTGACATTTTGTTTTTGTAAAAAAAAAATTAAACGTATCGATTCTTATAAGAAAATGTTGAACAATAAAATGTCGGTGTAAGTAAATAGAAGAAAGAATCTAAATTCGAAAAAAAGAAACGTAATTCGTATTGATTTTAAGTTCAAAAATGTTTTTTACGCTTATTTTTAATTTTAAGCCAGTCAGAATTTTTACCACTGAAATTCTGTCAGAGTTTATTTGATTTTCCTTTTGTGGAAAGTGTACTTATTTTGTTAATCTAACAAAGAATAGATGTCCTCTAAAAATGCAACTCTAAACTTAACTTAAGTATTTTTGTAATACAATTTTGTGCAAGATAAGCAAAAAAGATATCCTCGTCATCATCAACAGTGATGGAAATAGTGGATGCAGACACATTGAAAGTCAAAGAACGAAAGATTTTATTTGTTCGTTTGGCGGAGGGAATCCAACCAAGATTATCAAAAATAAGTTACAATGAACAGTTTTTAAGTAGGACAAGCGGCTGCTGAAAAGTTCTCGACTCGATACCACTTTTTAAAAATCATTACCGTAGTGCGAGATTTTATCATCAGTTTTTTTTACGCAAAAAATAGCGAGTCGCAGGTAATTACACAGGTAATTTTTTAAGAGGTCAAAAATCATGCATTTCATTTCGATGTTCGTTTGCACTATACACGGTATTTTTCCTGGAGTGGTTAACTTAAAAATTCACGCAAAAACTTTCTGGGGTCACACTATTCCTGAAGTTGTCTTATACATAAGTTTATTAATTCAAGGACCTAGCATCCGAATTCAGAATAACGATTTATGGGAAGTGGGTTAAGAGCTTTTTAGCACCCCGTTGTATTACTAAAGATGAAATAATATTGCTCAACCCCAGGCATTTCTGCTGTTTGCCCGACGTCTACTCTGCCTTGAGCAAGGTTATTTCTCCTCAGTCTTGAGAGAGGAAGCAAGGAACCCGTGGAGTTGACGCAATGTTACTTCTCCACTATTCTCGTCCACAAAAGTTCTTTTCTTGGTGAGAAGCACTCAAATTTCACGAGTATGAAATCTTTTGGATTCTTCTCTTGAGTGAGATGTCTTTTCACCTCCGACACTCCTTCAAACCTTGAAACAGCTTGAAATGCCAAAACCGTTTTCCAGGTTCCGTTCTGTCAGCGTTTGGCTAGAATCATAAATCCCGTGGATAGGGGCAGCTGCAGAGTTCTCTAGGAGATTCGGGAATATTTAAATAAGCAAAAATAAAGACGATAGTCTTGTGACCCCTTGATATTGTCTTTTTAGTTTTCCACGTGTGAAAACTTTACTTTATGAACACAACATAAAAAAGCATTAACGGGATCGAATTCACCTTTTGGTAAAATTGTTGAAAACTGACGCTTCAGAAGTACATACATAAGTAAACACCTTTTTTTTTTTTTTCTTTTTTTTTTTTTTTTTTTTTTTTGCTAGTATTTCTTCATCCTCTGATTGCTTTTTATTACAACCTTTTAGACTGAATGTTCCCTGACCTGAAAGTAGAAAGATGTATGTAACTGGAATAAAATAGAAAGATTTGAACACACATTCCATATCGGTTAAGGCGTCGTCTATGTAAGAAGAGGAGCTCCAGTTCACCATTTTTTATGCTATGTCATTTCAGGACGTATGCGATCATGAATCTCCACAGCTTTCTTCGCTTTTTCAACGATGTGTCCGTTCAGGACGTATGCGATCATGGATCTCCACAGCTTCCTTCGTTTTTTTTTGTTTTGTTTTTTTTTGTTTTTTCAACACTGTGTCCCTTCAGGGCATAGGGAATCCTGGCTCTCCACAGATTATTCTTTATTATTATTTGTGAAGTGCCATATATTCTTGGGAAAGATAAAGGAGTTGTTTACCACTGCCATCTTCATGGTTTGGAATTTACTGTTTCCCTTCTCTTTGACTGGTTGCCACCCAAGTCTAAGAGAGCCTAGTTTACCCTACTATTTAACCTATAGCTGTGGGTGTGGAGGAGAAGAGATGGATTTGTGACTTTCCCAAGGGTACTTTGTGCAAAAGTGAACACAACAGACTAGCCTAAAATTTGAACCTCACTCTCAGAGTCTCCTTTCTGCCCCAATATACAGTACACTATCCACACATCCTACCTACCATAACTAGAAGATTAGCCGAAAGCACTAGCTCTTCCAATTATAGAAGTTCTAAACATATTCTTTAAATAGAACAGAAAATCTTTTTTCAGAGATTTCATCTGTGTTAAAATTTTTTTAAAAATACTGTTTATTTATGATAAAAATAGTTTTAAGGTATGCTATATTTATGGGTGAAAGTGCTCAATATCAGGGACAAAGCGTGCGTGCGTGTGTATATATATATATATGTATATATATATATATATATATATATATATATATAACCTAAAGAGCCAGAACCTACCTATCTATCTATGTTTCACCTACCATATCAAGATAATTCTGAGTCGGAATTATCTTGATGACCCAGTAGATGAAACCATGGTAGATAGGTTCTGACTCTTCAGGTATTCTAATTATGCTTAGTATATTGAGCACTTTTACATACTGACTTAGGTACTCTGTCAGTGTTTTATCTTTTGGTTAGACATTGTGATGCTGGTTGATTATTTTCAAGCAGTACCGATGTTTTTAGTCTTTTCTTTTTTTTTTTTAATTTTTTTTTTCCAAAAATATCAGTTTGTGTAATATAAAAATATTTTATTTACAAATTGAATTTTTTATTTTAACACTGCCAAAGTTATAGTATAGGTATAAAAATAAACACACACACACACATATATATAATCAATGCATTTATATATAATATAATACAATATATTATAATATAATAATATTTATATATAATATAATTTTATATATATATATAATCAATTCATTTATATATAATATAATACAATATATTATAATATAATAATATTTATATATAATATAATTTTATATATATATATATATATATAATCAATGCATTTATATATAATATAATACAATATATTATAATATAATAATATTTATATATAATATAATTTTATATATATATATATATATATAATCAATGCATTTATATATAATATAATACAATATATTATAATATAATACAATATATTATAATATAATAATATTTATATATAATAGAATTTTTTATATATATATAATCAATGCATTTATATATAATATAATACAATAATATATATATATATATATATATATATATAGCTTTAAGGTAGGCTATATTTATGGGTAAAAGTGCTCAATATCAGGGATAGAGCATATGTAAATATAAAAGTGGACACTGAGGTCAGCATCAAGTAGCAACAGTGTGTTTCATGCTAGACAACAATTTTCAGACCATCCAACACAATTTTCAGATCGCCTGAAGATTGCATTCAAACTGTCGCCACTTGATGTTGACCTCAGTGTTCACTTATATGTAAATGTGTGTGTAAATAAAAAAAATTCAGATATCTCTAAAAATATATCTGCAAAAAGCCAAAACGATCATTTCTTAGTATTTTATATTAACATTTGCGCACTTTTGTTCATTAGGCATTAAATTATATCACTTAGCATCCTCCATAGTTTACCTTGACTTTCACAGCTTGAAATATAATTATGAGTGTTCTTAGATTTAAAAATTTTCATAATGACATTTTTATTTCTGTATCTAAATCTTCTGCGTGCCTTGACCCTTCAGGATGTAGGTGGTCTCTTCACAATTTCTTGTCCTTTGTAGCTCTTAATAAATTTTGTCATCTGTCTTTAAACCTTACTCCACCACCTGTTTTTTTAAGCTCACGAGGCAGATTGTTTTTTTTCCTCTATCTCTCTTACCTTCCATCTGTTCTTTGAGTATCAAATATTCCAAGCCCTCTTTCCTCATTATGTGGCCTTGAAATTTCAACTCCTCCTGGTTTTAAGTATAAATATCCTTTTTATTTCAATTTTTTTCTAAAACTTTGTCATTGCTCACATCTTCGGTCCATGGTATTCTCAGCATTCTTCTGCAGAACCATATTTCTGTTGCTTTCTTATCTTTGAGGAGATTGTCCAGCATTTACTGCCATCTGAAAATACTGATATTACATAACAGTTCAATTCTCTTTGTTTCCAATTAAATTTTTCTATTTCTTAATACTTACCTTAACTTTTGGAAGGCATCTTCTGCCATCCCAATGCACCTTCAGATCTCAGGGTCACATTTTCCATCCCCTGTTAAAATACTTCCCAGATATTTAAATTGCTGTATTTGTTTGATTTTGGAATCTCCAATTTGTAATTAGCATGTTGGGCTGTCCCCTTTTGCTAACAACCATTATTTCCATCTTGAAATTGATGTTTAGTCCTTCATGCTTCCTTTCACTACCTTCTCTAGGAGTTCTTGTAGTTTCCTTTCTATATCTGCTATCAACATTTTCATTTGCATGACTTATGTTGTTAAGATTGTGGCCGCCAATAATGAATCCTTGTAGGACTTCTAATTCTCTCAGAATCGCCTCACTCTATAAGTTGTATAAGTCTGGTGAGAAGACACACCCTTGTTTTACACCTCTTTCTATTTTTGTATATTAACTGAATTCATTTTCTATCCATATCCAGGTGGTTTGCTGCCAGTATAGGTTCTGGATTATTCTAATACCCTTCTCAAATATGTGATGGTTAACTAGCAATTCCAACATTTCTTTGTGACTTACTCTGTCAAACACTTTTGCATAATCTATAAAACATAGGTATATATCCTTCTGCATTTGTATTGCTCTTTCTGATATCATTCTGAGCATAAATATTGCGCATTCTTTGTTCCGGTGTCTTTAACGAACCGTCACTGTTCTTAATTCTAGTCTAATTCTGCTGTGCACACTATTCATCAAAATTTGAGTAAGTTTTTCTTAGATTGTCTCATTAAGCTGATTGTCTCGAGTTCACATTTGTTTTCACCTGGCTTCTTAGAGAGTGCTACATAAGGTCTTCCAGTATATCACCACTGTTGCATATTTCATTTATTATGTCTATAATGTTGTCACTTCTGAAATCATCTTAGGCTGCTGCATCTCCATTACAATTCTGTCTGGTCCTGCTGCTTTGTTTCTTCTTAGTTTGGTCAATGCTGATGGGGTCTAATATCGCTTCTACTTCTCTTTCATTTTTCTCTCCATCTCTATACATGATGCTGTGTTTGTCACTGATGAAATCTCCGTTGTTTGCCCACCTTATTTCACATTCACCTAAAATATTAATGTTTAACCTGCTTCATACTTGTTGCAAAACAAAATCCTTACACTTTCCCTGATAAAGTCCATCAGGAGACACAACATGTTGGCTAAGTTGAATTTTCCCTTCGTTTTTATTCACACACACACACACACACACACACACATATAATTTAATATATATATATATATATATATATATATATATATATAATTTAATATATATATATATATATAATTTAATATATATATATATATATATAATTTAATATATATATATATATATATAATTTAATATATATATATATATATATAATTTAATATATATATATATATATATAATTTAATATATATATATATATAATTTAATATATATATATATATATAATTTAATATATATATATATATATATATAATTTAATATATATATATATATATATATAATTTAATATATATATATATATATATAATTTAATATATATATATATATAATTTAATATATATATATATATAATTTAATATATATATATATATAATTTAATATATATATATATATATATATATATAATTTAATATATATATATATATATATATAATTTAATATATATATATATATAATTTAATATATATATATATATATATAATTTAATATATATATATATATATATAATTTAATATATATATATATATATATAATTTAATATATATATATATATATAATTTAATATATATATATATATATATATAATTTAATATATATATATATATATATAATTTAATATATATATATATAATTTAATATATATATATATATATATAATTTAATATATATATATATATATATATAATTTAATATATATATATATATATATATAATTTAATATATATATATATATATATAATTTTATATATATATATATAATTTAATATATATATATATATATATAATTTAATATATATATATATATATATAATTTAATATATATATATATATATATAATTTAATATATATATATATATATATAATTTGATATATATATATAATTTAATATATATATATATATATATAATTTGATATATATATATATATATAATTTAATATATATATATATATATATAATTTGATATATATATATATATATAATTTAATATATATATATATATAATTTGATATATATATATATATATATAATTTAATATATATATATATATAATTTAATATATATATATATATATATATATATATAATTTAATATATATATATATATATATATAATTTAATATATATATATATATATATATATATATATATATATATATATATATATATATATATATATATATATATAATTTAATTCTATAAAACTGTATTAGTAAATGTAAATAGGTGGTGTTTACATGCTTTCAGACACAATATCAATATTTATTTTTTTTTTTTAGATTTAAACAAAAGCATTTCTGCAGGCTTGATCTATTTCTTCTAGAGAGATGAAAATTTGGGAGTTCATGCCTTTTTGACTTTGTTACTGATTTACTTGACTATAAATCAAATCCTGTATTTATCTATAATGAGCCACAAGCCATGACATTATCGCCATTGCACCATCTAATTTAACTGAAGCATTAAAGTCTTTGCCAACATTGCAATGTGTGGTGATGTGAACGGTATGTCTTGATTATCGGCTGACGTTTGATATCTGCACACGCGAAAAGAAAGGGACAATCAATGGTTGCTTATTTTCCATCAAGATCAACCAATTATTGTTCCTCTTCAATAATCTCTCTGGCTTATCCCTTTCAGTCGTATCTTCACTTTGCTTTAAACTTCTGTTCATTCCCATTTCGTTATCTTGGGCATAGAAATGCCGCTTACCAAAGGAGGATAAAACTGTAATTAGATTTTCACTAATTGTACTCTTGTCATCTTACACATTTAATCTGTTTGTTGTTCTACCTATCCCGAAGTAAGCTTTCAGAATGCAGGTAGGTATGAATAATTCAGCTGAAATAAAATCAGCAGGTAATGCTCTTCATTACATGAGGACTATTTGACTATTTGAGATAAAGTATCTACAATGCCGTTTCTCACCATCTTGTCATAACATTTCAATTGCTGTGCATTCCAGTTTTCCTTTTATTCAAATTTCTGAAACTAAGTGTCACGTATAAAGCTTGATGTAAAATTACACAATGCATAATGTTAGAGAAATCTTAAAAGCATCACAGACATTTACTCAGTTCTTACTATGCATTTGTACACTTCAAGAGCTGTTTACGGAAATATGATAATTTTAGTAAATATTATGACTGAACATAAAAAAAGCAAATTTAAAATTGTTTAACGTTTTTTTCACTCAATAAAAGGGCCCAAGAACCACTCAAGGTAGAGGGTTACTGTGTGGAGTTATATTAGTGTAGGAGTATAGAGCGGAAGTATACTTTAGAAGGAATTGGAAACCCAATCCTAAACAGGAAACAAAGGATAAACCTCTACTCTTATCCAAAAGACCAAGGAGGAATGTGAACCATATAATAGGTGAACCTATCTACTCCTTTTAAAATTGACACCTACTTATATATCTTTACAAAAACTTATATTATCTACTGTCAACAAATTATATATATATATATATATATACACACACACACACACACACACACATACAGTTCAAAAGTTTGAAGACACCTCCAGAATGAGCATGGGATGAACTTGACAGAGGAATGAAAAAAAAAAAAAATGAAAAAGATCTCTTAGTCATTGAAAAAATAATGGAATCAAACTTATACTTTGAGAAACTTTTGCACCAAATGCCAAAGATTTTGTGCTGCAGTAATCAAGGCTAAAGGAGAATATTTTGACAGGAGCCAAATTTAATCTTAAAATGCTTTTTTTTCTTTTAGTCATAATAAAATTTCCAATAAAAAATGTCTCACTTTTAAAAATCCTGTATAATAATTTTCTCTTATTTAAAGTACATATCAGCTATAAATTTGTTTTTCTCGTCGTATTGTCACAAATGAAGAAATACTTTAAAGAATAAGTACTAAAAGGAATGTATTGGTAACAAGTGGAAAGACAATGTCAATATTTGAGATGCATAATGAGGAAAGAAGGCTTGGAGAATTTAACACTTACAGGACACACTGAAAGCAAGAGAAGCAGAAGACTGCAGCAAATAACCTTGTACTGACAGCAAAAATGGGTAGAAAGCCATGATCACCCATGCCCTAAATTGATCTCTTATTCACTGTACAGAGTGTGAAGGGTAAATTGTCATCATTTTATATTTTTAATTTCACGCATGCACGTCGTTTGTTTTTGATTTTGTCAACTGCACAATATAGTAGGGTCAGTTGGGCATCATCTGTGAGAAAAAGGGCACTATGATGCAATTCACTCCACCAGAAAATTAGAAACGACAATTGCACCAGAAGCTCTCCAATACAAACATTTCAGATTGGGTGTCAATCTGAGGACAGTACACAGGATTCAGAAAGAGTTGAATGAGTCAAATGGCGATTATGAAGATATGACACCTTGGAAAACTCACTCTGCTTGTTCTAATAAGAAAAGAACTTCTAAATTTGCTGATGAGGGCCTCAAACTCAACACAGAGGCCTATAGGGTGTGCCTTGAGGAGGTATAGGTGACTGCAGGAAGACCCTATGTCTGGCAACAGGATTCTGCACCATGCCATACAAGCAGGAGAACCCAGTTGCAGCTGTCAGATAATTTATGCAACCACATCACCCCTTATATCTGACCACCTAACTTCCTACACTGCAACCCCCTTGATTATTATGTATGGGGCACAGTTGAGTGAGTGAGACCAACAAAATTCCTTGTAATACCAAAGATGCACTGAAGATTATGAGGAGACCATCCAGAAGAGTTCCTGGAAATTCCAAAGTTGTCTGGAGGCCATGGTTAAAGCCAATGGCAATTTTATTGAATAAATTTACTCTTTAGTATTTCAAGATATTGTTGTGTTATTTTGGTTAAAATGAGATATCAGTGTTACTTTTTATTCATTTTTGTGTAATTTAGATGACAATTTATCCATCGCACACTGTATATTTGTAGGTTTGAGATCGAGTTTGTGTATAAATGTCTTCGCTTTTCTCTTTTATCCTTTTTGATTTTTTCCACTTCAAATTCTATTTAATCTTCTTTTGCAGTAAATCATTATCATGATAGATATTTTCAATATAACAATGAAATTCTTTCTTTTCTATATCTGTTTGTTCCTATCTGTGGGTTTTGAATTTCTTTTACTGATGTGTTTCACTTTTTTCTGTACGTTACTTTGATTCAGTATAAAGATTTCCATGTGTTTCCTTTTACTCTTACTCTTTCTCCAGCCTTCTTTCCCCCCTACCTCTATCTCCATTATTTGCATTTCTCTCACTTTCATTGCCTCAGTCAGTATTCCTTCTCAATCACTTGTAAAATAACCACCCACATAACGATCTTTTCTCTTCATCACCTTTTGTTCAAGAACATTGAATTATTTTATCCATGTTTATCACCATTAACTACCAAACCAAACCAGACCACGTAACCATTATCATATATTTTGATTAAAAGGATAATAACTCTACTCTTCTCTGCAAAGAGAGTCACCCCGAGCAATTCTAACATATTAATCACTTTGCCCACATTTCCCAATGTCAATAGTTGTCCAGTCTCTTTCCATAATTCTTTGGCAATTGTGCCTACATAAGTTTTCATTATCAGACCATTCTATACCAAGTAAAGATTTACCTTTGCATAAAGCTATAACCATTTCCTTTGACTTCCAACAGTTCATACCAACACTCTGGGTTTGTGTCATTTCTTATCAGCATCTGATTTCCATTTGTTATTTTTACCATCCAAAGGAGGCAGCCATTTTGATTGGTTTTTACTGTCTCCTGCAATCTGATGGGGTTTCTTTTATTATGGGCCTCATGCCAGGGATTTTTATTTTCTTCCAACTTTCATGATATTGACACTATTTACACATGGACTATTGTACTTATCTTTGTTGTTATTATCACAATGTTTGGTCTTGTATGCCAATCTGGGTAATCTACAGGGTATTCTGTACCGAACCCTTTATTTTACCTACAAGGGGTAGACTGTTCTCATTCCACTGCCCATATCAAGGGATTGAACTGACAGTTACTATGTTATAAACCAATGCTTTAGTCAACTAGACTATTATCCTGTAGGACAATTCTCTGTGGAGAACTTGGAGCCTTAAACCTGACCTGCCTGCTGATGGGTGCTACTTGTCATGCTTGATTGCACTCTGCATGTAAATAATATAGATAAAAATAACTCCTCATCTCACGAATTCAGGCAGAATTTGATATTTTTGACATCTGTTTAAATATGGACAAATAATTTCAGTCCAGTTTTTAAAGTTTCATTCTAATTGTATTGCAGATATGTTTTTAGAAATCAACATGATTGGATAGATGAAGATTCCTGTTAATCATAATAATGTTTTTGTCTTTTATTGTCTTGTAAGAAAAATAATCTTTTCTTTGCAACAAACACATATGAGCTGCTCTGAAAGTAATACCTCCTATTTTGTTATAATGACCCATATCAGTGTTGGTAGTATGGCATTAGAAGTTAACCCTTCCTGCCGATAATCCATAATTTATATTGTCTTGTTACAAATAGATGTCTGGTAAAATGGCATCTGACATAAAAGTTCATGCAAAGCAAAGAATTCCTTGATGTAGAAATAGTTGCAACCATTGAAATTCATCAATAATTGATGGATTTAAGGAGATCAAATGTTGTATGTGAGCACAGCTGTTTAATGCAGTAGTGGTTAAAATCTTGTAGATAACAAGGCATGTTTCAGGCAACCCTGCACAGATGTAAAGCCACAAATAGAAGAGTACCTTGAAAGTCGATAGCCAATCATGGGGATTATGTAAAAAAAAATATTTTTTGTTGATGAAAACTTTCTCTATCCAACAGTGTTATTGTGTTTTCTGCATTATTTGTTCTACTTTTTGTGAAAACAAACAGGTCACATTATTTTACACAATTACTTATATATATATATATGCGTATGTGTGTGATTAATGTGAGTAAAAATTTGTCACTAAGCTGATTGATGTTACTTTCAGCATTCCGACTCCAGAGTTTCATAGGCAGACCTGCCCATCCACTCTTCAAGGAGTATCAGCAAATTACTGCTTATATTTTTTTCGATTTTTATATACATTTAACATTGTAAGTTTTTTTTTTCTGTATTTGTGTGTGTGTGTGGCCATATGCCAGTCTCTATTGATGTGCATACATGTAGGGTGTCATGATCATTTGTCCTTTTTGCTTTTTTTTTCCATGTTACACTCTTTAGCCTTCTCTCTTATATATATATATATATATAAAAATATATATATATATATATATATATATATATATATATATATATATATATATATATATATACGGAGTGTAACCCGGATATAAGAGAGTTGTCGGGACCGGAAAAGAAGTCTCTTATATCCGGGTTTGGTCTATTTTGTTTAGGTAAGTATGGCTCTAATTTGGGACCAGAGAAAATCTCTCTTATATCCGGGTTTCTCTTATATCCGGGTCACACTATATATATATATAATTTTTAAGAACAACTCGAAAGAGGTTGTTTAACCAACACAAGGACGGATCAAAATTAATAAAAAAACAAATGAAAACTACAGATGAAGTTCACTTTCTTCAGAGACAGTTGTTCACTTCTGTAGTTCACTGCTACTAACAAGTAGGGATTTTCTTCTCCTGATGATGGCCATGCTGGTTGAAACTAGTCCTGGAACCTAATTGAAATAATAAAACAAAAAATATTAATATACAACCTTGTTTGTCTGAAAATTTTAATATTTTTTATTGTTTAAAACCTATATATGTATATATTCAAAATTATAACATGCATGTTATAACATCACTACGGAAATAGAATTTCATATATATATATATATATAGATATATATATATATATAAAAATGTCAGGTACACAAAATACCACCATAACTTTGTTTCACACTATGGAGTAATCCTCAAATGGTTTGGTTTTATTTATTGAATGAAAGCAGGCCTTTTAAATCTGCTTTTTCATGTGTTCACTATGGCTTCATTTTTAATGATCAAGTTAATTATCTAAATACAATAAAAACTGTCCATTGTTTTTTAATAAAGAACATTTATATATTATTATTATTATTATTATTATGAAAAGTTTTTTTTTTTTTTTTTTTTTTTTTAGTGGTGATGTGTTTGAGTAGACACTCTGTTTAAAATCATGTGAATTATATCTACCAGCCTGTACATTTGAGAGTCTTAAATAGAGATATGTTCACTTGCTAGGGCTCAAATCCATGTCACCCTTTGTAGGTGAAACCACTATCTTGGCTGGTGTTTTAACACTGAAATTATTAAGAAATAATGATAAATTACAAATAAACTTAATTCTTTATAATTTGGATTACTACTACACACAAAAACAATAGTTAACCATCGGAAAACATAAGGAAAAATTAATTCCGTTAAATATGTGGAAATAACATATACACACACACATATATATATATATATATATATATATATATATACACACACACACACACACACATTAAGAGGGCTTGCATATGTAAAATATCTGTCCATTAATAACAAAAGTATCTTAACTTTGATAGCAACAATTTAACTGTGTGCCTCTAAATGTCATCAAATTGAACAAATACTCATTTTTACATATTTCTAATATAATTTAAATTGGTACCTATGTTTTTAATTTCATTAGCTTGTGTAGAAGAGGAAACCAAAAATAAACAAAAATTTACATTAATCTTTAATAGAATTTACTTGATGCCCCCCCCCCCCCATACACACACACAGACAAGCACACACATTCTGATGTCTGGGTCTGAACACAAAATGTCCTTTAACCTCCCAAACTTTAAAAATGGAAAACCTTGATTGTTCAGTCTTCTCTCTGCCTAAATAATAGAAACTGTCTATTTGTAGAAGAGTTTTTGTTCCTATATGTTAATTGCTCGTATAATGAGTTAGAGGTTGTTTGTCACTTTTTCTTAAAACCTGCAACTCTTTGTCTAAAATTTTTAAAAAGTTTTGTTTGAAATATAAAACATTGAGGTTGAGTGTGGCAGATGAAAGGTCTTAGAGAGAAAAAACAAAAATAGTGTCCTTTGAAAACTTCTAAAAATTTGAGGAATTTTTTCTATTGTTTTCATAAAATTCCAGATGGAATATTTTGGTGCTGAGAGATTATTTGGTGTTTCTTAAGTATCTGGAAAGAAAAATTCCACTTAAGTAGTTTATATGTGTCTGTCTGTCCGTGTGTGTGTGGAACCATTATGATGTCTTTATTCAAAGAAATGGGATAAATTGCATGCTGCTATTGATTCTCAGATTTTTAACTTTTCTTCTGAATCTGACAATATTCAACTGATTTTTTAAAAATACAATATCAAAACTGTTTTGTCTGGCACAGGGAAATGGTAAGGGAGTACAGAGTCGAGATGAAACTAGCAAAACTAAATTTGGTAAATGAGTGTTACAGACAATAACCATATTTAGTAAGTAGATGTTTCTATTAAAGCTATTTTTTTTAAATGGCTTGCAATTTTCATCTTTTTAAACAGCAACTCAACAACAATGAGTATAATTAAAATATTTATTTTGGATCACTAATTTTAAACATAGACAACTTAAGATTCTGTAGAGAATATATGCCAAGAACACAATCTATCCACATTGCATCAACCATTTTGAATTAAAAACAAATCTCCAGATTTAAAGCAACACTATTTTGGTAAGTGGGAGTTGCATGGTTGCTCTTGAAATTGTGATTGATTTTTCACACTTTTAGTTTATTTTGCTTTGATTAAACCTTAGCAATAACTTCTAAATAAAATGCCTAAGTGTAAATAACAATTTAAATCCAAAAGAGGTTGCATAGCCAAAAAAAATGCTGGATTGCAGAAGTTGGGACAATGTGGAATTGGTTAATGATAAAGAATAACCCATAGGAATAAAATATTGGAATTCTGTACAAACAGGAATTTCAAGAAAATGAGAATTAGGAAAAGCCTATAAAAATGCTAAAAATGCCAAGAATATTTGAGTAAAGATAGACTGGTTGAACAGAAATAAATTATTGAAAATCTGATTTTACATGACTTTGACAACTCCTGGCAAAACTTTGGAAGAACAGGTATCTGAAAATTATTTTACCTGTAATTTAAAATAAATAAAACAGTTCAGAACATTTCATTTCGAAGTTTTTCAGCATGAAATTATCGATTTATTTCAAACAAAATAAATTGAACAATTTCTTTTAAACAAAATTTATTCGATGAAAATATTCTTCCTTGGCATCTGTGTAAAATTTCTCCTTGCCAACTTTCTTCTTGAAGACTTCTTCATTCAAAGAACCAATAAATTGATTCTAATCAGAAATGTCTTTATCTTGAAGGACAAAAAAGGTAAACAAAAGTTGATTGTAATGAAGGTTCTGCCAAATTCTTCTTGTCACATGAAAAATGCTTTCTATTTGCAAACTGCTCACTTGAATTTGGGAAACACTGTTCCAAACTGTTTAACATATCCAAATATATTTACTGTTTGAACGTTTTGAAAGAAATTATGATAAATACTAAGTATGACCTTTCAGAGACAGCAGTACTGTTTTATTATTTACATGCAGACTATTGTTCTAATCTTTGTTGTTATTATCACAATGTTTTGGCAATTGTGCCTTCTAGCTTTCATCAGGTGCTTGTGCATTTGGTGGCAGTAATTGTGAGTTCAATTCCTGACCCAGGCAGTGTGTACTAGAACTCTTTGGAAGCAAGGCAAGTAATAATTGAACTGTACTAATGTTAACTAATAGTCTAGCAGACTTATTTTTTTTTAGAGAAATGTATTTCTCCTCTGACTTTCTCATTTTGACCTTTGAGGCCAGATACAGGAAAACAAAGGAAGTCGTTTTTAATTGGCTAAAACTGATAAGTTAAAAATGTACATGTTGAATAAAATAAAATTCCCTTTGGTTGATGCCTCTTTTATCTCCAAACAAAACAACTGGCAATTAGTGGCTGAGAAAGAAGAAGGCAATGTTATAAGTGAATCAAGACCGTCACTCCAAGACCAACACCAACATGAAGGTGCTATACAACACTAAAATAAGATGTCGCTGCATCCCTAGACATGGGCAATGGAACGAGAACTATATACTCCCTGTAGATTAAATAAAGGGTTCAGATCAAAATTCTTTGAAGATTACCCAGATCAACATGCACCTGACAAAGGATTGAGAGCATACCAGCTGAAATATGATAATATTAGGGCAATAGTCTGTATGTAAATAATTCATATAATAATTCCTCATTCCAGAAAATCAGATGAGAATATGGTTTTAGATGTTGTTTTAATTTGGGTTTTAATTGTAAAAATGTTTTATCTATTAAATTTGACACCTGGTTTTGTTAGTTTGCTAATGTGTCAATGTTATTGTGTCAATAAACTCGGGCCTTTAGTATTGGCTTGGCCTTGAACTTTGCCTACCACTTGGCCAAGTCATGACTGGTGACATTTTATGTTAACAAAGTGGTTTCATTTCACAATAGATAAAAAAACCATGACAGAAAATTATACTTAAGTGGCAAGAGTTTCAAGCCTAATGGCTACATTACACCATCTGCAGTAAGTTTTTGTGTCACCACAACACAGTTCTTAAACCTTGCCCCATCCAACACCCACTTGTGTCAACTATGAGTAGAAATATCCCCCTCCCACAGACCCACAACAGGATTCTGTATTGGTGACTCGCTTCCTTTTATGTAAACAAAATATTTTGGATATAAATTATATTCTGTTGATATTGGCTTAAATTAACTTAATAAAATAGAAAGGCCACAGGTGGGAAGCAATCAATAAGGATAAAAGTTAGCTTAGTCTGACACAAGGCTACAAATGTAGAGCAACCAGGGTTGTAATGTGCTTAGCTTGCTAACTGTTGTTCTATGATGTAGTAACTAAGGTATTTACTAATGTTGGGTTAGTCTAGCACAAGGCCACAAAAGTGCGTCTCTTGGTAAGGAATGAAAATACAGTTACAATGATCTTCATATACTAGCTTACTATTACTCTGGGGAAGAAGTGGCTTAATGGTTAACAGGATAAATAATGAAAATTGTGAATCAAGTTCAGTCTCTGGCTAGGACAATTCTTGATACTCATGCTCTTCAGCTAGGCATGAATCAACTTCTACTACTCCCAATTATAGGTAAAATAGTAGACTGGACTCTAGGTTTGGTTGCCAGCCAGTTTAGGAGACAGATAATTTTGGATTAAGACTTATATGGATCAAGCGATATCACCTTATAAAATCTACTTGTGACTTAAATTTTCTTTTAACAAAACTAAGTAATTTTAAGGATTCTTGAATGAACGTGAGACAACTGGTTACAAGGATTATTTGGTAATTGTGTTAATTATCAAAGTAACAATTAACTTAAGCAATAAAATATGCATATGTGATTATTTGCAGTCAGGTAAATAATTCTTCATATTTTCTGTATCAGTTTTCTATACACAGGATGAGATATACCATATAAATTTTGTACTCCCAAATATTTATCGAAATATATTTAGTATTTATATATATCTTATTGAATAATATAAAAACAAGGTGAGTTATTTTTTTTATCATATCACCCCATGCAAAGCAGTAAAGCAACTAATGCACAAGCTGTTACTGAATGTAAAAGAATAAGAAAAAAAGAGACATTATTAAGGAGTGAGAACAATAGAAGAGTAATCAAGAAAATGAGAGATACTGTAGTTTCTGGCTTACAAGATGCTGCAGTTTGGAAGACACACCCTAATATTGGTAAGAAATTTATAAGAAAAAAAAAAGGTCATTTGCATACACATTCACCATGCATCCTTGAATACTGACGCCACATATTATTTACATTAATCACTTGTCCGATTTTATTTTTATGGCAATGACATACTGATCAAGAACAGAAAGGCTCTTGCCACTGCTAGTAAACAGAGCATGTTTAAGCTTGTGGCTCGGCTCCAGGAAGGTTTATAGTCTTGGAAATGCTTGTAACAGATAAGTTCTGAGGTTACATCATATAAAAGGATGAATTAGATAGATAGTTAACATTATAATGTAATGATTCGACATACAAAACCACATTCCCATCAGTCAAGCAGTTAGGTGACTGTATAAGCTTACTTGAGCCTGGGCATTGCTCTACATTCATCTTGGAAGATGCACACGTATTTTTTAGGAAAAGTGGTGCATCTTGTAAGCCGGAAAATACAGTAATGGTTGACATTGCATTTAAATTTTTGAAAATCAGAGAGAGTTCTACAAGTAAGAAGTACGAGAAAAGAAACTTAGCATAGAAACTTATATCTCGCCAATTCAATCATGAATTGATGAGACCTCTTTGCCAGTCCAGTGCTTTGCTTAAATTTACTTCATTTAATGAGATTTTTGAGTGTTTTCATTTTGCCAAACTTTTAAACAATCATTGATCTGAAAGATTTACTGTAAATAAGAAATAATTTTTCTGATGTTCAGTAAATTTATATTTATTATCATTTTCTTTTTCTTTCTTTCTCTTTTTCTTCTTTTTACTTTTCTCTTTTTTCTCTTTTTCTTTTCCTTCTTTTTTCTTTTTTCTTTTTCTTTTTTCTTTTTCTTTTTTCTTTTTCTTTCTTCTTCTTTTTCTGTCTTCTTCTTTTTCTTTCTTCTTCTTTTTCTTTCTTCTTCTTTTCTTTCTTCTTCTTTTCTTTCTTCTTCTTTTCTTTCTTCTTCTTTTCTTTCTTCTTCTTTTCTTTCTTCTTCTTTTCTTTCTTCTTCTTTTCTTTCTTCTTCTTTTCTTTCTTCTTTTTTTCTTTCTTTTTTTCTTCTTTCTTCTTTCTTTCTTCCTTCTTTCTTTCTTCCTTCTTTCTTTCTTCTTTCTTTCTTTCTTCTTTCTTTCTTTCTTCTTTCTTTCTTTCTTCTTTCTTTCTTTCTTCTTTCTTTCTTTCTTCTTTCTTTCTTCTCTTCTCTTTTTTCTTCTCTTCTCTTTTTTCTTCTCTTCTCTTTCTTCTCTTCTCTTCTCTTTCTTCTCTTCTCTTCTCTTTCTTTCTTCTCTTCTCTTTCTTTCTTCTCTTCTCTTTCTTTCTTCTCTTCTTTCTTTCTTTTTTCTTTTCTTCTTTTCTTTCTTGTTCCTTTCTCTACTTTTTTCTCCTTTCTCTTTCCTTTCTCTTCTTTCTCTTCTTTATTTCTTCTCTTCCTTTTTTCTTTTGTGAAGGGAAACTGAAATTTTAAAAAAAAAGACAACTTATTCCAAAAAGTACAAAACTGAAAATCTTTGAAAATAATGAATAAAGCACAACTCCATAGTGTTTGAGTATTGACTGTAAACTGATTAGCAAAAAATCACTGGGATAGAAAGCATCGCTTTTGGTTTATGCACCATCAGTTGAAATCTATAGAATCAAAATATAAGAATCACTCAATAATATTGTAATTCGTAAATGACTTTTCATTCAAAGTGTATGGGTTTAAAATATATTTTATAGGGGTTCTTTTAAATGATTGTGCCAGAAAATGTTTAAACTTAGGATTCATACTCTTGTTTGAGATAAAAAAATCTAGGAAGAAAGTATTGTATCATGGTAACCAAGGACTAATAATTTCCTTTATCCTTTTTGCATATTAAAATTTCATTAGGAACAGAGAAAAGAATACTGAACTTTTATAAAATATCCATTCTCTGATATGGCAGTAAATGCTGTACAATCTACTCACAAATTAAGAACAGATTTGAAGCAACAGAAATATGGTTGTACAGAAGGATGCTGAGAATATCATAAACCAAACATGTGAGCAACAACAAAGTTTTAGAGACAATGGAAACAAAAAGGAAACTTATACTTAACATCAAGAAGAGTTGACATTTCAAAGCCACATAATGAGGAAAGAAAACTTGGAAAATTTTATACTCACAGGACAGATTGAAGGTAAAAGGGACAGAGGAAAACACTTCATGATCTACCTAACAAGCTTGAATAAATGGATGGCAGAAAAAGGTTTAGGAGAGATAGCAAAATTTATTAAGAGCTACAAAAGACAGGAAATTGTGGAGAGCCATGATCTCCAATGTCCTGAAGAGACATATTACATAGAAGAATTTCTGATAAAGAATCATTCATCAATACTGTCTCAGTTCCAAAGAAGGAACAAATAGTTTCTTGGATAAAATAATAATTGCTTTATTGTTTCTGATCAGGCTTGGAATGCTATTGTCTAACTTGTTTACAAGATAAATGCACAGAGAATGAAGCACTTTATTGCACTGTACAAGAGAGTGTGTGGCTGTTGTTTCTAAGAGTTACAAAGAGGATTTGAATGTACCGGGAGAATCATTTTGATGTTACTAATACATGTTAATTAGTAAATATCATTCAAATTTGAAAATGATCCTTTACTTAAAAAGAAATTGAGGATTAATTTATCCCTCGAGGAAAAAGATAATTTTGTCTTCTCTTTTTGTAAGTAGAAATTGATTGTCTGCTTGTAAAAATTGAATATAAAGGAATTTAAATTTAACACCGCTTGTCAGTTTTGCTACTCCAATAATACTGTCCTGGGCAGGCAGCAAGCAGATTCAATTTCCAGACAATGCAGATTCATTATTCCTAATGAGTATGGTAGTTGAGGGGACAGCAGCCAGACAGGGAAGGGAGAGCTAGTCATTTTGTGGGGTTCAAAAACAGATGGCAGTGCCCCCTACCTTTTCATTTTTTTATTAAGTAAGAAAGGAATGCCCCTAAGAAAAACAGTTTTTTGTTGTGTAAGATGGAAATTTTTCTGAAATGTGCTTTAAATACTGAGGGGGAACAAAAAAAAAAAAAGAAAGATCCCCCCCCCCCGCAACTCCCAATATAAAATTTTTTTGATTGAATGAATTTCTTTTTTATTATTTTTATATTTTAAGGAATCTTTCATATTCTGCTACTCTAAATTTTTTCTTCTTTTTTTTTCTCATTTTTCTGTTTCTTTGTTTCTTTTGGGTATTTGACTATTTTCTCTTTCATTTCATTTAATTTTCCCTATTTCTCTTTTTTTCTTCCTGCTCACTTTCTGCTCTTTCTTTCTACCATCTTTTTCCATTTACACTCTTTCTACTCCCTTTCTTTCTCTTTCTACTCTTTCCTTCTACTCCCTCTTTCTCTCTCTCTTTTTGGTCCTCCCTCTCTGATTCTTTTCCTTCACTCCTTTTTTTAATCCCCTTTCTCTCTTTGATAATTGAAAGGGATTAGAAAGATAAATTTTCTTCCTTCTGCTCCCTTTCTCTCTTTTTTCTTTTTCATTCTTTCTGATCAGTTTCATTCTCATTATGTATATATCCCTCTCTCTCTCTCTCTCTGTATATATCCCTTTTTCTCTCTCTCTCTCTGTATATATCCCTTTTTCTCTCTCTCTCTCTGTATATATCCCTTTCTCTCTCTCTCTCTCTGTATATATCCCTTTCTCTCTCTCTCTCTGTATATATCCCTTTCTCTCTCTCTCTATGTATATATATCCCTTTCTCTCTCTCTCTCTATATATATATATCCCTTTCTCTCTCTCTCTCTATATATATATCCCTTTCTCTCTCTCTCTTATATATATATATATATATATCCCTTTCTCTCTCTCTCTCTATATATCCCTTTCTCTCTCTCTATATATATATATCCCTTTCTCTCTCTCTCTATATATATATATATCCCTTTCTCTCTCTCTCTATATATATATCCCTTTCTCTCTCTCTCTCTCTATACATATATATATATATATCCCTTTCTCTCTCTCTCTCTATATATATATATATATATCCCTTTCTCTCTCTCTCTCTCTATATATATATCCCTTTCTCTCTCTCTCTCTCTCTATACATATATATATATATATATATCCCTTTCTCTCTCTCTCTCTCTCTCTCTCTCTCTATATATATATATATATATATATATATATATATATATATATATCCCTTTCTCTCTCTCTATATATATATGTATATATACCTTTCTTTCTCTCTCTATATATATGTATATATCCCTTTCTCTCTCTTTTCACAGAACTCCTTTATTGTTGTTGCACATGACAGTAAATTATTTCTCCTCTGTCAATAGCCTTTAAGGCAGACATGACCAAAAAAAAGAACAATGACATCAAATTAACATTTTACCAAGTTATTGTAATTCATGCGTGAAAAAGAAATCTGTCATCATACTTTGTGATAGTTTTCATAATGATATATCTGGATGCTTATTAGGAGTTAAGAAAATCCTATGTGTTTGTATCGGAAAGTTCCCATATTGTACATGCTGTGATTATGCCAGTTAACGGAAATACCCACATAGCTAGCACTCGTTGGTATCCAGCCTACTGAGCCAATCTGCCAATAGGCTTTGTAATATGGTGGAACAACTGTGATTTTTATAAATTTTGCATGAATTTCAGCAAATCTATCTTGTGTGTTTCAAGGCCGGTTGAGTGTTGGATCAAGATGAAACTTTGTGAACTCATCTGTGTGCCCCATCACTGAAAGGTCCATCAGTTCACATCTCTCAGGATTAGAATCAGTTATAGATTTTCTCACAGAAAACCTGAATAAGTATTACCTTACTGCAAAGTTTGTCATTTGGAACATAACATTGGATCAAAAGCAATGGTGTTTTAACATATGCATTAAGTTGTATTTTTTGGTCTAGTCTAGGAACTTCTGATACTATCTTGTATTTTATATTGATTATTATTTTTTTTTTTTTAATGAAATCAGTACAAGATTTCACTTTGGAAGATAGGGAAAACGTTATCTTAGGACTGACTTTGATAGGCACATCACTCAATGGGGTTAGATAATCTATTGAATTCTTTTGCAGATATATTTATATATGCAGCATTAGGAATGCTAGTTAGACTCCAAAGAAATTTCAAACTAAACTATGCTAAACAATGTTATTCCATGAAAACATTTTTTAAAGAATTTTATTGCATGAGAACATTTAAAATTTATAAAGCATAACAAACTGAAACTATGACTTTTATATTTGTATAATTTCACTATTATATGTTTTATATGTGGAATATTTACTAATGAATTCAATAGAATTATCAGACCCTGACAAGTGGCCTGTCTGAAAAATTTGAAGGTTCTCCTATCTTGAGTGTTCTTGCTCTGTTTTTGATACTGAGCACTTTACAAGTGTCTGCTCGTTTTTAAAATGCATTAACTTTTAGTAATTTATATATTTTTTTTTGTTAGACTTAATAGATTTGTGTTATTATTTATATCCATATATAAATATATATATATTTAAAAGATATGTGAATGTATGTATAAAAATGCTATGCATATACAGAGTTGAATTATGATCTTGTTGACTTAAAAAGTGGGATGGCTGCTGGAATAAAATGTGCGGGAAGAGTATATGGCAAGTCATGTATGCATGTCTTGCTTCAGTACCCAGTAACTTTGCCTTGTGATGTTTTTGCAGCCTGTGCTAATAGTTGCAGTGGACTAGGAAGTTCAGTTTTGCAGTTGATTGGCATATTACTCTCTCATGGCAGTGGTTGATGGCTGATGTTATAACCTTGGTGGTTGGCAATAATGACATTCACATTCAAAATGAAATGAATCTATATTTATTTTGGGCCCTCGATACATAGTCAAGATGAAGTTAATTTTATTCACCTTCCCACAAGTGGATATGAAATCTTAGTCCATTTCATTAACATGTTTGCTGCTTATCTAATCTACTCATTGTAAAAATTGGACCTGGTCTTGGGCTGCTGCTGCTGATGGCCACTAACCAACTAACCAGCTAAAAGTGGCATGGGGTCTGGTGTGACTTCTTTTTATTGTGGATACATGCACTTAGTAGTTCTTAACATAGTCTCTTGAATGGTTGATTTAGCTGTAATCCACTTTTCAGGTTCCTTTCTTTTCTGAGGTGTGTTTCTTGACAGTCTACTTTATTTTCCCCCATTACAACAGCTATTGACAGGTTCTGAGTTTGGAAAGAGAAGAGAAAAATGTTTTTTTATGTAGTCATTTTGTGGTTTTAGTAATTTTATTTTGTATCTAAATTTCTGTATTCACAGCAAGTACTTTAAAAGCAATTAATTTGTCTATTTACATTTTTTTCATTATTTGGAGTGTTATCCTCATCTTCATTGCCATATTCATAACATTTCAGCCATTGTACACTCTGGCCTTCTTCAGGTGATTGGAATTTCGAACCAAACCCTTTATTTCATCTGCCGAGGGGTAGATTGTTCTAGTTCCACATGCCAAGCCTCTTCTGGATGTCTCAGTTATTTCTTTTAGCTCAACTTTCCAAGTTGTGAATATGGCAATGAAGATGAGGATAACAGTCCGAATATAAATAATGTAAATAATCATAATACCTCATCTCGGAGATATCGGCAGCCATTATATCACTAGAAGCTAGTCACTGAACCGAAGCAACGTCTTTATCCACTGGGCCATGTGTCCTTGTGAATATGGCAATGAAGATGAGGATAACAGTCCGAATAATGTAAATAATCATAATACCTCACCTCAGAAATATAGACAGAAATGAATGTGTTATTGTCAAAGTTAGGTCATTTGTTGCATGAATATCAAACGACTGGATAATATCTGGACTGACATTGTGTCTCCCTTACTCTTAATGTATTTGAAATGATAAATATAAACCACTTTTCTAACTGTATTCCACAAATATTGCTAACATTCTTTTTACAGAATGACTTTTACGATTTCACTTAGCGATTAAAGCAAGTATAAATATTTACTTTTAAAACTCTCCTGCCTATAACTACTACTTTAGCTTTTAGAAACTTGTTTTACTTCTGTTTCTGATTATTGACAATCTCTTTTTATTATCATTAATTTTCAGGGCACAACATTTAGACTGAATGTTGAAATTTGCCAAAAGTAAGTTTAGATAAAGGAAGAAAAAAAATGTAAAATTTGGTGTTTAACCATTTAGCATTCAACCTACCAAAACCTGGTCCATAAATATTGGTTCTCAATGTTTAACCTGCCATAGCTTGCCCCATGTATACTGTGTCATAATATATGATGACATATCGCAAATATTGTAGGAAGTTATGTAAACAGTGAGACTTTGACCACTGATATTTACAGAGCGGATTTGAGCATGTTGAATGCTAAAGGGTTAAACAAATACCACATTTAAATGAAAATTTTATTCTTATCATTGATTTTAATTTTTTTCTATTCATTTATAATTCACTAAATTGCACTAAAATCAACACTCATTGTGGGTTATTACAAATTCTTCTGTGAGGCCAGCATTTCTACCTTATAGGCATGCCTCTGAACTTAATATTTTGTATAAATTTTCTTGTGGAATTAAAGAAATATTTTAAATGAACAATTTTTTTAAAATTATAATTATTTGTAATCCCTGTTCATGCACATTGTAATATAGAATTTTAGATAACTTCCTATATATCTTTAGTATATATAGCTTTGACATTGTATATATGTAATCATTAACACAAATGAAAGTTCTTGATGTATTTATTTACTAATTCCTACCTGTGCTCTCAAGATTATACAAAGAAGTGCTGCAGTCTTTTCAACCAAACCCATTTCTTAAAATTTGACTAAATGACTAAAGATCAGTCAAGTATTGTTCATGTCAGGCCCAAGGATATGAGATGTTAGTTCCAAACTTCTCAGTCAGTACCTTTTTAGTTTCATTCCATTCTACTTAACTGTCATAGAATGTAAGATAGCTTGAGTTCTGTGATTAAAAAGAAAAAATAATGAAAATAAGATGAAAGAAATGCCGAGTTCTGTTGTTGCCAAAGTTTTTCAAGACTTCTCAGCTAACAAGTTTCAATCGAAGTTAACATCTGCACAAACATGATGCCTTGGCTGAGTTACTCTCTTGTTACTTGCCTGTCAGAATTCTTCAATTTGTCGCAAAAATGCTCATTTCCAATTAAAGAGGGTTAATTCTTGTGGAAAATGTTTCACCTCATTTTTCTTGTCCTTGTGTTGTCCTTCGTTACGAACAAGAATTGCATTTGGAAAGACATTAAGAAGAACTTTTCCTAACTTCTTTTCAGATGTCATTTTACTTATTACTTTTAACATGAACATTTTTCATCTCGAGGGATGACAATACCAGCTTACTTTTTATTAACTGGTTTTGTAATAGGTAATAAAAGAACAATATTGTTTGCAATAAAAACATTGCTTTCACATGCTCCCACACAATCTCAGACATTTTACAAAATAACCATGAATCAATTTTTATTTCAAGCAGACTTTGTAATTATAGTACCCTAAAGCAATAAATAATAAATAAAAGTAATTATTCATTTATCATTGTCTCTACTCTGAGTTTTGTAGAGATTATATCTACTTTGATTTAATCGTGAAATTGAATTTGAAATATTAAAAAAAAATTTCAATTTTATCATCAAATCTGGTGATTCTGTGGAATCAGTCAGGAAATTCAGTTTAGATATATAACTGAAATCAAATTATCACTTTTTTTGGTATATATATATATATATATATATATATATATATATATATATATAAAATACAGAAAGAAGTTAATGGTCAGAGTTGAATTAGACCATTAAACAGTAATATTTAAAAAAAAGTGCTGAGTATACATATAAAAAGATAAAAATTTAACATGTAGAGCTTTTAAGTATAGAAAATTAAATCAGCCACTTCCACTACCTTGGTTTCAACCTTTTGGTATCTTCAGGTGATTTTGGTCAGTTGAATTCTTAAGACTTTATTTTTGTTTTAAATAAAAATTTATGAACACTATATTTAAAAAAAAAAAAGAAGAAAATGATTAAGCACACAATGTCAGGTGTGGTAGAAGTGGGGTGGGGTAGGGGAAATCAGGTGTATTGGAAATGTATGGGTGAGGGATTAAATGAAATATACACGTGTTCTTTTCATCCCACTTCAAATGAACTCAAAAGGAACTTTTTCGTATGAATACAACAGATCATAATTTCTGATCTCTGATTTAAAAGTTTTTTTGAAGGTCTGAAAATATCATTATAGCAAAAAACAAAAAAAAAACTTTTAAACCAGAGATCGGAAATTGTATTGATACTAAAAAGTTCCTTTTGAACAGTATTTACATTAGTCGGACTATTGTCCTCATCTTTGTCGCCATATTTGTCACAACGTTTCGGCCGTTGTACGCTCCGGCCTTCTTCAGGTGGTTGGAATTTCGAACCGAACCCTTTATTTCGATCACTGGGGTAGACTGTTCTAGTTCCACGAGCCATGTTTGATGGATGTCAGTTATCAATTATCTCCTGGTAATTTTCCCTCTGAAAGTTCTCTACTGCCTGAACCGGGTATTGAACTCACACTCTTTGGGTCTGTCACTGGATCTAACCAACGCCTTTATCCACTGTACCATGTGTCCTTGAGGGTTCGGTTCGAAATTCCAACCACCTGAAGAAGGCCGGAGCGTACAACGGCCGAAACGTTGTGACAAATATGGCGACAAAGATGAGGACAATAGTCCGACTAATGTAAATACTGTACATAATACCTCATCTCAGAAATATAGACAGTTCCTTTTGAGTTCAAAGAACTGTATGTATATTTCATTTCATCCCTCACAGATATATATCCGATACACTTGATTTCCTTTCCTCTTACACCTTTTCCTCACTTACCACATCGTGTGCTTATTCATTTATTTATATTTTTTAAATTATAATGTTTATAAATTTTTATTTTTTTAAAAAATAAAGTGTTAGGAAATCAATTGACTGAAATTGCCTTAAGATACTGAAAGTTTGAAGCAAAAGTAGCAAAATTGGTTAGTTTTCTATCTGACCCACTCCTGAAAAACTGACTGAACATTTGAATTTTTTTACAAAGGGTTTCTTGGTTATATTAGATCTCTTCCATGCCCATTTGTGTATGAGAGTCTGTTCCAGCGATATTAACAAACAAATATAAAATTTTCTGGTATTGCCTCTGAAGCCATTACTAGTGAGTTAAGCTAACTCTGGCAGGTGACTGTGTAGTCTTTGAAGAGTTATCCTCGTTAGTTTTATCATAGGGGCTCCAGTTCTATCAAAGTAACGACAGTGGAATTTTTTTCTGCTACCTTCTCTACTGTTTGAATTCATTGCTCCTGTTGAACTGGTAGCTCTTCCACGGAGAGAGATCTTGGTCTACCTTACTATTTAATTATTAAAACTGTTAGAATAAGCAAGACAAACTCATTAAATCTTTTTTTGTCAAAAGTGAATGAGAAATGAAAATATATTTCAGAAATATTTTTCCTTTTTGTCAACAAAAAGGAATTCATAATCCACAGTGACAATCTTGATTCATAGACACAAAGGAAAATAAACTCCAAATCAGGGTTTTATACTGATAACATCTAAGTCTGCATTCCTTTTCACTGGATTTAAAATCAGAAATTTTTCATTTGTTTATATCACTGGAATTTTTGGTGGCAAAGACTTTAAAATTAACTTGAATATGACCAAAATTCTTTTCTAGACAGAATCTAAGATTCTTTCAACAAGGAATAAAAGAATTTATTTCATAATGGATTTTTGTCATTGCAAATAATCATGATTCTTTTCTTTACAAATAAATTTCATATTTGAACCAGTTTTTATTCCCTTTTCCAAAAATGTGATATTACTTTCTGAACAAGTTAAAATAAATCATAAAATTTATTTCATTTTTATTAGCTGAAGCATAGTCAACCATTATTAATAATTGAATACTAATTTTTTTTCATCTTCAGTTATTATTAGTGATGGCACAATACCAATATTTTTACCAATTGTGATACAATTCCCAATACCGTTTTAAATTTCTGATACAATCCCTAATTTTGATTCTGATTCCTACATTGATTTAAATTCATTATTTTCAGGCACTGCAGTTGGCTTGGGAAACTTAATGAACAAAGTACATTTATTAATAAAATATTCAGTAGAAAAATAAATACAAAAGCTTATGAAATAAAGTTAGATATCCTTTTTATTTAAAAAATTGGGTAAGAGTTTAAACAATAAAAGGAACAATTTCTTTAAGTAAATCTACCCAGCTACTCATATTTAAATCTTAAAATTGTAATGTAAGAACATTATCATCTCTCCTGTTTCACCTTTCAGTCAATTTCTTTTTAGGAATTGTTAACTCCAATACTAAATAACCATTCACTTTCAACATAAGAGAGAGGTTCTGAGAGATATTTCCTGGCTAAAAGCACCATGGTAGGAAATTCATTTTTATTTGAATTCCACCAATGAAAAAACATTATCATCACTTTTTATATTTTTTAATGCAATATACAAGGTGATTGAAAAGTAACTCCCTATTTTATGTAATTTCTGCCAAAGGAAATGTAAACACCTACCACCACCCTTATGTGATCCTTTGAATTAAGACCTGATCGAAACTCCTCATATGAAATTTTATTTTTAATTTCTACTTAAGAATAATTGAAAATTTGAATTTTAAAATCGTTTTATATAAAAAGATTTTAAATTTTTTGTAGGTTTCTAAAAGTAGACAATGTTTTTTTTCTTTTTCATAAATTTAAAAAAAAAATTTTAAAAATTAGCTTAAAAGAGAACCTGGCAGAACAACAATGTGAATTCATTTTGTGTTTATATTACATAATTTTGATTATAATTATTAAACTAATAATTTATAATATTAAATGGGTGAATTAACAATATTTAAAAAGAAATAAAAAATAAAAATTTTAGTTTGAACCGAAACATACTTTAAACTAGTGGACTATACTGAAAGTTTGAGAACCAACTAGAAACTTGCATATTTAATTTTTTTTACTTTTTTTTTTTTTTTACACTAGTAAAATAACTGTTTATCATTAGTACCAAAAAAGGAAAATTAAGTTTTAAACAAAAAAAAAAATCAAAAACACTTTTGGAATTGGAAATAAGGTGAAAAATTCCAATGCCATTTTTGATATCCCAAAAAGTTCCAATATTTCTGATTCTAATTCCAATTAATGATCCCATCACTAATTTTATATATATATATATATATATATATATATATATATATATATATATATATGAACATTTCTCAAAGTTAACTTTTAGAGAAGACAATATTTGTAAATAAATGACAATAAGAAAACAGTAATTGCGTTTTTCTTTTTTTTTTTTTTTGCTAAGAACACTCTGTTTTTTGTTTTTATTAATTTTCTTTGTTTGATTAAATTCATTTCGTTTCTTGCTTTGAAAAAGTCCGCATTGGACGAAACGCGTCAGCAGTTACTGTTTTCTTATTGTCATTTATTTACAAATATATATATATATATATATATATATATATTATAAATTAACTGATTTAAAATATGGTTTCTTTGCTACACTGTAATAACCATGTTTCAAAAAATGAAGCTAAAAACTTCAAACTTAATTATATAATTAAATTAAAAGCATTACCTCTGTTTCATCTTCAAGCAAATTCTGGAATAACTTATTTTTAAATTTACTGAGTTTTAAACGCACATATAAATTCATAATTTCCTGTTTCCAAGGATACAGAGAAATCCAATCATTTAGACGGGTGGTAGCGTGTTTATTTTTTTATTAACTATTGCTGTATCAATTATAAGTTACGTTCGTAAAAAGCGGTTAAGTTTAGGGACGGTAGGGGTGTATTTTTCAACGAATTCTGACATCCGTTAAACGCATGTCGTCTGGGTTTTTTATTTTATTAACGACAAGTTTTTCGGCATTTTTTTCGTACTTGTATACTTAAATGTTCTTTCTAAAGGGGTGTTTGGGTTAGAATATGTTATATTTAACAACAATTTAAAAATATTTTTACTCTCTCTATATAAACTGAATTCGATGGAGATTAGGACTTGTCAGGAAATTTGATTATAAAATTGGTGAATCAAAGGTGACCAAAAGGGGAATCATAAATACAACATTGCTCAAAAGTAAAAGCTTCAATGACTGTTGTAGTAAAACAAATACTATTATTATGCCAAGCTTAGTACAGTAGTTGAGCTATTTTAACTGGTATTCCCAAATTCATACCTGGCTGAAGTTGTTTTTAGCCATGGAAATACAATTCTAATTAAGCAATGAAACAGACTGAACCTGGAAGAAAATGGTTACTTCACATCAATCCCATTAATGTTGCAAAATGTTTCAATGAAAAGAAATCTTAATTTATTTTTAATGTGCTTATTATTACCTACATTGTGAAGTTTTCCCATCTTTATTATTATTATTATTTGAACAAACAATATAGGAAGAGAAATTGAAAAGGAATAACAAAACATAAAACTAAATTGAATCTTATCGAGAAACAATAATAAAAGAAAACAACAAAAAATGCCTACCCTTAAATAATGAAAAAGAAAATTACCATTGTATGTTTGTGTGTTTTTTTTTGTTTTTTTTTTTTTCTACATGTCTGCAGGTTCAAGAGGTCCCATGAGGGAATTGATTGTCTAAAAAGTTTAGGGACCCCCTTCTTTACTTTCAATCTGTGTTGTTTGCTGAAGATCATCAACAAAGTATTAAGAGATTGAAGAATATCTTTAGAAACAAAGAAAAGAATTCTGGACTGCTAGGTAATATATAAGTTCCTTTATTTTAATGTTGGAATTTTCAAACATGCCTGTGTTCTTTTTCAATGGCATGAGGAATAAACAAAGAAATGGGACTTACGCTTTCAAGGAATGTCGTAGGTTAGAGGTCTTCCTGTGGAAATTATACTCTCTGAGTAAACCCAAATCTCTGTTTAATCTTTCAATGTTTGAATTTATTTTGAAATATATATTATAAATAAATAAATTGAAATATATATATATATATGAAGAAATATAGTCTTAAAGTGTGCTATATTTATGGGATAAAGTGTTCAATATCAGAGATAGAGCGTGTGTAAATATAAAAGTGAACACGGCCTGACGATTGCATCTAGCTTCAAACACTGTCGCCTCTAAGTGTTGACTTCTGTGTTCACTTTTATATTTACACACGCTCTATCTCTGATATTGAACACTTTATCCCATAAATATAGCACACTTTAAGACTATATTTCTTCATATATATATATATATATATATATTATAAATAAATAAATTGAAATATATATATATATATTATAAATAAATAAATTGAAATATATATATATATATATATATATTATAAATAAATAAATTGAAATATATATATATATATTATAAATAAATAAATTGAAATATATATATATATATTATAAATAAATAAATTGAAATATATATATATATATTATAAATAAATAAATTGAAATATATATATATATTATAAATAAATAAATTGAAATATATATATATATTATAAATAAATAAATTGAAATATATATATATATATATATTATAAATATATATATATTATAAATAAATAAATTGAAATATATATATATATATATATATATATATTATAAATATATATATATTATAAATAAATAAATTGAAATATATATATATACATATAAATAAATAAATTGAAATATATATATATATATATATATATATATATATATATATATATATATATATATATATACACACATAAATAAATAAATTGAAATATATATATACACATATTATAAATAAATAAATTGAAATATATATATATATATATATATATATATATATATAGTGATAGAGAGAGAGAGAGTTAAAGAGGGAATGTGGCATAAAACATTAGAGTAAGAAATTTTTCTTGTTCCAGTCATTCCAATCGAGACTGTTTACCAGAATTAGTCTTCAAAATTTTGTCTGGTTTTGAACTCTGACCTCTGGCACCAGTGATCACATGTTAATTTCAATCACGATGTAAAGCATAATCTTTGGTATTATAATTCAAAGTAAAATGGGTAAAATGAAGCCTCCCCAATGAAATAAAACAAATGTTCAAACCTGGAAGTCTCTTAGATTTTTGGTAACTGCTGGAATGTTCTCACCCAGCTATCACATTACCTTGAAAATGTTTTAATTTGTATGTAATTCACACTTTGCTGTATGACTAATGCCTGCTTCATGGACGTTGACTTATTCCTTGCTACATTCTTTCCTCACCTTGTTAAATGTCAAGTCAAATATTGGCATTACAGTCTCGGTAATCTTTGACTGCTCTTAAGGGATGACAGATGTTCAGGATGGGAGCCCAATGCCCTCTCGGAGAATTAGACACATTAAAGAAGAGAAAATCTCAGCAGAAATAACCTTATTTTTATTAATTTTTGACTTGTATTTCTTTTATCTTAATTTCCATTACTTTATATTGCAACTCGTTCTACAACCTCAGTCGTGTGGATTGAAATAAAGAATAAAGCTTCCAGTAAAACTTGAACTCACATCCCTTATCCTTGTGATCTTGCCTTTCCCTGGTAGTTTTCTTATAGATTAAACTTAAAATACCAACAAACAACAGCTATTTGAATTTAACTGTATCGCTATATTCCTTAGTGTTGGGACAAATATTAAGCTGAAAAAAATATAAGTAAAAATTGATTATAATTGATAATCCTAATCTAAGAAATTCAAATACTAAGTTCCATGTTTATTTTACTTTTAACATCTGTTTTATTAGACTATATGAAAACATTTTTTTTTAAAGACCTTTACTCTAAAGCTTATTTGATGTCCATATCTAAAGACTATTGATGACTCCACTATATTAATAATAATAATAATAATAATAATAATGATAATAATAAGTCATCTCATTATTATCAATATAATTCAGTTCTACCTTGGTTTCACATGTTATAATAACAGATAGAAATTTTCAGTTTCTGGTAATTTTGTGGTGCTATTTTAAATGGGGCTTCAAAGCTGCTTAAGCTGGTCACAGAATCTAGAAAGTAATAAGAAATTAAACAATATCTGATTGTACTGCCCAAGGGGTCATGACCTGACCCTTGAAAGAAATCTCAGAAGTAGATAACCATCAGTTTTTGATTATGATGCTTTAAAATGCAGTAGAGGAGGACCTTAACACCAAACTTCAAAATCTTTTAGAAAAAATATAATCACTGAAAGATATGGCTAGTTTAAAAAATAGAAAGGAAATTTAAAAAAAAAAAATGTTGATAGACCCCAATATTTTTTGTCTGAATCTCTGGGATGAGGAATTATTATTTACATGTGGACTATTTTCCTTATAGTTGTTGTTATCATCGCAACATTCTGACCATTGTCCTCTCCAGCCTCCACCAGGTGCTTGTCAATCCAGGTAACCTTAAGGGAATTGCGAACTGAACCTTTTATGTAATCTACCTCCACAGATTAAATAAAGGGTTTAGTTTGAAATTTACTGAAAGTTATCCAGATCTGCAGATACCTGAAGAAGGGCAAAGAGTACAACAGCAGAAACATTATAGTAACAAAAATAAAGTTGATAAAAAAAAAATTATTTATGTCTTCACCTAACAATTCCTTATGTAAATCTATGTTATCAAGGGTAGGATTGTCAAATGTTATCAAGGGTAGGATTGTCAAATGTTATCAAGGGTAGGATTGTCAAATGTTATCAAGGGTAGGATTGTCAAATGTTATCAAGGGTAGGATTGTCAAATGTTATCAAGGGTAGGATTGTCAAATGTTATCAAGGGTAGGATTGTCAAATGTTATCAAGGGTAGGATTGTCAAATGTTATCAAGGGTAGGATTGTCAAATGTTATCAAGGGTAGGATTGTCAAATGTTATCAAGGGTAGGATTGTCAAATGTTATCAAGGGTAGGATTGTCAAATGTTATCAAGGGTAGGATTGTCAAATGTTATCAAGGGTAGGATTGTCAAATGTTATCAAGGGTAGGATTGTCAAATGTTATCAAGGGTAGGATTGTCAAATGTTATCAAGGGTAGGATTGTCAAATGTTATCAAGGGTAGGATTGTCAAATGTTATCAAGGGTAGGATTGTCAAATGTTATCAAGGGTAGGATTGTCAAATGTTATCAAGGGTAGGATTGTCAAATGTTATCAAGGGTAGGATTGTCAAATGTTATCAAGGGTAGGATTGTCAAATGTTATCAAGGGTAGGATTGTCAAATGTTATCAAGGGTAGGATTGTCAAATGTTATCAAGGGTAGGATTGTCAAATGTTATCAAGGGTAGGATTGTCAAATGTTATCAAGGGTAGGATTGTCAAATGTTATCAAGGGTAGGATTGTTAAATAAATATATTGAAACTTATATTTGCTTCAGGAGTGGATAAAAGTTTTTTTTATCTTGTGGGGTAGAAAGGATTTATTTTTTGCCTTATCTTTCTTTCGTTTCACAAAATCATAAAAAGTCCATTCTTGGTGAATATTGGGATTTGTGTTATAAAAAAAAAAAATAAGTGAAGGTCATTGAATGGGTTGCAATAAAATAAAAATCATCAGTCATAATTAAATCTCTGTCCATAATTTTAAATAAAAAAAATAAAGATTCATCTGCAATTTTTTTTTTTTTTTTTTTCCCCCCTGGGAGTGGCTCCTCTCTCTCCCCCAACCCAGTCTTTTTAGTTCCCAGCATGAAAAATGAAAACCTTAGGGTTTTTATTTTTACCTGGGGGAGGGAACTAATGAATTGAAATTAACATATCAATTCCTACTTGTAAAATTTTTTATATGGTAGGGGCTAATGAATAAAATCACAAATTCTTATTTTTTCTTTTTTTGATAGCATTAATTTCTTTTGGGGGCAAAGTTATAAAAATTGACAATTTGATTTTTTTTTTTTTTTTAAATAAAGAAAAAAGGAAGACTAAAAAGATATACAAGACTGACCGTTCTAGAGAAGAGTTGAAATGCTTTAGTTCTCCAAGATTAAATTACTGTTAAAGTTTTACTGCAAATTTTACTTAACTAAGTTTCTTATTGGTGAAGAAACAATCTTGTAAGTCTTCTGTTGTTTAAAATTACAGATATTAACTTTTGTTAGGAATTGATAAGAAAAAGTCTCAATCTTTCGCTTAAATTTTATTTATTGCAGATTTTGATTCTTCATCTATATATTGGACATTCCTTTCTTTTATTTAAATTCCAAAATTAATGTTTATTCATAACACATTGACTTCTCTATAATGGTCATAGATTTTTAGCATAGATTTTTTTCAGTAAATTCTTTATTTTTAATTGAATTTCCAACTTTTCTTTTTTCTTTAAGTGCTTAATTATATTTTGTTGCTTAAATTACTGTTATGCCAGAAAGGAATAGATAGGTGATCGATTTTGCACAAAGATAACCTAGGAATTGGACAATACTAAGTATACTTAACTCACTTTCGTCTTCAGTCTATTACTAAATATATTGTCTTTTTTTCTTTTTTTTTTTTGCTACCTTCAACATAATTAAAGGTAGAAATTTGTCCTTATTTTCCCCATTAAATTATAAATTAATTCTGCCTTAAATCAGAAAGTTCATTTTTTTTCCTTTTGTTAGCTTGATTTTTATGGATTGCCTTGGAATTTTCAGCAAACACACTCATCCAAATTTGTCACAGCTTCAATTGTAGTAAAATTTATAAATAGGTTTCAGTACCAAATATAATATCAACAGATTTGACATGCTTTTGTACCAATAAAAAAAAGTGTCACAAACTTTGGTTTTAGAATGGAGAAATAGAAGGGGGAGAGAAAGGTAAAACAAGAGATATGGTGTACTTATTTCAAATCATCCAATCACTTCCAACTGTGTGGGTTACAATGTGATTTGAAACATGAATGCTGACCTGAATTTTTACTGACACATTTATGCATTCATTTGCCAAATCCACATTGACACTAGATGACATGTCCTTACCTGGTCATTTGATTTTGTATCATGTGTTGGTGACCACTTGGGAATACCAAGTGATGTAAGCTTGGATGTGCAGCTGGTGTAATGGATAACTGCTCGGAATTGAAAATCGGAGAGCTGAGTTCCAATTCCATTTGTACTTGTTATATTCACTTATTCACAAATACCCCTGGGTCAGATATGAATCCACCTCTTCCCTCCCCCCAGCTATGGCTTAATTTGTATGAATTGTATCAGTAAATCATTATTATCTCTAAAATATTTTTACAGTTTAAAATTACTTTCTGGATTTAAATAACCTCCAAACGGTTGATAAGCCATAAAAAAACAAAAACAATCCAACTGAATCATGGGGTGTTCTCTTTTAATCATTCCATTCTAAGAAATATGAGTAATGTCTTTTGCTTTAATCTTGTTACTGAAATAAAATAAAAAAAGGAGTCAGTTTGTGTGATTGTAATTATTTCAGTGCTATCTTTTCTTTTTTTTTATTCTTCAAAAAGAGAGAGAAGAATTGGTTAACAAGAAACAGAACTTGTATTCCGTTTTTCACTAGTTATTTCTTGATGAATTATTTGGTAACAAAATGGAGTTGAATGTATTCTCAGTGGGAAAGGGGTGAAACATTTATTGAAAAAAGAAGGAAGATAACCACTTAACATACCATTTTGTAATTTGCATTTTTTGTTAATTTGGGATTATTTTCAAATGAATTTATAAACTTTATTTTTAATTTCTGAAAAATTTCAACCTTTATTTATTCATTAATCTTTTATTTACCTCCAAACTTTTTGTCTGCTGAAATATTTCAAGACAAAAAAGAAGATGATATATTTACTCAAAGAAAGAAATTTGCTCTTAAAATGTTTTTTTGAGATGAATAAAAGACTTCACATAATTTTCTTGTACACAATGCTAATACATATCATTCAGCATTTAATCTTGTGGCCAGTAGATCAATAAACTCTGTTTAGTTCAATAATTAATAAAAAAAAAAAGTTTTCAATCTGGAAATGTAAATTTTTAGAATATTTTCTTTATGAATCTTCGTTTTAACCAATCTGTTAAAAATGAAGGCATACTTTTTTTAAAGTCTTTACTATTCTTAGATTTCCACATATGAGTCTTTAAACATATAAATAAATTGTCAGTGCAATATATAAAAGCAATAGGTTTTTATAGTAAATGAATATGCAGGTAGTGTAATGGTTAATAACTTAGAAAGAGCAATTTGTGCACCAAGTTCAAATTCTTGCCAAGTTTGTCACTTTTACTTTCACACACATACCCTCTTCTATCTCTTCTGCTCTCCCCCAGATATGGGTTAAATAGTAGGACAGTCTGAATTTTCTTGTCTTGAAGTAGCAACAAGTCTAGAAGGAAAACTCAAAATCAGCTTAGAGAGGCTTTCTCAGGCTATCATGCCCTAGACACACCATTATTGCTATAGCTGCTGTATATGTGGTGTCTCAATCAACCCTAATGAGTTACTGAACTTTTGTATATAGTAAGTTTGTTAGAAACAGATTATGAATGCTTTACCAGTTTTTATTAGAAAAGGGCTGAAAGTTTTGTGGGCCACCAGGAACCTCTTCTTGCCACTGTCAGTTAAATGGCGTGGTTTGGATACGTTACAAGGCATGATGATAGCCTGTGGAAGGCATCATTGAAGGTGGACATAGGTGAGGCTGCCAATGTAAAAACTGGTTGTCCAATGTCAAACAATGGTCAGCTATGACTACACCAGAATTGCTGATGGCTGCCATTGGTAGACTGTTGTGAAGGAGATTTAGTGTGGCTTCAGCATGTGGGATCTCCCAACCTACAATTACAAATGTCAAGGGGATGATGATGACGATCATGATGGTGATTAGTATGCATCAGGCTGTTCTTGTGATCTCTATCATGTCCAAATATACCTGTAGTGGGGGGGGGGATCTTTTGCTTTTGTTGTGATATATTGGCATACAGCATCATAACTTGATGTTGATTTTCTTTTCTCTCTCTCTCTCTCTCTCTCTCTCTCTTTCTTTTTTTTTTTCTGCAATTCTGAAATAGGAAGCTGAAAATAGTTGAAAGAAAAAATGCTTTTTTGCTTTGAGTTTTTGCTTTTGGGTTGCCATTTTTGGAGTTCATAATTTTTGTTACCATTGCAAGAATTCTTTTGCACAAAGAAGGGAAATCGGAATACATAAAAAAAATAACCAAACTAAAAACTGCTGACTAGTACTACAGGGGAACACACACACACACACACATGTGCTGAAAAGTTCTCAGCCCAATCAAGATGGTATTCTTCCTCAAAAATTTCATATTTAGTCAGTTTTGTATGAATTCGGTAAAGCCAAGAATTTTTCAGCATATCTTACACACACACACACACACACACATATAGAGTGATAAATAATATTAAATGTCTTTTATTGAACATTTAATTTTATTTGCTATTATTAATACTCACTTTCTTAATACTGGGCACTTACAAATGTATCTTGCATTAAAAGTGTTAACCTCCATAAATACAGTTGTTGATTTTTTGTTGTTGTTTAAAACAATTTTTATTTCTTATATAAGTTGTGTGTAAAAGTTGTCAAAATTTTAGTTTCTAATAAACTGTGTATTCCGTCTCAAGTTTTCTCATCCTGGGTTTGATGATAAACTACATCGAGAAGTAAAGCCACCGATCCGAAATTTTTGAGGAGCCTGGAACCACCTCTTAATTGATGTCGTTTCCATGTCCATCCTGACCTGGGGTGGTAGCACCTGTTAGGGTCCCAGCTATATAGTTAATCTGTAAACTGGCGTCAAAACACTAAGAAAGTATAAAAAATAGATTTTTATAGTAAAAATACCAGCAAAACATTTAAAAAAAACAACAACATTACCAATAATACATTTAACTCTCAACAAACACCCTCTTTACAAAAATACATCAATGAAACCTGATCTGCAAACTGATTTCTTATAAAGAATATTTATTCTATTCATGTGAACCTATCCTAAAAATATTTTTGGCATTAATTAGCCCATCATTGAGGTTGATAAGCCGTAAAAAAAAAATAAGTCGAACCAAACCGTAAGTTTTCAAAATCAAAAGAGGATGTTTGGAAATTTAGCACATACTTAATAAAGTCTGTTATTTATGAAATGTCTTCTTTTGCTTCTTTTCCATTTGTGTATATCATCATCATCATCAGTCCCTTGGCTGCTTCAATTTGGGGGGGGGGGCTAAGGTCAGAAGAAACGAACAACTTTCCCAAGCTGATCTGTTGGGAGTGTCTCTCAGGAGTTCTGGCATTGTCATGTCCATCCACTCTTTGATGTCTGGTCAGCTTTTGTGTTGTCATCCCTACTTGTGTCCATCTGCAAGAGTGGCTTGCATGATGGTTTTGCAGAGGCTGTTATGCCATGTGATGTGTTCAAACCATGTCATCTTCCAATGCTTAATAGTGGTGACAAAAGATTCCTGTTGGACCACAAGATTTTTTGATCTTGCACCGTACATAGTCTTTGGTTTTGTGCTTCCAGTAGGAGATGCAGAGGATCTTCCTCAAGCATTTGTTCTTGAATGCCTAGATCATTTTTTCCTGTCTTGACCAGAAGTCTCACACCCCTAGAGGAGGATAGATATGACTAGCTTGAACTTGGTATGGAATCTGATGTTGCTCTTCTGTATCCTTTCCAGTCTCTCCATTGCTGCTGTGGCGATCTATATGCAGATTTCTCTGTTACAGGTACCATTTTTGGACACAGTTGCTCTCAAGTATTTGAAGCTGGACACTTCCTCCAGTGGTTTGCCGTCCATTGTGGATGCTGGCACTGGTGTTGCTTGTGCTATTCACTATTAATTTGAATTTCTCTGAGTTTCATTCCATATATGACCGTTCTTTAAATGAGTTTTTTGATCAAGTCTTGCAGCTGACTGTTACTATCTACCATAAGGTCAGTATCATCTGTGAAATGAAGATTACAGACAGGTTTACCATTGATAGAGATAGAAGTGTTGTGATCATGGTCAGAAACAAGTCGTAGATGGCCATATTGTGTGTGTGTGTGTGCATGCATAAATATGTAGGTATTTATAAACCTCAGTATAATAATGGCTAGCTACTACTCATATCTGAGCACACCCATCTTCCAGTGTTGCTAGCAAATCCCTATTACAGACACCTGTTCAACCCACAGAATCCACCTGTGTTTTATACTGCAACTATGGTGAGCAGACCTTAGTTACAGATTCTGGAAGGGAGTGCATGACCTGGCATGATCAAATTTAAAAAATTTTTTTTAACAAGGCCAGCATACTCAAACCCTTGATCATGATACACTTCATGCTAGCACAATCATCAATGGCTTCCAAAAGGTTTTGTCTATACAGTTTAATTCACAAAGCTTGGATTAACTTCTTGTATGGATTCCACCATAGCTGCTGCATGCTTGGACCACTTCCAAGAAGTTACCTCTCTGACAAATTGACCTTGGTGAGATTTGAACCTGGGTCTAATGGTCAGAAAGCAAACATTTAAACCACTCAGCCACACGTCCATTAACCCCTGGTATAGGCGAACTTCCATTGTGGAGTATTAAGTGAAGATCAATTTTTCCATGCTAGAAACCGTTTTGTACACTAACTTTGTAATTACTGTCATAGTCAAATTTAGTTATACATAGTGATTAAAAAGTAACTATGTATGATGGATTCTCCTGTCAAACTATAAGTTTTACAAGATGGGAGAGTCCATCATACATAAAATAGGGAGTTAACTTTTCAATCACCCTGTATATAAGACTGAGACCATCTTTTTCTCTCTTAGTACACTAAGTGAAATATGTTAAGTGGTGGACTGGTGCTTGTGGCATTAATTAAGTAGCAGTAAATACTTTGTAAATTGTCCAACTTTTTTCTACTTAACATCACATTCTAATGGCATGAGTTTTTCACTATTTCATATAAACTGACTGCCAATCTTGTTTAGCATCTTTGAGTTGGAACAATAGTTTTGCAGCAACCATTGCTTGCACTAATCACTTTCCTATAAAAAAAATGTCAGTTAATCTGCTTTCTCTCTGTATTCCTTAAACAATCTATACTAGTTTCTAATATGCATTGTTTCATGATTGTGACCATTTTGATTTTTAACTTCATCTGTTCCTTTTTTTTTCCCAATTATGGTATGTTAGTCTATATTTCTGAGATGAGGTATTATGTACATTATTCGGACTATTGTCCTCATCTTTGTCGCCATGTTTATTACAACGTTTTGGCCGTTGTATACTCCGGCCTTCTTCAGGTGGTTGGAATGTGGAACTGAACCCTTTGTTTCGCTCACTGGGGTAGACTGTTCTAGTTCCACATGCCATGTTAATGTATGTCAGTTATATGTTATCTCCAGTTAATTTGCCTCTGAAAGTTCTCCACTGCCTTAACCGGGTATTGCACTCACACTCTTTGGGTCCTGTCATTGGATCTAACTAACACCTTTATCCACTGTGCCATAATAACTCATCTCAGAAATATAGACAGATACTGAAGTATGATCCTGCTATTGGAAAGCATTACTTGAATGAAGTAAATGATACCTGGCGGTACTTGTCACCGAAAATCCAAAATGAATTCATTCATATCTTGGTAAACCACGTAAAGGAAAATATATGTGATCGAATTCAAAAAGCCAATTATTTTGTGATCATACTAGACAGCACACTGGACATTTCTCATACTGATCAGATGAGTTTCATTTGTTGTTGAAGCCAAGAGGTGGAGGTGCGGGAATCATTTCTAGGTTTTATCACTGAGCATGAGAAAACAGCTTATTATATCAAGGTGGTTTTTGATCGACTGGAGAAAGAGAAACTTGATTTCAAAAAATGTAGAGGGATAGGATTTGACAATGTGGCTAGTATTGCTGGAGTTCATGGTGGTGTTCAATGTCTTCTACAAAACATAAATGGGAAAGCTAAATTTGAACCATGTTCTAATCATAGTCTGAATTTATGAGGTGTTCATGCCTCAGCTTTGAATGCAAGTGCCATTACATTTTTCAGAGTGAATGAGAGACTCTATACATTTTTCTCCTCTTCCAATCACTTGTGGGAAGTTTTATCTTTGCATGTGAAGATCATTATGAAGTGTTTGGTAACCACCCATTGGAGTGCATGTTACAAAACTATTTGTGCAGTGAAAACCAGATTTCAAGGAGTGATTCAGGCACTCGATTCTTTAACCTCAGCTTCAGAAAATCTTCAAACGAGAGAGGATACACAAATAATTTTGCTTTCAATTGAAAACTTCTCCTTCATGTCACATTTGTTTTACTGGGAAGAAATTCTAGGACAAATAAATCTCATCCAAAAGTAACTTCAAGAACTTGCTATTGGTTTGGATGTGTGTGTAACCCACATGGATGCGACCAAAGTTTTCTTTAACCAAAACGGGGACAGGCTGGTGTCTGAATCGGTTAATCAAAGTAAAGCAAAGTGCGAGGAAATGGAAAAGCGGATTAGAAGAAAGAGAAAGCCTCCTGGGGGGAAAAGGAAGATGCATGTCAAACACTTGTGCAGGAAGTAAAGAGAAATCTTTACAAATGTTGTCATTGACTTGTAAATTAACTGGAAGCACGATTTGACTCCATGTCACATCTGCAAACTGTCTTTGTTGGATTCATTGCAAGCAAACCTGGAAGATACTGAAGGTGAGTTGGAGTGAAAATTTTAAATTCTTGGTGGTGAATACGATGCTGACTTAGACATATTCAGGCTGCCTTTGGAAGTTCTCTGACTTCAGGATTTTTTAGCAGCAGCTTCCAAAGTGGAATGTGACCTGGCCATGATGACCAAATCATCAGCTATCAAATGGCTGAGATGGACTTATCGATGGCAAGTTCAAGAAACAATGCCAAATGTTGTGATTGCTCTATGGCTGTTTTTGATGCTCACAGTTTCTACTGCTACTGCAGAGAGAAGCGTCTCAAAACTGAAGCTCATTAAAAGTCACTTGAGATCGAGTATGTTGCATGATCGCTTATCCAATTTGTCCCTCATTTCATTTGAACATGAAACTCTGGAGAAGATAGGCTTTGACCGAGTTATTAGTAACTTTGCTTCTGCAAAATCTCAAAAGGTTAAAATATGATAGCGTTTGTTCAGCTAATTTTTGAATTTGTTGTTTTTCAAGTACTAATCAATGGCATTAAGGATATATCAATTATATTTTTCCTCCAAAAGAGGGCACCAGTTTGAATACGGTGCCCAGGTGGCACTTTGCCTCAGTACGCCCATGTCTGTATATTACTCAAAGACATCAAACACAAACCTGAAAATTCTCTTTAAAAACCATTGTTATCCCAGAAAATGTCAAGTATTCTTGCTAGATTAATCAAGAAAACTATGGCTAGGATCTCTGTCTATTTTTAAAATTGTTGTCTTTGTTGTTGGTATTTCTTGTTGATGGATCTGAAATTACGCAGTAGGGTGTGTGCTTTTCCTCTCAATCTATTTCTCTCCACCCTTTATAGAACTATTTACTTTATTAGTAATGTGTGAAGATTGAAAATCCTGCACACAACTGTCAGTAAGTTATGCAGATTTTATTCCAAGGATTATTTATGTGATCCAATTCTGATATCTACATCTTTTCCCTTTACCTACATTCACCCCCAGAACCCTCCCTCCCCCCAACTGAAAGAAATGGTTGCCTGCCTCCAATGGGGGTTAGGACAATGAAATGTTGCTCTCAAAAGTTAAAGGGAAAGGAGTTTGGATTTCTGTAGGGGAGCATAAAAAATACATTTGATGGCTGATGAAGGGGTAATGCACCCCCACACCCTTATTTCATTCAGCCGGGTATATTAAAAAAAAATGCATTTATATCTGGCCTATCATACCTTTACTAAATATTGCCTTCACCTTGGTAACTTATATTTTTTATACTCTAAATCTGATATTGGGGGGGGGGGGCAATATTTGGTCAGATCTTGGGAAATGGGTTGGATCAGGAACTTTTCAGCACCCCATTGTGTGTTCAACATTTTTTTTTTTTTTTTTTTTGCTTAATCTCATATTGGTTATAATTAAAAAAATCTTGTATAAGTTTTAATTGCCTGACAAAACAAAATTAAAATAAAATAACTGCTTATAAAAAGTGATTAATTTATTTTAATAATATTGATTATTAGGTCTTGTTATTAAATATTCTTAACTTGAATAGAGATTTTCAAAATTTGCTCAAATTTTCTTTTGTTTTCTTTGAGGATTGCCATTTTTTGCCTCCCTTTGGCCTTGTGCCAGACTATGCTAAGTAGTAAATATTAGTAAATATGCTCATTTTTCTTTGTTGCTTATATAAACTTCACATAGGTATTTAGTTACATTTTGGTATTTCATGTATTTATTTTTCTTGTATAGAGTTAAGAACTTCATTTTTCTTCCCTGTTTTTTAGTAACACACGCACATACTTTTTTTTCAATGTCCCCTCTCAGGATGTAGACAAGCATGGCTCTCCACAATTTTCGTTTTCATTATTTGCAAATTTCTATGACTTCTTGGAAAGGAGTGGTTTCCTCTGTCCTTCTCTACAGTTTATAACTCAGAGTAGATCTGTTCATAGATTGGCTGCTGCATAAGACTAGTGAAAAGTTAACAAAATTATAAAATAAATTTCTTTACTTGCACCCAGATTTGTATGGCCACATACTGTCATGATCTTTTTGACATTTAAGTCTTTCCCTTTTTTCCTGTGTGCAAATCTGTTGAGATGCACACAGATTTGTGCAAACATTGGCCTCTGTATCTACCTTGTTTATCATTTTAGCGAAATTCTAATGGCTTTGAGAAAGGGATAAACAATTGAAAGAGGAAAGGAATCTACACTGAAATAAGGAAAAAAAAATCCCAACTAATTTAGGTATTCTCATTTGGAGATAACAATTTTTACTAACCCAATATCTTGCCAAGATGTTTCTGAAAACAAATTTATTAATATTGTAAAGCAAATTGTTTTCATTATAATTTTAATGTTTGCTTTTCTCTGCAGAGACATTTTTTCCCCTTTCTATTCCACCAATGATTTTTGGAGCATGTCCACAAAATTGTGGATTATTCTGCTTTTTGTTTGTGCATTCTCCACTTCAATTTCTTTTTTCCATTGTTATCTCTTCATTTACCAAAGATGTCATCTCCGAGGAATTAATATTTCTTTTAGTTTTTTTTCCCTTTTTAATTTTATTTTGTATTGAACCTTTTCTTCAATCCCATAATGCATATCTCTAGTCATTTTATTACATTAACAAGGCTTTTTGAATTTGCATTTTCATATCTTCGTTGTAATTTTCATTGCATCTACTTGAGAACGGCTCATCTGCATCATCATCATCATCATCATCATCATAACTCAGAACTTTTTATCTGTTTTCATTGTCTTTTTTATTTTTGTGTTTTTTATATATTCATTTCAAATGGATTTTTTATTCATTTCACTGTTGTTTCTGTTTTTTACATTTTATTTTATTCAATTTCATACCTTTTTTTAAAATTTTATTTCTGTCTACTTTTTTTAGTTTTGTATTTTTTGATAAAGATTTACAACAGACATACATGCACATCTAAGATCTTGTAGAAGTAAATTGAGAAAATGCTGCCTGCAATCTTCAAAAATATAAATGCAATGCCAATTGCCATGCTCTGTCTTCCTGTATCCTGTTCTTTTATTGTTTCTCCTCGCTAAAGTCTTCTCATTCTCTTTCACTCCCAGTAACCCCTTGCATCTTAGTGGCATTATTGCCATCTTCTGTCTTTCTAAACCCTGTTCTTTTATTGTTCTTTCTCCTCGCTAAAGTCTTCTCATTCTCTTTCACTCCCAGTAACCCCTTGCATCTTAGTGGCATTATCGCTTTGCTTGGGGGTGAAATGATTAAAAAAAAAACTAAAAATACAAAGTAAATAAAAATAGTAAACTTTGAAAAGTCTGAAAAATGCTGTAAATTTGTTATTACTTTTCAAAGTTTGTTTTTTCTGTTTACTGTGTATTTCAAGATTTTCTTATAATTTAAATTTATTTCAACAATGTTTTATAATAATAATTTCTTCCTTCTGCTTCTCTTCTTCCTCATACCACTTCAAGGAATGGTATCATGCATATATACCTTCTTAATTTCAAGTCATAGTCTGCTTAAAACTCTGCCTGAAGTCAGTTTCTCCAACAAAAATATCACTTAAATTCTCCTTATATTATACAAAATGAAATATCTAGTGTAGTTTACAATGTGAATGGATTCTTGATTTTTGGGATGGGAAAATTTTCTAAATTCTTAAAGTAACTTTTACAGGTTGAGTTTCAAGTACTCATTACAAATATATTTAAAAAAAATTTTTTTTTTTTAACACTTTTAAGACTTTTGCCACTATTTTTCCCCCTTAAAAACAAGATACCAATAAACAAATCTTTGAGATCAAATCATCAATTGGCAGCATTTTTATGAATAATGTTCACGACTGGGCAATTCTATAAATGAAAATATACATGGGTTAATGCCTCTTGTTTTATTATATTGGTTCACAATATCAGAGGCAGATTGTATAGCAGTAGAGGTTGAACCTTCCCACCAATAACCCATAATGTTTTTGTTTTTTTTTAAATCTTGTTACATATAGCCTTTTGGCACAATGATGACAAAAATGTGTATAAAGCAGCAGAGTAGGATCATTGAATTCTTTCACATGATTAAAATTGCCCTGTTAACATGCATTAACACTTGCTGAATGTTTACAAAGATCAAATAGTGTATGTGAGCATAGTTAGGCACTAAACAATGGGTTTCACCAGTGTCAACAGTGATGTTCCTAACAAGCCATGTTCTGGGCAACTCTGCACAGCTTCCAACCCACAAAATGACAAGTTTTGTAGCTGAAAATTTTCTCTATCCAACAGTGTTATTGTGCTCCCTGTTGTAGTCTTTGTGAAAATAAAATCACATCTTAGGTGATGAGCGTTAGGCATAAATGCTAACATTATAAGTATTTATACTCACTTTTTTTTTTAACATACACATGGGTGTACATAGACAATTTGGTGGTGGATCTCTTCTTGGTTAGATTGGGCACTTTTCAGCACCACATCTACAGGAGAGAGGAAAGCTTTTCCTTTATGTGCGTGCGTGGAATACAAATATCCACATTTATTTCCAGTTGTGTGTATTGCAGGGGGAGGCAGCCATTGTTGTCTCCCTTTCAAACCACTCCACTATAAAAGAAATAGTCACACCTCATTTATGGGCAGTAGTCAAATTGCGTTGGATAAAGCTTCACTACAAGCTTAAACATTTTTTTCTTTACAAATTTGTTTACAGTTATCTTTTAAAAGAGTACAAAAATAGCCATTTTCTTGTACCATTCCTGAAAGTACCTGACTTCTCCTGTCATACAAGCTTTGCCTTTATGAAATGAATCTATGTCTCCATGTACCCTGTTTCACCACCTGTTCATTCTGTTATAACCTTCCCTGTTCTGGTAGTATCAGCAAAGGTTTGAAAAAGATGCTGGAAAAATGGTCAGCTCATTCTATTTCTTCAAGAAGTACCTGGAATTCTGTATCTTTACAAGAATCAGACTAGATAAAAAATTACATTACACTGAATGTTTTGCTGCCATATTTAGGCTAGAGTTGCTCAAATCTTCCTTTTCCAGTCTTGACAGAGTTCAAAAGCATTTATGTGGCCTTCTGGGTGGCAAATTATTTTCAACCTCACAAACCCCTTCCCACAGATGCAATGTTGCAAGCCACTACCTATTTTTCCATGGTAAATGTTCAAATGAGTTCCATTCTTTACTTTTACCAGTTCAAACTTTTACATGCCATGCCACTTCCACAGAGTTGAATCACCTCCATTTCCCCTGTATTCCCGATGTAAGGGGAAAATTCCACTCAGTTTTTTCCCAATAACTGTTACTTTTAGAATCTGTGTGTTTCCCTGTACCTGACTCCCCACCTGTTATGGTAGTAGCAGCAAAGAGTTGTTAAATTCATTGTAAAGCTTGATGGTATTCACACAAATTTCTCAGACTAAATGCAATTGTTTTGAACATATATTGGATCTCAGGCCTCAAGTGGAACAATCCATTGCAAAAGATGCTGGAAAAATGGTCGCTCATTCTATTGCTTCAAGAAGTACTTCACTCACTCTGCAATTCTTTCTCTTTAGAGTCAGATTTGTTAAAAAAAATGATGTATTGCAGCCATATTTGGATGAGAGCTGCTCAGTTGTTCCAGCCTTGACAGTATTTGAAATTGGTTATGCAGCTGTTGCAGATGATTCCCACAGATGCAATGTTGCAAGCTTGTCATTACTCTATTGCTATTTCCATGGCAAATGTTCAGATGAATTCCATTTATTAGTTCCACCAGTTCATACCTTTACTACTAGCACTCACCAAGCTACTTCCACAGAGTTGAATCACCAACATTCCCTCCATATTCCAAATGTAAGAAGCAAGTTCCATTCTGACAGTTTTTTTCTCAAGAATGGTCATTTTCTGGAACAGATTCCCATGTGAGTGCTTCCATGAACACTACAATATTAATCTCTTCAAGACAAGCATCAAGTGTTATCTTTCCTCCTTATAAACACCCAAACTTCCTACCACCTTCTCTTCCACAAATACCTCACTCATCATTACAATTTCAACTGTATCCCTCTACCTTGAGTAGCTCACAAGCCTTGTATTATATGATATTTATTTAAAAAAATGTAACTGGATTTTTAATATTTCACTAAAAATCTCATTCCATGACACTCTCCATTTTATGCCAATAAGCATGGAAGGAAATTTAGCAAACTCTTCACATTAGAAAAAAAAGTATTACCTGTTGTATTTATGTAAATATTTACTCGACTTAGCTTGCTGTCAAACTTTAAGTGATTCAAATCAGTTCAATTACATTTTACATGTCTTTCATCAAAATGTTTCTTGCTTTTATTCAACTTATTATACACTAGCTTAAAAATCACACTCCATGCAAACATTTAAGCTAGCTCCTCTGGCCCAAAACTAAAGGGACCTCTGGTCCAGCTTAGAAAATAGCAATGATAATTTTGAAGAAATAACTTTGAATGCCTTTAATTCTGATTCAGGCTGAGAGTCCAATTCTGGGCAAAAGACCAATTTGGACTGAAATTCCAATTCAGACTGAAAAAGTTCTTCAAATTACAAACTTTATGGAACTTCCAAAACTTGCATTACAACTCTGATTTCTTTGCATTTTATAAAATAAAATAAAATTGATTTCTTCAACTCACAAAGTTTTGGAGATATTTTAAACTGAATTTAAAGCAAAATATTTTAAATTCACAAAATGTTTGTATTACTTTAAACTCAATATAAATAAAAAAACTTTTAAAATCACTAATTTTTTTCAGTTATTTTAGAATTTGAATTTTTAACTATTCCCTCCTCATCTGGACACAAATGAAAATTTTCAAGATTTTCAGTCCTGGTATCAACCTGATTCCAAAAAGATATATATGTATTTAGAGCAAGTGTGGCCAGAGTTAGAGGGGTTTCAAACACATGGTTGGATTGACAGAAATTGCAATTTATTTATTTCTAAGATGAAACGGTTCACTGTTAGGTCTGTATCTGATGCTAGGAAATCAAACATTTAATTAAAAACATAACATTTTATGTCAATAGATTCCAAGCAGATGCAAAGTCGAAATTCAGTTTAATTATGTGATTACTTCACTTTGTCTGTCAGGGACCTTAATGCCCGCTAAGTGATGTTGTTATTGTTTTCAGAGTCACCTTTGAGGTTGAGAAGATGTGAAAAAAAATAAATAAATTAAAAAAAATTGTGTTGAATTGGGTAATAGAAAAAGATGAATGAAAGAATGATCAAAATAAGTTAGAAATTTTAATCTTTAGTCTTGAGAATGCTCAAGTATATTACCCAAAAGAAAGTATAAATTAAAGGAATGTTCTTATGACAGTCTCTGTAAAAAGGAAGAAATTGAGTGGTTGAACTTCATTGTTGAGTGAATGGGTGATATCTCTAAGCCATATGTGTGTTCTGGCACTGCATGAAAGAAGGCAAGTCTCTTAAAATTTGCACTCCCCAATATCTCAGTTTTTTTGTTTGTTTTTACATGCGTCCAAAAAGCTGAAAACTGTAGCTGCTACTAAGAGGGTTTTAACATATATGCTTCTGTCCGAACAGAATATAGGAGTTTCTACAGTACAAAGCAGTATAAAAGGAAAGGCCACAAACCCTTTCACTCTTCAACTGCAGGATGTGTCTTGTTTCCACTCCATGGAGTAAGGACTTCTTAGTCCCAGGTGAACCACGTCACATTGTATACATGCAACCAGAATAATTTATCCACAAGAACTCACTATATAAATATCTTCCAACTTCAATAAACTGTTAATACTAATGTTCTTACGAACTGATTACTCTCATTACAATTCTCTTTTCTTTTTTTTTTTGACATTGTCTTAATTCTCAAAGTCATGCTCCAGTCTGGCATTTATACATACATTGTAAAATCGCACCCCCCCATTTTAAAACAACTACACTAACTTTCATTTTTAAACTTTCATTTTCTTAATTATAAACTCATTTCAAAAAGAGAGATTTTCATGAAGAACAAAACCAACTATATTTGAAAATATATTGCTTGCAGAAAAAAGAAATCTGTATTTCCAATCTTTATCACCCAATCAAAAGAAAGGAGAAAAACATTTTATATGGTGGGTGGAGAAAAACGTTCAATTTTTTTTTTTTCTTTTTTCCAATTTTATGACTGAAATAGCTGCCAGGAAAGAAAGAAAAGTATATTCAGACAAAATAGGTAAAGAGAGAAAAGTTAATTTTGTAGAAATGACAAAGAAGTGTGTGTGTGTGTGTGTGTGTGTGTGTGTGTGTGTATGTGTATCAGTCATGCACATTAACTCCTTTTGACTTCCTTCCTTTTTACCTTAAAATCAGGACTTGACTGAGTTTAGTGGTAATAATGAAAAGGAAATATAAAATGATAATAATGGTCATTTCTTTTTTGTCTATCCTGTATGCAATTATATCAGGAAAAACTAAATCTTGCCCACCTCCTTCTCCCATGTTTAACTTTGAATTCAATGACTGCTATCATGTTTCATGAATGACACCCAATATAAACTAGAGATATCCCTTCAAACTCAGGGGTTTTTTTTGTGGGGGTTTGTAGTAAATAGTTTTTGTTTATTTTATATACAAAACTACCAGTCAAAAACGAGAGGACTATTTTCTGTATAATTTTGACAATAAACATTAAGTTCAGAATGTAGTATCTATGCACCATTTGAAAATACTTCTGTACTACACGTGACTTTTATGAAGATTACATTTCACCCTCAAATCGAAACTCAGAAAAATATCCTGAAATTTTCTGTGTGAAAAAGAATGATGCCACAAATTTTAGTGTCAATATTGTTGATTTGATTTCATTGAATGGATATTCAACTCAATCTGGTAAAAGGCTGTGAATGTAGAGCACTCACTGAGGATCAAATTCACTGGATTAATGCTGTCTGAAATTATTCTTCTGACCTCTACAAAGCATCTAGTTTGAATCTGCCTGTTAGCTGTAAAAAAAAAAACCCTTTTCTTTGTTAATGTCACAGAGAAAGTTAATAAATAAGCTTTGCTTATTGAATTATTTGTTGACAAATATTTTCTTTTATTTTCAAATCACTACAGATAGAATTTCACCCTGGAATCTTTTACTTCTGTAACTTTGATGACATGTCCATGGGTTGCCTTCTTACATAATGAGATGGGCTTTCAGTTAGCATTTTGAAAAAAATGACTTATGACAGCTCAAAAATACACAAAACTAAGGAGTTAAATTGATTGTAGATTTAAATAACATAATATTTAAACAAGACTGAGATTAAATTAATTATTAAACATATTGCATTTATATGCTAGGTACGTTTTCAAAGACCTGTTATATAGAAACTCTTCATAATAAATGGGACATATATGTAAGCAAATATGTGGATGTAGATCCGACGGTATGATGAAAATGTGGAAAAGACAAAGCAAAATCCGAATATGTGAGTTTACTGTTTTTTATTTTATATATATATATATATATATATATATATATATATATATATAGAGAGAGAGAGATAATTAAAATGATACAAGCAATTGTGATCTGTAATTTTTTTTCATCTAATTAAAGCATACACAAACTGACTTTTTAATTATTTATTTATTTTTTAAGAGAAGAGCCATTTTTGCTTGGAATCTGTTTTGCACTGTGTTAAATTAGGTATTTAACAAGCTTTTAGAGGAAAAAATGTGTGTTAGGGTATTGGGATGTAATTTAAATCTGAACAAAGTAAGTTCCCCCACCCGCCAAAGGCTCTCCTAAAGTTTTGAAAGAGATTGAATTTTTCTTTATTTTAGTAAAAAAAAAAAAAAAAAAATAGGTTGAATTGAAATTTAAACTAGTTGCTATTTACGTCTTGTTTTAATGGATAAATCTTTGCTATTTAGCTGTGCTGCTATTCTACTATTTCCTCATGACCTGTTTCAAATTTCAAAAACCTATGGGCATTTCTAAATTGTGTCTTCTACAGTGAATAAACAGGATTCTTTGAAATGATTGTTTTTATCTGAAATTTGGTTGTTGATCCAATGCCTTTTACTATTCAAGATTGCATTTCTGAATAGGACTTGTAATGGAGTTATTTTTCAGCATTTAGAATATGGTCAATTTAAAAGGAAAATAGAATGTACTATTGGCTAACTTTCTCACTAAACCTCAAATTGCAAAACTTTTTATTAATGAAAATAGCCACAGTAACTGGAAACATGTACAGTGTACTTTGCTTGATTAGTTTTGGTAATCAGTGACTTTTAGCTGAGACATGTCACCATTCTTGTCTTCTTTATCTATCCAATTTCTCGCCTCTGGGTTCATCCTATTTTACAACTCTGAAGTAGTATTACCATTTAATCACCCAGTCATTACTGTTAAATTAAATAAAGTATTTTTCAGATTATAAAACACACTCTTCTTTAGAAAAAAAAAAAAAGCTACAATAGTATTTGAAAGATTTCTCCTGAACAAAAATTAAATCTGATACTTTAAAAAATAGTCTATATAATTCTAAACAGAAATGATCTCAAAACATTGCAATAAGAAAATATTGTAAATAAAAAGAAAAGGGTTTATTGTTATTTAGT